>OY720430.1:188299203-188899203 GCA_963082735.1 Pocota personata
AATAATCAAGATCAGGTTCAAGAGTGTAGCGCAAAAGAGCTGTCAGTGTCAAAATGACATGTAATTTAAAAAGAAACCAGCAGATAGCCCACCCGTTACATAAGTACCTAAGTGAATGGACCCCTTAACTGCGTATAGGGCCCATACACAATTAGATCGAACTATCTGACTGTCAGATGAGCATAGCTAAACATGATAGGGCCACCTGAAATATTTCAAAATTCGTAACAAATTCGAAGTGAAACGAAGTCTGTCCACTGCCTGTCTGTCTTTTGACTCTAAAGGGTGACTCTAACTACTGAAATAGTTAGATTGACGGTTATCGCCCTATGGGATCAGTACCTATGGTCAATCAATCATGTAAGGGGATTCAAGTACGATCTTTGGAAAACAAAAATTATACACTCGTCCTTTTCTGATTTAGCCCTGAATCATGTTCTGACCCCGACGACCTCGGATATGCAGTTTAATGGTCGATTTACATGGTTACGTAAATGAGTTCCCCATTTAAGGAACGGCAAGACAATTTGTACGTCGTTCTGTAGGCAAGAAGCACAATTTTGGATGAGAGAGACTAGTGATCTCACTCTAGCTCTTGACTTAGCATGAATTGGTGGGTCAATAAGTCCCTGAAAATTAACACAAATTGTGTCGTCACCTTAAATTTAATTATTTTTTTGTCAAGAATCATCTTTCAAAAGAACGCACCCAAATTTTCAGACAGATCTGTTAAATAGTTTTGTTGTGACAGCCATTTTATATAGACGCCTGCTAGCATTTTCGTTAAAATAAAAAAAAGTGAATTTCGAGTGCTCATTAAACACTATTTTTTGCGAGAAAAAACTATCACGCAAACCAAACAAAAGCTTGACAAATATTATGGGGACTCTTCACCATCAATTGTAACCATTCACCACTAGTTTACTCAATTTCGGTGCGGTCGTTCAAGCACAAGTGACGCTGAACGTTCTGGTCGCCCAGTTGAGGTCACCACACCAGAAATGGTCGACAAAATCCATGGTTTGAAGAGGCCACAGACTTATCACATGGCTCAGTGATTTCGATTTTACATAAATATTTGGACATGAAAAAGCTTTCCGCAAGATGGGTGCCGCGTTTGCTCACAATCGACAACAAACGCATTCGTTTGACAACTTCAAAGGTGTGTTTGGCGATATTCCAGAAAAATTCGGCTGAGTTTTTGCGCCGTTTCGTAACCGTGGATAGGTTTGGCATTCACCACAATATACCAGAAACCAAGGAACAGTCAAAACAATGGGCTTCTCCTGGTGAATCGAAGCCGAAGAAGGATAAGGCGGGTTTGTCAGCAAACAAGGTCATGGCGACAGTGTTTTGGGATGCGCGCTGTGTTATTCACATCGATTACCTTGAAAAGGGTAAAACGATCACTGGCGCATATTACGCAGAGCTGCTGGATTGATTCCAAGCCGATATGAAGCAACCTTCGGACAGACACAATTGAAAAAGTTGTTTAATTTCCCCTATAAATCTCGCAATACCTTTCGTTTTCTTAAAAATATGTTGTTTGTTTTTTTATTAGTAAGTCTCTCTATAATCTACCTTCGCAGAAAGTAGAAATCAAACGCGGCTCTGTGAAGATAGTAGTATCACGTCACAATGTTATTTACGCTTAACTGGAGCAGACTACTGAAATTCAACAAAAAAAAAAACCCCATGTGGCTCTTTCCTGATCTAAATTTTCTAATAACAACGACATTTGATCTCAGTGTTCTATTTGAACTGCTGCTGGAAAAGCAAACACCACGTTTGACATTCCCTACAAAAAGCAAATATTTGCACATTTGGTTTTGAGCCAATTCCATTCACAGACCTTTTTTCGCGTATAAAAGCCCACCGGTTCCTCTTTAAGTCACTAGTTCTTTAACTGAATCGTTATCGTATTTAGGTAACCTACTAACTACCTCGAAAATATGTCATTCAAATTCAGTTTTGCTCTCTCGTTCATTGCCCTAATGGCTATTGTTGGGCTTTCGACAAGTGCTGCCATAGATGGTTCGATTATCCGTATCGCTCTGCCACCAAGTGCACCAGCAATTGCAATTTTACCTAATGGGGATATTATCAATTTAGACGATGATGATGAGACTATCCTTATCGAAGAGGGACCAGATGTTATTGAGGATATTCTAGACCTTCTCGCAGACATTGATGAGGACGATGTTCCAAATGCAGATGACGAAGCAGATAATGATGACGCTGATGACGGTGCATAAAAGATACATATGTATGTACATAATTTGACCAACAAAAAAAAACAATTGACAATATAATATGTAAATAATGGGTATAGGGATATTTTAAGAATTTCAGTAGTTACAAGCGAATTAATTTATGATATCACAATAAAATAAAAATATATATAAAAGTTGCAACTTTTTTTAATTGCTCCTATCAAGTATTTTATTCGTGAAAATTTTCGATCTCGACCTTCATGAGTCTCTGGAATCCACCCAAAAAAAAACCAACTTTAACGGAACCTTCCACTTCAGACCACCAAACTTTGGGAGATGATGGAAGAACCTCCCATCAGTCAATGTAAAGGGTATTTTTTTTTAGAGGTATAGAACTTTAAAATTAAAGAAAACACATAAAAATCGTGCTAATGGACATGGTATTAACTTTATTGGAAAGATAATTATATGCCATTAGTATATAAATATGATTACGGGCATTTGGGCACCGCGGCTGGCTCAAATAAAGCGCAATCTGGAAGTCCAATCTAAGTAAATCGGCAATAACGCGGCAAATGTTGGCAAGTCCTCCATCGTCTCCGCTTCATCGGCGTAGACTAGCGACTTCGCATAGCCCCACAAAAAATAATCCAAACGTGTTAAATCACACGATCTTCGATGCCAATTCACAGGTTCAGTACGCGAAATTATGCGCTCATCAAATGATTCCTCCAATAAATTGATTGTGGCGAGCCCTGTGTGTCATGTAGTGCCGTCTTGTTGAAACCACAGATCTTCCACATTAATGCTATCCAATTGGAAAACAAAAGTAAGTAGTCATGGATCTACAGCACTCTCCACTTTTGAAGAAATATGGACCAATGATTCCACCGGCCCATAAAGCACACCAAACAGTGACTTTTTGTGGGTGTAACGGCGTCTCAATAATGACTTCTGGATTTTTTTCACTCCAAATGCAGCAATTTTGCGTGTTCACGTAGCCATTTAATCAAAAATGAGCCTCATCGCTGAGCGAAATTTGATGGTATAAATGAGGATAAAGAGCAATCTCGTTTTCCGCCCATTCACCGAACGTACGACGCACACGATGGTCAAAGGGTTTCAATTATTACACGAGCTGGATTTTGTAAGCTCGTAAACCAAGATCTTTCCGCAAAAATTTTAATATGCACTTGCATTCTGTATTGCATATATAAAAAAAAATTATGTGCTGCTATGCTACTGACCATTCTGATTTGAAACAAAGAATACATGTGTGAGCGTGTCTGGCTCAGTTTCAGTGCTGCCAACCATAATGAGAGAGTTTCTTATGGTCAACCTACACTTTTGCGGAGTTGCCATTCTCCGCGACACCATCTGTAGATCTACGCATACGATTCTTTAAAAACAACAAACAACTTTGATATTTTGGTATTCTTCCTTATGTTTCGTTGAGTGACTTATCGGGATCGAAGCTAATTTATTTTCATTATGCAGTAACGCACTTTTCAAACTTATTTTTCAGCTATCTATGAAGAGCCGCCAATCTTCTGGCCGATATTTTGACCCATTAAAGAAAAGCTCAGATATATTGTTACAATATACGAGATCTTTCCCCTCAGCAAAATATGGAAAAATGTCTTGCTTTCTATTCCGATAAGATGTTATTGTTATACCAGTCTGAAGGGTATGTTTGTCTTTAAGTCTTGACACAAGAAGCTCAGCTGATTTCTTCGACAAATTTAATTCTCCCTGAAGAACTTGAAATTCACTTTCGGTGCTGCTCTTCTTCTGAGCGTTTGGCATTTCTACATCATTACTGGAGACGTCTGATAAGGTAGTAAATATCAGTACTGGCAAATCTTCACTGTGCATGATTGGTGGTTTAGCCGATTGTATATTTGGAAAAACACAAAAGCTTTTTTGTATCGGTTCATACCTTTTACATACATGACACAAAAGCAGCAGTCATCAAGGTGATTCCTTGGCTTACTCCAATTGGAAGCCCTTTGAGTCCTCCTTGGCTCCAGTATCGAAGTGACTCCACACAAATTTTACAAAATTATATAATACTTGGTAAGCTTGTTTTACAAAATCATTAATACCTCTTCGTTGTTTTTTATGACAAAATTTGTCATAATTTATGTATTAATTTATGTATTTTTATGTAGCAAAAGTTGGTGGGATCTTTAACACACGACTTGCGTGAAATAAAATGACACTTGTACTGCTTCTTCCTCTAGGAAGTCTACGTACCAAACTTCACCTTTCTAGCTCAAAATTTTAAGCCCAAAAACTGGTGATATAGAGACGGACAGACATAGCTCAATCGACTCGTCTTATGATGCTGATCATTTACATATACACTTTGAGGGGTCTATCGGCATTATGTTACAATCTATGTATTAAACTCAATATACCCTTAGGATAGGGTATAAATAGTACGGTTTATCATGAGTACTAGACTCAATTTAAACAAAATAACTACACAGTGTAATGTATTAGATCAAGTAACCGCATTTGTACTTTTATCGTCACGGCACATAGATTGTATGATTAGAAACCGTATCTTCCAAAAGATCGTATGAGAAAGTTCTTAACCCAAACGAACCCAAAGAACAAAAAATATCCAAACTTAAAGCAAAAATTAATCCACACGGCCCCACATTCAACGCGCTCTTATCGACTTCAAGCTACACCGCAAAACTGTTTTGTAACATGTTGTCGGTGGTTTTTGTTTATCTAATTTGTATAAAAGAGCCATGAAGCTGGTTGGGTAGTCACAGTTCATTGGCGGTATTTGCATAGGATACTAATTTGAATTTACTTTCGAACTTCCATTGAGTTGCGACGAAAATACGTTTAGAATGGCAGACAAGAAGAATCTCCTTTTGCTCTTCGATCGTCCTCAGGAGCCCGTGTTTATGGAGAAGAGCAAAATTGGAACTGTCTTCGATATACCCGATAAATTCATTATTGATCGCTACCGTTCCATTTGTAATCAACTTCAGCCGGCCTTTGGTGATAACTTAGAGGAGAGGATTCCGGTGAAGGACATTACCATTCCTGATTTAAAAATCGTTATTGCTTTGGGTCGCCGAGAGCAGTTCTCGTTGTTCATTCCGCGTCATCGTCGTATCGCTGGTCGCTTGATTGACATTTTCATAGGGGCCCAATCCGTAGAAGACTTGCAAAGTGTTGCCGTATACGCTAGGGATCGTGTGAATCCATATCTGTTCAACTATGCCCTCTCAGTAGCACTGCTGCATCGTCCCGATACCAAGGATTTAAACTTGCCATCGTTCGTCGAGTCATTCCCAGGTAAGTTCGTCGATTCGAAGGTTTTCACTCAGTTGCGTGAAGAAGCCGTCGTTGTACCCGATGGATCTCGTATACCAATCATTATACCAAGAGACTACACCGCTTCTGATCTTGATGAGGAGCATCGCCTGTGGTATTTTCGTGAGGACATGGGTATCAACCTTCACCATTGGCATTGGCATTTGGTGTACCCATTTGAGGCATCCGATCGTGCCATCGTAGCAAAGGATCGTCGTGGTGAGCTATTCTACTACATGCATCAGCAGATCATCGCTCGTTATAATTTGGATCGGTTCAGCAACAACATGTCGCGTGTGAAGCCCTTCAACGACTTGCGGGAGTCAATCACTGGGGGTTATTTTCCGAAGATGAATTCGCTAGTTACCAGCCGTACTTGGCCCCCTCGTTTCGCAAACACTCCTCTTAGGGATCTAGATCGGGAACTGGATCAGATCAAGTTGGATGTGTCCGATTTGGAACGCTGGAGGGATAGATTCTATGAAGCTATCCACCAGGGATTCGCAGTTGATGTAAGTAATACGGGAAAATCATACTCTTCCTTGATCAGTTGGTAATGTTACTTTTCAGGAATCTGGTAACCGAGTACCACTCGATGAGACGCGAGGCATAGATATCCTCGGTAACATGATGGAATCATCGATCCTCTCACCAAATCGTCAACTCTATGGTGATCTTCACAACATGGGACATGTTTTCATTTCATACACCCACGATCCTGATCATCGTTTCTTAGAGTCTTTTGGTGTTATGGGCGACTCTGCAACAGCCATGCGTGATCCAGTCTTCTACCGGTGGCACGCCTATGTAGATCACATTTTCCAGGAGCACAAGGAGAGCCTGGAACCATACACGATACCTCAGTTAAGTTATCGCGGCATCACTGTGACTGATGTACAGGTTGCCAGCCAGGGAGGGCGTCCAAATATTTTCAATACCTACTGGCAACAGTCTGATATTGATCTATCTCGTGGTATGGATTTCTTGCCAAGAGGAAATGTGTTTGCAAGATTCACTCACTTGCAACATGATAACTTCATGTACACCATCAATGTGAACAATGATAGTGGTGTTCAACGTTTTGGAACCATGCGCATATTCTTGGGACCCAAGAACGATGAACGTGGCCAACCGATGTTTTTCAGAAATCAGCGCCTAATGATGGTCGAGTTGGACAAATTTGTTGTCACACGTAAGTTGCATTTTGACAGAAATAAAGTTTTCTTCTAACCTTCCTTCCGTATAGTCAGCCCTGGTCAGAACATCATTCGTCGTGAATCGACCGAATCCAGTGCCACTATTCCATTCGAGAGGACCTTCCGTAATATTGATCTTAATCGCCCAACTGCTGGTAGCCCCGATGAACTGGAATTCAACTTCTGCGGATGTGGTTGGCCACATCATATGTTGCTGCCCAAGGGTCGTCCAGAGGGCTTGCGCTGCGAATTGTTTGTCATGGTTTCCAACTACGATGATGATAGGGTAGGTGTTATTTGTTGTAGATTGCTTGTAAAACAATGAATTCATTTGTGTGATTCCTAGGTTGATCAAGATTTAGGGGGCACTTGTAATGATGCTTCGTCGTATTGCGGTATCCGTGACCGGCTCTATCCAGATCGTCGTCCAATGGGCTTTCCATTCGATCGTTTGAATCGCAGCGGTTCCGATCGGTTGGCTGACTTTGTGACCCCAAATATGCGAGTCGTCGACGTTACCGTTCAACATGCCGACAGGACTACTACTCGACAATAAGGCGTGGCTACAAATCGACTTCTTTCTCTAAAATTTATATTTTTTCCCCATTTTTTTTTTACTAACTGTGAAATTTGAATTTTTGTTTTATTAACCTATTATTTGGTTCATAAAAAATATGTATGGAATATTATATCGACCAAATGGCGCCTTTGGGCACGGTGCAGATGCGAACTTTTCACCCATATTTTGCATAACATTTTGACACATTTCGGATGTTATTTCAGTAATTTCTTGAATATTGTTGTCTTATAACATCGGTAATGTAGTTGGCTTGTTGCCGTAGACCTTTATTTTCAAGTACCCTCGAAGGAAGAAGCCGGGAGCGGGGAAAAATTGCCCGCAAAATATACATCGTATCGTGAGCTATGTGTGTCCTGTTCGAATCATATGTGCTGTAGGTCCGATTGATCCAATGCGACCGCCAAGAAGTTTTGAAACGTCACGATAGAGTTCACAAGTGATTGTTGCAGTATTGCCTTTTATATCTTCAAAAAAATGTGGCCCAATGATGCCAACGGCATAAATGGCGCACCATACAGTAGCGCATATGGTCATTTGCTATTAGTTGTTAAGGCAATTGAATACGAGGAGGTGCCCGGACTTTCCTCAATACTGTGTCTCACTGCAGCATTATTTTATACGTACGCTACGAATTCGGCCGGACTTCAATTTACCTGCTACTGTACACTTAGTTTCAAAGTTAAACGAATATTTAGATAAAATGTTTTAATAACTTCAACACGTTGTTTAGGCCTTATATGCTCCATAATATCGACTGCTCTTCACGACTATCAAATATAAACTGACAAATGCCAACTAAACCAAAATGGCGGCCAAACAACATCGACCAGATGATTTTACAAAGTTGAATAGTCCACAGCTTTAAGGGCAAAATCAGTTGGTTCTTCTATACAACTATCATATGATCAAGATTTCGGTCATTGAGAATTCGATTTTCAAATAATCTTTTGTTTCAATGAACATCTTTCACAGTAAATAAAGATGAAAGACATAAATATATTATATAGGAGAGAACCCGTGTGAAAATTTGAAAAATTGATAGTTTCGTGAAATAATTCGATAAAACAATTAATCTGAACAAATGTATTTACTGGTGCTAGGTTAGGTTAGGTAGATGGGTGCTTTGTGACAAATAGAGTCACTGCTCACTGAGACCAACAAATTCGGGTCCATTGTGCCCAATCGTTTAATCCTGGAAACGTTAAAAGTCCGCTGTTAGAACCACCCAGATAGTGATATAAATCTCAGGAGGTCCGTGAGCGCTATATTACCTAAGTCCTCCAATTCCTAGAAAAAGTAACTTCCCAGAGCCCTCATTCTTGTAACGGATAGGGGAGGACAATCACAGCAGGTGACGAACTGATTCAATTTCTTCTTCGTCCCTGCAGCTTCTACTATAGTCGTTATGTAGCACACCGAGTAGCTCCACGTGAACTCCAATGGCACAATTTTTCCAGAAACGACCCGTGTATTATAACGACTAAGTTTCACCAAAGAAGCTGATCTCTTCTTGCTAAAGGCCGGCCATAGCACCCTGGCCGTTGCGCATGTTTCCAGATGAATCCATCGTCTGTTTTCTCGATCGGTGGTTTCATCTTCTATTTACTTCCGTATAGAACTGATTGGGGTTACTACAAAAGGGAGGGCCCGCTATAAGTGCAGCGCCGACCCTTTCCTAGCAAGCTAATCATCCTTTTTCTTCATGGTTCTTCGGTTCCTCCAGTGCGTTCTGTCAGGAGTTCTTATGTTGAATCTCCTTTCAAAAGCTAGCGTATGGGTCATGAAATCAGTTTCCGCCGATCTGCTGGTAGTTCCCCATCGGAATAAAATGGAGGCATGGCCGTAATGGCTCAATGACCACAATCGGCCTTCTCTCAGTCTTACAGCGGTTTTAGCCGCCAGACTGCTACAGTATATATCAAGCGGAATGAAACTGATCATGGTTTCCATTCCCGCTGTTGGTGTTGTTCTTATTGACCCCGCGACTCCTATACACGCTGCCCTCTGGATTTTGGTGAGGTTTGAAAGCTGATATTGCTTCTCAAGAACTATCCACCAAACTAGTGAACCATATGTGGGAATGGGTCTTACGACCGCTGTGTATATCCAGTACGCCATAGCTGGTTTGAAGCCCCACGTGTTGCTGAATGCCTTTTTGTAAAAATAGAAAGCTACCCTAGCTTTTTTGATGCGTTCGGCAGTGTTATCCTTCCAGTTCAGTTTGGAATCTAAGATTATACCCAGGTATCGAGTTGAACTTGAGATACTTAGTTCAATACCACCGACGTTTGGGGGTCTGAAGGTAGAAATTGATCTCTTCTTAGTGAAAAGAACTACCTCCGTCTTTAAGGGGTTCACTCCCAGCTCTTTGCTGCTGACCCAATTATTCACTAGTTGTAGTGCAAGATTTAGTCTTTTGTTTAGGACTAGAGGGAATTTTCCCGAAACCAGGATGACCACATCGTATTTATCATACCTGCTCACATTTTAGGGAAACTCTAAAAAAAATTATCTCGGAATTCCGTCCGCCTGTCGATCCCCCACCACCCATAATTATGGACCAGATTTTGACATCATAGCAAGGGTCAGTTTTCCCACTTTCTATTTTCAAAAATATTAGTTTTTTAGATAAAGGTCTATGGCAACACTGCTTACCGTGAATTCCTCTGCATCAAGTCTACAACCCCAATCCCCAACGTCCAAATTTCTTCGTTCGTAAAGGTCGTGTTTTTGAATGTACATTTAGCTTATTGAAAATGAAGAGAGAACGTATACCAAAGATATCCTTCTCTTAGTTTGTGCAGTATAGAAGAAAGCACAAATACACTACCCAGGGTATTAAATTTGATATATATGTTTGTAACACAGAAAAATAATAGCGATAGGCTATTCAAAAGTTATCTCGATCTACGGATGAAAGATGGAATTTCAAACAGAATCCGAAGCAGTACCAAGTGTAATCATTTTTTAAATCTATCCACAGACACGCCCACATTTAAAAAAAAAATTATTTTTCTCATTATTTTAGCTAGAAACTGAAAAAATTGTTTAGGTTAAATATGTAGACGTTGGCTTTTTCGTCCATACGTTGTAAATGACCACGCCCACTTTTTGGGGGCGTTATGTAAAAAAACAACATTTTTCTTTTTCAAGACTATTTACTATTTATTGTCATCAGTCATATAGTCTCATCAGTTAAAAATTTTGGGAACACCCCCACTTTCTCCTTAGAAAAAGTTGTTGCAACAGTTTTGTGCTAAAATTGCTTAAAAACTGCGGTAATATCTTCGGAATAAAAAGATATCATTGCATCCTTTATTAGGGGTAAGTTAGAAGATGGATGATAGGGTATCAGGTATATGATCCGTTATAGGCGGATTATAACTGTATGTTTTTTTTTCTTTTAATTCAAGTCGTACTGGCTTACAAGCACCAGTCAGCATTTATTCCTTTGCTATTTTCTTTAAAAAACGTATTTCTTCCAGGTGCCCTCCTGTTCCTTTGGAACGTAACTGAAAGTTCGAATTTATTTTTCATTTGACTCGGAAATAATTTATTTATTTTTTTTGGAGCGTTGTGAGACTTTCGATCTGACCTTCAATCTTAAGAGAAATAAAGTTCTTAACCACAGTCGGATTTATTTGCAATGAAACTCTTTGATAAGCCTTCTTTCATACCTGTGTGATGCTGGCCCTCCAAGTTTCTATTATTTTGGATTAGATTTTTTTATTGCAATCGTTTTTTTATTGTTTTTACAACTTCTATTTGGGAGACTTCACATTAGCCCAAAAAAATTGTTTATTAGGATTGTTTATACATCATTGGTGCCAGTTTGTACAGCCTTTCATTTATTTGTGCACCAGTTTTTTGTTTAAATCGAAAAAAAAGTGAGGGTGGATAAGTGGTAGCATATTAACTTATCCACACACATGTGTACATATTTACATAATGACAGGTGAAACACGTAATACCCTAACAGCGAATTTTGCACCTATTACGTGTACGCATGTAACTGATTCTTTCACTGAAGCACCTATCATTAAATTAAAGGGTGATTCAAAAAGAGGTTACAATTTACATTTGAAATAAGACACATTGGTTTTTGATATACGGCTGATATTTTTATGTCAATATGATGTCTGGCCTTGCAGACTTCTGCTCTTTTGATGAAATTTTCCATTACTTTTCGGCATAAATCCTGTGATATTTCATAAATAACCCGTCAAATCTGGTTTATGAATGGTGGGATGTGGTTTGCTGAATATCTTGAAGATGTCTTCCAACCTTATAAAGATGACGAATACCAAGGAATGGTAGAAATATGCCAAAAGAAGAAACGTATCAGATCGGTAACAGCGAAAGAAATTACAAAACAAAATTAAAATAAAGAAAGGTATTAATATAAAAAAAGCTCCAGGGTTTAATCTAATTACATGAGAAATTTTAAAACGATTACAAAAAAACAAAGTTAAAAAAAGCTAGCGCAGATAATAAATGCTGCATTTACGTTAAGGTAATTCGCATTGGTAATCATGATACCGAAACTGGGCAAACCACCTACCCAAGTAGCATCATATTGTATATTCGAAAAAATTTTAATAAAAGGCCTAAATAAAATAATTAAAGTAAAATCAATTTGGTTTTAGAAATAAGCATTCTATGATCGATCAACTGCATAGAATTACTGAAAAAATCGAAAAGCATTTGATGGGGGAAATATCTGCTTCACATTATTTCTGGATATAGCACAAGCTTTCGATAAAGTATGACATAAGGAACTGTTCCATAAATTGCAAAAACATCTACTAAAGCAATATTCAGAAAATCTAGAGTCTTATACAACTGAACGATTTTTCTGAATCAAAGAAGAAAACGAGTACTCAACATTAAGAGAAATCAAAGCTGGTGTACCACAAGGCAGTGTAGTAGGCCTTGTGTGGTAACTTTTGCAGATGATACTGCTGTATTGTGAGAGGAACTATAGAAGAAGCAACAAAAAGCTTCAGGCAGTGTAGTAGGCCTTGTGTGGTAACTTTTGCAGATGATACTGCTGTATTGTGAGAGGAACTATAGAAGAAGCAACGAAAAGCTTCGAAAGGCAGTAAATAATATATCAAATTAGACTAAAAAATGGCAAGTTAAATTGAATGATACATCAATAATAATAATATAGAAGCCTCGAACACAGCTAAATATCAAAGTATGACCCTAGACGTCAAACTGCGCTGGAAAAAGCGCGTAAAGAAAAGAAGAGAAGAATTTAACAAGCGTTACAGTAATATGTTTTGGCTAATTGGTAGATTCTCCTCATTGTCCAACAAATTGCTGCTATATAAGCAAGTTATAAAGCCAGTTTTGACCTACGGATTCTGAACTATGGGTATGCGGAAGCAAAATAATCTTGCAAAGCATAGCATAGCGAATGCACCATGGTACATAAGAAACACTGATCTACATAGAGATCTAGAAGCTGAATTAGTTGAAGATGAAGTCAAAAAAGTAACTAGAAGACATAAACTTAATTTGAAAATGACAATCTAGCTGGGATATTAAGAAGGATGAAAACTTTTGATCTAGCTGAAAAGAAGGAAAAGAAAACCAATAAACGGAGGTTTCTTAGTCAACACATACTACCTTGATCAAAAAGTTTCAGGAATGACTACCATGTGACGCTTTCAGTCATCTGATTAGTTTTTTTTTTTTTTATGTTGACACATCTGTCATGAATATTCCCTCCAAATTTTAGCGTCGGCGACAGTCGAAAAAGAAGGTGATTCTCACGGTTTTCATGAATTACAACGGTGTTGTGCATTATGAATTCTTGCCACAAGATCAGACAGTCAACAAGATTTATTATTTGGGCGTTATGAGACGTTTGCGTGAAGCAATTCGCCAAAAAAAAACCGGATTTGAGGGCAATCACTTGTGGGTTTTGCACCACGATAACGCACCGTCGCACAATGCCATCCTTATTCGTGAGTTTTTGACCAAGAACAGTAGGAATACCATCCAACAACCACCGAATTCCACTGATTTGGTTCCTTGTGATTTCTTCCCGTTCGATCGACTCATGAAACCGCTTCGCGTTTTAGCAGCCAAGAAGAGATTATATGCGTTTCAGTTAATGGAGAGTACTTTGAAGGGGACAATATCGATTATCAAGAATAAACTTGTATTTGCAGTTTTCTCAATAAATTGCTGAAACTTTTTGATCAAGGTAGTGTACAATAACACATTTACCAAAAATGAATTGCCGATTAGTTGAACGATTAGGTGCGATTGTTTGAATACTTTTATTGAGGTCTTTTAGTTTGGGTCAAAGTCCCTTACTATTGCAAAGGTTTGCTCGCGTACAAACCCCTGCAATGCGATGATTTTTCTTTTCAGTGATCCTTCAAAAAAAATCGGAATTGTTTGGGGGTCATTGGCATACATCTTCTGCTTCACATAACCCCAAAGAAAAATATTCAACAGTGGCCAATTTTGGTCGCCGAAACGAGGGATGACGCGGACGGGAAACTTTGTGTGCAATAACTGCATTGTTTCTCGCGCTGTGTGGCATGTGGCACCTTCTTGTTGAAACCACATATCCTCCACATCAATATCGTCCAATTTATACCAAATATAATTTGGTATAATGTTGCGATAAGGTTCACCAATGACTATTACAGCAGTCCCATGTTCGAAGAAGTATGGTCCAAACACGCCGCCTGCCCAAAATCTGCACCAAACCTACTTTTGCGGATGCATTGGCTATTCGTGATTGTCCCGTGGATTTCCATGACCCCAAATGCGATAATTTTGTTTGTTTTATATAGCCATTCAGTTAAAAGTGAGCCGCATCACTGAAGATGATTTTGTTCGCAAAATCGTCATCAATTTAGTGGTTCTCTAACACCCAATCAGCGAAGTCACGGCGCTATTCATGGTCTGTCAACTCCACGCAGATGCAGATCTTTTGTTAAAGGCTCTGCGTGGATCTGTAGGGAAGGTTCAATTGCTGGGAACGATGGCGAATGGATTTTGACGAATTGTCACGAATACTGCCACTGATTGCGCGATATTTTCGCGTGACCGGCCACTACGAGGATGGACTGATTTTTGCACATCCAACACTTATAACACACAAGTTAAACGCCCTTATAATATACCCAAAACCACTTACATAAATATACTGCATTACTTTCCCATAAAAGTAAAGCAATAGGTAATTTATGTTCAGGTCATCGGTATAAAGTGCTTACACAACAGATTACAGGTAAGGCGCTGAGTAATATGATTGTTAAAAATTGAGCAAATGCACCATCGCAACGAAAAGTTGGTCTCGTACACATATATACGTATGGATATATATTCCACCCTGTGCTGCCAAGTTTTAGCAGTGACTATGATCTTTTTTTTTGTGACTTCTAGAATTCTATTACATTAGTCTATCGAAGTCGATCTATCATATCAAAGAAGTTATGCAACTCGATTCAAAAACCACAATGGGAATCAGACTGAATTTAAATTGTCCGCAATAGATTTAATTTTAGGTTAGTTTGGAGTGGCCCACGACGAGGCACACTTATCATGGATCATTCAAAAGGTATTCACAAGAAGTGTGCCCCTCTTTCTTCTTCCTCCTCATCTCTGCAGCTCATGCAGTAGTCATTGTAGGCGATGCCTAACCTCTGCCCGGTTAATGTGTTGGTGAATTTAGAGATTGTTCCTCTCCTGTGTTTCAGAAGTCCGTTAGACCTTTTTTGATCTAGTACTGCCCACAGTAGTCTGACGGTATTATCTGGCACCCATAAATGCTAAGACCAAAGTTAGCTGACGGCGAAGTGACAAAACAAATGTGAGGTGACATTCGTCACTTCGACTATGGGAATAAAGGTGAATGGAATACATTGCTTATGGTCTTTCTTGTAGACTTCGAAGCCAGGGTCTTGAACTTCTAGAAAATAGCCTTCCGCCTTCATACAAACGTGACTCGAAAACGCAACCAGAATATGAATGAAAAAAAAAATTTCAAGATCGATCATCTGAACAAGTTATTTATCTGAAACAACATAACAATTCGAAACATAAAATAAGAGTAAGCAAAATAAAAATAATATAACAAACAAAATAAATGTATTTTCTCTTATTTACATAACAAAGCAAGATTAACACATACTGAACCATCAGCTAGGGTTTCATTAAGCTTCTCCCTCTCCTCAAACCGGAGGTGCGACATTTACTCATCATTAAAATTGGCGATATAGGTGGTGGTTCGCCGTACATTTTCAATCGTTCTATTCTTTGCTTTGGCGATGGACTAACCTCGCAACAGGTCACATTAGAATCTGTGACAAAACTAGTTCTGCATACACGTCCTGAATTATTAGTATCTTCCCAATTTATTTCTCGAAAATCAGTATCAATTGAAGGATCTTTTAAAAGTGGTATATCGACTTTACTCTCACCATTACGAATCAATCGCGGTGTACTAGTTGACACAGACTCAAAGAATTCTTTCAGGTTGGGAGTTGCATTTGTAGTATTATGGGGAATGGTTGGATGTTGAACCTTGTCGGGTGTCTTTGGTCCGGTGCTGGCATCACCAACTCTGTCAGGGGAATTCAACTTTTTTCGTTTACTCAACGAAAGGAGATTTTTACGAGAAATAAATGCAGATTTCGGAGTGGATTTTATTAGAGGCAGCGATGAAGTTGTATGGAGCACAGCATTTTCGATACGATTTAGTGGTGTTCGATCACTAAAACTCAATCTGCGTGATGAGAGTTCGCCTGTATAGAATGTGTTGCGTTTGCGTTTTAAAGTTTCAATCATTTCATACTCTTGAGACGATGAATCCGTGTCTTCTTTAATTGCCTGTAGTTGTGCATAGGCTGGACCAGTTTCTAATTCGATTTTAGTTGCATAGGGAAGTTCTTTATTCGTTATGAGCATTACATGCTCAGCACTTTGTTCGGAAAATTTAACTGACTTCTTGGAAGTAAAACTTAAGCCATTTAATTCACAGAGATTTGCTTTATTCACATGCGGATATTTGTTACCAATTTTTGCTTCAGGATCTTTCGATGCCCCGTCAACTTGTTCTTCTCTCCCTATAGAACTATCAGCTGAATTTAATGGATTAACGTCATTCAAATCAGCTTCAATGCATTGAAGGAAATCTTGAGGCAGATCCTCCTTCTCTACTTTCTTCAGTAGCTGATCAGCATGTCGTTTAGCATTTTCAGAAATTTGGATTGATTTTTTAGAAGCAGTCTTAAAACCATCGAAAATCGGTTTATTTGAAGAAACTGAACGAGTTTGTATGACATTGGCCTCAATGGGATGTCTCTCTATTGTTTTCAGTTCTTCTTCGAAAGCTTCTTCAAAGAACTCAATATCCATTAGCAACTCTTCAGCTTTTTGATTGATTTCTTCAGATACTTCATCGAATTTACCGACTTTTCTACCAGCAGTTACCAAGTCTATTGATTCCTGTAACCTTTCTTCTTTTTCTGCTTGCTCGAAATTCTTTAAGAACTCATCAGCTCTACGCTTTGCTACATCGGATATTGCTATTTGCTTCTTGGAAGCTGTGGAAAATCCCACAAAACCAGAAGAAAACGAACTATTTACCGGTTTCTTATTAGCGGAGGAGAGTCCCTGAAAGGGTGTTTCTAGTGGATCATTCACAGCGTTTATTGCTAGCTCACTGGTTGGAATATCACCAATATCTTCTGCCATGTTAATCAACTTCTCTCGTTCTTCTTGTTCAAATTTCTTTAAAATTTCATCCGCTTTTTGCTTAGCTTTATTTGATATTGCAATAGGTTTCCTGGAGGCTGTTGAGAATCCCAAAAAACTGGAAGCAGGTGACTTATCTATCGGTTTCTTATCAGCAGATGTAAGCCCTTGAAACGGCACATCAAAGGGGTTTTTAACTACTTCTGTCATTAAATTTCTAATAGTGGAGATGTCATGCTGCTCCCGAACGTTTCCAATACTGCTTCCTTCTGGAATATCACCACCAATTGCCGGCACAACAGCTGTTGCTGTTATTCTTCGTTCGTTTTCTTCTTGCTCGAATTTTGTCAAAATTAAACCAGCTTTGCATTTGGCTTCGTCGGATATCTCAATTGGCTTCCTTGAGGCCGTGGAGAATCCCAGAAAAGCCGAAGAAGTTGAAATATTCATTGGCTTCTTAAATATGGCGTCCACAGGATTTCTTACTGCCTCTACTAGTCCTTGTTTTGTACTAGTAGAAGCTTTTAGTAATTGTCCAGCCTTTTCGAAAACTATATTATGACTAGTGGTATCAGTTGAGGGAAGACATCGTTCGCTACCAGTAGGTTTGGCAGTATTACAATTAAATGTCTGGGTTTTGTAATTTAATAGACATTCGTTATCGTTCCATAGATCAATATCATCGAATACTTGCTCATCCTCTAGTGTAGATTTCTGGGCTAAATTTTGGGGAACATCTAAGAACAGGATAATGAGCAGAGTAATTTGAAAACTATCAGCTTAAGCTTACCTTCATGCTTATCACAGTTGAGCTGTATGTTACTAGTGGATTCTTCTGCGTTTGTATGTAAATCTGAAAAGAAACTCAATAAATGCACGGCGTACATATGTATATGTATAGTAAGTAGATAAACATAGGAAACATTGAAATGAAGGCCTTATTTTACAGCTGTGAATATGTACTTGCAACGAAAGCTACTCCGGAAATAGTTAAAATTGAATACAAATACAAACTATCTGCAAGTTAAATTCACGTTCCGCAGTCGGTCGCCAAGCAACCCTCGATATTGGTTTCCAATACCCAAAAAAACACTGAAGACAGTTTCCTAATCTACGGGCTTAATTCCGTGAAGTAGCTTACTGAGAAACAAAAGATGCTGAGTAAAGTAAAAGTAAACAATGGAAGACTTTCTTGGAATTCCACCTTCCACCGCTATAATATATTTATAAAGAAGACAGCTGCAATCGCGGCAGTTCGTTGGCACATTACTATCTCATCTATGGGCATAGGTACATAGATCATATGATAGAACTCGTGAAAAACAATATAAGCAAGCTGAATATGCCTATGGATGGAGTGAAAAGAGTGCGAGTTACCAAGAGGTAACTCTACCTAAATTTTTAAAAGGTAGGTCCCATCTGTTGGTTTCTTTATAACATTGCTATAAAAAAAATCCATTTAATATTTTTCAAAGTTTTTTGCTTTATTGACGAAAGTACACTTTCCGATTATTTATGGAAAATAATTTCTTTATGCCCATCCTGTCAACCCAATTTTGCAGTATATTTTCAATGGTTGGGGACTATATTTCACGAATAGCTCGATCAATATTGTGCTTAAGTGCCTGAAGCTGTAACATAACATCGATCCTTAATGGCACCGCAACGGCGTTAGTTAGACCTTGTAAGGGGATAATCCGAGGTCTTTATGCACAATTCTCCTTAGGCTAGTGCGCCTAATATTCAGTTGCTGAAATCTGTGCAAGTTTAGGTTCTCGGGTTTAAGCGCACACTTTCGGGAACAGCAGCAATATTCTCGGCTGAGCGCACAGGACGAACACGAGAATAACTTGTGTTATCAATTAGCATGCAAATCTCACGAACTTTCTTCACAAACTTGCGTACAGCAGGCACGGTTGGTATATTATTTCGATCGAAATTTCTTTTCAAAATTCGCACAGTTTCGCAACACAGCACTCACTTTGGAAATAAGTTTTCAACATTTCCCAACGTTGTTCCATCGTAAGCCGATTCATTTCGTACCGCGGAGATATGATGAGCGTGAAAGAGCTATCAGTGTCAAATTAACATGTATTTTAGAAATAAACCAGTAGATGGCCCACCCGTTAGGTAGATCACTTCCAGAAGGAGAAAAAACTATTTTCTCGAATGGTTGGTAGAGCCGGAAGAAGTATGTTTTCGGAGGAAATTAATCACTTGCGAAAACATCTAGTGTTCGGAAAAAAATATCCTGATACCACTGGACAGTCAAGTAGTTATCAGGTGCACGGAGCGAGTGGAAATTATTATATCACTGGCGATGAAATGTCTCCAGAAACTCAACTAATGTGCAACTATAAATGCAGTGACACTAGCTTGAGTAAAGGGGCACGTAGCATCGAATGAAATGAAAAAAACGGATACTCCTGAATCATTTGCTGCTTTAGGCCTGTAGCGCCATCCAAAGTAAAGTAACGGTAGAGACATGATCAAGAAATGGGCCAGTAATAAACACTGGAGTGGAGACAAGCCAAAATGGCTACTAGAATGTTTGTAAGCTCTACCAAAGGCCGAAGTTCTAACCATGAAGCAAGAAACTCTAAAATGGAGACGGCATCGGCAACACTGTTATTGTGATTGATGAGCCCTACAGAACCATGACCAACGACTTCTTGCTGCCGCAAATTGACGAATTGGGTTTGGAGAACATGTGGTTCTAGTTGAATGGTGCAACCGCACACACAGCACGAGCGACAGTAGGCATTCTACAGCAAACGTTTCCCGGTCGCTTAATCTCTCGTTTTGGCGATTTGCAGTGACCAGCCAGATCGTCCGATTTGACCGTTCCTGACGTCTTTCTGCAGGGTTTTTTTTTGAAATCACGAGGCTATACGAACAAGCCACAGACTTTCGCGACCCTAAAGGAGAACATCCGACAAGAAATGGAGAAATTACCATTTTGAAGGCAAAGAAAAAGGAAAATTTTTCGGTATTAAGCAATGTCCAATGTGAGAAATGCATTTCACTCGAGGGAGATTATATTGAGGAATACAATTTTTTAATCGGATCTCTTCTTTCACTTAATGCCTTAGACCGCGAACTTATCAGCCGCCCCTCGTACATACACTCCGTCTCACTTGATTACGTTATATTGTAGCTAAATCTACCTTTTAGAAGCTTAAAAGGTAAAAAAAACAATACAAAATTTGTTTGTATAAATGTTGGTTTTATTGAAAGAGTAGCAATAGTTTTTAGTAATGGGTACTACCTCCTGATCGCTGAATCACTTCAAGTAGCCTGCTGTGTAGAGATTCATAGAGTGCTGTCAAATAATCTAGCGAAATGTCGGACCAGGCTCGTTTTATGGCTTCAATAATCTCTTCCGTTTCATCATATTGCCTTCCTCCTTCGTAGACTTTTCTTGAAAGCCAACCCCACACGTTTACCATGATGTTCAGGTCGGGTGAATATGGCGGCCATGCAAGTAGGTTTACATTTTGGTTCTGAATCCAGGCTTTTGTTGTCCGTGCGGTATGTATCGGTGCATTGTCTTGTTGGAAAGTCCATCGCTGTCCACCAAATATCTCCGAAAACTGTGGAAAAGCTCTTTCCAGTATCGATTTGTAAGTGATTGCCGTCATTTTGGAACTTTGGAAATCCAGCTCCACAGTTCCGTAATAGCTTATTGCTCCCCATACCATTACACCACCGCCTTTGAAGATGTATTTCTTCTTTTCTCAAATCATGGAAATAACATCTGTATCCATCAGGTCCGTCCAAATTAATTTTTTTTTCATCAGAAAAGACGACGGTATGCCACTCTCGATTCCACCTGATGTGACTGTTGCAAAATCAAGCCGCTGGATTTTACGTACCGCATTCAATGGTGGTTTCCTCTTCATTTTTTCATGGCGAATATGGCTAGCCTTCTGTATAACGCGATGAACAGTCGATCTGCTAGCTGTAACTCCAGTTTCTGCCTTAATTTTACTTACGGAGAGCCTTGAATTTGAAGCAACTCTCAGTATGGCCCGCCTTCCCTGACAAGTTGTTACTTTGCTGACTCTTCCTTTGCGGTTTTTTCCATACTTCTCCGGGTCCTTAATAAAGCTGTGTACAACAGTGGCGCCCCTTCCAATCTTGCTGGCTATGAAACGGATGGATTTTCCTTGTTCCCGGTAAGCTCGAATTTGGCCTATTTCCTCCTTGGTTAATGTCTTTCCTTTACCCATAGTTGTGGATTGTATGAAGTTATTTCTTGAACTAAGCTCCCTAATACTCTAAGTATCCTTTTATTTGATTTAAAACATGGTAACAGGTAGATTTAGCTACTGTTCGTAATCAAGTGAGACAAAAAAAACATGTAAATTTTATGACCTTTTTGGAAAAAGCGTCATAAAAGTTGCATTTATCAACTTAATCCCATTTTTTTTTTTACAATATAAACATAATATATCCTTCATTCCTTGTGCAATTGGTTTTTCCCAGATTAGCGAAGGGTTTGAAAAATATCGTAAAATTAAAACAAAAAACTGCCTGTTCGTAATCAAGTGAGACGGAGTGAAACCTGATCAAATTAACGACAGATTTGCCACTGTTTATTACAAAGTATAGTATCAAAGCAAAGTATAGTATCCAAATTATGACCAGTAAGAAATATAATATCCATGATTTAGTAAAGTATTCATAAATAAGAACTTAACTTACCATATCCCGATATGAATTTATTTGACTCTTCAATCACAGCGTTTGCACTCTCCAAAACGGTCTCTATGATGCTACAGTTGTATTCGAAGGACACTTTGGGTACAACCTGCTCGTAACAAAGAGAATCACAATTTATTTGCTGCA
This sequence comes from Pocota personata, assembly GCA_963082735.1. NCBI lineage: Eukaryota > Metazoa > Arthropoda > Insecta > Diptera > Syrphidae > Pocota > Pocota personata. Next base: position 188,321,109 of record OY720430.1, read on the forward strand.
GTACATCATCTTCATCCTCCAGCAATTCCTTCAAAGTGTCTTCTGTTAAATCGCTATCGCCATCAGAAAACCCATGAAACTCCTCCGCACTCTTGCTACGATTGATTGTGGAAGTTTTTCTTTTTATTTTTAGTATATCCTCTACGATTGCGGATAATCGATTCGTTTCTTTCTCCTCACTTGGCGGTGAGCTTTTTTCATGCGAAGTTACCTGCGAGAAGTACGAACTTAAGTTAAGCAAATTCTCACAAACTCGAATCGAATTATTCAAATCCACTGTATCCAGTTGTGGAACAACACTTTGACTTAAGTCTTCCTGTACAGATAAGCCAGAGGAGTCACTTGCACTACCGTCATCTTCGGGTAAATGTACATTCTCCAACTCAGTTACAATGTTCCGTCGGAGTTTTCTTTGCCTAATGCGACTGTAAGTGCGAATGGACTTGGACTTGAAGCGGAAAATCGGCGTCGAATCATCAGCTATTAACTTTGGTGGACTCTCACTGTATGGTGAACCGCAGAAATCTTCTAGAATTGCATCAACAATTGACTTTGTTCCGTGGGAACCTTTTGTAGCAGTAGTGGAAGGTGATTCAATATCAATCTCGGCTTCATTACAAAACCGCACAAATTCAGATTCGGTGATACCGAATTGAGTCTCCGGACCGATCGTAGGTGTTGATGCACTAGTCCCGGGTTGACGCTGTGCATGGGGTACTGTTCTAACTGTTGGAAAGAAACTATCACCAATACCTGCCATCGCAGGCAACTCTTCTAGTCTCACAAATCCTTTTGAAGTTAAGTTATTCAACTTTGAGCTAGACGCCGGTTCTATGGCCATGTCTGCAGCAGCTAAAATCATTTCATTCTCGAAGGGATTAAAGTGTTCGTACTGGGTTACTGTTGGATTCTGTGTTGATCCTTCGTATAATGCCTCTAAAGAAGGTATCTCTTCCGCGGAGGTGCTAGCTGTAGGAGCGCTACTCAATCGTTGGCTTTTTCGTTTGGTATTTTTGTGGAATCTTCGTGACCTGAATGATTTTTTATCATTGCCAGGACTGCAAGAAATGCTATCTTCTAACATAATTTAATTTCTTTTAAATTATACAAACTACTTTAAAGTAAACAAAAACAAAATAAGGAACTGAAATCGAGCGCTCCCGGCGCCATTATTTTGACTTGCATGACAAACAGTGGTGCCAAGTCAGTGTTTGTCTGAATTCGCACAATGGCCCATTTCACACTAGTGTTCTTGCTAAAGTAACAGAAAATTTTGAACCGTTATATAAAGTTCAGGTAAGTTTTACAAACAAAGAATAATCCTTGATAGGCAAGACGTATAAAAGCCAAAGGGAAATCTCTACAAAAGTAAATTCTTATTTTAAGTAAATTATTAATTATTTTCTGTTTAAGCCCAGTAGGCACGCAATAATTTATGCCCCAAGTAAAATCTCCGCAAACATTTTTCCAAAATTTTATTAACAATGACATTTGCAATTATTACTTATTCTTACAACAGAAACTAAAATTGTACGCGATGTTGAAGGAATTTTTAATACATAAAAATGTGTATACATTATAGGAAAATTAATCGGAAAAGAAGACTTACAGGGATAGCACAGTTGATAAAGTGTTGGCAGCTAAAACCATATCTGTTGTACAATAGTTCCCTGTCCTTGGATCTAATGTTATCTTCTTTGTGCAATTTTCCAACAATGGGTGTATCTACTACGACTAATCGCTGCCATAATTTCATCAGAAATCACTCAGCACTATGAGAAGATACACTTGATTCTCAGCGATTTCAGTCAGCGATACGTTGAAATTTCATCAAAAATATTTCCCTATTAGCAATTCGTCATAAAATTGATTTGGGCGTTTAACAAAATTCCATTTTGTGTATGGAATATTCTTGTTGTACAAATGTTATACAGAGACAAATAAACCTGGTTTTTATACATTTTAGAAGCAAAAAGAAATATAAATTTTGTGAAATCTGTATGTATACCCGTACATAGTTCAGTCGTCGCCTACACTTTCCTTTTTGGAAATTTATTTTGACACCTTTGTTATTAAACAAAGCATACAAATATGATGAATATGATAAATACAAAATGCTTCTAACATTTTGCTGAGAATCATCAGAAATAATTTCACTCATCAAGTTTTCTCAGCGATTAGTTGGAGTCGGTTTACCCAATGTTTCATTTTTTACATTGTCAAAATAGTTTACAAGCAGATAACAGCAGTTAAAGATATGGATATTGTTCATATAAAGTTACAAATAAAATATGTCAAAAATAACACTGACCTCGTGATCCTCGTGAACCCCATTTCCGAACGAAGAAATGTTAAGATTGTTAAGCTACTTTATAAATTGCTTAATGATTAGTATAAACAAAATATTTAAAAACAGATGAAGAGCATTCGTGGATCACATTATGTTAGGTTTTATAATGCTAGTATTTATATATTCTGCTTAAGAAGATTTTTTTTATTAGTAGATAGCGTATCTTATTAATTACATTTGTGTTTAATTATTTATTTTATCGTGCTAGATTCTTTTGTTTTATGTAAACACAACCTCAATTCATTTGTTGTGGGTTACCTCAAGCAGTGTTCATTGTCCAAATTCTTCTGAAAATCACTTTACAAACTTATTTTCATTGATTCCACCAACAAAAAGCAAATTTATGGATTATGCATTCCGACCTATCCGACAAAGGGTGACCTTTCCGATTCGACCCGTTTTTTGTTTACTTTCCAACACAAAAATTTTACAGTGTAGGATTTGCAAATAATATCTTGTACAAACATATATAATAAAATTTATTTTGCTATCTGTCCAATTTAATTTCCGCATTTTTAACTTCCCTTTGTCTATTTTCTTCCAAATTTGAGGTTTCTTATTTAAATGCTTACGTTTTGTAAATGTATTGTTTGATATGCTTTTTAATCTTTCTTTCTCTGTCTATCGTGAGTTGCTTTATTGTCTATTTACATAGTCATGCAAATGAGTTCTACATTTAAAGCGAGATAATGTATAGCGAAAGCGAGATAATGCAGTATTATGGTCGATTATATTGTATATTAAGGAACGATATAAATCATAGTAAAAACATGGTCATGCAAAAGAGTTTTGCATTTAAAGCGTTATGATGTATGGGAAAAAGTAGGCAGCCATTAAGTAAGTAAGTAAGCATTAAGAGTTCCAACGAATTTGAATGTTGTTCTTTAAGCAGGAAGCACAATTTTGAGAGAAAATAGTGATTTCACTCTAGTTCTAGAATTAGAACACAGAACATAGATAGTGAATCAATAGTTTTCTTTTCTAGTTTTTCGCGCGTGCTGTGTCATGACCATATAAATCCACCATTATCATTTTTTTTTTCAAGTACAAAGAAAGCCAGTATCAAAATATATCTCATTTTCTCCCATTTCTTATTTTACTGTATCTATTAATGGACTTTTTTCATGAATACAGATCATTTTATTTCCTTTTGTAACTAATCAGTATTATATTAACTAAAAGAATTTCGAATAATATTTATTTTTATGAAATTGTGTATTTATCAACCTACACCAGCAGTGCATTTTTTGTGTGTGTGCCGCGCTTAAATTACAAATGCTGTTAAAAGAAACCTTGCGAACGAAGCCAGTAACAACATTCACCAGATAACACGAAACCCGCTGAACACAGCCAAACCAATGTATGAGCTCTCATTCAGTGAAGAACGCATCAAAAGAAAATTGGAAAACAAGAAAATCGAACACAAAGCAAAAGGCCAAAACCAATTTTTTTTTGTGTTGGAGGTGGAAAATTTGTGCAGAAAAATTTCCAAACAAAATTCTACATTTTACAATAATGCTAAGCAAATAAATACATTAAAAAACAATAAGCAATACGAATTGGATTCGAAAAACCAAAAGAAAAACACGCAAAACTTTCAAGGCAGCCCCTAGAAAAAGTCTGCACATTATTTTCCAACTCCCCGACCCGAATACGAGTGCATCGTGAAAAGCAAGAGAAAGCCCCCCCGCTGAAGAAAAATGTTTGTGAATTCGATGACGTTTCGCGGAAACCCATCCAACCATCACCATCATCTGCATCAGACGCACCAATTGCACCATCACGTCAATAATCATCACCATCAGCAGCACGCAAGTGGCCACAACAATAACAACCATCATAGCAATCATCATAATGGAGGCAACCATCAGAAATCCTCGGACGCTGGCAAGATCTATATTAAGAATTTGGAGCGCTCCATTGATAATGAGGCGCTGTGCGACACGTTCTCTGTGTTCGGAAAGATTCTGAATTGCAACGTGGCCAAGGATGAGGAGGGCAACTCACGTGGATATGGCTTTGTTCATTTTGAGACCGAGGTAGCGGCGAAAATGGCCATTGAACGGGTAAATGGAATGTTGTGCAACAATCAAAAGGTGCATGTGGTGAAGTTCATACCGCGTCGAGATCGTGAACAGGAGAAGGCTACGCACTTCAAAAATCTCTATGTGAAGAATCTCAATGATGATTTCAACGATAATAACTTGCGTGAAATGTTTGAACCGTACGGACGAATCACTAGCCACAAGGTAAGTTTACGCTTCTAGTGGTAAAATTTAATTCTCATTTGTCCGCCAAATCGATGGCTCTGTAGTTCCAATTGTTGCATGATTTTTACTCACCCGATCACTTTCATGAGTGAAGAACTTGTAAATTGTCAAATATGCCAAAGAGTCGTCAGCCATTTTGGCAGGTACTCAAACTGTACTTATTGCCGTTAACCGTTGAGTAAACCTCAGTTCTACATCTAATTTGTTCCCATTACGCTTTCTAAGACTATAGAAACCTAATTAGACATGTGTTTACATCAATGGAATGGTATTTTCATTATACGAATGGCACATAACTAGCGTTATGATTTAATTAATGAATAACTTTGTTCTTTCTGATTTTATTTAGCTTTTGCATTTATTAACCTTTAGCTTATAGTTTGGAAATATGTTTACATTATGCTTTGAATATAACACCTCTCAAATGACTACGATGAGGTGTTTTCAGAGCATTTTCCATAACTCTTGTTAGAAGTTCAGGTACGCCCTCGTTTTTTCTCGAATATTGATCTAGGTTAGTTGATTTTAGAGGGTGAGCTTATGTTTTTCACTTAGGCCTCCATTGGGCCCGTTGTATTCCCCTCGTCTGTCGAACTGTAAGAATAGTGCTATGATGTGGGAATTATGTATTGAGAGGGGATGTACATATTGAGATCATGGGGAGTATCAACAGGAGACTATGCCATATCGTCTTGTTCGTCTAGCGAACTCCAATATATCACCTATTCCTTTCTTACTGAGGTGTGTTAGATCCGGTATCCTTGGGGATCCCAGTATCTTCAGTCTTAACCTCGCTGTTGCAGGGCAGTGGCAGAGGAAGTGTTCTATATCTTCCTCCTCCTCCTCCTCCTCACAGTTGGCACAGATTGTTGTATCAGCTAGCCCGAGTCTGAACGAGTGTTTATTGAGATTGATGTGCTCTGTTACAAGCCCCACCATCGTTCTTAAATGTGTTCTGCTTGAGTTGAAAGCTCTTATAGCTGTGTTACTCGGTTCTGTTACCACTGATCTGGCCACTTTACACGTACCTAGATTCGTCCAGTACTTATTGAACTCCTGTCGTATCTCCTCCATTAATTATCGATTCAATAGTCGTCAGAGGGACCCCTATTGTCTTTTCAGGATTCAGTTCTATATTACTCGCTCCTTTCCTTGCTAGTTCATCTGTCTTTTCGTTATCCGGTACACCTTCATGCAACGGTACCCATGTAAGGCGGACTGTATTGCGCCTGGCAAGTAAGTTCAATGTAATATTGGTCTTAAGCTGTTGTATGGTTCTTGGCTACACCTTACCCTTTAGGTAGCCCCAAAGGTGAACGCGGTAATCTACTGAAATTTGAAAATTGCGATATTGTTCTATCGCCAAAAATTTCCCTCAGGAGAGTCATAGTTTGACGGGCTGTGTGAGCTGTGCCTCAATCTTGTTGAAACCACAATTATGGATTGTTCTCCACCTCTGGCCTTAAAAAATGTTCAATCATTGCCCGGTATTGAATGCCATCCACTTTAACCGCAACTTATGGTCCAATGATCCTTTCTGAGGTTACTCCACACTATACTGTGCACCTAACTGGGTGCATTTGATGTTCAACAATTATTTTTGGATTTTGGATGCCCCATATTATGCAGTTTTGTTTATTCACGTGACAATTTAGTTGAAAATAAGCATCATCACTCATTATGAGGTTATGAATAAACTCGGTGTTCTCTCGGGACAATTCTTGAAAGGGCTGAGCATGTTGAATGCGTACGAGGGTGGGTCCATAAGTCCCTGAAAAATGAAATAAGGGACACTCTTTTCGGTATAAAAACATTTTAAAAACTTTTAGCTCTATACACTTCATCCAACGTTTCTCCAATTTTTTTGGTGCCCTCCAAATAATACGATTTCTCGAGCCCCTCATAATAAGCATTTGTTTCAGCGATGACATCCTCATTCGACCCTAATCTCTTACTCCTGAGCCATTTCTTCATGTTTGGAACAAGTAATAGTCGCAGGGGGCTAAATCTGGGGAATATGCTGGATGAGGGAGGAGTTCGTAGCCTAACTCATGCAATTTTGCCATTGCGACTGCGGACTTGTGCGCTGGTGCGTTGTCCTGGTGAAAAAGAACTTTTTTCTTCTCCAGATGCGGCCGTTTTTGCTTCAAATCGGCTTGGAATCGATCCAGCAGCTCTGCGTAATATGCGCCGATGATCGTTTTACCCTTTTCAAGGTAATCGATGTGAATAACACCGCGCGCATTCCAAAAAACTGTCGCCATGACCTTGTTTGCTGACAAACCCGCCTTGACCTTCTTCGGCTTCGGTTCACCAGGAGAAGTCCATTGTTTTGACTGTTCCTTGGTTTCTGGTGTGTTGTGGTGAATCCAGGTTTCATCCACGGCTACGAAACGGCGCAAAAACTCAGCCGAATTTTTCTGGAACATCGCCAAACACACCTTTGAAGTTGTCAAACGAATCCGTTTGTTGTCGATTATGAGCATACGCGGCACCCATCTTGCGGAAAGCTTTTTTATGTCCAAATATTTATGTAAAATCGAAATCACTGAGACATGTGATAAGCCTGTGGCCGCTTCAAACTCGCGCACTTTCAGTCGCCGATTGTCCATTATCAAACCATGGATTTTGTCGACTATTTCTGGTGTGGTGACCTCAATTGGGCGACCAGAACATTCGGCGTCACTTGTGCTTGAACGACCGCACCGAATTGAGTAAGTGGGGAATAGTTCCAATCGATGGTGAAGAGTCCCCATCATATTTGTCAAGCTTTTGTTTGGTTTGCGTGATAGTTTTTTCTCGCAGAAAATAGTGTTTAATGAGCACTCGAAATTCACTTTTTGCATTTTAACGAAAATGCCAGTAGGCGTCTATATAAAATGGCTGCCACAACAAAACTATTTGACAGATCTGTCTGAAAATTTGGGTACGTACTTTTGAAAGATGATTCTTGACAAAAAAAATAAATAAATTTAAGGTGACGACACAATTTGTGTTAATTTTCAGGGACTTATTGACCCACCCTCGTATATTAGAGCTTCAGGGTTTAGCTGAAATTGTATTACAGGTCAAATGGCGAGATACACAGTTTTTGAATTATTATTAAATTCAGGAGGTGCCAGGTGGTAGATATGAGTATGTGGTTTAGCCGATAGAGTCCGGTAAAATCTAGTTTTCAGGTTTCACCAACGATATGTAGTCCTACTTTGTGGATGACGCTACACCTCAAGCGTCGTGTTTCTTCATCCATATCGATCCTTAACTACTTGCCTCCAGTTTCTCACACCAAGTTACTTCGTTTTTCTATATTATGCACTAGCTTCGTTTTTAATAGATAATTGATGATAGATGCTTTATTAAACTTCACTTCTTTCATTATCAGGTGATGCTCGACGAAGAGGGACGCTCCAGAAGATTTGGTTTCGTTGCGTTCGAGAACTCCCAATCAGCCCTGGCAGCAGTTATTGCCCTGAATGGAAAGCAACTCGCCGAGAACAAAGTTCTCTACGTTGCTCGGGCTCTCAACAAAGCCGAGCGCCAACAGGAGATTCAACGAAAATTCGAGGAGAGAAAACGTCAGAAGCAAGCACACGTTTTCTACTATTAAAAGGAAAAGGGATTTCCACTTCCTTCTTCTGTATCTTTTAGTGGAGTAATTATGTATTCAAAAAACAAAAAGTAAAAAAAAAAGAGAAACCACTTCAAAACAAAATATTAAGCATTTTAAACATAAAAGCAAACAGATTGCAGCTAAATACTGGGAGTATTTACGAAACAAAAACAATACATTTAATTAAAATAGATATTTGAACATAGAAAAATGAAATAAAACAAAAAAACAAAAATATAATTATTTGATACTGCAACTAAAAACAAAACAAAAAGAAAAAAAACATAAGAAAAAGACATAAAGATTTGTTGAACTGGGTTCATTATTGATTAAATTATTGTAAACAATTATTATGAAAACAAAACAAAAAAGAACCCTAAATTAAAACCTAGTATTATTGTAAAATTGCAAAAAAAAAAAAAATGTTAAAAACAAAGTTCATTAAATTTATTATTCAAACAATGAACTTTAACAGAGAGAATAAACTTTAACTCATACAGAAAGGAAAAACAAAATAAAAACAATTTAATTAAATAAATACACTATATGAAATATAAATCGTAAGTTAAGGCAAAAAACAAAAGAACACTTATTAATGCAAAAAAAAAACAAAAGAAGAATAAGAAAATTACAAGTAGTTAATTGTTTATAATTTGAAAGAGAAAACAAAACAAAAAAAAAAAACAGATGCAAAATGCAGGAAAATGAAAATAAAAAAAGAGAGAAGAAAAATATTATGCCCACAGTTATGGTGAAACAAAAGGAAAAAAAAATAAATAAAACAAAAAATAGGAAAAATCCAATTTTAGAATTATATTTTTATTACACAGCGATTACGTTAAGGGACTTTATGAATTTATTTGTTTTTTTTTTTTTTTTTTTTTTATTATTATTTACTTTACTTTAAACGCAAGAAAAACAAAATAATTTACATTTTACCATATTTTATTTGGCAAACTGGTATCGAAACAAAATGAAAATGAAATAAATAGGAACACATTTTAAAATATAATTTGTTAATATTTGAATGAAGAAAAGAAGAGGAAAGGAAAACCGAATAAAATAATGCTTATATCCTTATCGAACGTTGTTTACGTTATTAATCTTTTTGGCATTTTATTTATTTTTTTTTTTTTTAACAATCAAATGGAACAAGAAACCTAAGTTAACAGAGAACACATATTGTAAGGCGACAGATTTGTTTATAAAACGAGCGAGGTCTATAAGCATGTTCAGAACTGCGAACTTAGGAGCGCTCAGCCCAACAACATTTAGTTTTTGATTTTGTACTTTAGAAGTTAGGAGGGTGAATTCAGAAACGCATTAGTGGCTTACGCTTGCACATTCATTTAAGTTTCAGGATAGTAGCAATTCCCAGCTGATTGCTTGTACTTCTTTGTGCAAAATCCGCTGGTCCAGATGGTATCCCCCCATAGTTCTGAAGAGGTGTTCTTTTACGCTGGCAAAACCTCTGTGTAAGCTTTTTTGTCTATCCTACGTTTCAGTAGGAGTAGATGGAAAAAGCGTCCAGCTCGTCCCTAAAAAAAGGCGAATCTTCCTCCCTATCCAATTATCGACCCATTGCACTTACGTCCCTTCTTTCCAAGGTCATGGAAACGCTGATAAATCGTCAGCTTATGGAATATCTCGATTCACGAAAACTTAATGACTGGCAGTATGATTTTCATAGCAACAGGTCCACTGGTGATTTGATGGCATGTCTCACTGAGAAGTGGAACCAATCTCTCCATCACTTCGGCGAAACTAAAATGGTTGCGCTTGATATTTCAAAGGCATTTGACAGTTTGGCATCAGGTTCTTTTGTCGAAAATGCGTGCATATGGCATCGATGAGTCTCTTCTTCAATGGATTAGAAATTACCTTTCGGGTCGTTCAATACAAGTTGTCTTGGACGGCTCTGCAATCCACCAAATAAATGCTGGCTCTGTTTTGTCTCCGTCTCCCTTTCTTATTTTTATAAATGATCTCTTGTCTGCAACTTCTAATCCAATCCATTCCTTCGCTGATGACAGTACCCTCAGTTTTTCATATTCGTTCCCTAACTCACGTCCTTGCTCTTCGGCCATAGAAGAGGAATGACAACGTATGTTAAACACATTAAATTCCGACCTGGACAGAATAGAATTTAATGCTTCCAAAACACAATGTTGTCTTCTGTCTCTCAAGCGAAACCAAAACCCTCAACCATTATCCACGGATGGTACTAGCATCATTGAAACCGAAAGACTTGCCATTCTCGGTATGTGTATTAATAACCATCTTCGATGGAACGATCACATATCCGAGGCTGCAAAATGTCTAGGATTCTTAAACGGTGCAAGAAATATTTCACCCCGTCTGATCTGGCCTCAATTTATAAGGCATTCATCCGCCCTAAGCTGGAATATAATGCCTATATCTGGTCTGGTGCACCCAAGACCGTTCTGCACATTCTAGACAGGGTACAGAATCGCGTGTTAAAACTTATAGGTGATAGAGACATTGTGAATTCCATACATTCACTTGAACATCGGAGAAATGTCTCGTGTCTCTCACTATTTTATCGCCCTTCAAAATTTCACCCGCAATAGGCGACATGCTTCGAATGCACACCAGTTCACCCTAAAGCCGAACTTCGGTCGTACTGTCAATTATAGGGATTCGTTTATAAGCCGAACGACACGAATGTAAAATGATCTACCAGGCTCTGTATTTCCCCATCACTACACCTTCAAACATATTTAAAGCCAACGTGCACATACTTCTCCTCTGTTCCACTTCCCCATTTTCCTAAAGGCCCGTGTCCTGAAAAAATATAAGGGTATTCATAATCCCTTTGGCGCGCGCAGATTATAAAAAAAAATAGTTTCTTAAATGTTGACACACTTAGAAATCCCTTAGTCTATATAATACCTGCGGCCTCATTATGTTCAACCATTCTCGTTAACGACGAAATTGAGATTAAGTGTTACCATTTCGGGCACATCTTATCGTTACTAGAATGGTATCTGTCATACCACACCTCACAGATCGTCGTTATCTGCTCGGACGCAATGACGTCGCTGTCGCTTGAGGTCGCGCACCGATGTCGCATACCCTCTCAAAACAATGGAGTCGTATACTACATTTAAATGTTTACATTTTATTTATACACATTTTATTTTGACATTTTTGTAAAGCGTATGTGAAAAATTCCACAATATTTGATGTTTCTTAACCATTTCTATAAATCTTTCAGTATGCTGCTCCTCCATTGTCTTGTTCACTATCACGAGGAAGCTGCAAACGTTTGTCAGTAGGTGTCTACCCTACATCTTAAGGATATTATGGCCAAACCATATCTCTAACGAACAGCTTTATCAGAGAACGGACCATGAACCTATAGGCACAACCATACGACGACGAAAGTTGTAGTGGATCGGTCACACTCTCCGAAAGGGTGACAGGTCCATAGCTAACCAAGCGATGCAATGGAACCCGCTTACCCAGGATTGCAGGATACGCGTCGGACCTAGGAGTACGTGGCGCAGAACAGTTGAGAAGGAAGCACGACAACTGGGAAAGAGTTGGGGAAAGCTGAGGCACATTTCCAGAAAACGCACACGATGGCGCGTAGGCGTTGTAGAGGCCCTAGGCACCACAAGGGGATACAGGACATAAGTAGTAAGTAAGTAAGTCCTCCATTGTCTACTGCTTAGCGTCACCGCACGACAAAAGATAAAAGTTAGACAACTCATACGACTACGACAGCGACTCATTGTATTCACATTTATACATTTGCGTGCATTTCAACATTTGACAGCACGTACGAACGCGACTACGACAACAACGTCAATGTATTCCGCAGTAAGGGTTAATTGTGGAAAATGTAATGAAAATAAAAGATTGTGAAAATATTAGAAAATGTTAATTATTTCCAGATCTAAATTAACGACAACAATTAGCCAGTTTGATACGTTAGTTTATCTTATGGAAAGGTACCACGACATCGCGAAGAGCTATGTATATGCTAAACAATCAAAGAGACTTGGGAAAAAAACTGCTTGGGAAAAATTGGCGGACTATTTAAATTTTCTTTGTTTTTTTGACACGTGATTACGAAAGCAAAGTTAGGTACGCATCTCGAAAGCGTGAATTTTTGTTTTTCAGCTGGCAACCATTTTATGCCATCGGTTTCGTTACACATTATCATTGCAAGTCGTGGGTATCATTATCTGGAGATCGTTCGGCATGTCTCTCGTCTCGTAACAGGTAATAACTCCCCAGTTGTGATGTGACATGAGCTCTACTTTACGTTCTAAGACCAGGTCGGCAACTGTTACTGTTTTTACAGAAAAAATTCAAGAGTACAAATTATTCTTTGATTTTTATTTATATAAATCCAACCGATTTTTTTATTTTAAATCGGAAGTAAGAACTAAATCATGATTTATAATTTTAAAAATGAGTATCAAAAAATAATCATGATTTTTAAAAAAATAAATTAAAAGTAAAAATCAAGTCATAATTTTTACTTATAAGGATCCAAGGAAAAAATCAGATCATGATTTTTATTGTTAGGAATCAATGATAAAAATTGAATAATAATTTTTGTTTTTTTTTTTGATCAAAAAACATAGAGAGTGATTCAATTGGAGGTTACAATGGGTGTGTTCGAATTTCAAGGCCCTAGTTAAGTATGCCTAACTAGTTTTTCCCTTGTTTTCTGGACGCTTACCTAGTGTGCGCTGTCAAAGGGTCATGTGGACGTTTTTATTATTGTTATTGTACATTGAACGCAAACGGACACGCAATTGGTATCCTTAATATGCATTATAGTATTTGCACAATACATTAAAATCCCAATTTTTTGAAGAAAATTTGCGAATACCTAATAAATACGAAACGTACCAACAGAATAAACCGAAATAAATGAGTTGTTCTGTTAATGTGAGGTAGAATTTTTTACCCTAACTCGAAGGGGAAATTATTAGGTGGTCACGTGTGCCAATCGACCAAACAGAAGAAAGTACCATAGTTAGGCCTAACTAGAGACTTAGAATCCGAAAGTTTCCAATTTAAATATTCCACTACCGTAACAAGTCAAATACAATTAGCTGTTTCTGTTTTAGGTTTTTTCTTGTTATGCTGTCAAAACGGAACAAATTTGTTTATTTTCTTAAAGCAGACCATGAACAGTGTAGTGACTTCGTTGATTGGGTATTACAGAACCACCAAGTTGATGGCGATTTTTTTTCGAACAAAATCATTTTAGCTATGAGGCTCACTTTCAACTGTATGGCTACATAAACAAACAAAGCTTTGCATTTGAGGTCAAGAAAATTCATGGGCTATTCACGAACAACCAATGCATCCACAAAATAGTCACTGTTTGGTGTGGATTTTGGGTTGGCGACGTGATTGGGCCGTACTTTCAAAATTCTTGTGGTGCTGCTGGTGAGCGTTATTGGGATATGATAACAAATTATTTTTGGTACCAATTGGTCGACGATTCAATATTGATATTGAAGACATGATATTTCAACAAGTTGGCGCCACCTGCCATACAGATCGAGAAACAATGCAGTTATTGCACACAAAGTTTCCCGGGCGGTCATCTCTCGTTTCGGAGATCAATAAAAATTGTGATCTGATTTTTATCTTTGATTTTTAAAAATAAAAATTATAATCTGATTTATTCTTTTGATTCTGAGAAATAAAAAAATATGATAGATTTTTATCTAAAATTTTAAAAAATTAAAATTAGCATAGTTATGATAAATTTTTAAATATATAAATTAAAAATAATAATTATGAAATGATATTTATTTTATAAATCACAAAATCAGACAAAAATGAGGCAGAGGAAAATGAGACAGGGATTTGAAACCAAATGATTCCTTCCTTGTGATTTGTGCTCCATTTTGAAAATAGTTATTATTTTCCGCCCCCGTTTAAGACGCAGAATTGAACACCACGTTTATCGTCAAAGTTCATGTTTGCATATTTCGCATCTGATGTGCAAACGCCAACATCAAAACTATCGCCAATAGGCTACAAAAATCGGAGAAAGAAGTCAATTCTTAACAGTCCTTTTTTTTATTTTTAATATATTACGAGGTTAAGTCAAATTTTGATTGTTGGGACAATAATTTAAATTACGCGTTTTGAAACCCAAACAAAAATTGTATCAGAATGACATTTGTTGTGTTGTGCATAGGCATCGCAAACAAATAAGTGATCAAACATCAATACAAACATACTATTTGACGTTTTTGAATTTGTCCATACTTGAATGTATTTGAAACGTTAAATACGAAAATGGTTTCAGTTTATGCCCATCAGTTCTAGTCCTGTCAAAGGACTTCGCCCTGAATTCCAAATACCATTTCATTATAGCAGACCTTCTCTAAGTACAGTGTCTTAATGTACTGCAAAGCTGCTGGGCACATTCCGAAAAAACGATAATCGAGTACCACCATTTTGTTCATAACTCGAAGTGCATTTTAAAGTGTTCTTTTCCTTTTCGACAAACTTTATCCGAAAAAGTTTTCCAATTCCTTACAATTTTATCTTTAATTTGATATGTCGCATGTTTTGGGGTGAAACATTTTTTTTTTCTCGGAGTACCTGTTCCCTAAAAAGCCCCCAAAAAAATATTTTTTACAATTTCTTTTTCAACATTTTTCTTCGGTTTTTACTACATACTACTTTTATGCAAAGTTTCAGCTCTTTAGCTTTAACTATCCAAAAGTTACAAGCATGTGGCACACTGACAGACATGTTAAATTCATTTGTGTTCGGTTTTATACCATTCTGGCACGGAACACTGAAAATGACAGATTAAAGTAACGAGCTCCAACAAGTGAAATAGTTTTCTCCTTTCATTCGCCAATTCTCTCACTCAATATCTGTATCCGCATGAGTGGGCGAATGAGAGTTGTTCTTTTCGCAAATCATAATAAAAACACACAGGAAAACTAGAACCCATCTAGAACGGATGGTATGATACCCTATCCCCCATCTTTTAGCTCATCCCCAATAAAGTGAGCGTGGCGTTCCGAAATAAAAAAAAAAAACATGCGATAATATCTTGCTATACAGAACAGAGAATACTATAGCGATTTTTAAGTAATTTTATCACAAAACTGTTGTTAGAACTTTTCTTTAGCAGATAGTGGACGTGGTTTGCAAAATTTGTAACCGAAGTTCCCGGATTCTGATAACGTATTCACAATAAGATTTAACCATCACGGTAAATAGCTGAAAAATAGCAATACGCCCCCAAAAAGTGGGTGTAGCTACATATGTATAATGTATGGATGAAATGTAGAGAAAGTCAACGTCTACATATTATACCCGAGACGATATTTTTCGAATTTTTAGCATAAGAAAACCGAATTTTGTTTAAAAGTGGGCGTGTCTGCAGGCGGATGTACTGCTTCGGATTCTAGAAAGCTTATATACTAAATTTCATGTTTCTAGCTCAAAATTTAAGGCCCAACAAGTGTTGACATAAGGACGGACATAGCTAGATCGACATAACTTTTGATTCTGAACAACATATGTACTCGTATATATTTTTAGGGGCTATCGTTATTATTTCTCTATGTTGCAAACTAGGTATCAATATTAGTATATGCTGTGTAGGGTATAACTAGTAGGTAATATTCGTGTAAGATTTTTGGTACGATTCACGAATGGTAATAGGACCCTGTATGATGACCACCTATCGTTCTATACATGGTTATTCTGTTACACTCATTTGTTGCTTCCCCAGTATGTGAAGCAAGGGCGCTGATGCGGTCTGTTTTTTCGCATGTTACATTAAATTATGTTGAATGCCTTAACTCTTCATGCGGTACTAGGTTTAAAGCTCTAATCTATTGCTGAGATGGAAACGTGTCCACAGACGGCCAGTTGCAAAAATTGTTTTCAGCGAGAAATTGTTAGTGCACTACGAGATTCCGAGACGTCCTTCCGTGTACACGAGAATGCGAAACATGTGCCGAGCCAAGGCGTGTGCGTAAGTGCATTCGAAGAATCAATTCACAAAGCTTACATTTCTCAGGTTTATATGTATGCGCGAAATACACCAAAAAGATTTTACGTGTTAAATTCTTAAAGTGAAGTTTATGAAAAACCTTCTCAGTTACGCCCTTCGAGTACTGATTCCATTTCGGGCCATACCCTCAACCTGAGTAGCTGCCTGCAAAGTTCTGATATTATAGCTGTGAAACGTTTGATTTGTCGTTAGTTATCGTCTGCTTTTGCACAATTTTGTGTTTCATTTTCTCGTCTATTGAATATTAAACAACCAAAGTGCTTAGCATGGCAACTGCAGCAAAATCTCCTTCAAGAATGCTTTTACCAATAACTATACATCTTCACCACCTTACGACTGAAACCATTTATTACTACAAGGCGTTTAATCGTAAAAGGCTTGGAAGACATGGACAAGATTCGAATGCTATGGCAAATTGCTGTTGCGATCCCAATCCTGATCCTGAAAATACGGCTGATATTAGTTAGCGTAAGCTTAGACCAATAAGGTAGGTCAATTGTGATACCACCAGAAACCTTACGTAATGAATTTCTTTCTAAATGAAGATAGGAAGGTGGGTTAATATTTCTTCCTCATCCTCTACATCTGCTATCAAATCGTTGGATGGAACACGCACTCTAATAACATGCATTCTTATCAAGCAGTAAGGGCTCCTATAGAGCTTTTGCATCTCTATTTAGGGGCAGAATTCGTTTCGTTCTCTTCAAACTCAGAAGAAGACTTAGTTGCTCGGGATGTAATCCAGCACAAGGAATCGTAGCATCTGTCAGCAATCTCATTCAGAGATCTGTGCCGCACCACATCACCAACTTAGATCGTACAGTCGGTGCTTCCATCGCTGCCTAACTACATTTCAGCTTAAGAAGATTAAAAACAAAACAACGATATTTAACAGACAAATTTTACTTTTATTTAATTGAAACTAAAATTACTTATTTCTTAAAAAACGATGATATACTCATCGTCCCTTTAGCGCCCTTAGCCAGCGCTTTCTCCTTTGCACTGACTTTCTTCTCCTTCACGGGAGCAACTGCTTTAGGTGACTCTTCTACATTTTCAGAGCTAGATTCTTCCAATTTAACTTTCTTTGACAAACTTGTGTCAGTGCTTATCGACTTCCTCTTGTTACTAGCTTGCTTAGTCTCCATTTCTTTTACACCAAGATACGCCTTCAGTTCATCATGCACCGGCAAATCAATATACGATCCAACAATATCACAAGCATACCTCAAGTAGTCCACATCATCTACTGTTTGATCAAGTTCGCTCTTTTTGTAGTTATGCGACAGTGAACTGAAGCCACAGAAAATATTTTCAGCTTTTAAACGCTCGGCGAGATTCCTTACTTTCACAGCTAACCATGTCAGTGTCTTCTTTGGATTGTATTTATAAAATTTCATTCCTGCAGCGGTCTTCACATCTGTAACCACTTCCAAGCGGTCTCTGATTGTGTACTTAGATAGAAACGTGTGTACCGATGGATCATCATCGTCGACAACGTCATCCAGGGCCATAGCTCTTTCAGAGCAGAGTTTCTTGAGATAATACAGCGCCAGGAAGGTACAATCCACTGGAACTGTGAGGTACACTTTGCCATTGGAACAGATGTTCTTATCGACCAACCAACTGCGATGAGGCTCTGAGAATTCTTTTACCTCGAAGAGGTTTTTTCCCTTAAGGTCAGCTATGAAGAGAGCACGTTTACCCTTCCCTGGATGATAGAAAAATTCAAATTTTAGATTTTCAGACTTCGTAAGTAGTTCCTCGTCGAAGAAGAAGACTTTTTGTGTTGTAGTGAGTTTTTTAACTTTTTTTGTTGAGGAACTTTCATCTAGAGCTGCGCTGGACTTTGATCTAGTTGTTTTAGTCATTTTAAATAATTTATTATACTTAAACAATCAAATTAAGTACTTGTAACAAAATTTAAAATTCGCGCGAAGGAATTGTTTGTGTTATGTCAAAAATGAAGAAATGTATGATACGTTCACAATGGTCAATCGGTTAAGTTGAAGAAATGAATTCTAAGGCAGAACTTACATCGAGGTTGTGGATTCATCGTGACGCTTACGTTGACGGTCTGTTACATCAACGAAATTGGATACGCGGGGGTGGAGATCAATTTGACCAGAAGCTCCATTGTTGAGTAAATTGCGGGAAAAAGTTATCTATTTGTATTTATAAAAATTCAACTCTAATGAATCTCATCAAAATGCGAGCAGTGGAGGTTTTTGTACTCATCATACTTATCATATTTCTGTATTCGCTGAGTGTTTTATAAAGAAGGTGTTTAGTTTCTCTTTTTTTTTGTCTGGCGTAAAACTAAATACATTCGTGATTATTAGTTTATATAAAATGTACTTTTGAACAAACATATGCTTTGAGTTTAATCGGTAAATATCTACATTCAACGCACTCATTGATAAGTAATCGGCGAATTCGATTATTTTATTAAATTATTCTATATTTGTTGAAATAGGTGAGCAATCAAAATGAGAAAAAAAAACGAGGGTATTTTCGTATTTTTTGCAGTTATTCCTGGCCACTATCATAAAAAAGTATTCAACAAAATTATAGAGAAATGTCTTCAGTTATTATTTATTTGTTATTCAATGCAGAAGTAAACTGCAATTAACTTTTCAATGCATTACTATATTGCAATAAAATGTATGAATAAAAAAAGGATGTTGATGTTCTGATTTACTCTAAGAACCTTGATTTCTATTAAATAAACGGAACGGATGAAACTTCTTAAAACACAGTGAAGTCACATGGGAGAGAATTTCAATTCATTAAGCTTCGCCAGAATCCAAAGAATCTCGGCGGTATCACAACCCGTAGCTAAATTTGTTTTTTTTTTTTTTTCATTTGTGTCCTATTATGAGGTATGAATACTATTTTGACGGTCAATTGGGCTTCCAATGCTTCAGCCATATTATTAATCTTTTTTTTTAATTTGTATTTTATTCTTAAACTGTTGACTTTCATTAAATTTTCACTGCTGGTGCTGCAAATATTAGATTATTCCTGGAGAAAACACAGTTTATTTGCACATCCGATTGTAATGTGCCAAGATATAGATTAATTTTTTAGCTTTTGGTCAAACATAATATCTGATTTACTATATGAAGACTAAATACGCTCTTTCATAACGCTTTCATGATGAGTTTAAATATTAGCTTTCATTTTAGGTAAATTAGTGGTAATTTATGCCCCAACTAAAATCTCCAGAAACATTTTCCCAGCATTTTATTAACAGTTGCATTTGGCAATTCGGTAGGTACAATTCAGTAAGGTGACTTACATTTGTCAAACTAGGACGGGAAGAGTGAAACCAAATTTAATTATTTTTATTACATTATCTTGTGTTATTTTCTTATTTACCGTGTGCGAATAAGAATGTTATTGAAATGGTAGAGGGCGAGGTCAGGAAGGTCGCAAGAGGACATGAAGTTAGACTTCGCAGTCACAACAATTCAGAAGTACATAGTTGAACTACTTAATAATAACAAATTAGTCCGAAGATTGAAACCCTTCAAACTAGTTAACTAGGGGGAAAAAATAGATAATGTAGCATAATAATAACTACGCTCCTACGACTATGCAACCCATTTCGAAGTGTCTTTTCATTCTGGGAGAATTTTGGTCCGAAGTGTCCTTTCATTCGAGGTTCGTGTCTGCGGTTTCCACAGTTCATGTCTACGAAAGAGACGGATAATATCACGGATGAGAGGGAATTATAACTGCAAGAATGATTGTCATCTTGGAATTATTAAATCAGAATTTTTCTTGTTCCAGTGGTCGAAGAATTTGCTAGAAGTTCTGGCTATCAGAAACTTCTGCTATATAAGGACAGATGGCGATCGAGAGGAGGCAGTAGTTTTAAAACCGTGGCGAAGAGATTAGAAAAGTGATAATGGGCGAAGTTGTAATTTTGTGATAAATTGAAAGTTGAGAGTTAACAAGAAGAAGTAATTAGTTTGGATTTGTGAATTAAGTAATTGAAAGGAGATAAAGTGATTTGAGAGGAAAGAGACATTGTAAGAAAAGAAATGCGTAGAATAGTATAGTGTGAACCTGAATTGTTCTATAGACTAGAAAATAAAGAAATAAATTTGACAGAATATCGTTTTATCTACTCGAGCCGTAGCTCGCATATTACAATAAAATAAAATAAAATTTTCGAACATGATCACACTAAAGAGTAAATTCACCGTGTGTTAAGTTAAATTTTCTTCAAAATAAAAGTATTTACTAGCAACGGTTGAAGTCGAATGTTTTTAGTTCGTACGAACTTAACGGTGTGTTAAAGAAAATCTTCAGGGTGTTCATTCGGGTGTGGTAGAACCCTTCGGCAGATAGTGTGACCAACCGTATTACTATAAGTACCGCCCTCGGTAGGGTAACTTTGGTCCATTTTAGGTTAAAATAAATGGTAAGTATAATATGACGTGATTTATGTTTTTGTGATACTCATACCACCTCCCTCGAAGTCGACACTCTTTCCCTTTCCGGTCTCATCCCATCCTAAATTCCCATACATATCCTTCCTCCTTCAAAAATCAAATCACAACGTCCTTTTATATCCTTCCCGCCTATTGCACAGGCCATTCCACACTAGTATTCTTGAATAAAGTTTTCGAACCGGTTTTTTAGGCAAGACGTATGAAAGGCAAAACGAAGTCTCAAAAAAAAAAAAAAAAAATTATGCACTTTGGATATTTGCAGCATAAATGATACCTATTTCTCGTGTTGTTATGCGTTATCTTATAACGAAGTGATTAAATGATTAACGTAAAAAATCCTACCTGATTTTTTTCGATTTATTTTGTTGGCGAGATTCTTATTCATTCAGTATTTGCAAATTTTCTTTGGAAAATATGAGTTTCAATAAAATATGGTAATGTTTTAATGCATATTGAGGACCGAGATTACATGCCTGTTAACGCTCAAGTAATAACTAGGTAGGTGTCAGGCATACCGAACTCGTGTTGTTAACCCCATACTGCAACTAATTCAAGAATACCAGTGTAGAATAGTCCAATCACCTTTATTTTTTCATGTTGCTACATTAAAAACCTGACCGCCATTATTGTCCTCAGCAGCTGCCCTATAAGAGAACGAATGGTTTTACCGCTTCGCATTTTCGAGACGTCAAAGTTTTTGTCTTCGGTTTTCATTTGAAAACGATTTTGATTTTGCTGTTAATTCGAATATTTTTTTCTGTTGTATTTTTTTCGAAGATCTTATAATTTATTTTATTCTTTAATAAACAATGCCCAATCCCGTAGATCCAGAAAAAAGAGAAGTACGTTCATTCCTTGTTTCCAGAGATCCAAGTGTTGACAGGCGGTTTCGACCACGTCCCGATCGGCAAGTGGCTCTATTCCAAGACGTCGAGGAAGTCGAGATCGAAGATGACTCTACGTACGAGGAAAGTGTTAGTGCAGTGAGCACCAGCAGTGCTGCTGATCAGGAAGGCGCGTTGATTTACCTCCGCATGCGTCCGCTGCCACCTGATTCGTTTTGCTCCAGCTACAAGATCTCTGGCAATATTTTGGTAACATCTCAGCTTGATGCCAGTGGCAATGCAATCAAAAATCAAATGGAGAAGCATTTCACATTCAGCGAGATCTTCGACAATGCCATCGACCAACACGCAATATATGAGAAGTGCATTCGAGCTAAGATCGAATCGGAAGAGAACTTCACCGTCCTAACGTATGGCACGTCGGGTTCGGGTAAAACTCACACCCTGCTTGGAGATATGGAGAAACCAGGAATCATACCACGAGCCATAGAGAACATATTCGCTCTGTACGCGAGTAATTTGTACCCTCAACCGGCGGCGAAGGTTGTGAGTGCAAATGTTTTGATTGTCGACGATGAATCGATGCGCAAGGAGATGCTCCTGCGGCAGACCATTATTTCAGCATGCAATGACGTCCAATCGGTGTACAATCGCGTTCAGCAAAATATCGCATCCGAACACGATTTTAAGACAACAGTGCTGGACAACACGTCTGTGTTCATTTGGGTGTCCTTCGTGGAGATCTACAATGAATTTGTGTACGATCTGCTCAGTCCGATTGCCGCCACAGCGACGACAAAGAGGAAGAATCACAAGATCGTCACAAATGACGGTAAGGTTTTCATCAAGGATCTAACATCGGTGCATGCAAAGATGGCTGCTGACGCATACAAGCTTCTCGCATTCGGCCTGCAAAAGGTGAAGTACGCTTCGACTGCGATCAACTCAAACTCGAGTCGATCGCACTGCATTTTCTTTGTGGATGTCATTAAGTTCTCACATCCTGGCATCTTCACGCTCACTTCGTACAAATTCTGTGATTTGGCGGGCTCAGAACGTTTGGGCAAGACTGGAAATGTTGGCAATCGCTTGAAAGAGGCGCAACGTATCAATACTTCCCTAATGGTGTTGGGCCGTTGCTTGGATGCAGCGAATAATAATCAAAAGAAGAAGAATGCCGATGTCATTCCGTTCAGAGAATCCAAGCTGACCATGCTGTTGCAATCGGCGCTGCTGGGCAAGGAGAAGTTGAGCATGATTGTGAATATCACTCCGTCCGATAAGTACTTTGAGGAGAACATGAATGTTCTGGGATTCGCATCGATTGCGAAGAATATCGTTTTTAAGCAGCCAATTGTGAAGAATGATCGCAGTGCGAGGTATTCGTGGTTTGTTGTTCATGCTGCGCAGGACAAGCGGTCAACGGCCGCACAGGATACCGCTCAGCTGGACGCGCTACTGGAAGAGAATTTCACGTGAGTATTATTCAGTAGTTCTTGGTTTGAGGGGCTGATCGTGCAAACCTCACTTGGATCTCCATGGATCCATTGTGTTCCCTGTTGTGCGATATGTTATAGGTAACTTTAAACCTTTTTAGCCTTCCTGAACCAATTTGAATTTGAATTCAAAACGAATTTTAGAATGGTTTTCGGTGGCCCTTTTTGTGACAATTTGCCGTCCTTTTGATTCTGCCGTGGCATCTTCATTGGTACTTAAGCGCATTCTTTTTAGGTGAGTCGTCAATGTATAGGTGTTGTGGCCTTTTTAATATACCTATTAGAAGTCACCGAGTGTGATTTGTTTTTCTCGTATTCTGTTGTGTCCATATCTTCCTTGAGGTGCGGCATGATGGAAGTATATTCCATTGTTATTACTTAGATCCTTTATCACCAGGTTTTAGGGCATCTACCACGCAGGCCCGTCATCATGTACGGCTCCTGAAGTTATGTCTCAGCTCGAAACAAATCTTCCCTAAGTACCGAGATTCTTCTTCATCTGTCGTACGCCAACCTTTATATGTTGCTAAGATTAACACATGTTTCTCAAGTGCTGCACTCATACAACAGCAATCTCTCCACGTTTGAGCGGAAGTGTCGTTCCCTAGTTTTTTAATTAATTGCAGCAATGCTTCTCCAGATCTTAAATAACATACCAAACGCAGCTTTTGCTTTTGCGATTCTACGGCTTACGTCCAATTCAATACCACAGTCAACTAAGACAATACTTCCAAGATACCTAAAATACTGTACTCTCTCGACCTGTTACCCTGCTTACTTGTGAGGTTTATGTGTCAGTAAGGCTGATCATTTTTGTTGCCTTTGTCACCAAGCCTATGGAAATTTGGCGCAAGTCTATAACTCTATGCGATAAAATGCACAAACAGTTTGGGCGTAATCGAGGAGTTCCATAGCCTCCGAGAACTGATCACCACCAGAAGAAGTTGTGGCGAAAGAATACTTCATTGTCGGATTCCTATTCCTAGATAGCACGTGACATTTCGCACCTTTGCAGCATTTGCCTTGATAATAGCCATCAGATTGTACCGAATGCTCCTGCCAGGAAGGCACGCCATGTGGGCTCTCCGTTTACAGTATCGAACGTATTCTCAAAGTCTATAAAAAGCAGATATAGCGTAGACGCACTATTCGATGATGATCCTTAGGATATTAATGTGATTATTGCGAGATGATCCAGAACGGAAACTTGATAGTTTTCCAATTGTTCCTTAATGCTGTCAAGGGTTCTTTTAGCTCTTTTTTTCGAGACGTCAGAAGCAAGCAGATCCCCCTCCGTTTCTCTAATAAGTTACATTTCTTTGGGAGCTTGACAATCTTTTCTTTATCAGGTAACGTCTCAATCTAGTGTGGCTTTACTATGAGCGGTTGCAGGAAGTCTTCCGATTTTGCTGGCTTTGTTTTGTAGAGCTACGCGGAAATGGCGTCAATTTTTTTAATGCTTTGACTAAGTTTTTCTAGAGTTTTTGGCACCGGGTAGCTCATCTCGACTCTGGGGCATATGTACTAGTATCCACAATGTGATTTAAAAATAAAAAATATATGTTTAGTGCAAACAGCACATATAGGGCGTAACGAATATCTTATCGTACGAGTAGCTGTCGTGTTGTGTGTGTTATATTTTCCATGTAAATGGAAGGAACTTACAGTACGGCTTCTCACGAGAATTTCAGTCTCGGAGCTTTGTTACACATTTGAGAGAGATTGGATCGTGAAGAAAATATGATTTAAAACTGTGGATAAATGTTTTCTCCATCCGTTTGGACATCCCAGCGAGAAATACATCATTGAGAGTTTAAGAAGTCGACCTGAGCAAGTGCATACCTACATCTATGTATGTTCACCTCGGGACCAAGAGTTCGCGATCGGTGGCCTCGTTGGTCAGAGTGTTGTTTTCCATTTGATAATTATTTCTGATTTGACTATATTCTTCTACCCTGGGCGGATTCGACAGATTTTTTTTTTTTGTTTTCTTGTTAGCGACAAACTTTATTAGTTTAGTAAGGCTATTGTCATTATCATACTGGCCAGTTTGGACTGAAATTTGGGCCAAATATTGGCCAAACAATTTTCAATTCGTTGGTCGTCGTTCTAGATTGCCATAGACAACTAGGGATTGCAACCCGAAGAACACCCTTGACGGCCTCAGAACGGTTTGTTTTCTTTTTCTATTATAGATACCGATGGATGGACGGAGATCGAACTTCTTTTGTTCTGGTGTTAATGCAGAATAGTGTCCCCTTATTTCGCCACTGTCAGATGGCGTCCTCCTGATTGTGATGAGATCAATGTACTTAGTTGAACGATAGATGCCCACACCTCGTTTCTTCTGTCGACTATCGTCTTTCGTCAATCCTTTACAAATAGTTGATTTGCTACTTTGATATCTGGATCTGGCGGCACAGCAATAGGTGTTTTTTTTTGCCAACTGTGTACTCAGGAATGTTCGAATTTACACTAGAAGCAAAAACAAACATCCAATTGGCAATCACTGGCGATAATATCCACAGAAAAGACTTGCTTTGGGCGCATTATTCGAATACATAATACGAAGAGAGCACAGATTGCTGAAGAATAAATTTCAGGACTGCAAATTAAAGGAGCGTGTGCTGTTCTTGTTGCATTCCTGATGTCGTACACTTGCTGATATGTGCTTTTGTTATTGCGTTCATTTCTTCTTTTGACAATTTCACTGCAAATCGTTCTTTTGCTCTGCCGCAGAAACATTTCGCAAAAGAACACACCTAATAAAGTCTTGCGACATACATAGCTTTTTTCCTCGCCATACACAGCTGTTGGCTATGTCAAGTCACAGACCCGAGCGGTTCTATCAGATTCTGTCGGTCTGAGACTACTGCCGGTACCACATTCATCAAAACATCAGTAGAAATCTGGTTTTCGCTAATTATTTTCCCAGCAAGAAAATCCGAATTTCTTGAGGAGAAAGGATGTGAAATTGAAGAAGTAGTTGGCATCGTAGCAGGAGATAGTTCTGCAATTGCTGCAGCGGACGTTGACGGAACTTCCACCTCTGCCAAATTTCTTTGGTTTGTTGAAGAGACTGAATCTGGAGTTTGATTTAAAATCCCCGTTGGTGTAGAGTTTAGGGCATTGAATGGTCTGTCGGTGACATATGAGGACAAAAACTCATGCTCCTCAAAAACATTTTCATTTAAAGGCCATATTCCAATAACTTGAAAAGCTTTTATTATATTTAGACTTGAAAATGCTCGAGGATATGATTGGCCAATTATTGTTGCGATGTCTTTCCGGGATTGTTTAATAACCAATCATTAGCAGCTTGGTTGTAGAAGGTCTCGTAAGCCCCGAAAACTGTCCTATCTAATGGCTTGAGTTTGTGAGATGGGAAGAGTCAACAGAACTACATTATTCAGTTTCGCCTCAGTGATAGCAGCATCCGAAATATGGGTATCGTGGTTATAAATGATAAGAAGAACTTTGAACTATAAAATGTTTGAAATATTTCAAAAATAGGTCCGCCGTTGACCAGCCGTTAGGATTTGCACCTCCTATTGTTCCCCCAGGAGCTCCAATTAACATGTGGTCTTTAAACTTGACTATCGGCGAAATTAACATCGGGGGTACATGATTTCCCAAAGCGTTAATTGCAGCAATCATTGTCACATCGATTCCTCTTTCGCCTGATGTTACGCTACCGATTTGTTTCTCTCCTCTCTGTGCCAGAACTTTTGACGGAATGTGCACGGTCGAATTTCTCGTTTCAAAAGCTTCGATGTTTTGCTTGTTGAAGCTTGTGGCTCTAGATAAAGGTTGGCTTCCGAAGAGCAATGCTTTGATGCCGTCGAAGGAAACATTTAAGCCATTCTTTTCCTGCTTTATTTTCTTTATACCAATTTTGAGGTATATTTTAAGAGTTGACTTTTCCAAACTCAAACGCTAGTTTTAACAACTCGTTTCTAGTAAGCCCATAATGCAGCTTTGCAGCTGTTAACACATACTCTTCTAAAGCTTTTTCTTCAGCTGCAGTAAACACATGTCGACAATTAATTTTGCTTTCGTAAACAAAATCATTTTTTCCCGCTTTTTCATGTTTATTGATATTCCGAATCAGAATAGTTTTGGTGATATTAAAAATGTTTGACTCTGTGTACGTGCTTTTACCATCTTTAAGTACTGCGTCTACAGCTCGCTTTAATACTTCAACGTCTGCAGGCTGCCTTTTTACACCTAATTTGCTTCTTGGCATATTTTCCTGAAACATAGAAAACAAATTTTTGTTTTAAAAAAATCTAATAACGTGTACCTTGGACCGGACACGTGAAGTTTTCTACAATAATAATATTATCTATAAATTGTAATCCTACATAATTGTTCATAATATTGAATGTATTCCAGAATACGTAATGATAATGAAAGACTGATGGCTGAGGTATCTCGCCTGGAGAAAGCCCTAGCTCAACAAGAATACGACCTGCGTAATCAACTGGTAAATAATTTCCAGAAATCATTACAAGATCGTAATCGATGCTGGGAGGAACGCATGGCAAAGGAAGTCGAAATGGTTAAGCAAACATATGAGAATAAGGTTAGTTAAATATTTTGTTATTGTATTTTATTCCGCATGTGTATACTAAATGAACTTTTCATTTCCCATTAGATATCCGCCTTAAAAGCTAAACACGCTCGCGATTTAGAAGATATGAATGACGAAGTATCTAATGTTAAAAAACGAAGAGCTACGCTAAGCGACATTGAAAATGCCCAGATTATTCTTTAATTTTCATTTAATTTTATTTTTATCTGTTTACTTCAAGTTTCATTTAAATACAATTTGTTACTTGTTCAAAAATCGGTTGTCGTTGTTTTTTTCTCTAGCTATCTTGCTTCCATTCTGTTTATTTTTATTAATTTATTTATTGGTGCTGACTGCTAATAAAGGGTGTCTCAAAATTCACGCAAGAAGTAATTTTTAATTAAAAATTGTAATAGATTCATAAAGTATACAGTATAGGATTATGCGTGGAATAGCATATCGAGTAAATGGATAGTGAGGGGCGTGTAGGCACTGCGACCAGAAAGATCTATTGTGCCAGAGGCCACTTTTTAGGGCAGCAGTACTTCTACTTTCCTTATGCAAGCTATAATTACGGTGGTGGAGAAGTTCCTTAAGTCTAATGGAGATATTATCTCCTTAAGGAAGAAGCTTCTACTTTTACACAGCTCACATAGAACATGTTCTGCAGTTTCATCCTCTTCTAGGCAGAGACGGTAGGTAATATCTTCTGAAATTCTTATTTTATTTAGGTGGTAGAGTAATTGGCAGTGACCAGTAAGGAAGCTTACAAGCCTTTTTATTTCATTTCTGCTATGTTTTAGGATATCAGCTGCCTTTTATTTTGGAAAGATTGGACAGCTCTTTTAGCTTGCCTGAGATCTTGTGAGTTATTCCAGTGGGAGATGCACATGTTGCGTTCCCAATTGTTTAGTGTTAATTTGACTGCAGAATCAAATATTCCGTAAAAGGGTCCAATGAACAACTCAGAGGAACCTTTTCTGACTAGTATCTGCAGTTTCATTGCCGTCAACGGCTACATGACCCGGTACCCACCACAATTTTACTTTATTGTATCGGGCCAAATTTTGTAAACTGTCGAAGCAGCTTAGCACTGATTTTGAACTGATCAGATGGGAGATCAGTGCTTTAAGCTCCGCTTGGCTGTCGGTGAGTATGTGTATAGCGGCACCTTTGATGCATGAGTGCAAGTTTATATTAGCACAGTTCTCGATAACGTATACCAAACGATTCCTTTTGGATCAAGCAACGGTCCGCCATTATTCCATATATCACGGCTTGGGATCTCAATCTCAAACCTTCTACCAAATTAGAGTGATTTGGGCGTAAAGTCAGAAACCGTGCTGAGCATATCTAGCTCGGGGAAGTCGGTTAATAGATCCATGAGATCCACATGATCCCATGTATTGTTAACATCCGGCTTTCGAAGATTAACTGCACTGCAAATTGCCACTTTTTTGATGAAAAAGTGTGACAAGTGTTGGTACATACGCACTCTTTTGTCGAAATTTTCTATGACCGTTTTGCATAAATGTGGCTGAATTTCGTTGATACAGTGTTCAATTTGCTCCTTCGTTAAGACGTGGGTGGTCGTGGGCTTGTTGGTATAAACAACCCGAAAGAAAAAAGTCCAACGGCGTTAAATCGCATGATCTGGGCGGCCAATTCTGATCACCAAAACGAGAAATTACACGACCAGGAAATGACTCATGCAGTAACTGAATTGTTTCTCGGGCTGTATGGCATGTGGCACCGTCTTGTTGAAACCACATGTCGTCCACATCTATATCTGGATTATCATGTCGCGATAGCGAACACCATTAACTGTTATTGCCTGACCAGCCGTATTTTTAAAAAAATTATGGTACGATGATGCCTCCAGCCCAAAATCCGCAATCCGCACCAAACACTGCCTTTTTGTGGATGTATTGGTTGTTCATGAATTGGCCGTGGATTGCTATGACCCCAAATTTTGACGATTAACAAAGTATGAAAATGATATGAAAATGAGACTCATCGTTGAAGATGATTTTGTTTGAAAAATTAGCATCCACTTGTTCCATAATCCATTCAAAGAACTCTATTCGCTGTGCGTGAGTTCTTGAGTCAATTGCACTTTGTATGCATGAAGATGCAAATCTTTCGTGAGAATACGCTGTAGAGAGCTTATCGAAATGTTCAATTCTTGACCACGGTGTCGAATTGATGTTCCTGGACTCTGAACAATACTCTGGCGAACTGCTTCGATGATTTGTGTTGAACCACTTGTTGAAGAGCGGTTAGAGTGTCTAAGATCGCTAATTGATCCAGTCTCTCTGAATTTTTGAATTAATCTCTTTACAGTTTTTGAAGTTAAATCACTATTCCGACCATATTTTGTACGAAAATTGCGAACTGTAGCTGCTAAACCTTCATTATTTTTTTAAAAATTGTTCAAAAATGAAAACGCGTTGATCCTATTTTTAATAACCCCGAACTGTCAGCTGTTACGCTGTCTTTTTTTTTTCGTTGGCAACACTTTACCGCACAAATGGCGCAAAATTAAATGGGTGAGTAAGGCTTATATTATTATTATTATAGGCCCAAAGACCCCAGATATGAAGTTTGTAGTAAGTCCGTCTAGCCGTTTAGGCTGCAGTCGAAGGAGAGATGAACAGAATTGCGAGACTGTGAATTGTGAAATGTTGTTTGTTGGTTAGGGGACTTTCTTGGGAAGGCTCGAGATAAGAATTCCTTTACTTATTTACATAAGATATTGTAATATGCGAGCTACGGCTCGAGTAGATAAAACGTTATTCTGTGAGATTATTTCTTTATTTTCTAGTCTATAGAACAATTCAAGTTCACACTATACTATTCTTCGCAAATTCTTTCCTTACAAGGTCTCTTTCTTCTCAAATCACTTTATCTCATTCCAATTACTTAATTCACAAATCCAAACTAATTACTTCTTCTTGTTAACTCTTAACTTTCAATATATCACAAAATTACAACTTCGCCCATTATCACTTTTCCAATCTCTTCGTGCGGTTCGAAAACCAACTGCCATGCCTCGATCGCCATCTGTCCTTATATAGTCGCATTTCTGATAGCCAGAAACTTCTAGCAAATTCTTCGACCACTGGAACAAGAAAATTCTTATGTAATAATTCCAAGATGACAGCTGCAGCCAATAATCTCTTGTGGTTATAATTCTCTCTTAATTCCGCGACGTCGTCTTAGACATAATCCGTCTCTTACCATGGGCACGAACCTCAAATGAAAAGACACTTCGGAATGTGTTGCATACTTTTGGAGCGTAGTTATTATGCTACATTATGTTACAATATGTATGTGGTATCTCGCAAATTAACATATAGAAATTAGACTTATATTTCGTTGTTGACCTGAAAATGCTACATCACTTGTTTTTTTAAGGTACTTTTGAATTGGGACTCGCAATACTTGTTGCAAGATTTTTACTGCTCCGGGCCTGGTAACTCTTCCTATTACTTCCCAAAGTATGATCGTTTAAAATGGCGTTTTAACTTTAAAACGCTGTACATTACAAAAAGTGTGCTTTCTTGTACAAATTAATATTCTAAGTCATTTGATTTGTAGCATTATGCATATGCTTCCAAATGTGTCTCTAATTTCTAATTATGTTCGGTTCAGCACGTACTATTTTTGTTGAATACTGGCATGTAGGCAGAGACAGGCAGGCACCGTCTTGAATCCATAGCGTTCCGTTTGACCATTTCGGTAAAGAACACTAAAAATCAACGTTATGCAATTAAAAAATTAACCTTCACTGGTGTCGTTTTCTAGTCAAAAATGATATAAGCGTAGTACAATGACTAAGAAGTGCGCATTAATCATTCATGTCCCATATGCCAGGCTACCGCCCTGCAATAAATTTTGTAATTATCAAAACTCAAATCGCCGGTGTCTATTTGTAGAAATATATTACTGTACAAAAGCAACGTATCTAGGCATGCAATGTTCTATGATAACTTATCTGCGTCCACTAACAAAATGACATCTCCCAAAGGACTAAATTATATAAATGCGATCACGACACATGAAATAAGCATTCACTCACTAGTTCTATCCTAATAGCACCCATTACATCCAAAGCTTTGGCGAACACTAATTAAAAGTTCTCTTTGGGGAATGATTCCCTTATACTTTTCGTCATCACTCGAAAGTATTTCGTTTCGTTTCCAGAACTAAGAGTATGCAAATGTTCCGGTAGCGACTGACCAACTCATTGTCTGTTGAACTCTCGAGGCAGACACAAGTGTCCGCGCGAAATTTTGCGAAAATGAAAACTAAAGTCGGCGACATTACCAGCAGTTCGGAATCAGTGTCTGCGATTTATGGATCGAATATTCTCTCTGATGATTTAAGTGATGTACCTAGTGACGTAATAATAGAGTCCCGCATAAAGTATGGAACAAAGATGCAAATGTTGGAGGGTTTTTTGATGGAATACTCAGGAAAGTCCTCAGTGCATGGCCTTCGGTACATTTTTCAAAAAAAACGACCTCTACCTGAAAGGTGATGATGCAGTTACCTACATATGAACTCAAATTAAAAAATACGAAATAAATCGAATAAATATTTTTAGAGTTCTCTGGATTATCTTATTTGTGGTGTCGGTTATTTTCGCGTGCTTAGTCATCCGGCAGGTACATAGCAAGTGGATGGAATCTCCCGTAATCGTTGGATTTGACGAAACACTCATTCCTATAAACAAAATTCCATTTCCAACCATCACCATATGTCCGGAATCAAAAATGGAAACGGATATATTCAATTTTGCAAATATTTATGAGCTATTTTCAGCTAGGAATGGAAGTGAAAAGGGTTTGTCACAGGAAGAGTAAGTTAAAGTTTAGGACTTCAATTTTGCACTAAATGTGTGTTTTTTTTTTTGTGAGTAGAATGCAAAGACTATCTGCAGCTTTACACATTTGCGATTTGGAAGTCGCTGAATCTATTGCTGCAGATCTTCCAAAGGAGTTCGCGCCACCAATTGGCAAGACATTGCGTGGAATGGCACTATCAAAAAATTTAACCGCTCCCTTTTGCAAGTGGAACAATCGATTTTATTTGTGTGAAAATATTTTTTCACTTGTTGCTACAGATGATGGAATTTGTTACCAGTTCAACGGGATGTCGGCATCGGATATATACAGAAATAAAAGGTAAGAAGACAAAATTCAAATTCATTCACCTACCGGCTTTGAGTGTGTCCTGTGATCCGAAAAAGTCATTAAAAATGGTGATGTTTCTATTATAGATTCCTTCTGTCCGTCTGTCTGTATGTGTGTACCTCGAACTGCAGCCTAAGCGGCTGGACAGATTTACTTCAAACTTTTTATCGATGGTCTCTGGGCTCATATCCCGAGTAGAAACTGGAATTTTCATTCTAACCTCAAAATTAACGGAACTTTACTAAGCCAATTTTAGAAAAGAGCAATTTTCTCGAAAACGGTTCTAACGATTTCGAAAAAATTTCATATGTGAGATGACACGGATGTCTGTAATAAAACTGCGAATGGCGTTAGCTCTGAAAATTTTCTTACAATTTGATATCTAAGTTATTTTGGGCATATGTAAGGATGACATTTAAATTTTCGATATATGGCTTTTTACCACATTTCTCGAAAACACCTCTAACGATTTTGATTGAAATTCATACGCTAAAAACTCGAATAATGGTATTTTACTTATTGGCATATATTCTATCCCGTAAGATACATATATTAATTTTGACTCATAATTTGTTATATAGAGAAATAATAATGGTAGACATCTATTAGTACATATATAGGGTGACCAGATAAGAACGATAGGAAAAGAAATTTAAATAAAACAACAACGGTGTGAGAAGCTATTTTGAAGCTACATTCATGCCATTATGTATGGAATAGCACATCATTTAAATGGCCGCCTCGGCTTCGCTGGCAGTGCTTCAAGCGGTCGGTCCAATTTTTTATAACTCGGTCCAATATGTGCGGCGTTATTCCGGCAATAGCGTCTTGAATGTTGGCCTCGAGCTCATCCAAAGTGGTTGGCTTGTTAGCGTTGCGTCGTTTGTATGGCATGTATGGCCGCCTTATTGGAACCACAGCTCGGATATATCGATGTTGTCGAGCTCTGGTCACAGAAAGTCGGTTAACATCGCTCTTTACCGAAGACCATTGACGGTAACTGTTTCTCTTTCCTCAGTTCGAAAGAAATAAGATCCGATGATGCCACCGTGCCATTGCCTGCGCACTGAAGCCATGATGACGACCGACCTCACAAATGCATAATGAAATGGCAAACTTTACTGAATATTTTGACAGCTGGGTGTCATTGGTAACTTTGACAGCTGCTAAAACATAACATTTCTGAAGAAAGTTCGTGAAATGGCATGTTAATTGATAACACAAGTTATCATCGTGTTTATCCTGTGCACTTAACCGAGAATATTGCTGCTGTTTGGTGTGGTTTGTGGAATGGCGGCATTATTGTCCCATTTTTCTTCAAAGATGAAGTCGGCAACAACGATACGGTCAACGAAGAGCGTTACAGAGGCATGATAACCGAAACTGAGAAAATGAACTTGGACGGTTTATGGATCCAGAAGATGGCGCTACGTGTCATACAAGCCGTCCAACAACAGATCTTTTGAGCACTTGGTTCAATAATCGTGTAATCAGCCATTTTGTTGATGTTGCTTGGCCTCCGCTGAGCTGTGATTTGATGCCATTGTACTTTTTTTTTTTGTAGGGTGCCATTACAGATCGATGTTATGCTGACAATTCAGAAATGATTCAAGCACTTAAGCACAATATGGATCGACGAACCATCGATAATTTACTGCAAACTTGGGTTGACAGAATGGGCTACTTCTAAGCCAGCCGCGGCAGCCATTTAAATGAAATTATTTTCCATAAATAATCGAAAAGTGTGCTTTCTTCAATAAAGTAAAAATCTTTCAAAAATATTAAACACAATTTTTTTTTATAGCAATTTTAAAAAGAAACCAACAGATGGGCCATCCTTTATATGCTTTGTACAATCCGAAGCAGTACAATTGTAAACATTTTTGAAATCCTCCCACAGACAAACCCAGTTTTAGATAAAACCCACTTTTTCCAATATTTTTGCTAGAAACTGAAAATGATTGCGTAGATAAAATATGTAAGCGTTGACTTTCTCTACATTTCATCCATATATTGGACTCGACCACGCAAAGCATTTTCAAAGCTATTTGTGGTGAAGGTTAAAGCATAGATAATAAATTACCTCTACCTACTCATTGAATAACTTTAAAAAAAAAACCGATTTCCATATATACCATTGGACTAGTTTTTGAATACAACATCAATCAAGTGGCCGCCTCTATTGACCAAAGCAAAATGTGCCCTTTGTGCTGCGTTTTCCATCTCTTTTACGAGCATCTCGGGTGGTATAGCGATGATTTCGGCACGAATGTTTGCCTTGAGCTCGTCAATGGTCTGAGGTTTGCTGTCGTACACTTTGCTTTTCAAATAACCCCACAAAAAGAAGTCCGTAGGGGTCAAATCTGGAGATTGGGGTAACCAGTCAATGTCTCGATTTTTGACAGCACACGTCCAGGAAATATTCGTTGCAGAAACTGCATTGTTTGATTTGCAGTGTAATCATGGCCTAATGATGATTTTGGCGCAAGCGCCGGCCCAAACAGTCAGGTTCAAAAATTACAGTGTCAACCATTCGAACGACTGTTTGGCCGTATTCCAAGTGACGTCAAATGCGCCGCGAGGTGGTTCTGTTGACGCTAAAATGCTGAGCGCGGTGATGATACGATATATGTGGGTTCTCGGCAACACACTCTCTTACCGCTTCAATCAGTTCATTGGAACGTCTTGGGCGTTGATGAACGGCATGTCGACGATCTCTCACTGTCCCGTGCTTAATAAAATTAGACACCAAACGACGGTGCTTGTTGGCCACGATATTTTCGACGATATGGACGTTGAGTTAACACAACTGAACGACGTATTTTCAATGTACAGCGTCACTATTTCGGCACGTTATTTCGGTGAGAAGCGATTTATGGTTAAAATTGTACTGAAATGACGTTTCAAAAACATGTCTACTCAAGTCAATCGGTCGATAAATGTCAAAGTTGTTCAATGTTTACATACTGACATAAAATATGGCGCACCCTATATATCGCAATACATAGGTCATTTCGCCTAAGAACTGCCAAAATTGGATCAAGTTTGATTGCGATGTGGGGGGAGGGGTTTAAAATTATTTAAATCATCTTTGTTAGCCGCCTAACTCAGGAACTCCCGAACAGATTTCGATGAAATGTGACATCGCCTATGCCACGGTTTTTGAGTTTTTTAATATTTATTGACTCTTTGGATATTCAGCTTAAATTTGATATGTCGCATAATGAGATGTAAAACTATTTTGTACAATTAATGTTTAATGATTAATTTTGGTCTACAACTTAATATTTTTGTGCAAAATGTTAGCTCTCTAGGTTAAATGGTTCAAAAGTTACAAGCGTATGACAAACTCACAGACAGGCAGACACCGTGCTGAATCGATTAGTGTTTCGTTTATATACCATTCTGGTACGGAACACTAAAAACTGCTATAGCCGCTGCTGAAAGTTAGGAGGAATCGGAATGATTATGTAGGCGGGGAGGGAGTTTGTATCTTCTTCTTCTGATTGTCTATCATACATTCACAAACGCTGTATTGTTTTTCTTTTTTTAAAGCTATGCTACCGAAATACCCGATGATATTGAAGTTGATTTCAACAAACATGTAGATCGTAGCCCCAATGATTCACTGATTGAATACTATGGCACTTGGTCATTAGAAGAAGGCTACATTAACCAAACTGAAGAAGCGTATCCACTCAGAGTTCTAATTGCTTCAGCTAGAACTGCATTTGTTGCTTTGCTACAAGGTCTTGGACATAATTTGGACTATGAATGTCGAAGTCTGCGGCAAGGCTACAAGGTAAACTATACTCCTTTTTTTTAATTTATTTAAATAGACTACGACTGAGTTTTAAATTGTAGGTATATTTAAATTCTCCTCAAAATGTCGTTCTTTCTTCGACCAACTACTTCTTACTTCGCCATAAGCAGGAAGTAATAGTGCAGATCTATCCTGTTTACACTACTACATCGAAGGCTGTCCGAGAATTCAAACCTGAGCGGTAAGGATCAGTGTTTCATAAAGAGACAGAAGCTTTTCAATTGTTCCTGTTTAGGCGTCAGTGTTTCTTTAATAGCGAACGCTATCTAAGATATTTTAAACACTATTCGGAGAGCAATTGCCAGTTCGAATGTTTGACCAACTTTACTATCTCCAAATGTGGATGTGTGAAATTTTCTATGCCAAGTAAGTATTTTTTTTTTAAATTTGGTGTCATTTTTAAACGAATGTATTTTTATTTCTTTTTGTAGAAGCAGATGGAGTAAGAGTTTGTAATCACTCGGATATTGCTTGTTATTACGAAGCTGAAGATGAACTCATGAAAGTGCAACAACATGAAATTCTTCAATCCTCTAAAGATCCAGAGTTTAAAAGTGAATGCAACTGCCTTCCGGGTTGTGTCTCGTTGAATTATAATTTTGATATCTCCCAAGCACGAATGGATGGTTTGGGTACAATTATAGCGAACAACGACTCGTATGATGAACATCCAGAGTAAGTGTTTGTAGTTTTTGGTTACTAATTATTTGAATACTAACTTGTCGGTGGTTTTGAGATTGTATCTCTTCAGTGTGATATCGAACCAGACCACTTTGTTGGGTCCTTTTTCGCTTTCCTCTTACGCGTCATTTCTTTTTTTGACTTTTTTCAGAGCAGGTCAAGGCATAAGCTACCCAATAATATAATAAATTAATGCTTCCGTATGCGAAGAACTACTATTGCATTTTTCTACCCCAACGACCCGAAGAAGAAGTACACGGACAGCTCAGTTGGTAGAGCATAGGTGGCTAGGTCCCTGTCTGTGTACCTATGTTTTCTTCTTTGCGCAATTTTTCAACAAATATTTCTTTCAATCATTCGGGTATCCAATAATAAACAATAAATTGTGCTTGGTTAATCTTTAAAAAAAATTAACTCACAGCTTTATTTTTCTTAAACTTGAAGTCTGATGTGGCAGGTTGTTGTTTTATTGAAAAGGCTGTTTTTAGTGTTCCGAAGAAGTGTGGCATAAACGGAACACTAGTGGAATTAACACGGTATCTGTCTGTCTGCCTGCCAGTATATTATGAGCTTGCAATTTTTGAGCCGTTAGATCTAGAGAGCTGGAATTTTACATAAAAATAGTACGTGGTAGACCGAAGGACCGAAAGGAAGAAAGCTAATTTTTTTAGGACTCTTTTGGGGGCATAACCAATGCAAAGGCGATATCCCCCCACCTCTCCCTATGTATTATCGACCTATGAACGCGAAAAATCTGAAAAAAGAGAGTTTGTAAAGTCATGAGAAGGCTACGCAAAATATAAAAGGTATTCTGGCACAAGCCGTTTTTGAAAAAATTTGGAAGAAATGAACTTTAAAATCACCCGACTATACCTATATGTATGTTTCATCCGATTTTGATGATCTTAAGACACATTCTCATGTCCAGCCTAGCACAAGGCGCAAATTTCATTAAAATCTGCTACGTGCTTCTTGAGTTAGTTGTTTGAAAATGGTGATTCGATGAATTTTAAATATCTTACCTCCTTCATCTGATTTAAATTATTTTCAGTCTTAGCTTACGAGCATAATTTAATCGAAATCTATTCAGAAATGCTTGAGTTACTTATACCCAGCTACGATACGTACTTACATCCATATTTGGAGAAACACACAAATCAAATTTCATTAAAATTCCTATCGTAGTTCTCGACCGAGTCATGTAAGATCAAACAGACGTGTAGACATGGAACAAAAAGTGTATATTTTGATCTGACGTTACAAATACGATCATATACATATGTAATTGTTTTCTATGTATTACCGTAGAAGCCAAATTAAAATACAAGTAAAACAACCGCACGGAACACTAATCGCTTGAACAGCGACTCGCACTTGACCAATTTGTTCTGTTCTTTTTTGGTTCTCTACGTAATTTGTAATAAATAATAAATTAAGATATAATATAGCAAATATTTTCATATATTTTAATTTGGGGGTGAATTGAGGTGGCGGCGAAATGCATCGCCGGCTATTTGGCTGGCGGCGTTTTCTGAGATAACGAATTGACCCGACGTTTTACTGGTTTGCGGCGTAATGGACCCTAACCCCGGTGTTCATTAGTAGCCCATTTCTCGATCATATCCCTTCCCGGTCTTCTGCATAAAGCAGAAAATGTTTCAGGGGCCTATTGCACCAGGCAACTTTGGAACTTTACACTTTGCATTTTAGCACTTTGCTAAATGTGATAAGTGCAAAGTGTTTGTGTTCCACTAAATAAAAACCGTACTTTGCACTTCCGCACTGTATTTAGCAAATAATTCCGATTTTTGTTGCTGAAGTTAACATTATATATAATATAACGATTGAAAAAGAGGTTATATAATGGTATGCAACGATTTTCATTTAAATATTTGAAATTTGCCGCCAAATCTCTAAGCAGCCATATTTATTGCAAACGCATGGTCGTTTAATAACACAGAACAGTAATGGGTTACGGACATTAAATTTCGTTGAGTACATACGAACCATTTGCTTTGTTTACGAGGTGTAATTATTACTACGTTTATATGCATACTTGAATCCAGCTTCAATCCGGGTTGAAATTCATATAAACGCAGATCGAGTTGAAATAGGATTGACTCAACTCGATTCAGCTAACAGAGCTGGATCGAGTTAGAAAAATGCATGTATACCTGGGTTGAGGGGTTGAAGTGACATGTTATCTCTGTGTGTGTGTGATTTCAGATAACGAATCTAAAACAACAGAACACTAACACAATCAAAAGCAGAATGTCTGCTATACTTATCTGTCAGTTCAACCACGTTCGAATTTTTCAATCTTTCGACTCGGTGTGTAGAAATACTCAGATCGAAATCTCAACTCGATCCCAACTCGATCCATCGATTCTGCATATAAACGTGGTTAATGTCGTGGGAAAAATGCGAAGAAACTTTCTTTAATTGCAACATCTACGCTCTGCCATGGGAATCAGTTCTTTGCAAATTATATGCCAACTTTGCACTACGACTTATGTCAATGGCAATACGTTGTTGAAAAGTGGTGGAATAGAATGACGACTTTTACAGCATATACATAACACCTTTCACATAGCAATTCTTCACTTTGCTAATGCAAAGAAATCATTTCATGGAATGTAAATTGTTTTTATTCCCAAGGTTTTGCTTTGCAATAAATAGTTTTTGGTGGAACGGTAAGCTGCAATTTTTGCAAAATCTTTGCACATAAACTTTGCATAATTTTTCATTTATAATTTTTCATTACCTGTGCTTTGCCAGGGTGTACGCCTTTTCATTTCGTTCGATCCCTAAGTGTCCCTTACCGAAGCTAGTATCTCTGCATTTCGAGTTGCATATTCGTTGAGCTTCTGGAGACATTCCATTGGCAGTTATATATAGGTATGTATATATATTTTTTTGGTGTAATTTTCTTTCAGGAAAGGCGAACCTATAACTCTGGGACAGCGCCCCCAGATGATTATAGTATGTGCATGTTGGTTCTTCTATTGAATTGAAATTGGAGTGAATTAAGTTTACTAGTCCTGTAGCAGAAGGAATTTTGATGTACATACATATATGCATATGTTCGCGCCATTGCGAGGTGGCCATATAAGTAATGGCACTGTTGGCTTGCCTGGTAAAACGCTCAAATGTCGCATTTCTAAGGATAATTCCATTGAGGTCTTCGGAACATCTGCCATGATAGTATCTAGGTCTGCTATCAGTTTTCGATAAGGTAACGGTTGGAGATTGGCAGTAAGTGCAGGATCTGCTGTTAAGTAAACAACTCGTCCCTGTATGCTGTCAAGCTGTTGTGGACTCTAACAATCAATTTCAAATTTCAAATTATTCACTGGAACGGATCAAGTTCAATTACACTATCTGGTCATTTTATTAGACCTAATTGCATTTTTCGGGTATGACTTTCGCACTTCGGTTTTACCTAATGAAATCATAAATACTGGTACACGCATTTAAATAGACCTTAGCTTATAATCCAAAGGATTGGTGTCTGGACTGTCTGACGGTCAATCGATGAAGTTCGACACATTGTTCTGGAGACATCCTAGTGTTGGTTTTGCCTTATCGGCTGGCACATTGGACTCACGGTATGAGTTCTGACGCTTGTTTGGATGACCAGGTATAGACTCTGTCATTTTGCTTATTGAACAATTCTTTAATAGAAAACATTTTTTCATCCGTGAACAAAATTTTCCTGTGACCATTCTGCGTTTACCGATGGCGTAGAGCTTTCGATCTTTCATTCTGTTTTTGCCTTAATTGGTCTGTGAGTAAGTGGCTAGTGGGTTTTAAAATATACATTGAGTCCCAAATTTTGTTTGATAATGCGAGGCATGGATTTCTGCGATATCTTCATTTTTCGTGACAAGATTTTCTGCTTTCGAAGCGAAAGCGAAGTTCTGACAGAACGAGGGTGTCCGGATCTTTGACCGTCAGTTACTCCACCAGTGTCCTCACAAAATTTTACAATTCTATACATAAAATTCTGGGTAATTCCATATTACACTTGTCAAAGCCTATTACCACAACCCGATTTTCAATATTGGCCCACTCCATATTTACAAACGACTTTTGTGTTAATCTTTTTGCGCGTTAACTTAGTATAAACGTCACTCATTGAATACCTGTCAATATAGAATGGATGTGTTCAATATTAGTTTCACGATGAGTTTTCATTTCATTTATTTATTATTCTCTATAACAATGGTATTAGCATTTGCTGTTTTAGACTTAAGGGCGTTTAAACGTGTACCAGTATTTATGACATGACTAAGTATAATTTGTTGTGTTTATTATTTCGTTTTAACTTACTCCTTTACGGCGAGTATTCTTTTCATGAAAATTTTCGATCTCGATCGATCGATTTTGACCAATCGTGACATTACTATAATAAAGAAATTCGTAATTACTCGCATGTCTGTTTGTACCTCAGGCTGCAGTCTAAACGGCTGGACAGATTTTCTTCAATCTGGTGTCTGTGGAGTATTGATCAGAAGTGAAATTCGAATTCATTCTAGCCTCAAAATTAACTGTAATTTAGTTAAGGCCAATTTTAACGAAAAGCAATTTTCTCGAAAACGGCTCTAACGATTTCGATAACAATTTACTTTTTTCTTGAGTAAAATAAACGTTTTCAATGAGACTGTGTACTCAGTTTATCGCCAAAAATTCGAATAACGGTACTTTACTTATTAGCGAACCTGCACAAATTGGCTATTTCTCGAATGTGGCTGAGACGATTTTATTTAAAACTGATATAACCTATTTTTGACATATGTATGGATATGACATTAAAATTTTTGGCTTATGCACAGAAAAGTTTTTTTTTAGATTTTTAACGCGTCTTACGGAAAAGACCATTTCGTTGTTTCTTGCCGATTTTTCCTAAATATGAAATCTGAACAATTTAGAGATGAACAGCAAGTACGTCCCCATTATTTTTTTTACTTCGCCTTTCATTCACCTTGACCTCCTAATCTTTAGCGTCTTTCATTGGGAATTTATCGTCTGCCTGCTACTGCCCATTCTTCTGATGAAACTATTTGATCGGTTAAACCTTTTATTTTTCCTTTTATTCACCGAGGGAAATGTATTTGACATGACATAAGTTGAAAACAAAGTTGTTCATTCTGAACTTGAACATTGTTTTTAATTTGATATTAATTATTCCCAATATGAAGTTGAACTTTTCAATTGTACATCAGGTCTAAAACTATGACACCCGTTCGAAAAACTCTACGGTCCCTGAGTTTAAGCAAATGTATGTTTAAAAAAAGCTGTTGCAACGGTGGGAATTGGATGAAAACCGCGCGGTTTCAATTTATACTGCACTCTATATACATATGTATGCATTCCTTCACCCAACCGCGTGTTTATGAAACTTTGTCTGAACAGCTAACAAGGCAAACGATTATCACCGACTAAAGACTAAACTTTTAAACTGAAGTAACATCATCTAAATATTTACTAACAACTTAATTTTCTTATAGTTTTATGTGGTCCCGATTGACGGTACACTTCAAGGAGCAACAGTTCACTGCAATGAAACGAAGTGAATTATACACCGTATCAACGTTTATAGCTAATTGTGGAGGTGTCCTGAGTCTTTTCATTGGATTCTCTACTTTGAGCATTGTAGAGTTGATATATTTTATAACAATCCGTTTGAAACATAGCCTGCAAATGAGAGAGGATGCAGAGAAAATAAAATAAATAAAATTTCTTTACTTTATTGTCTCAATCTCAAGTTTATTGTTAGTGTAAGTATGCTGGAATATGTATGTTCAATAAATATGCGTAAATTTGTAAATTACAGAATATAATGAACGTTTTATCTGTCGAGATGGTTGTTTTAAAAGTCCTAATCCTAAACAGGCGAGGTCCGAGCTTGGCATAGGGATAGAACGCGGTACAACATGCATATATTCTTAAAAATCGTGATATCACTCGAAATCCCAGGGACGATTTCCAGACATGACTTGCAATGATTATGTGTAACGAGAACTATGCCTAACAATTTGTTGCCAGCTGAAAAGCAAAAATCCATGCTTTGGAGAAGCGCAACTAACTTTGCTTTCGTAGATGTGTCAAAAAAATTTTTTCGATTGCTTGGCATATATGTATATGTATGTTCGTAATGTTCGCAATGTCGTGGTTTCTTTCCATAAAATAAAACATCGTATCAAGCTGCCTAATTGTACAGAGAGACGGTCTGCACTAAAAATGGGTCATAATTCTGGCCATTCTTCTAGTAAAATTAGATCTAAAACCGATATTAAAGCCAGCAGATTAAAAGTTTATCATTATACCTATACATTATAGCTTACCATATATTTGAAACATCGCGGAGATCAGACGACAACCCTAACTATTTCGGGTTGGCAAAACAACTGGATATACCGTACCGAGATCTGAACTACATATGTACATATAGGCATAAAAAAGCTGAGCAGATATTAGGCTTTTCTAGAGAAAAATTCTTCATTCGATTTTTGGGTTTACGCGCGAGGAAAAATGTAGAAGATACAACCAAGAACTCTGAGCTGAACCAAGTTGTGGATGTAGTCAAAACTTAAAGAAAAGTTACAATCAATCTGGAATACCTATACCTCATCTTCTAACCCATCCCTAATAAAGTGGGAGTGGCGTTGTGAGCTTTATCACCATTCGTAATCGAAATTTATGAATTCTGATGAGATATTCAAATAAGATTTCACCATTACCATAAATAGCTTTAAGAAAGCAAAATACTTTTTTTTTATAAAAATGTCTCCCAAAGTGACGTAGCCCTTTATAATGTATGGACGAATTGTAAAATGCATGTCCCAAAAACTGATTTCTTACGGATGTTATTTCTCTTTGCTATAAACTATGTATTAAAACTAATATACCCTCTGGGATAGGGTATAAAAAGCCAAGACCCGTCGACTATATTCGCTCGGTCACAACGGCCTGGATCGAGAAAACCAGGAAGTCTGAGTCTCCGTTTTACAGACCAAGCGATTACGGAAGCCAGTCAACTTGATCTCAAGTTTTGGAAGGAAATGCAAGCGATCGACGATTATGGAAGACTGAGATGTGTCAGGTGGCCTGAGCCTGTTCTAAAAAAAAATAAAATAAGCATTTTGGGGCTGACAGCCCATACAGGATTGGCCTAGCTTCTCGCTGCCCGTTGGATGTTTAATTTTCTAACAGTGCTTGTTTGGTGTTATGGTGTTTGGGATATCCGCATACTGCTCAATTCAAATGATTTTTTTTTCCAACCAAACGTCAGTAACAGTTGGTTTGCTGTTGCTTTTGTTTGTTTTAGATAAGCTTTCGTTTACACTTTGTGTAAAAAATGGATGAAAGGCAACTAATAACAATTTGAATGTTTTATTTGTTTATATTGTTAAAATAAATTTCGCAGGGCAA
Source organism: Pocota personata (assembly GCA_963082735.1). NCBI lineage: Eukaryota > Metazoa > Arthropoda > Insecta > Diptera > Syrphidae > Pocota > Pocota personata. Next base: position 188,365,896 of record OY720430.1, read on the forward strand.
CAGTAACACAAACCCTGTTATGTTACCGCAACGCTGCAGTTTTTGTATTCATCCTACTTTGGCAGCAATAAGGTAGTGATCCGAGTCAATGTTATCTGCCTTGCATCAATCGTGACGTCATTAATTTGGTTGACAGTAGCTTTGTTCAGTGACTGAAAAAGTAGTACAAAACAGCACAAGTTTGTGAAAACTGTCAGAACAGATTAGAACAGAAAATTACAGCCTTACCACCTAAAACAGCTGATTTTGAAACTTCTCACAAATGTGTTCTACCTCAAGAGTAGGTGCAGGAAATCGTATGCTGGACTGTGTGGTACAGAGTCATTGAACAAAAAGAACACTTTTGGACGAGATATTTTCTCATTGAACGCAAAAACCTGTAATTTTTTCTGCTGAACTGTGCAGTACAGAGTCACTGAACAAAGTTAGTAAGTTGATCCGGAGAGTGCTAGGTGGTCCTTATGGATATTGAGGTGCGGGAATCATGATATTTCACGTAGCCGCAAAGTTGATTAGCTTGAGTCTGTTTCCGGAGGTGTTATCGTGCAAGCTGTATTTCCCAGCGGTGTTTCCGAAAATGCCCTCTTTTCCGTTTTTTGCGTTATAATCGCCAAGCACGATTTTAACGTCAAAACGTGGACATTGGTCCTAAGTCCTGTCGAGGGAGCTCATAAAACAATCCTTGGTCATGTCGTGCTTATGATGTTTTTGAATTTTGTCTTAATGCGGATAGTAAGAAGACTTCTTACCTTTGCCTGCATCTAGCGACAAATCAGCATCAAAATAAACGCTGCTACTGCTCCTTGTAGCAGTCACAGTTTTTCATTCCCTTTTTTCCCGGTCCATTCTACCGTACTTCTTGGATAGCGGTGATGTCTTTTTTTATATCAGTCTAGCGCTTACGCTAATTTCTGATGAGTTACCCTGCTTAAAAATTGGAAATATAATAGCTTCTTTAAAACTTTCCGACTCGAGTGTCGAGTTGAATACTGACGTATCCTAACGTCAGTTAGGTTATTTTTAGAATTCAACGGCAATTCTGTTGGCTTTAAAATCCTTGGAACGAGCTAGGTGTTTTTTAACGTCTAAAATCTAAATTGCGATTATCCAGTGTTTCATTTACAAATGACTGTAAATCGGTGGCGACTATGCGCATATTCCTTTTTCAAGAGATAATAACACTTCCCATGAATTATGTATAAGAAATCTCACCTCATCATATAAAAAACAACAAAATATGGAATGTCTTTTCTCATATAATTATTTACAAGGATGGCTTTTTACATAGTATATATTCAATTATCCATTGTATATTATTATTCTCATATAGAATTTGTAATAATTATTGTTTCGATTTTTTTTTTCTTCTCGCTTTTACAAAATAAACATGCAAATATATCTTATTGTTTCTCCTATTAAAAAAGAAAATATCTTCTCTGAATTATTGCAGTAAATTCTAAATAAAGAGCTACAAACAAAATAAACAATAATAATTGGCTAGTAAAATTTAGATAAATCAATTTTTCAAACATTTAACTTTGTGCTTTTGGGCGAAACAATAAACAAATCAAAAAAAAAAAAAAAAAGAGGGAAAATAAGAAATTAAAAAAAAAAAACATTTACTATTAACAGAGAAAATACTTTTAACTAGAAGATGATCTACACACAAATAATCTTTCTGAGTCATTAATTGATTTATTTGTGTCATTTTGTAAAAGTTTACACTTTCGATTCTTCTTTATTTTTTTTTAATATAATATTTATTTTTATTTTAACAGGAAACAACATCAATAGAAACGCTATAAACATTTTTTCTCAATTTTACTCTGAATTATTGTTGTTTTTTTTTTTTTTTGTTTTTTTTTTAGAAACTTTGTTTCACGTAAATAAGCTAAATTTAACTAACCAATATTTATGTACACTGATCATTATTTTCTTATTTAATGATCAGGGAATTGCTGAATTATTGTTGCATGCGGCATAAACGATTTTTTTTTTTTTTTTTTTTCATTAACCTTAATTAATTGTAAAGTATATTCTCGAAAAAAGACACGAAAAAAAAAAAAAAAACACATTTGTAAAACGATAAAATACTGTATAACAACTTTTAAGAAATATCATTAACAAAGGCTTCGGATTGTTAGGATACATCTTCTCTTTCGTTTCGTTAACCCGATCGACAGGATGACGGAAACATTAACAAATAAGAATTTAAATGAACAAAAGGAAACTAGATATTTGACAATTGATGGAATTTCAAATTAGATCGGAGGTTAGTAAGGTTTTTTATAATGGAATAGGAAGTCTAATGTTAGTAGCTAACTTTTTCTTTTTGTTTTTTTTTTTTGTAACACACTTTTTGTTTTAAGAAAATTTGTAGTTGCTTGTTTTTTTTCTGTTCCAGTTTGTTGTTGATGGTTGTTGTTGAAATTAAAATACCACTACGATAACAATTATAGTTTGGAGCGCACACAAATGACTCGCTTTTGGTGGGGGGGAGTAGTAAGTGTGCTTTCCTTTTAGATCTTTGCTGTTTCCACCATGTCGATATTTAGTTTATAGAATACATACGGATAGTATTCAGCCTGGCCAAATCCTAATCCGGGGATGTCAACAGTCTAGAATGATAAAAAATATTACAATATGTCATAAAATACGAGGGTAATTTTTTAAGTTTGCGGAATGGGATAGAAAGAGAGGGATATATTTCAATTTTATATATTGAACATGAATACACTTCTTAGATCTATACCTAGTCATGTCATAAATACTGGTAAACGCACCCATCGTGAGACTAGTATTGAACACATCCATTCTAGATTGCCAGATGTTCAATGAGTGACGTTTATACTAAGTCAACGCGTAAAAAGATTTACACAAAAGTCATTTGCAAATATGGAGTGAGACAATATTGACAACCATGTTGTAGTAATTGGCCTTCACAAGTGTAATATGGAAAGAGATGATATTTTGCGGACCTTGCTTGAAATCACCCGAAATTTTTGTATCGAACTGTTAAATTGTTTGTGGACACTGCTGGAGTAACTCGCCGTCAAAGATCCTCACAATGTCAGAATTCCACAGGCGATCAAAGCTGTTAAAGCCAGGATTAAGCGGAAATCACTGCGAAAGTAGAAAATATTGTCACGACAAATGAAGATATCGCAGAAAACCATGGCTCGCATTATCAAATAATATTTGGGAGTCATTGCACTGGCTACTTATTCACAGCCCAATTAAAGCAAAAACCGTACGGTACGCGCAAAATGGTCACAGGAAAATTTTGTTCACGGATGACAAAATGTTTACTATTGAGGAATCGTTAAATAAGCAAAATAACAGTGTCTATGTCCGGTTATCCAAAGAACGGGGTCATCATCCCGCATCTGTGATGTTTTGGTGGGGAGTCAGCTACGAAGCTTCTTTTTTTCAGTTTTGGAAGACGTTTGTGAAGGGACTTAACCAACAATTGTTTTCAAAGGGTCAAAAAGGCATGTTTTACGAATGGACCGTAAAGTGATGTTGCAAAAGAATATTTGCCTTATGTTTCTTTGTTTATTACCAAGTTTAACTCCTACCAACGATTTGTACACTAGTCCTTATATAATTCACGCATCTGCACAACGATGGTATTCCAAATGCAAAGTACTTAAATGATTTTCTCGATATACGAGGGCAAGGTGAAAAGTTCTCGGCCTGACAATGAAAGACTGCGATTTTCAGTTAAAAAATGATTTTATTTTTCTACATAATCCTTGACTTCAACACACTTGGTCCAGCGTTTCTCCAACATCAGTATTCCTTCTCGGAAGTGAGAGTCTGTGAAAATATCCATCTACGGCCCTCTCAACTTTTGCATTGGATGCGAAGCGCTTCCCAGAAACAAATTTCTTCAAGTTTGGGAATAGATGAAAGTCTGAGGGTGCCAAATCAGGTGAATAGGGGGGATGGCTGAGCAAATCGTACCCCAAATCCCGCAGTTTCCCATCGCCAACGCACACTTGTGTACAGGTGCATTGTTCTGGTGAAAGATGATTTGTTTCATCTTCAAGCCAGGGCTCTTCTCACGAATTTTGGCATCCAGCTGGTCAAGAAGATTGGAGTAATATTCGCCTGTAATTGTTCTGCCTTTCTCAAGGTAATCAATTAACAGGATCCCTTTCGCATCCCAAAACACACTGGCCATGACCTTTCCGGCAGATGCGATCGACTTCGCTTTCTTTGGCGCTGAACCACCGGCTTCCACCCACCGCTTCGACTGCTGTTTCGTTTCTGGCGTGTAGTGGTGGACTCATCCATGGTGACAAATGGCCGCACAAAATCGGTCGGATCCCTATTGAATCGGTCCAAAGATTGCCGCGAAAATCATTTGCGCATTTGCTTTTGATCGGCATTCAGCAAATGCGGCATCCATCTTGCGCAGAACTTTCGAATCCCTAAGTGTAAGCAGATATACACACAGCCTCAGCTATCTCACTCACCTTCACTCGCCTATCGCCCAACACGATATCATGTACTTTTTCGATGGATTCGTGTGTGGTTGCGGTTTTTGGCCTTCCTTCACGTGGGTCATCTTCGAGGGACGTGCAATCACGTTTAAATTCTGCTGCCCACTTTTTAATGGTTGACATGGAAGGAGCAGAGTCCGCGTAAACTTTTGTCAACTTTGGATGAATATCCCTAGGGGTTAACCCATCCAAAACGAAGAATTTTATCACCACACGATATTCAAGTTTATCCATTTTAACGAAAAACACGCAACACGTCTACTGCAAAAATTCGTGTAAATAAACTACTTGAGAGATCAAGTTAAAACGTGTCATACGAACTAATGAGAAGTGAACCCAGGCAGGAAACATAAATTGTTTGATTGGAACGCTATCTCTGCGTCAGGCCGAGAACTTTTCACCTTGCCCTCGTATCTTTTGAAAGGTTTTTTTTTCAAAAGAAGAGGGGAATAACTATCTACTGTGATAAATATACGAGTAATTGGTGAGGCTCAAGAGACGGTTAGATGTTAGAGTAATACCTATTTAATTTGTAAACTTGGCTTATTTCGATTTTTTGGATATTGTTACGATAAAAACTCTCTCCTAAATGAAAGCGATATGATGGCCATGCTTTTCAATTGTTATTCAAGACTTTCCCACCTTGGCAAGTGGACTTCACACGTTATAATTGAGAGCACTGGTAGGCGTTGGTTACAATAGCACTCAACGGTGTTAACAAATTTCACTGCACCCCATTGATAGCTTATGTGTGTTTTACATCAATTTAAAGCATTGGACCATTCTTGTTAGGATGTACGTGCTTTGTTAACACACCTTTAAAGACAGTGGACAGTATTATTTTGAAGACCGGAGTATGAATGTACTATCGTCGTTAAAGGGTTGCACCCATTGCGCGGCCAAGAGTTAGCCGTATCCAAAGATTGACATAACATTTTTGCTAACACTTTCGCTCTGGAATGAATTGAGAAAGTGAATCGCATCTCTGTCGTAGCGCTTCATAAGTGCGGTGTGAACAAAGGTTCGATTTTCAAGACACTGCAGCAGCTAGGTATTAGCTTAATGTTTGCCTATCGGTGTATAAAATTCTTCGGGGATACGGGCGACATTAATGGCCGCTTGCGATCTGGTCCTCCTCGCACGATACGAACACCACAAGTCATCAAAACCTTTAAGGCACAAAAAAGTCCCTAAAAGCAGAAAACACTGGTACGTGAGATAAATGTAACACAAAAGTCAATGATTCACATATCAAGATATGTTTGAGTCTGGGGGTTTTCAAACGCCATACTGGAAAAATGCTGACAAAGCGACTCTTAGTGGAATACGCTGCCGTTCTGTACAAAAAAATTATGTTTACCGAATTCACGGTGCAGAAGAAATTAAACAAATAAAGTGACAGGGTATATGCCAGGTCATCTAGGGAAGTGTTCGACCCATGCTCAATGGTCCGTAAAGGATACCCTCTAGAGTTAGCACTTACTTGCATTTTTGTGAAAAAGGCATCGAAACATAGGCCAACGTATACCAGCAAACCATTTAAAGACCCTTTGTGAAACATCTAAACCATACCCTATTCCAAATAAAGGAAGAAATATTCCAGCAACATCGTGCGCCAGCTCGTTTTATTGGTACAAAGACTAGCCTTCCACCACCTTAAACCTTAATCCACTTGACAAATTGTGGACTGTTCTAAAGGATATTAGGTGCCACAAAAGATACCCTATCATGGAACTCTTAAATCGAGCTCTGACCGAAGCTGTGATTGTGATCGATGAGTGACCAAAACGACTAAAGACTTGCATTAAGGCCAAGAGAAGTCCTTTTAAATAAAATTCAGATTTTCATATACCTGAATACCTATCTGAATAAATCCTAAAAGTTTTATTAAACTCTCTTTTGAGGTCTTTGTTTTATAGCAATAAATGTGCATAACAGTACTATTGCCCATACTAAGTACCATTATTCTATCCGCCACATGTTAGTGATGCAGAGGGAATAAGCCGAACATTGTCACCTTCTGTTTAAACAGTAGAAACCCCCCTCCCCTTAGATAGGTAAAAGAGAAACACATGCACAAGTTAACTTACATCAACATTTCCACCAGCCGAGTTCGCAGCAGAGCCATCCAAATGACCATAAAGTTGATTGAGACAATCCCTAAGGCGCTTAATACTTTTCTTGTTTGGCTGGATAAGAATAGCTTGGAAATTTACTGGTAGGCCGTACCTAAGAGAAGAGTACAAAGAGTTTTTTTGTTTATAATTTGTAAATTATATATTCTATGAGTAGTTCTTACCTTAGAACGGATTCGACGAAGACACGCAGAGCCTTCACATGCACCAAAGCGCAGAAAGATTCGCTGAAGTTTACTTTCAACCACCTCACAAGAGGACCCTGTAATGAGAAGACGTGTATAGTACGAGTAGATATGATTTTTAAAACAAAACTATGTATGTACATATGTCATTAAGAATGTTGGGTTCTGATACTTCTTAGATGAGCCATACGAGCTTATCGCAATATAGAAGCTTCAGCTATGCAGAGACTAAAGACTATTCCGAAATATTTGTATTATTTGCTGTAACGCTTGATTTTAAGAACAAGTCATGATTTGTGTTGGCTTTTTATTAAACAAAAAAGTGGGCGTCATGCCTCAGTGGCTAATTACATGGATTAGTAAGTGGGAGACTCAGGATTAATTCCCAGAAAACACAAAAAAGGTTTCTTTCACGGTCTCGCCTCTCGAACACATGTGACAAACATCCGAGAGCAAAATAGTTATGAGAAGCTTCTCAATTGAAAAATTTGGCCTTCAAAACAAGGCACTATATTTGGAGTTGTTTCAGTCAATCAAAATCAATACATTCGGCTTGTAATATCAAGGCAACTCTACCCCATCTAAAGCCGAACAGAAGCCTTTCGGCAAAGATCTGAATACTACATTACCTAACCGCATGAGCATATTTAAATTACTTCATTAAATATTCTTCGAATTCTACTTACAAATTGCTTCTTCTTATCGGTAACCAACTTAGTGATTTCGTTCTTTCCAGCAGCCAATTCTTCTTCGTTGTACACAAAATCTCTCACTACGAATTTCTTCTCGCGAGCGTGCAGCTTGAACTCTTCAACAACCTTCTTGAATAAAGTCACATTGAACAAACAGTAATCTTGATCCTGGGTAATCAATTGTGAAGAACGTGGAACAATCATGTCTGTGATCTTTTCGTATCCGATCAACCAGTCGTTCGAAAGGACTCTAATAACAGATAAATCGATTTTATTTAGATTAAATAACAAAAGCAAAATAAAATCATCATTTTACTTTGGCACAATGACCAACAGGGTGGTCAAGTACTCCGAGTCCAGAATGAAGTGTTCCTTCTTCACCAAATCAGCCAAGTTGCGTGTCAGTAAACTGCCACTGTTAGGGAATATATGAAATTATTATTTATTTATTTATTATGTATGTATAGCCAACTTGTACTTACGTTTGCTTCTTTTCCAAGTTTTGTAGACTGCCTTTTAGATTGTTGTAGGCGGTGGATTTCGTCTTTAAATCCGCATCGATTTGACCAACTTGTTTAGAAATAATATCGGCGATATTTCTAAGCGATTGCTTAATTGGATACTTGGCCATATCCCATTGAAAGCGGGTAATGTACGATGGAAGATCGGCTGTTGATGTCGAGAAATGTTGAGTAAAATTGGAAATTTATGCATTGTTTAGGGTAAAGCAGGTATAAATGTCATAAGCTGCACCAAAATAAAGGTCAATATAAACTAGTAGATATTTTACGATTTTTAAGCAAAGGACGAACTAGGTATTAATAACTTCAAGATGTGTCCTGAAGTGTTCCATCTCTAAAAAGGAAAACGTAAGGGTCTGATTGAAGGGTTTTATTCTCATAAACCGCTCATCCAGAAGATGAAGTATAAAGTCGAATTTTTAAAAGAATCAAGTCTCTCCCTGATCTCTGAGTGTACATGTATCTGACACAAGCTTAGAATATTTATGACTGTACGATCAGAAAATAAGAAAGGTTATCGAGAAGGGATATTTCTGATCATAAAGTTCTTAAGTTTCGTCGCATGCTTGAATGGAGAGTGACAATTGCAGACAAACCGAAAAAAAATATTATGAACCCTAACAACATCTGGGTGGGAATTCTACGAAAAGTTATAAAAATGGGTTATACCAAGCCAATAAATAAATTTTTCAGATAAAATAGAGACCAAAAACTTCTCAGTTCTGATGTAAAGCTTGTGTCTTGCTTACTCATCGGCCGGTGCTCAAACAACTACTATCTCACTCAAGAGGCGATAGAGACATTGTGAATTCCATTCATTCACTAGAACATCGGAGAAATGTCTCCTTCGCCCTGTTTTATCGTTTTTTTTTTTTATAAAAAATGCTCCAGTGAAATAGCCAGTTGCATTCCTCCACTTCAAAATTCCACCCGCAATACGCGACATGCTTCGAATGCACATCAGTTTACCCTAAAGCCAAACTTCGGTTGTAGTGTCAAATATAGGGATTCATTTATAAGCCGAACAACACGAATGTGGAATGATCTACCAGTCTCTGTATTTCCTCCATCACTACAACCTTCAAACATTCAAAGCCAACGTGCATAGGTTCCTCCTCTGTTCCTCTTCAACCTTTTCCCTGACGCCCGTGCCCTGAAACAGTTTAAGGGTATTCATATCCCTTTCGCGGCGCGCAGATTATAAAAAAAAAAAAAAATAGAGTCTTCCTGCGTCCTCGGTCAGAGCCTCTCTTGACGATTGGGTTTCTTAAGAACATAATTGTGTGTGGCACGGTTCTCCAGGATGCGGGCAGACTAAACGAATGCTGCCGGACGTCTGTAAGAAATCCGCGTCCTTCTTGCTGTCCCTCAGCAGAAAAGACTGCAGACAACTTATCGGCGGTCTCACGGGGCAATTTGCTTTTGCTAAACACCTCAGTGTGGTAGGCTTAAGCGATACAATAGTCTGAAAATTGGTTATTTCTTGCGTATGACAACAATTTTGTTAAAAATCGACATCCAAGCAATATGACTTCCTAAACAGTTTTTACTTATAACTATCTTTGCCAAGGAAGACTGGAAAAGTTATAACCACATAAAGGGTTGAAAAATATTCTCCATTTATTGTTCTTAATTCTGTATAAGCAGCCAACAACATTTTTACAATCAATCAGCCGATATGCAGGAAAGCAAATACGTCAATACGTCAAACAAAATTTCAGGCGATAATGCTGACTAAGATTATTTCTAACTCTACCAACATTTTGATAGACCATTCTCCTGTGTCTTCCCAAGCAGAAAGGAATAGGAAACCAATGGAATATTAAACGTTTAACCCAAATCCAAATTTGCCGACGATTCTAAAACGGACATATGCATTGGCACAAGATTCTTTTTTGAAACACTAGAACTATGCAGCTCCATCAGGCTCCATGACAGCAATAGCGTTTTCCAAGCGAAGGTTCTAGAAAGTCACTAACCTAACTTAACGTGACACTGTCACGAGAAGATATTAGCTTCTTAATTAACAGTTATTTCCACAATTGAAATAAAATCGAAACTGGGTCACTGTTCACAGATATACCGGCAAATAAAGCGGTTGATGAACTGGCATGAGATGGGTCTGCTTTAGACCCGGCAGAACATCTTAATGGAACCGAACAACAGGTGAAAAGCAACAAGATGGTTAGTTAGACATTAGTTATGAACTAATAGACTGTTTAAAACTGACTCTCAATTTCCATCAACCCAATAACCTAACCTAACCTATTTTGCCGATAAGAGCGGCCAATTTATAAAACGCGTTCAAAGCCTCCATTCTTTAACAGCTAAACTACACATTAGCCAATTGCAGTGCGGTCTTAGGTTGAAAGCGTTCAATTTATGAGTCACAAGCACGGATCGAAACAACTTAATCATCATTCGTTTCTATCTTACAGAGGTTGCTTGTCAACACAAGACTTTATGGTGTCAGTTGAGACACTATTAAAGCCATACTCTTTTTAGATTCCTGGTCAATGAGGAACTGTATTTAAAAAAAAAATAACTTCAGCCCGTACAAATCATTGACTTTGTAGCATGGAGAGGGTTGAAACCTCGTCATACGAGTAGTTTTGCTGGTTATTCAGCAGTAAAATAATTTTTGACCATAAGTAGTTAATACTCTAAGCTAATCTTGCCTGACATCCAACTAGAATGAATTTTAGATTTCAAAGTTTTCACACGGTCCCACCTCTCGCGAACGTCTGACAAACATCCGAGAGTAAAATTGTTATGAGAAGCTTCTCTCAATCGAAAAAATTCTTCTTCGGAAACGGTATAAATCTGTAGGTCCCAACCATTTATGCGACGCACAGCATGAGTGGCTGCGAGAAGCTAGGCCAGGCCCCGTATTGGGATGTTAGCCCCAAAATATTTATATTACTTATATCTAGAAGTAAACAACTATTCTAAATCTCTCAAGGGACGGCACAATATCTAGGCTTCTTTCGAAACGGGTTTACCAGATACTCGTATGCTCGAACGTGCACCTATATCATTCAACTTCTCAAACAAGTATATGTATATGAACTTAAGGATAGTTCTTCGTTCATTTCCGATTGAAACAAAAATCTAATAATCTGAACAATAAAAATAAAGACGACAATCCTGGCTGCCTATACTATTATGCTCAACTAAAAAAAAAGATCAAGGGTTCCTGTTCCATCATGAGCAAAAGCGTGAATCAGACGCAATCTCCGGAAAGGCAACATTAATATTCTGCCTGACAATCAAGCGATCATCAAAAAACCATTCACTCCGTCTACTTTAGATCAAAAATTCCCAAAACACCTTAAAGCAACTAACTGCTCGCAACAACATTACACTAATCTGGGTTCCTGGTCATAAGAGCATAGAAAGCCTATGAGATTGCGGATGAACGCGGTTCTTTATCACCATTCATAGGCCCGTTACATTTGTGTGACTTGCCTCTGAGCCACCTTAAACTAAAACGGAACTCAATACGAGTACATGGCTTTCGTCAAGTCAAGAAATTCATTGACTTCATAAAAGTTATAAAAATCATTTAACTGACTTGTTAACCGAACATTGTTGCTCATCTAACATCTCCATAAACTGGGCAAAACTCCTTCAGATCTTTGGCAATTTTGTTTGGAAGATCAAGAAACTGCCGAGCCATCCTGTACAAATGTCCCGCCATAGCTCGAAGCTGACACAGACTCCTCATCAATGGATTCGTTTACCTCCTTAGCTCCGAACTTTATGCAAGATGAAATCTTTTGCCTTAAAGGCGTAGGGGGAAAGAGACATTTTGCCTCTACACAGCTAATAAAAATACGTCCTCAAGTATCCGCAGAAAGTATACCAAACGCTTTCGTTAGAGATTTCTTAAGGATACGAGTATTATAGTAGGTCTTTCTACTCACATCAATTTTGTGCTTTAGGGTTTTTAAGTTAATTAAAATAAAAAAGTATTAAGGATTTCGATGATTTTTTTTTTACTGTTTTAAATTATTATGTACGAGTATGGAAACAACATCGGTTAAATGCCGCCGCAGGAGTTTTGGCAAACATCAATTCTTGTGAGGTGATTTTTGTTGACTTTTCGGCACATTTATGGCTGTTAGTTTTTAAGTGCTACAAAGTTTGGGTATTGTCTGCATAGACATGATTTTTAGCATAGCCCCACAAAAAGATGGTGGCCAACTGATGTCGCCAAACCGGCCGGGGAACTTTTCGTGAAATAAAGGCAAATTTGCCTTTGTAATTACTTTATTTGCTGGTTGTAATTACTTTATTGAGACTTATATATCTGTTACAGTTTGTACAAGGTTCTTTTTCTTTCTTTCTTATGTCAGATAGCAGCTGTGAAAGTATGTCCTGCTTAGACTGGTTACGAATTTATTTATTTGCTACATGGCAAGGTTGCTGTGTTATTGGGACTGCTCTTGCTCCCGGAGCGATATATTGGTGTTGGTTTTAACTTTAAGTCATTAGTCTACTTAATCTAATATAAAACTAAATGACAAAAGCGGATATACAGTGTACGCAGTACACGTTCCATCTCATTGCTGGTCAGGTACAATTGACCAGAAAAGACACGTTTTATATGGGTTGTACGTGAGAATCATTTCTTTTGAAGAGAATGCGCTTTATTTTCGTTAATTAATTTTTGTTTCGATAAAATTAATGTCTGCTAGAAATAAAGTGTTTGTGTAGCAATACAATAATAAATATTTAAATTTAGGAAAATTAAATGAAGGGAAAGTTCCGTAGCCCAATCAAATGACGAGTGTTTTTTTTGTTTTTTTTTTTGCTTTTTATAAATGATAGCGCATTGTGTGAACCGCGGTGGTATTCAACTAGCCACGATTGTGGCCAGGGATCGTCTTCCGATAAAACGACAGTGTTGCTCCATCAGGAGCCGAATCTAGGTATTGCTCAGTGTCTTAAGTCTTTTGGCAGTTTGTGCGGATATATGTACAGTTATGGCCAATGAAATAGAGCCAATGACATCTTGAAGCTAAAAGTTGCTTGTTCTTAGACTTCTTTCTACTTCATAATGATGCCACCTAGCTTTGATTTTGCTGACATGGTTTGTCGTTGCAGTGACAGAAAAGAGCCGTTACAGTTGTTGTCTGTCATTAAAATAGAGCCACTGAATATTAATTTAATTTTAACGCAAAAAAAGGGTGTTTGGATTAATAATTTATTTCGGATTAATTTGTCAGGCAATATTGCCGTTTATTTCGATCAGTTTCGTCTTGCATCATTTCACTTTAACCTTAGATATGGGTTGCGGAATTCACTGCACACCAACGGAGCGCGCGGTCATTTTGCAGCTGCATAAGGCGGGGAAATCTCAACGAGAGATTGCAAAAGAAGTTGGACGCTCAAGGAAAATGTTTTCAAGTCACAAAAAGCCCAAGAAAATCGAGGCATGAGGAGGAAAACACCTCTGCAGGAAGACAGGAAGATTATTCGTGCTGCTAAAGCAGATCCATTCATGTCTTCTCGAGACATTAAAATGGACCTAGAGCTAGGAATAAGCACACGCACTATTCGGCGAAGACTACAAGAGTGCAATCTTAAAGGGTTGCTAGAAAAGTTCCTCTCCTCAGCAAACAAAATATACAGAACCGTTTGAATTTCGCTGAAAGGCATAAAGACTGGATTGGCCCGGTAAATATTAGAAACATACTTTGGAGCGAGGAGGCAAAAATAAATTTATTTGGTAATGATGGCAGAAGATGGGTACGATGACCGCCAAATACTGAACTCTCCCCACAGTATGTTAAAAAATCTGTTGAACATTGAGGAGGCAACATTAAGTTGTGGGCATGTTTTTCATGGCATGGATGTGGTCTAATTTACTGGATAAAACAAAATATGGACCAACATGAGTATGTTATCATTCTGGAGAACGTCATGCTACCTACATGCTGAAGAAAACATGCCCTTAAGATGGATCTTTCAACAGGGACAATGACCTCGAAAAAGGCAAAGAAATTCTTTCAAGATAGAAATTTAAGTGTTTTGCAATGGTCCGCTCAATCACCGGACTTAAATCCGATAGAAAATTTGTGGCAACACCTTAAGAAGAGAGTGGCTATGCATAAAGTAAAAAATGTCGCCGAACTTTGGAAAGTTGTTCAAATTCTTGTCGACTCTATTCCTAGACGTTGCGATGCTGTTTTGAAAAACAATAGTCATTCAACAAAGTAAATACTAGGTTGGCATTCTGAAATACAATGACTTCAAGAAATGTGCTTTATTTTTTTTTTTCTCAGAAAAGGTAACCTGGGTCTATTTTATTGACCGGTCGAATCGTTAAATTCTTTTTTTCAGATCCATATTTTATTGAGATTTTGTAGTTAATTTTTGTTCTGTATAATTAAAATAAATAAAATTTATTTTGGTTGTTTTTTTCTTGTATTTAAATAATATTTCTAAAGCAACATTTGCAGTAGTTTAGAGTGGCTCTATTTCACTGGCCATAACTGTATATACAGCCCATAAGGATGTATTTTGTTATGTTATTTATTTTGATCTTGATAGAGATGACAATACTCGGGAGATAGCAATTGTTACGTCTTTATGTGCATCATTGCGACCTTTAGTCTGCTATTCAAGTGCGTTTCTTGTAAAAATGCAATTTTACTGTTGTTAGCATGGAGAATTTTTTGTTAAGCAAGAACTTACTACTTGTCACTATGGATGACAGATGGATTTGACAGATGCCATATGTCAGTGATGTGAAATTCCAAACTCGAGTTTCATTACCCTTTACCTATTCTGCATTCTGTATTCATTTAAAAGAACTTAAAACATTCTTTTAGAATGTAATAAATATTTATGTGCAGCTTAAGACCTTTATTACACTTTTTACCCAATATATTTTAATTATTATTGATTTTTTTTTTTAATTTGTTTAAAAAAAAATACGTAAGCAATTAGGCAGTATTTGATGCAACATGTATGTATCAGTGTGTAAAAGAAGCTATTTAAAAACAAATTATGCTAGCTAAGCGTATGCAAGCAGGAACAATAATGTAGTGTGGTAGTAGTGGTGTAAAATAAATCAAAAAATAAATAAATCCAAAAATCACAACATTAATCTAAATATACATACATTACATACAATAAAAAAGATACACAATTCAATTATTCACATAGATATTTCTAAAAATAAAGTAGAAGATCGTTTTCATTTGTTTATATTGTTGTTGGTGAGATAAAGAATACAATATTCAAAAAAAGCATATTTACGCAGACAACAGTACCTGTAAACTTTTTTTTTATTCGCTCTCGGACACATTTATGTTCAATTCTTTGGCACACATTGAGCACCTTTGTAATGTCAACAATAAAATAAAAATTTGGTGTTGAAAAAAGGACACTGATACAATGTTTAACTAATTTTTTTTTTTTTTTTTTTTTTTTCATAAATTTTAAACTCAACTAAAAAGTTTTTTAAAAAAAATAAAAATTGTGATCGGCAGCTTATTTTCTGATAGCAAGTTTATTTTGTTTTTTTCTTCTTTATATAAGAAACAAATAAGAAAAATGAAAAAAAAAAGGAAAATAAAATAAAATTTAAAACACATCATAGATATATAAATATTTATAGAATAAATATGTATAAAGAGAAAGAGAAGTCTAGAGTATAGAGCGTTATAACAACCAGGACCTAACCTGGACTTAGTGGCATTGCTGGCGGGTCAGTCCCCAATCCGTCGCCGTTAATGTCAGTGTCCGGACTTGATCGGCCTTGGCTACTACCACAACAACTACTCACTGGAGACGATCTATGAGTTGATGAATTAAATCCATTTGTTATATTTAATTGACTCGATGAACGACTTCTAGTTTATTTTTGATACAATGTAAAATTTACGTGTTAATTAGTCGCTTGTTTTTTTTTTGTTTTTTTTTTTTTGTTTTGTTTAATTATTATTTATCTATTTGTTAATGGGATTATAATTCATATTGGTGATACGTTCGATATTCACTTAAATTTGTTTTGGAATAATGCAATGCAATTGGTAAAGTCTTGAAAACGGACAATCATAATAATTTACTGCAAAGGATTAAAGGCATTTAAAAGTTGCCAATTAATTTCTCTGACATTAGTGGAATACTCTTCGTAAGAATCATGTCGTTTAAAATCGAAACAATTGCTCGTTATTAATTGCTCTTCTATTGTGTGTTCAATTTTCCTTGTTAGACTTACTAAATTCGAATATTAACAGCGCGATACAATAGGAAAAAACAATAGAATGAAATTCAATATTTCAAAAATCCAATCCTGCATTACGTAGCTAAAGCAAAGTTTTAATCCTTAACCCTTACCCCTACTGCAACCGCTTTTAATGATTTCGGCTTACACTTGACGACATGCTTCGAACTTTAGGAAATATTCGTATTTCTAATGAATGCATTCAGAGATACAAATATCTATAGCCGTGCGTCTGAGTTATCTACGAGGGTGGGTCAATAAATCCCTGAAAATTAACACAAATTGTGTCGTCACCTTAAATTTAATTTTTTTTTTGTCAAGAATCATCTTTCAAACGCACCCAAATTTTCAGACATATCTGTCAAATAGTTTTGTTATGGCAGCCATTTTATATAGACGCCTACTAGCATTTTCGTTAAAATGGAAAAAAGTGAATTTCGAGTGCTCATTAACACTATTTTTTGCGAGAAAAAACTATCACGCAAACCAAACAAAAGCTTGACAAATATTATCGGGACTCTTCACCATCGATTGGAACCATTCACCACTGATGGACTTCTCCTGGTGAATCGAAGCCGAAGAAGGCCAAGGTGGGTTTGTCAGCAAACAAGGTCATGGCGACAGTTTTTTGGGATGCGCGCGGTGTTATTCACATCGATTACCTTGAAATGGGTAAAACGATCACCGGTGCATATCACGCAGAGCTGCTGGATCGATTCCAAGCCGATTTGAAGCAAAAACGGCCGCATTTGGTGAAGAAAAAAATTCTTTTTCACCAGGACAACGCACCGGCGCACAAGTCCGCAGTCGCAATGGCAAAATTGAATGAGTTAGGCTACGAACTCCTCCTTCATCCAGCATATCCCAGATTTAGCCCCCTGCGACTATTTCTTGTTTCCAAACATGAAGAAATGGCTCCGGAGGTAAGAGATTTGGGTCGAATGAAGAGGTCATCGCTGAAACAAACGCTTTTTTGAGGGGCGCTCGAGAAATCGTATTATTTGGAGGGCATCAACAAATTGGAGAAACGTTGGATGAAGTGTATAAAGATAAAAGGAGACTATGCTGAAAAATAAAATGTTTTTATACCGAAAAGAGTGTCCCTTATTTCATTTTTCAGGGACTTATTGACCCACCCTCGTACATAACCGTCCATCTTGTGCTGCGGTTAAAAAATTAATGGAAAAATTCTATCGAACCGGGTCAGTGTTGGATGTGCAAAGACCAGTGCGTCCTCTTAGTGGCCGGTCACGCGAAAATAGCGCCACAGTGAGTGACAGTGTTAGTAACAATCCGTCATTGTTCCCTGTAATTGAACCTTTCCTACAGTTCCACTCAGCTCATTGTAACAAAAGATCTGCATATGTATGCCTACAAGATTCAATTGACTCAGGAATTGAAGCCAACAGACCATGAACAGAGTCGAGACTTCATTGATTGAGTGTTAGTGGCTTACTTTCATTTGAATGGCTACATAAACATACAAAATTGTCGCATTTGGGGTCATGCCACGGGCCATTCACGAACAACCAATGCATCCAAAACAAAGTCACTGTTTGGTGCCGTACTTCTTCGAAAATTCGTGTGTTGCTGCTGTAACAGTCAATGGTGAACGTTATCGGAACATGATAACAAATTATTTTTGGCATCAATTAGACAATATTGATGTGGAAGGCATGTGGTTTCAACAAGACCGTGAAGATGTACCATACATATGCCAAAGAACGAAATTCGATGCGGTAGTTATGAACCACCACCGCAGGATTTATGCCCATTTGGCCGATATTTATTTTTCTCAACTTTATATTAACATAAAACTATCAGCAGTTTATCAAAAACGAACGTGTTTTATTTCAAATTCAAATTGTAACCTCCAAGAGATACCCTTTATAATACTCGTACAGGGAGGACTGAAGGACTGAATAAGAGAATATTGTGCTCCGGTTGACCTAAACACCAATCCAGCCAAGGTCACGGTGATACCATTTCTAGAAATAGATTTATCTGATCTATGACTTATACGGCTAGCAGGAGTTGACATTGAATAGAAGCGGGAGCTCAAGTACCTAAGAATTATTCTGGACAGCAAACTGCTGCGTAATAAAGAACACGAAGAAGTAGTGAAGAAGCCACTCGAGCGTTCATCGTTTACATGGGCCTAGCAGGTAAAAAATTGCGATGTAGTTCCAGAATTCTACGCTTGTTGTACACCATGATAGTGCGACAAACCGTCACATATGAAACGTTAGATTGGGCCAAGAAGAACACAATGAATAGAAAACTCGAGAAAGTAAGTATGACAACGGCCATGGAGGTAATTTTCAATCTTTCAGCTTTGCACATACATAGTTATTAAAATAACAGCACGTGGTTATTGCATGTCTACGGAACAAACAAGTATGACTTTTGACATTGCCAGACCAACACCGACATAGTCGTGGTGCGATGTACTAATTTTCTTACCCCCGATGTCGTGGGTTTAAATCTCCGGCACATACATTTCTTGTTGATAATTCTCTTTTATTAATTTACAATAAACAATTTTATATCAACAAATCAGCCATACTAATAACTCAGTACGAAGAGCAACGCGGGTGTTAATTAATATCATACACACCGAGAATTTAAAGTCTTTCGGATTGGAAATGTATTTGTCAAATAGAAAAATCAACACACTCAAGCACAGGCGGAGATAGAGCGCTATCTAAAAATCTGTAAAAGCAAAAATCAGATGGTCTAATTCAAGTGAATCAAGAATTATCCTGTTTTGATAGCAGTAGTATGTTTGTAATGGTGTCTTGAATCTTCCTCACATATCTAGGTTCAAAGAGCAGCACGGTTTTGTCAGAAACAGATAAACGGTTACTAATTTACTAAGTTCCTTGTATGGGCGTTCTAAAGCTTTGGAAAGTGGTCAAGACTTTTCCAAATGCCTTAAGGTATATGGATTTCCCCCTGTATTTAGCTCATATCTTGTTATGAGGTTCTATCAGGTCAAATTCAGCCAATTCTTTTACAGCCCAAACTGGTGCTCCTCAGGGTAGTCTCTTAGGTCCTATCCACTTTATTCTCGCTATTAAAGACATCTAATGTTGAACCCTCTTAAAATGCCTGTTTATGGCATTTTCTAGAAGGCGTATGCAAACCACTTTTAATTATTCATTATCACAACATAATCTCTGTCGTGTCAATTGGACTTAGGGGTTTATTTTAACCTTATTCTTTACTTCACGAAGCATATTACTCGTAATTAAATAAGTCTAATTCTATGCTAAGTTTTATAAAAAAAAAAAAAATTTGAGTTTCAAAACCCATGCGTCACTCTTTCTCTGTATAACTGTTTCGTCCCTCCCCATCTTGAATATGCTTCACAAGTTAGGACTCCCTTTTATGAAGTTCATCAAGATCGGATTGAGGTTATTCAGCGAAACTTCATCCGGTTCACATTGAAAGTTCTTTCATGGAACGAAACTTTTTTTGTTTGGTCGCAGCAATCTGCGAATTTCACTTGTCATTCGTTACCACCAAGGACAGAACAAAAGAATTGTGAGGTTAAACTCTAGCGAAGCCAAGCGGGCAATTTCTTCGCATTGAAAACAAATATATAGCCCACGCCTCGAAGCAAAAAATATTTCGTACGACAGCAACATCTGTCCTACTTTATGGAGCTTAAGTGTGGGGATACTGCTCTTTTGAATAAGTAGAGACAGTTTTACTGTATTTTCTCAAGCGTTTCTTTCGGTTACCAAGTAGTACGCCTAAGTAAACGTTACACTTTGAGTAAGGAGAGCAACCGCTTTTCTTGAATACTTTGAGGCTACATTTAGATTACATCATGAAAGTAATGGCAATGGAACGAACAAGGATACCTAAATTAGTACTTTCTCATATCCTAACTAGAGGAAACCTTGTTAAGGTTTCCGTCTGATTACGGAATGAGTCTGTGTATTAAACCCGATAACAGCATACGTCCTCGAAAATAAAGTTCAACACCCTACTGGACAACACAGGTCGTACCATTTATGATAAGTACTTACATGAAGCTCAGTCATCTCAGTACAGAATTAAATTGCAATGCAACGGACGTGATAAATATAATTTTCAAAATAATAGGGGAATTAGTTAACCTTAACTATAGGGTGGTTGACATGAACTGTTATTAATTCAAATAGCTGTATTTTTTTTAATTGTGAATATTTTGTATTGAATCCAAAGAAAAAAATGTATATGGCCACGTTTGGCACGAACAATTTCCTTAAGACGGTCAATAAACTAATCGCACGCTGCACGCAAGTGTGTCTGTGAAATGCGCTTCCATTACCGGCGAAGCGCTAACTTGAGCGCGTCCGTTGTTTGGTTTTGTAGTACGAACCTTGGCCTTCAAAATGCCCCAGACAGAAAAGTCTAATCGATTCGCATCGGGGGAATTCGATAGCCATTGTGTCGGGGAAATGAAGTGCGGAACGCTTTGTCGCAGCCATTCTTGACTTGCTCAGGGGCTTTGTGGGAAGGTGCAGAGTCCTGTTGGAATGTCCAGGGTCTTTGGCAGAAA
Source organism: Pocota personata (assembly GCA_963082735.1). Lineage (NCBI taxonomy): Eukaryota > Metazoa > Arthropoda > Insecta > Diptera > Syrphidae > Pocota > Pocota personata. The sequence goes on from OY720430.1 coordinate 188,386,728, forward strand.
TGGTTGCGTGCCCATGGCTTCAACATAGCTTCCAAGACAGTTTCACGATAAACAGGTGTGAGATCGTGCACTGTTTGGAACTTTAAGGCCTTGAGTCCCGAGCTCATTTTACAAAATGTTTTGCATCCGTTCTCTGGATATGTTTAGCCATTTTTCTTCCGCCACGCCGGGGATTTCCGCTACGCTGGCCTTAATCCGAATCACTGTTGACGACGTTGCTGTCTTTTTCGAACCAATTCCATAGCATTTTGCAATGCTGCCGGTTTCGTTGTAACGCGATGTGGTGAAATACGAAAACATTTTGTTCAGTTTCAAATGTTTCAGCTGACGAACAATAGCTGGTTGTGATTTTCCAGCCAAAGAAAGGGCAATAACACTATTACGTTTGTATTCCATTGTCGATAGAACAAAAACTAAACACGCGATAAAAAAAAAACCTTACACACGCTTGTCAACAATGAAATGGTTTAACAACTGCCAAATTTTCAACGCACTGTCATTCGTAGTTTGGCAGACACAACAACGTGAAGTTGGTAACAGTTCATGTCAGCCACCCTGTATATTCTACATCGAGAAGAGCTTCACGTTTTGTGCGATCTGTTAACTTAAAAGCAGATAGGATGTGTTTCATTTTGTCGTAATATGCGAAGAGTTTCGTTTTCGTTTTTTTTGGGACTTACACATTAAGTATGGATGAAACGATCAACATTTTGAACGGGGGAAAAGGCTGAAACTTGTTATACAATTACACCGTGAATTCATTTCGGTACATAAAACGCACCGTAGAGGGAGACTTTCAAGTTATTTAGACTCGATTTTAATTACTCTAATATCGAATAAATAAATAGTAGCTAAAGATGTTGTTGTCAATCTGGTAGACGGCCTTAGGCCAAACTAAATAAGACTTTTTTTTGGACTTACACATGTATTTCGTGCAACCCGTTAAGTATTACTAAGGGGTATAAGTGATACTTAAATATTTAAGAGTCGTATCAGAAAACGGGCCTTAGACTCTTTTTTAATTACTCTACGATCGAATAAATAAATAGTAGCTAAAGATGTTGTTGTCAATCTGGTAGACGGCCTTAGGCCAAACTAAATAAGACTTGAGTCTAACTAACGTGTAAAACATTTGCATAATGAAATAAAAGTCATCTAAGCCTGTGTGTTGTGCGCAGCACGAATGATTGGGACCTACTGTTTCATACCGTTTATAAAAGCTTCTCATTACGTTTATTAGACGTCGCGATGTCGCGCACTTAACCACTGAGCCATGGCGCCCACCACGAAGGTTATTGAATTGAAAAAAAAACTACTAATCAAGGCATGACTACTAATCATGTCAACCGAGCACTTATGAATATGAAAATCTGATATGGTTGTTGAAACGCAAAAGCATTTGAAGACAAATCCTACCAGGATCATGAGGATATCATGAGGAAATGCAGCGTGTAAATTCGAAAAGGCAATTTGCGCCAAATCCGATTTTCAAGACTTTACCAATTCCGTTATCTTTACATCAATTATTGTTAACCACTGCTTTTTTTTTTGTTTTTTTTATAAATTTTGTTTACTGTTCCAAAAAGAAAAATGAAAAAAAAAAAGAAGAATGTATGTATTTGCTTGTAATACCTGCTCTTATTCGAACCTCTATGCCTATGAAACCACCAATCGAATGTATCACTAAAACTGTTGTTATTGTTTAAAGCGCAATTATTCGATGAACAATCACAATCACAATTGCACGAAGTAGTGTCAAATTCACGTTCGGAGGACTCTGTAGAATTGTTAAGGCTCCCGCCGTGGCATGCTGAACAAGTGGTTGTTGTTGTGTCACGACTATTTGATAAATTTGATGATTTACCAGTTAATTCCGAATGAGTATTTTCATCGGGCGGACCAGGACCTTCTGTTGCATAACAGATTTGCAAATTCGATACATTTTGTTTTTTTTTTTTTTTTTTTGTTTTATTAAATTTTCAAATATATTTTTATTTTGTTTTGTTTTGATTTGATTTGATTTGATTTTTTTTTTTTGAGGAGAAAAATATTAAAGAAAGAAAAATCATACATTATTTTTGATATTCTCGGCTTACAAAATATCCTGTTTAGTTTAATGTTCTGCATTAAGTACATATTTTGGAAATAAACATAAGAAAAATAAATAAAACGAAAGTGTAAGTTAAAACCAAAAAAATTAAACTTAAAGGATAATAATGATGAGTTGAAAGCTTTTTAAAACTAACAAAAAACTAAGCGGCACATTAACATACGATTTACGACAATAAAACGGCGTCAATATAGTCGCTGGGATGTATGTATAGGTATAAGACAAAATCAAAACACTGGACAAATGCCACAGAAGCTTATAATACAGAAATAAATAAATACGAACAAAAAAAAAGAAAGAGATACAAAAATTTATGGATGCAAATAAAATCTGAAAATGTGTTGCACCTGTAGATTGGCGATCTTAAATAAATTAAAGAGCGTATCTAGTCTCGGATTGAAATTGCAGAATTTGAAAAAAAGGAAGATTTAAAAACTAATTGGTTTTCTCCATCTAAGTTTCGATGTATATCATAAATATTTTGGTTCTTGGATGTTGGATGGATCATGCAATGAAATTATCAAATGAAAAAGAGAATTAAAAGAAAAATTAATTTAAGTAAATAATTTTCAAATTTTATGTTTCGTGTTGCGTGTTTAGAGTAAATTGCGCTCAGCGAAATTCATGTGAAAAGTGCTCTAATGTAACAATGCAAGAACATGTGATGGATGCGATTTAGTAACTACTCGTATCTTATTGGCCTTCTATAAGAGTATTGAAAGTTTTTTTTTTTTTAGTTAATAGGAGCTTCTCGTTCGCTTTGGTGTTAATAATAATTTATTAGATACAATGCCGCAGTGATCGGGAAAACATTGTGCTTTAGCTGTCGAAGGATATTTTAAGGTGGATAAGTTTTTGTTATACTCGTACGTTACAATATTTAAAGTTTAAATGATGAACCTGAGATGAAGCGAAAAATTACTTTTGCCAACCGCTATTTCTTGGGCTAAGAAGGAAGAATTTTAGAGAACTAAAGCCCTGCCTAGAACAACTACAGAGACACTATAAAAGATCCTTATCATCCCAGTACTATTTACTATATGGCGCACAAGCATAGACGACAACAAAAGGAGATGAAAGTACTTTTAATTGTTTCGAAAGGAAGATTCTTTTTGTGATGTACGGTCAAGTTTGTATTGACGGTGTGTGAAGAAGAAGATTCAACAACGAACTATACGGGCTTTACAGCGACATCGATGCGAATCCAGCGCCCGAAGTATGAAAACAAGCTTAGCACGGAGAGTATATCTGTCTATCCATCCATCCAGGTGGGACAAACCAGCATAGGCAGACCACACAGTTGGAAAGGGCCCTCAGCCAACTTCGCAGGTGGAACTAGGGGCAGCTAGTGAAAGTTCGAGCTGGCTGTGGTCCCGAACTGTAGTGAAACTTTTTTAACGACGTGGGTAGAGAGATTTCAGGCAACATCGTAGGTCGGCAAGTTTGATCAAAATGTCGAGATCGAAAATTTCCAGGAAACCAATAACCAAGTAAAAATTGGTCAAACGCGACTTCGTTTGCACATAGAGGGTTCTGTTAGAATGAAAATGCTTATAAATGCCAGCTTTTATTTCATAAAAAAAAAAACGATAGGGCCGGTAGTTTTTTTTTTTTTGTATAACTACTGAATTATTGAACCGATTTTGATGAATTTGTAGGTTAGAGGACTTAAGAATAAGGAATGTTATATCTCGCAAATTAATTCCAATATTAAAATCAGTCTTATTTGTCGTCATAAATCTAAAAATGCTCCATTATCGTTATTTTCGCCCAGGCGGGGGAACGATCAACCATTTTCGCTGTTAACACAAATTTAAACTTTTTTATTGAAAACTAATTATTTTTAGATAGCATTCAGGCCTCTTCTGAAGAAGGCATGTGGGATATGACTTGCCTACTATATGTACACGAACGAAAGCTTTGCGACTTCTTCTTCTTCTTGTACTGGAAAAACATTTTTTTTTTTGTTTTTTAACGACACCGTGTATATTTTTTCTTTTTTTTATAATTTGCGCGCGCCAAAGGGGATATGAATATCCTTAAATTATTTCAGGGCATGGGCGTTTATAGAAAGTGAGAGAGAAAGAAAGATATAACTTTAATAGTTTAGGAGCTAGAAGGTCGTGACAAACAGACAGACTAACGAGCTAATGAGAGCAAATTCATAGAAACTCAAAGTTCAATCCATCACTACGTGAATCGCAGAATTTGGTGCTATCGCTGAATACTTTTGAGGCTTATTTTCAGCTCAAAGGCTATGTTAACAAATAAAACTACAATTTCACTAGTGGAAGAAAGAAACGAGTACCCAAAGGCTGGTAATAAGAGATATCATTGTAATTTTGCTTCCTAATTGAGAAAATGTAGCTAAAAGTATCCTCATCCTCACACGTCTATAACTTGTTTATTAGTGCAAATAAACAGAAAAGTTCAATTTCATCGAAAACTATTGAAGTAAATCATGGAACATCAAATGAGCAAAAGCGTGTTCTTAGTCTCTGGGGGATTCAAAATTGTTCATAAAAGCCCACAAATATAACATAAATTCAAAAATTTCGTAATAATTTCGGATTATTCATGAATGGTGTGAATTTTGGGGCGTACTTCTTTGAAAATGGTGAACGTTATCGGAACTTGATAACAAATTATTATTATTGATGTGAAAGACAGGTGGTTGCAACTAGACGGTGGCACCTGCCACACTGCACGAGAAATAATGCAGTTATTACACCCAAAATTTCCCGTGCGATATCATGCCGTTGGATTTTCTTTAGGATAATGCGAATCGTGGGAGCCGTGGCTCAGTGGTTAAGTGCGCTATCACTGAGCGAGATGTTCAAGAAAACACAAAAATAAAAAAAATAAATAAAAAAGCTTTCTCATAGTCCCACCTCTTGCGAACGCCTGACAAACATCCGAGACAATGACATGAAAAACCTACTCTCAATCGAAAAAAAATTGCCCTTTCGAAATGGCATAAAACTGTAGGTCCCAACCATTCGTGCGGTGCACAGCATGAGTGGCTACGAGAAGCTAGGCCAGCCCCTGCATTGAGCTGTTAGCGCCAAAATATTTTATAATGCGAATCAGAAGGTGTACGAGTATGCCAATGTCCCGCAAAAGATTCCAGAGCTGAAGGACGAAATTAGACGCAGCATTTATGAATTACCGTAGAATTTAGCTACGAATATGCTATGCCGAAAAATAATGGAAGATTTCATCAAAAGGTCGGAAGTCTGCAAAGCCAGCCGTTGCGCCCATTTGGCGGATATAATTTTTCATGTTTGATGTCTATGTCTCAACATTATATTGATATATCAACGGTTTATCAAAAACCAATGTGTTTATTGAATTACGCTTTATAAGCACAAGTATTGGTTTTCTGAAAATTGTTGAACACTTTGATCAAACTTGATATCACGTGTATAATAACGAATAGCAACAAGTGGGTTTCTCAATTCTGTATGTCCATTCGACTGCAGCCCTAACGACTGGAAGAATTTTCTTAAAAATTCATACCTGGGATCGGTGGTTTCACAATTTGAGGCGTTTCATTCTAACTCCAAAATTAACGGTATTTTACTAATGGCAGGTTTTGAAAAAAAAAAAAAAAAATTGAACTGCTCGAAAACGACGCTAACGATTTTGATCAAATTTGATGTTCAAGTTTAGTGTGTTCTCTTGTAACCCGAACTGTACAGGTTCAAGCCCGGACGGGGAACAGCAACCACATCCACCCGAGCATAAAAGAGAAGATTATTCGCATCTTCAAGTTTCTCTAACCCCTACACCAAAAGGAGTTCTGCTTGGTAGTACAATGGACTTCGTGTGAGTCTGAGTGCTCTGGGATTTGGAAACCACCTTATGGTGGACATACGAGGGTGGGTCAATAAGTCCCTGAAAATTAACCCAAATTGTGTGGTCACCTTAATTTATTTTTTTTTTTTTGTCAAGAATCATCTTTCAAAAGAACGCACCCAAATTTTCAGACAGATCAAATTGTCAAATAGTTTTGTTGTGGCAGCCATTTTATATAGACGCCTACTAGCATTTTCGTTAAAATGGAAAAAAGTGAATTTCGAGTGCTTATTAAACACTATTTTTTGCGAGAATAAACTATCACGCAAACCAAACAAAAACTTGACAAATATTATGGGGACTCTTCACCATCGATTGGAACCATTCACCACTCGCTTACTCAATTTCGGTGCGGTCGTTCAAGCACAAGTGACGCCGAACGTTCTGGTCGCCCAACGATCGGCGAGTGAAAGTGCGCGAGCTTGAAGAGGAAACAGGCTTATCACATGGCTCAGTGATTTCGATTTTACATAAATATTTGGACATGAAAAAACTTTCCGCAAGATGGGATTGTTCACAATCGACAACAAACGCATTCGTTTGACAACTTCAAAGGTGTGTTTGGCGATGTTCCAGAAATATTCGGCTGAGTTTTTGCGCCGTTTCGTAACCGTGGATGAAACCTGGATTCACCACAATACACCAGAAACCAAGGAACAGTCAAAACAATGGACTTCTCCTGGTGAATCGAAGCCGAAGAAGGCCAAGGTGGGTTTGTCATCAAACAAGGTCATGGCGACAGTTTTTTGGGATGCGCGCGGTGTTATTCACATCGATTACCTTGAAAAGGGTAAAACGAACACCGGCGCATATTTCGCAGAGCTGCTGGATCGATTCCAAGCCGATTTGAAGCAAAAACTGCCGCATTTGGCGAAGAAAAAAGTTATTTTTCACCAGGACAACGCACCGGCGCACAAGTCCGCAGTCGCAATGGCAAAATTGCATGAGTTAGGCTACGAACTCCTCCCTCATCCAGCATATTCCCGAGATTTAGCCCCCTGCGACTATTTCTTGTTTCCAGACATGAAGAAATGGCTCGGAGGTAAGAGATTAGGGTCGAATGAAGATGTCATCGCTGAAACAAACGCTTATTTTGAGGGGCTCGAGAAATCGTATTATTTGGAGGGCATCACAAAATTGGAGAAACGTTGGATGAAGTGTATAGAGCTAAAAGGAGACTATGTTGAAAAATAAAATGGTTTTTATACCGAAAAGAGTGTTCCTTATTTTATTTTCAGGGACTTATTGACCCACCCTCGTATGCTATTTTCGCCAAAAAAAAAATACGTATAACGGTACTTTATTTACTAACTGGTACTTAAATTGTGGCTCTTTCTGAGCTATGGCTCAATCGATATTGTTCAAAATTAAACAAAATTTGATACATGCAAGACCATGGCATACTAAGTTTTGAGAAATTGTCAAAATACTCGTAAGGGAAAGTTTTTGGAATTAAAAAAGGAAGAAATACAAAATTTAAATTTGATTTGGCTATAAACTTACTTTTTTAAATTTTGAAATTCTGACTTCAGATTTGGATAATTGTCTTTAGTGCGCCATTTGGAGTTTTGAAATTTAGACTTCGGACCTAGAAATCGATCTTGCCCTTTCCACGTCGTTTGATTTACTTCAATAGTTTACGAACAAATTGAGTATGTTTGTATTTTAAGCGATTAAATCATGTTCGAATTTTTGCGGACTTTAACTAAGCTGCAGATCTATTACCTATTTTTGTAGTTTGGTCTACTACGTCAAAACATACAATTTCAATATCTTGTAACTGAGACAGTCCATCAAAATGCGATTCTGCAATTAACAGCAACAAATTCATTTAAAAAAAATGAATTTAAGTAAAATTCGTGTTGACTAGTGTTCACACCTGGGATAATTGTAATTGTACCTCACTAATTTAAGAACTACTTGGAACGTAGTACAACCGTTGTCATACTTTTTTTTTCATGCAATATAACACAAACCTAATCACAAGAAAATCGATCGAGCATGATCGTCAGATCTGACACCGATGTAATATTTATTTATTTGTCTATTAAAAAAAAATTGAAGCCTCCAACAACAGCAGTTTTACAACAGATCTCGCTTTCTCTTCAGAACATAAAATCCAAAAAAATAATTCAGTAAAAAATATATATACATACAGGTACCATATTTACTTTATTAGAAAGTGTAAAATTTCTTGTTTTTAAAATTATGTACAAATTTTATTATTGTTCTACAACCAGCATGCACCGAGCGTAATTTACGAAAAACTCATAGCCAAACTACTCGTACCAAATAAAAGCCACGAACTTATTAAATGTATGAAGCAGACTCAACTGGGCAATTTAATTTCATTATTTAAAACACGAGAAACAGACGCAATTTTTACAGCATTTCTGAAAAAAAAAAGAATACAACTCAACTAGCCTTTACCACATGATATCGGCTGTAGTGGAAGAAAATATTTTTATCGTTATAAAACCGAGCAGGGTTCGAACTTTACTGCAATTGCAGTAGATCTACTGCGTTTTTCACAAGGAAGCTGCAAACCTTCATAAATACATAGATGTCTTCGCAACATCCTTCTGGCTGAATTGTATATCGATTGACCAACTATACGCGATAACGGGACAGGAGCCAATAGACATCAAAATACGGAGGAGAAAGTGGGTCACACCTTATGCCGCGAAGGCAGTTCGATTGCGAAGTACGCCATGCAATGGAATCCACTTACCCAATCAGGCAGACGAGTGAGCCGCACTAGGCAGACATGGAGAAGGACAGTCGAGGAGGAATCCAGATCATTGGGGATGACTTGAAGGGAGCTCAAGTGCGTTGCAGAACTTCGAACACGATGGCGCGCAGGCGTTGTTGACGCCCTATGCCCCACGAGGGGTCAGAGGACATACGAGTAAGTAAAGTAAGTATTGCGTTTTTCAACAAATTTGGAAATCTACTACTTCACTGCATTCGTCATGGCTTGAGTGGACAAGCTTAATTTTGGTTGCAATTATGTATATATTTCCGTCCCTTATAACACTCATAATAAGAACGCGTGATACGGATATATCCTAACATTTTGTAGAACAAAATCTTTGGGTAGAAAGTCTATAATTTACATTTTTGAACATTCAACAACTAAGTGAACTATCGCATCAATGTAGTCTTTAAAATCGATTTATAAAAACCGAGTTAGATTTAATTTTAAGATAAGGTATGCGTAAACTATCGACTTACTCGCTGAAAAAAATTAAAGACTAAATAGCGAACGAGTTCGAAATGGCCAGGTAGACAGCGATAAAAGAAAATACGAAAGAAATCGCAGTATCGCAACCTGGCAACGACATTTGAATGAATCCATAAAGGGTAGATGGACGCATTGCCTTATACCAGTGATCGATATATGGATAAAACGGAAGCACGGCAAAAGAACTTTTGTTTGACTCATGGCTGTTTCATCTTCAAACGAGGTCATCACAAACTGTCCACATTGTGAAAATGTTCCGGAAAACGCGGAACACGTATTTTTTCATTGTCCACGATATGAAACCGAGAGGACCGCCTTTCAGAACCAATTTGGGGAGTGGCCCACTCCCGAGAATGTCGTAAATTACACTTACTTCAGAATGACAAAAACTGAACCATCGTAAGTAACATAAGTTACGCGAATAATTCGACGGGTGGAGTACCAATCACCTAAGAATATAAAACGAATAGAACATACCCTAAAAGGCTAACCAACTTAACGGTAGTTCCGCGGGGAAAGTTGTTCGAAGTGTGCAGGCTGTGGTTTAGAGTGTTTTAGTTCGTAGGCGTATTCCTGGCTTCGATGATTGAAAATTACACACCCTTTGGCGCAACCATAAAAAACTCTCTCAAGTCATTTTAGTCATAATAATTTTTTGACTGGTACGCCACATAGTAAAGCACCTTTAATTTTTGGGGTTAGAATGAAATTTCGCGTCGAATCCTTCCAGCGTAGGCTGTAGTCGTGCGTGCAGACAGACTGACCATAAAAGTCTTATGGACTGCGAAAACTGAAGGTGTATCTGTGTGCTCCCTGCAGTTGCTAAAATAGTAGTTAAAAAGTAATACTAGAGTGAATAGAGGAAGAATTGGAGGACACGCTCAATGCCTAATAAGCAGGTTTCCCCTCTGAATCCTTCTATGTTAACTATACCAACACTGTGTAGATCATCATTGAGCAGTGAATATCGATCGTCGCTTCATTTGCTTTTCATAACTAATATAAAGGCAACTGCATAGATGAAGCAATCCGGGATTAAAAGTGGGGTCTGCCAAGGCTGCATTCTTTAACCGATATTGTTTTTATTGGTGATTAGCGAATAGACTGATGGTGTATGCTTACTATCACACAGGATTGTGGACCTTCACCAAATGACAGCAGGTGTGGAAAGAGAGGCAAATATCGTGAGTTTGAAGATGAACAACACCGAAACTAAAACAATGCTCGTAACTATCATAATTCATTAGCTCAAGTAAGCATACCGTTAGAGAGAGTAGAGTGGTTCCAATATTTTGGGAGTATTGTCTCGACAGAAGGCGGAACCGAACAGGATACACCCAGGTGAATTGGCAAAGCAAAGTCAGCTTTGGTATGTTGTTCAAGATATGCTTTCCGCTTCATGTTGAATCCGTGCTGTTATATGGGTGCTACACTTGGAAAGTAACTGCCGCTATCACGAGAAAGCTTCTAACGTTCGAGGATCGGTGTCTCAGAAGCATTCTGAAGATTTTCTGTAGCTTCATAAAGAACGGGTTAAGAACCGACAGACAAGTGGCAGTGAAATACCCAATTCACCATCTATGTAAAATGAACGACTACATATCCAACATCCCAAAAGCAGCGTCCATGAAATTTAGCTACCTGTTCAGTGTAGAGAAATACTTTACAGCGGAACAGTTCATTCTCTTTAAAAAGCACAAGATAGCCCAGGGCTTGAGTATTGCCCTCATGTTTGTAGTTCAGCCCCAAAACATTGTCTTCATCTAGTCGGCAGCATATACAGGGACGAGGAGCTCGTTTAACAGAAAAAAAAAGCACTAACATTCAATCTTCAGCCATACTATCATGGCAGATGTATGTATCGAAGACATTAATGAAATAATCGCTGGAATTGCGATATTTGAGCAGGCAGGCTCAATATCTATTAAGTCCATCTAGCAATCGCGCGAACATCTCTCTACCAAAATTCCTTATGTTACAGAACAATAGTCCAAGCGGCATCTGCAATGTACGCTATCTCATAGCGCTAAGGAATAAAATACACTTGCTGAAAATTGAACAATAGACAGTTTGCCTGACTGTTTGGAATAAATATGAAACTATCGGCAGAATCAACAGATATTCGGGGTGCTGTTCCCAAGGGCAAAATGGGCGAAAATACTTCTTTTCTAAATTAGCAACACAACCGTACAAGAATTTTAAAATACTCGCACTCGTATAATGCTCGTAGTTATAGGTAACATGACCATATGGAGTGCATTTTACAGGGATACCCTGCATTGTAAACACCTGAACTTCTTTCTGAAAATCGATCGTCGACTATATATTTTGTGTTTGCCGGGGACGACGGCACTTGTTGAAAGCATTCTCTCAGCGGCAAATAAATTATGGAAGGGAGAATAAAATTGCTGTTCGTGAATAGTAATGTTGAAGCGCTCAAAGCGAAGCTAATCAAGCTCCTATTTACGAAATAAAAACCAACACTAAGTTGTAGTGTGCAACTTGCGAACACCGTTTCGTTGTGTGTTAGAGCCTGTTCGTGAATAGCACAAATACTGGTTTGGCCGGCGAATTATTTACAGTGGAACATGCAATTAAATGGAAGCTTTCACATGTCACAGTCGTGCCGTGTAATCGAGATTTGTTGGCTTTAAACATTTCCTATTCACCAACATGACGTTTATGTTACATTTTTGAATTCGCCTTTGCATCATCTTAAGGATCTTTTGGCCGAACCATATCCCAAACGAACAAGTTTATTTAAAAAAAAAACAGGGTAGGGGCCTACGACAGGGGGAAGCAAAAAGGGACATTGGAGTGGACGGGATAATGTGGCGAACTAAAATCCGTTGCAAAATATGTTATGTACTCGTACTGAAATAAACTAACCAAAATTTTGGGTTATCCTGGGTGTGGCATCAAAGTTGCGCTCGTAATATTGAGACGAAGGCTTTTCTGTGTCGACATTGCGGTGCGACAAGGAAATTAATACAAAAAAAAAAAAATACATCCCACACACAATACAAAAGGTATACCTAACCTATACAATGTGTCTAGTTTTGTATGGGTGATACAATATCATGCAGGAATACTTTTCGCTTTGGGAAATGCATCGCAGTCGCAGAGTGTGCGTTGCCTGTGACTTATTATTAACACGCCAAAAGTGCGACTCACCCAAATCAAAAGCACAAATTGTTATAGCTACTGATTTAAATACGAGGGTGGGTCAATAAGTCCCTGAAAATTAACACAAATTGTGTCGTCACCTTAAATTTAATTTTATTTTTGTCAAGAATCATCTTTCCAAGGAACGGACCCAAATTTTCAGACAGATCTGTCAAATAGTTTTGTTGTGGCAGCCATTTTATATAGACGCCTACTAGCATTTTCGTTAAAATGGAAAAAAGTGAATTTCGAGTGCTCATTAAACACTATTTTTTGCGATAAAAAATTATCACGCAAACCAAACAAAAGCTTGACAAATATTATGGGGACTCTTCACCATCGATTGGAACCATTCACCACTGGTTTACTCAATTTCGGTGCGGTCGTTCAAGCACAAGTGACGCTGAACGTTCTGGTCGCCCAATTGAGGTCACCACACCAGAAATGATCGACAAAATCCATGGTTTGATAATGGATGATCGGCGAGTGAAAGTGCGCGAGCATGAAGAGGCCACAGGCTTATCACATGGCTGAGTGATTTCAATTTTACATAAATATTTGGACATGAAAAAGCTTTCCGCAAGATGGGTGCCGCGTTTGCTCACAATCGACAACAACCCATTCGTTTGACAACTTCAAAGGTGTGTTTGGCGATGTTTCAGAAAAATTTGTTGCGCCGTTTCGTAACCGTGGATGAAACCTGGATTCACCACAATACACCAGAAACCAAGGAACAGTCAAATCAATGGACTTCTCCTGGTGAATCGAAGCCGAAGAAGGCCAAGGCGGGTTTGTCAGCAAACAAGGTCATGGCGAGTTTTTTGGGATGCGCGCGGTGTTATTCACATCGATTACCTTGAAAAGGGTAAAACGATCACCGGTGCATATTACGCAGAGCTGCTGGATCGATTCGAAGTCGATTTGAAGCAAAAACAGCCGCATTTGGCGAAGAAAAAAGTTCTTTTTCACCAGGACAACGCACCGGCGCACAAGCCCGCAATCGCAATGGCAAAATTGCATGAGTTAGGCTACAAACTGCTCCCTCATCCAGCTTATTTCGCAGATTTAGCCCCCTGCGACTATTTCTTGTTTCCAAACATAAAGAAATGGCTCGGAGGTAAGAGATTTGGGTCGAATGAAGAGGTCATCGCTGAAACAAATGCTTATTTTGAGGCGCTCGAGAAATCGTATTATTTGCATGGCATCAACAAATTGGAGAAACGTTGGATGAAGTGTATAGAGCTAAAAGGAGACTATGTTGAAAAATAAAATGTTTTTATACCGAAAAGAGTGTTCCCTACTTCATTTTTCAGGGACTTATTGACCCACCCTCGTATAATAAGCCACACTCAACGTGCAACCTACTAACAACCCACGAAGTCAGAAAACCTAAGTATTAGTATTCGTTATGAGGTAGAGGAAATTATTTAAGCCAAAACAGTTTGCTACTTTACGAGTATGTGGAACACCTTTGAAAAGTTCAAATTTAACTGGCAAGAATATCCCTCCATCTCTACAGCATGTATCAAAATATTTACCATGTCTGAATGTTGAATAAGCTAATTTGTCTAATTGTTATAAAATCAAATAAAGTTATTTGCTTTTCAAGTCGAGTGTGTACTAAAAATTCTGCTCTATGTATTTAGTGTCAGCTTTAACATAAAATTCTGTTTCAAATTAAAAACATTAATATAAGAAGCTCATCTCTAACTAAAGAGATATGAATTTGCTTGTGACAAAAACAAAATTTAATTAAAAAAAAAAAAAAAAACAAAGAAAACATAAAAAAAAAAAAAATAAGAAAACAAAATAAATAAATAAAATAATATATAACTAGAGGGATATAGAGAGTATTTCAATACATAAAATTTAGATAATACAGAAAATCGATTAGTTTTTAAATCCATTTCTAAAAGTGTAATGAATCACATGTCGATGTCATTCCAATTTTAGATTTCCATTCGTATTCGCAAAGTCGCACTTTGAATTTAGTTAATTTTGATCTATAAAGATTGGTTAGCATTCCCAAAAAAAAAAAAAAAAACTACTACTTTTTAATGTAATGTCTTACGCTTGGGCTTGTTTGGAGACATCAATGCGCATTTAGAAATAAAACGAGTCATTCAAAATTTACACTTCAGGCTCGGTATTGGAATTTTCGCAAATTCAAAAGCTCGTCAAGTATTGTATTTAGAGACTTTTGAATTGCAAATAACTTTAGCGCACTTGACCACTCCAAACAAATCCACTATTGCTGATGGGAAGTTAAGAATATATATGTATATATATATATATATGCATGACTTAGTAAATTCGAAGCATATTTTGAATTTATAGGAAAATATGGACTGCCTGCTTTAAAAAAATGTTTGCGTATTCGTTTCGAAAGAAAATTTCACACAAAATCAACTCACTATTGTTGGCGAGCAAATTCTCGTGCAATTTATCCCTTTGATCCTCGAGCACCTCACCCAAGTAGGTGGCAACTTTTCGAGTGATTTGCTCCACATAGACATCCAGTTTACCCAAATCATCAGATAGACCAACCAATTGATCCAGTGTACCGACCTATAAATAAAATTTTGTCGTAAATTCCTTGTTCCACATTATGCAATAAAAACAAAAAAAAACTCACCTTTAAGTCGGGAATATGGAATTTAAAATTGACACAAAGATTATTCTGTTTGTGGGTGAGATTGTTCATTGTTTCGAAGGTTTGCTGGCAGGTTTTATCCCCAGGGGCGGAAATGAGCCAATATTCAGACATTTTGGTGTTTTCTATAAAAAAAAAAGAAAAATATTTACTACTACTACAAATCTAAAAGCAATTAATAGTTACAAATGCAATTGAATAATAAATAACTGTTTAGACTGCGAATGCACGCGAGTAGATGACATTCAGCGCCCTTGAATTTCCAAGGTGGAGAGGTGCTTATTTATTAATTGAGTTCGGAGGAGGCGCACAAAAGTAAAAAAAAGGAGGTAAATGCATGTCGACTAATTTGAACTCAGTTTTATATTTGTATATATTTATGCAGTACATTCAAAATAGTAGAATATAGTTAACTGACCATGACATTGGATATTTTTACCCCCTTTTCTAGTTCAAATAAATTTCTAGGAGACGTCGAAGAATAATTATAAGTTGGTGTTATATTTGTTTTGGATTACATTAGCTTAGAGTTAGTACGGCGGTTGTAAAAATTTAATGTGAAACCTAGCACAAACTGTCTTCGAACTTACAGTGTTATTCATTTTGTGCTTTAGGATTTTAAATTTAAATAAAATTAAAAGTATTAAAAATTCCAATGAAATCAATAAATACAATATCGGTTAAATTGCTGTCACGGGAGTTTTTGCAAACTTCGACACATTTATGGCTGTCCTGCGGTCATAACATCACGGAAGCTGGTTTTTAAGTTTTTTTTTTTTATTTTTTTTTTTTTATAATTTGCGCACGCCAAATGGGATATGAATACCATTAAATTATTTCAGGGCACGGGCGTTTGTAGAAAATTGAGAGAGAGAGAAAGAAAGTGTGGGTTTGAAACTTAGTGGGTTTGAAACTTAGGTGGTATTCAGTTGCAGTAAACTCCAAGGGTGGCGTCCAGATAACTGGGGAGCTTGTTTGTTTTGCTTTTTGTCGTTGCTCATGATTCACAGTATTTTTTTCCCTCACCCTGATGTCATCATCACGATCAAGTTGCATTTAAGCCATATGACCACCCTACTGCCAGTGTTATGCCTTCGCAGTAGAGTAGACTAAGCTTTCGCAATTGATCGACTTTATTATTTATTTCAGACAAAATAAATAGATGATTGTTGAGATCAGGATTTGAACCGTGAACCAAGAGCGTGACAAGCGTTGATGTTACCACTACACCACGGCCACCCTTAAATTTAGGGATTGTCTGCAT
Source organism: Pocota personata (assembly GCA_963082735.1). NCBI lineage: Eukaryota > Metazoa > Arthropoda > Insecta > Diptera > Syrphidae > Pocota > Pocota personata. Next base: position 188,403,022 of record OY720430.1, read on the forward strand.
AAACACAATCTTTAGCATAGCCTAATTGTCAACAATGTTAAAGCGTTGAGCGGTGGTTAAACGATCCATATTGTAAGATGGCAAGGCAGGAACTAACTACATGTCACTACATATGACAGATGAATTTGACAGATGCCATATGGCAGCGATGTGAAATCCCAACCTCGAAGTGACCCTTTATGTGATCTTATACCGGGTCCTTGTGATGCTCTCAATGCGCTGTCGTACGACAGTTTTGTCCTCGATGTGCGCTAGAATTTATTATTCTTATTCGTTTATTTTCTCTAATTCTTACGTTCCGCTTTTTTTCGATTTTCATTTAATAGTAGTTTTTGTATATTTCCATAAAAAAAATACAATCCGTCCGAAAGAGATCGTATGATACTCTATTTAAAATTTATCAACCCATCAATAATAAAGCGGGCATGGCGTTTTAAACGTCTTAATTGAAATGCAATGATTTCTTTCTAGCAGAAATATTTCCGTGAATTTTAAGAGATTCCATCAGAAAAACTGTTTCTGGATTTTTCTTACAAGAAAATGGGCGTAGCTGTCATCATTTGTAACCGAAGTTCATGAATTCTGATAAGATATTCACAATAAGACTTAACCATTATCGAAAATAAAGGGTGACTAGATAGCAATGATACTTTTTCCAATTGTTATGTTTCAGCAGCTGTCAAAGTTACCAATGACATCCAGCTGTCAAAATATTCAGTAAGGTTTGCCATTTCATCATGCATCGCTTCCCGAACGTGTGAAAATTATTAAAAAATATTATCGAACGTGAATTTCGTCGTGAGGTCGGTCGTCATCATGGCTTCAGTGTGCACGCAATTCGTCGCACCGTGAAAAAGTTTGAGCGCGAGTACACTTTTTTGGACCTTAAGCCACCAACCAGATAGAGATCGGTGCGAAGTGAAGAAAACATAGCCACCGTAGCGGCCAGTATCGAAGAAGACCCAGAAATATTGATTCGGCGCCGATCAGCTGAATTGGGCATCGCCAGAGTCAACCGGGCTTATTTTGGGGTTGGATTTGGGCCTACATCCATATGAAATTTGCTGATGAAAGAATTGAAGCCGGACGACTCAGCGGCTATGCCAAGAAGCAAAATTGCCGTTATTGGACCGATTACAATCCACAAGTGTTCTACCAAGCAAAAATGCATCCACAAAGATTGACTGTTTGATGCGGTTTATGGCACGGCGACATCATCGGACCTTCTTTCTTTCGAAATGAGGAACGAGACACCGTTACCGTGAATGGACCCCGATATAGAGCGATGTTAACTGACTTTCTGTGGCCAGAGCTCGACAACATCGATATATCCGAGCTGTGATGGCGCTACATGCCATAGATCTCACGGCGAGCTCATTCATCAATTGGCCGCCGATCATGCGACTTGACACCCCTCGATTATTTTCTCTGGGGCTACGTCAAGGCCTTAGTCTACGCTAACCATCCAACCACTTTGGAAGAGCTCGAGGCCAACATTAGAGACGCTATTGCCGGAATAACGCCGCACATATTGGACCGAGTCATTAAAAATTGGACCGAGGCGACCATTTAAATGATGCGTTATTCCAGACATAATGGCATGAATGTGGCTTCAAAATAAAGCCAGAATCAATTTGCTATCTCACACCGTTGTTGTTTTATTTAAATTTCTTTTCCTATCAATGTTTTTTTTTTTTTTTTTTTTAAGAAAACGCTCCGAAAAAGTGGGCATGGTCTTGTACAATGTGATTGACAAAATGTGGAAAAAGTCAGTGTCTATATATGTACCTAGTCATGTCATAAATACTGGTACACGTTTAAATGCACTCATCGTGAAACTAGTATTAAATACATCCATTCTATATTGACAGGTGTTCAATGAGTGACATTTATACTAAGTCAACGCGCAAAAAGATTTACACAAAAGTCATTTGTAAATATTGAGTTGGGGGATATTGAAAACCGTGTTGTGGTAATTGGCCTTCAAAAGTGTTATATGGAAAGAGGCGAAATTTGTCGGATCTTATGACCGCTTGGAATCACCCGGAATTTAGTGTATCGAACTGTTAAATTGTTTGAGGACTCTGCTGGAGTAACTAATCGTCAAAAATCTTGTTACGCAAAATGAAGATATCACAGAAATTCATGTTACGCATTATCAAACAAGATTTGGGACTCAACGCATATAAAAGGGCAAACTGGTCACTTACTCACAGCCCAAGTAAAGTAAAAACGGAAAGAAAGATCCAAAGCTCTACGCCGCCGGTACGCCCAAAATGGTGACAGGAAAATTATATTCACGGAATTTTTCTTTTTTTAATCTATACCTCAAACCACGAGTCGATCGGAGTTATCATCCCGCATCTGTGATGGTTTGGTGGGGAGTCAGCTATGAAAGCATTACCGACCTTCATTTTTCCTAGAAGGGAATACAAAAAATCGGTAAAAATCCCATCGGATGTGATTCTACTCGACATCCAGTCCTTGAAGCGAACACTTATCAATGCAGTGTACAATTTTCCACTGACGAGGTGTGTACTGCGATGGCTAAGTGGCTAGAGGCATGTATGAATGCAAAAGACGAATAAAGTTTTACAGAAAAAAAGAATCAAAAAATACTTGTTTTCGTGTACCAGATTTATGACTTAACAACTATTCGGAAATATTGAAACCCATACCCATATACGGAGTACTGCTCAAATGGAAACCACGGCAGCTAAGGGAATAGTTACAGCTGGCAAAGGCTGATATGGGCCACTCTTGAATTCCGATTGATTTAAATGTCTCCTCATTTTTCTCAGAAATGGTTGGAGATAGGAGAAAATCGGTAATGAGACCAAGTTTAATGGTGACCATGGAAGTCCTTGAATATCGGTCTTTTACTTGTTTCCAGAATGTTACATAGTTCGCGCACTGCATCAACTACTAGTCTGTAAGGACTGTCCAGGAAAAAGGTGTTCGCTTTTTGTTTTTAATTTCTAATAATTTTTCGAATGCCTTAACCCATTACAATGTTACGAAATCATTTAGAAGTGTGTGAGAAAACTTGGTCCAAATTCGAGTTTAATAATTGCAAAATCAACAGTGCAAAAGATGCTCTCTAATTTTCGGTCGAAAAAGTGGTTAGGTTGGTAAAAAAGTACACCCCAAAGGAAAGTAGAAGTCATACGTGCAAAAAACAAAGAAATCTTATGGACTCAACAGTTTTAAAGTCCAAAAAGTCTCCGATGTGTAAAAACAGAACAAGAAAGCTATACGATGATTTATTAACAAAGTTTGAATGAAAGTCGACTTTAAGCAATTATTATGCCAAGAATTTTATATTTCACTATTTAAGGGAAATGTGCCTGATAAATATAAGACCTGTAAGACCTCCAAATTTCCTGATAAATATCTGGTATCGCATGTGATATGCTCTTGCGGTAAGTGCAGTGAACAATTTTTTTGCAAAGACACTATCAACAGCGAAATCTACATTTCGTAGTGCCTGTCTTGTCTTGATTTTTTTTTTTATAAAATGTTCGCAGAGTTGTTACATTTCTTTAAACTCACACAAAGACTGTTCCGTGTTTTATTATTTTTTAGAAAAAGCACCATTCCCTTGCGAATTATAATTAAAAGTTGTTTCGATTGAAGTATTCTGTACAAATTGACTCATTTATGTATGTAAACAATGCGATAGGCACAATTGATGGCCCTATGAATATTTAAAATAAATTACGGCATTGTTGAATGAACTGGTACCGATTATGGAATCAATACATACAACACAATTATGGAAGCATATTGACAATAGTTTATACGATAATTCGTTCAATGCAGCGGCCGCTGAAACAAATAACATTCGCGTGTATGTTTATTTACCTAAGCCATTTCATAAATTTGTAATATAATTAATGTTGAGTTCTAATGAAAAGCCTTTTAGCAATCGAGTACTGATAAGCAGGACAAGAGTCCCGCCCACAATTTAACACCTAATAGAGACATTATTGCGATAGGGGACCTCAATAACGAAGGGCTCTGTCATGTTGATAGAAAACGCGGTCTCGACAAGTGCGATGACAGCGAGGAAAGATTTGTAGATTTCTGCAACACCAATCGCCTTGTCATTGATTACGCCATGCATGAGTACAAGACCTGCCAGTTGACCGTTGACCGACTGACTGGCAGCGATTAGTCGACAGTTTAGAAAAATCTCTCTTTTTATAACTGAAAGAGATTTGTAGCTGATATCGGAATGGAATGCCATCGTCATATTATGGTAGCTTTTTATCTGGTCTCATAATACAGCCATCTACATACAGTGGCGGTCGGTTGCCTAACCGATAAGGGTAGCTGATAGTTCGTCAACGCAAGCACCGAATACAAACGAGCATTGGAGTGCTGTAAAAAAAAAATCATTGTCGAGGGATGAAAGTAGCCATAGCATGTTCATGGAGGAACGAGACGAAGAATAAATGCGTGAATTCCAGCGACTTATTTCGAGTGGAGAACTGAACTAATTGCAAGTGGACGCGACAAAGAACCAAGTATAGATTGACGTTGGCAGGCTCGCGGTTGCAGAGAAGAAACGTTCCGGGGCTGTATATTCCACGAACTTGCTCTTGAATCGGATATAAAAATGCTACAGGACAACACAGTTTCTTAACTCATTCTTCAAAGGGGAGGAACAAGAGTTATAAGATTTCAAGTACAAGTATTCGTACTGGTACGTAATGTAACTTTTGCGACCATTGGGTCCAAATCCGTGCATCCAACTACCAGTTTTGGAGAAGTTCACCCACTCATCGCCCACGTACACAGACAAGACGACTCAGGACTGGCTAGAAACCAATTTGCCTGAGCTTATAGCCGCTAAAGTTGGCCCTTCTGGAAGCCCGATCCCAATTCTTTCTACGTAGATTGGTTGCTTTTTTCTCCTTTTTTCCCTTTTCTCCTGAGTCTTGCCCGCAGATTTTCGATTGGATTGAGGTCAGGGGAGTTGCCTGATCATTTCAGAACCTGAATATTCTTCTCGTCGAAATACTGCTACATTGTTTTCAACACGAGGCAAGATCTTGCTGGAAAAGTCCGTTTCCGGTCATGAATGTTACATGGTAGGCAGAAGCATTTGTGTCAGGACATCTGTATATTTGGTGCTATTCACCATGCCTTCGATCGGTTTTAAAATTTCAGGGCCGGTGGAGGTGAAACATCCCCAAAGATTACTCCATGACAGAGATTTTTATTCTCATCTCTTCTGAAGACACATAACCGGTACCCCTGAACCTCGAAGTGTCATGGCTGTCGGCACTTGTAACCAATGGTCATACGGGTTTTTGATGAAAATGCTGAATTTCACGGTGCGCTCGAAAGCACGCTTTAAGATATAAGGATGTGCGAAAGATGTAGCACGTGTATAGCCATTACACTGACGGACAGGTGGGACACAACTATATATTTCTACAGAACACTTGTGATGGAAGTACCGGTACAGGAGTGCTAAGCATTCAACGTTCCGGCGGTGTTCGAGTTCGATCAATCTACATGCTTGGCGCTGAACACGATCGAGTAAACTCAAGCATGTGGAGGGAGCTCCCCACCCAAACATGCGAGTTATACTCAAGTCTAGGACGGAAATAAGCTTTATAGATCGAAGCCAAGTCTGTGGGAGTGAAAAATCGTTTGCATCTTTTGAGGAATCCTCAGCATCTTGCACCAGCTTTAGCAGCAACTGTGATCTGCTGATCCCAATGAAGGTCTGAGTTAACGTGCATGTCAAGCATTGACAAACCATTAGAATTCTCAATATCAATTCCATTCATTTTGAGTTTGGCTACATTGCACTGGGTTTTTGACGCATTGAACTCAACGCGGTTTTTTACACCCCAATTGATGATTGCATCAATGTCAGCGTTGAGTTCGGTTAACATTCGCTGTCGCTCGGACTCGACAACTTAGGACCCTTGTCGTGGAGTCGATAATGTATAAACGAAGTCAAGTGTGCTATCATTTGCGAAGGAATGAATTGGATTGCGAGTAATATAGAGAAGGTCTTTGATAAATAATAGAAACAGGGTCGGAGAGAGGGGTGAGCCCTGGGGTACACCAGCAATAATTGAGAAGGCGATGGAAGTAAATTCATCTAATACAACCTGTATTGATCGATTACTTAAAAAGCTCACAATCCACTGTGAAAAGATGCTACCAACACCATAAGATTGAAGCTTTATTATAAGAGCGCTATGCCATACTCTAAAGAAAGCTTTAGATATATCAAGGGCAACTACTCTGCATTCACCGTGTTGATGAATGCATTGATTCCATTTCTCGGAAAGGTATACAATTAGGTCTCCTGTGGAACGCTGTTGCCGAAAACCATACTGTCGGTCATTGAGGAGATGGTTTCTTTCAAGATAACTCATAAGATGGAAATTGACAATGCTCTCCAAGACCTTAGAAAGCACTGATTTTTTTTTATAATTTGCACGTGTGAAAGGGGTTATGAATACCCTTATACTAATTTTAGGACACGGGCGTTTTATGGAAAGGGGAAGAGACAGAGAGAAAGACACATTGGTGTAGTTGGTTTGAAACTCAGGTGATATTAAGTTTCAGTAAACTCCAAGGGTGGCGTCCAGATAACTGGGGAGAATTTTTGTCTTGCTGTTATTGTGGTTGCTTATGATTCACAGTATTTTTTTTCCGTCCTCCTGATGTCATCATCACGATCAAGTTGTATTTTAGCCATATGACCACCCTACTGCCAGTGTTAAAAAAGCTTTCGCAATTGATCGACTTTTTTATTTATTTCATGCGAAATAAATAGATGATACTTGACATCAGTATTCGAACCGTGAACCTGCAGCGTGACAAGAGATGATGTTGCCACTACACCATGGCCATCCTAATACCTGATGTTAATGTCAATGGGTCGGTAGTTAGAAGAGGAGGTTTTATCGCCCTTTTTGGGAATTGGCTGGTCTCCCACCTATCCGGAAAAATGCATATAGAGTATGATAAATGGAAGAGCTTACATAAGGCTTTGGCCAGGGTAGAAGAACACTTCTTCAAAACAAGGGGAGAGATCTCATCTGGACCTGAAGATTTATTACAATTGAGATCTTTAAGGACTCGTTCTACTGAACAGGTTTGGAAATACATTTGCCCTAACGAATAGTTAACTCGGTTCAGTACAGCTGGAGAGAGAGAACTGTCAGGTAAGGTGGAATTCGCTGCGAATAATCCAGCTAGCAGATTGGCTTTCTTCTTAGAGTCCATGATATTTTTATTATTGTGGACAAGCGCTGGGATGGTCGATGTTGCGGAGCCTTTTATTCGTTTTACAAAAGACTGAAAGGATTTACTGACCTTTGGACATTGCAGTATTTTGTTCCTAACTTTCTGGTCTCGTGTAAAATTAGCACTTCTTAGAATACCGTTGCAGTCGTTCCTAGCCCGTTTGAAGAGGCCGGTATAGTCTCCGTAACGTTGGTGATTTCCGGCTACCGCTATACAAAAGAGCTAACACTCAAAACAACTTGCCTGTAGTCATTCAATCGACTCGCAAATGATATTAAGAATTTGTCAAACTTGTATGTTTTTAAATCTAAAGTAAGTTTCTTATTAAAAGTAAGAGTTTTTTTTATGAATTAATAAAACAATTAAACCAAAAAAACATCGTTATGCATATCTTTTAAAACAATTTTTGGTAAGCCCGTGCTTTTCAAATTCACCTCTGAGGTCTTAATACATCTTATGTTGAACACTCTGCATAAGTTCGTGCACTAAACTTTACGTGAATTAAATAAATTTATTATTGAAAACCATACCATAGTTAAATTTCTATTCACTGAAATCCAGTTAACTTTGAACTTCCTTATTGATTTTAAAATTCTGTATAAGGTGCTTTTATTTAATATTACATAGCTAACTTTTTAGTTTTACATTTTCATTTGAATTTTATTCTCCTTAACAATTACTTTTCCACACGAACATCACTTTTCTTCCCACACACATTATTCTATTTCAAATTAAATTAACAAAACACTTCAATTATAATACAAATTTCGAACATTTCCTACACTAATTATCAGTGCACACCGATGACACTTCCTAAAGTCGAACTAATCCAACTCAACTGAAAATGAAAACTGACCGGATACATAGGTTCACCTAAACCAAACCTATTGCCGTCTATTTTTATCTTACAACTGTTGTCGATTCACCCCTGGCCTGCCTCTTTTTCGAGGAAGTCTACATACCGACCTCTGGGCAAGAACCTTATCCATACACATCAATAGTAATGATAGCAACCGTAGTATTGTGGTAGGCTAATTAATTAATAATGTTTGCTTCGGGTAGCCTAGGAAGACGAACGGCTGAATGGCATTGAAAACAAACGCTTTCAAGGACAATGCTGTCTGTTATTAAATGATTCACATTTAAACATTAAGTGACGACCATCGATACATGCACGCACACGCCGGCATATGTTACTTCGAATAGCGTGTTTATTAGAGAAGGTGACAACGACAAACCTCCTGCAATTGGGAGTTGTTGTTTCGCTAGCATGTCGTAGAATATAACCCTCACGCGCAACGTGGGATGTACATACGCGTACATCCGATTATCTCATTTGTTAGGCTAATTGAAGTCTTCGATCGAGAGTGTGAGGACCCAATACAAGTCTAATGGGAATTAGGGACATGCATTAAAGTTATCACGTGGAAATCTCACTTGGTTATCGATTCGTGGAATTCTGTTGAATAGTCATGACGAATGTGGGAGAGTTTTGTATTTCACTTTGAATATGAATTCTAAAAAAGAAATATTGGGTCACACACACCACAGTTCATAATGTTTTTTTTTTTTTGGTTTCGAGGTTCGGCTTAGGTGTGGTTATACAAAAAGAGTTTGATAGATGAACTAATGACGTAACGAGCCTGGCAGTTGGCCTTTCAAGGTCGAATGGCAGCGAGGTTAAATATCCTGCCGTCAATGACTTATGATGGGAATAAATTATGGGTTCCTGTGACCGAGTGTCTATTTGTGATTTGTACAAGCTGTGTGACACCACTTGTTGCTTTATAAAGTTCTGGAAGGCTATTTTCCATGGCAAATTATAGTTCAAAACAGTTTAACTCTTACACTGGTGGCTCACATCTCATAATCATAATTATAGGAAGTATGTGGAGGGACTATGGTTCGGCAATGTAATACTAATTTGTATAATATTATCTCTTATTTCATTCGTCCGAGACTTGAATCAGTAGCTTACTCTACCACAATTTTCTTAGCTACAAGCAACTCACCAAATCAATACGATAGGATAGTGCAAACACGGACTCAGTCCAGTTGCCACCTGTAGCTCATTAGATATACGAGTAAAGGTGTATGAAGGGTTGATGAACTAATAAGGTCTGGCAACAAGGAATAAAATCCTGTAGAAATAACTACGACTGATGTCATGGTACATAAACAAACATGCGTTTAGGCTTGACATTGTACGAAATGCGATCTGTACCAAGGCAAAAAGAAACATTTCCTCAGCCAATATCAAAATATGTAGATTGGGATAGATTCGTGCCTTAGAGCAAATTCCAATTTTGCCTCGAATTGTAACCCCTTGAAAGTGGAAGAAACTTTGTTTCAAAAGTTCTCCGAGTGGATGCAATCTGCCCTGAGTCATGAACAGTTGTTGTCTGTAAATTTATCCAATACTGAGATAATGCAGTTCATAACAGGGAGAATGCTGTATCAAATGAGAGATGGCGGTTAGATTTATCTAAATAGGTTGAAATTGTTCTTGGGTATACTTCTGAACTCAACATTAAATTTGTATTTATAGAGACTATTGTTATGAAGTGCTTTTTATAACCCCATCAACATTTGCTGGCAATTTCGTAAAATCTTCATCATAAATCTGAGACTAAGATCTCAAATAGTGCACTGAATTTATATACTCTGGCAAGCCTAAGGGATAATCTTGTCTATATGCAGTATCATTGTTTGGTGGTCAAGAGCAAAGTTTCTCAATTGTTAAATAAATCAACTACACCAGCTTGCGGGCATTAGTATGTTCGGTTTAATGAAAGGAACACCTGGTGACTATTTATGGAAATGGGGAGTAATTTATTTGTGCCATAAAAAAATTAGCTATTCATTACTTTTTGCGCAATAATTGAGAATGCGAACGATAATTTTATATTTTATTTTGCAGTTTTCATTCCAGTTATGGGATAAATATTAAATTTTGCATTAAATTTGCATCTACGCTGGTCGTAAAATGTGCTTTTGCGTTTATTGACGAATTGTGTCCGATTAATAAAATATTTTAAAGTTTTCGGGTATTTTTGTCCGTACTTACAAGGTAGCAAAATGTAAGAATGGAACCCTCAGAGCCCTTTCACAGACACACCAGTTTCCGACGGGCGGTGAATCCTTCGCGTAGAGCCACATGTAATCAAATAGGAGCTTTCATACGACCCAGTCCCGGTGTGAACGCATGTGGCTATGTGAGCACCTTCAAACACGCCGGCTGTTGCCTCAGTTTGCTCCGAGGAATGTTTATTCAGGTGTGACAATTGTGGGATGTGTGAAGCAATGTATGAATGAAATATTGACGAGGACACAACTGAGGTTACTTCACCGGTGAAAAACCGGTCACACATCTAAACACGTGAAACACATACAAAAATGCAGTAAAAGGTGGGCCATCTGCTGGTTTCTTCTTAAATTACATGTTATTTTGACACTGCCACCTCTTTCGCGCTCAAAATATTGGCAGAAACAGAGTAGCTTTGTTTAGTGACTCTGTACTGCACAGTCCAGCACAAAAAATTACAGGTTTTTGCGTTCAATGAGAAAATATCTCGTCCAAAAGTGTTCTTCTTTTTGTTCAATGACTCTGTACCGCACAGGATTTTCTGCACCTACTCTTGAGGTAGAACACATTTGTGAGAAGTGTCAAAATCAGCTATTTTGTGTGGCAAGGCTGTAATTGTCTGTTCTAAGCTGTTCTGACAGTTTTCAGAAACTTGTGGTGTCCTGTGCTGTACTACTTTTTCAGTCACTGAACAAAGCTAATTTCATATCTCCGCGGTACGAAATGAATCAATTTACGGAAAATATTTCTCCAAAGTGACTGCTGTGCTGTTGAAATATTGTGAATTTTGAAAAGAAATTTCGGTCGAAATAATGCACCAACCCTACATGCTAACGATAACACAAGTTATCTTCGTGTTCGTCCTGTGCGCTTAGGTGAGAATATTGCTGTTGTTGCCGAAAGTGTGCGCCTAAACCCGAGAACCTTAACTCGCCACAGATCTCAGCAACTGAACATTAGTCGCACTAGCCTGAGAAGAATTATGCATAAAGACCTCGGATTATTCCCTTACAAGATCCAACTGACTCGGGAGTTGAAGCAGCGTTATCGCTTCTCTATTTAGGTTTTTTCAGCAGCTTGAAATTGACGTCGATTTTGCATAAAAAAATTGTTTTTTTCACGTGCGGCACATTTTCATCTCGGCGGCTTTGTAAACAAGCAAAACTGCCGTACTTGGGGTTCGGAATACTCACACGTAGTCATAGAGAAGCGAATGCATATTCAGCGATTGACTGTTTGGTGTGCTATCTAGAATGGCGCAATTATTGTCCCATTTTTCTTCGAAGATGAAGATGGTAACAACGTTACAGTCAACGGAGAACGCTAGAGAGGTATGACAACCGATTTATTTCGGTCAGAAACTGAAGAATAGAACTTGGACGATCTCTGGTTCCAGCAAGTTGGCGCTACGTGCCATACAAGCCGTCCAACAATCGTTCCTTTGTGCACTAAGTTCAATAATCGTGTAATCAGCCATTTTGGTTATGTTGCTCCTCCGCGGAGCTGTGATTTGATGCCGTTGAACTTTTTTTTTTTGTGGGATGCCGTTAAATATCGATGTTATGCTGACAATTCAGAAACGATTCAGTCACTTTAGAACAATGTTGATCGAGCTATTTGTGAAATAGAGCCCTGAACCATTGAAAATATTCTACAAAATTGGGTTGACAGAATGGACTACTGCCGAGCCAGCCGTGGCAGCCATTTAAATGAAATTAATTCCCATAAATAATCGTAAAGTTCTAAGTAGATTTTTTATAGATTAGATTTTATATAGAAACCAACAGACGGCCCACTCTTTATAAACAACTCGGAGCGCTGCCTCTGCGTTATAGTTTCGTTTCTCCTGAGACAAAATTAGAAATACAAAATGTATCAAAATTAATATACCCTTGGATAGGGTATACAAAGTGGAAAAACGGTCTTGCTATATTTTTTATATTTTTATTTATTGCTGGGGTAATGCCATATTTTGTATTTTTTTTTTTTTTTGCTAGCGTCTAGACTTCAGCTATTCTGTTTCATTTGTGGGAAAAATTGTCTCAAACAGGTGAATAATATGAGAAATAGTGCCTTAACGAATTTACAGATATACTTTATTATACCCTATTCCATAGGGCATATTAATTTTGATACATCAGTAGTAATATTGAGGAATAGTAACGATAGACCCCAAAATTACATATAGTTGTGATCAGCATCAAAAGTTATGTCAATCTAGCCCTGTTCGTATGTCACCAGTTTTTGGGTCTTGAATTTTTAGCGTTTTTATTGAAATTTAAGGATAATGGGACGAGGAAAAGCTCTTTCAATCTTTGAGCGAGGGCAAGTTGATGCATTTGTAGCAGAAAACATTAGTTTGAGAGAAATTGCACGGAGACTAAAGAGATCAGAATTACGTCAACGATAAAGAAAATTACGATGTTAAAAGAAGTTCTGGACGTCCAAAAACACTTTCACAACGAGACATTCGCAGAATCTCCGTGTCAATTTCAAATTCTGTTAAGAGTTGCACCCATGTTAAACACGAACTCTGCCTGAGTGGGTCAAAGTCGACAATTTGGCGAGCGATATCTTCAGTTCCCCATATTGCCCGACAAAAAATGAAGTCGGTCCCGCGATTAAACAAGGTCCATATAACAAAACATTTGGAGTTTGCAAAGGACAGCATGGGTACAAATTGGTCCAAGGTAGGATGAAACCTATTCTCTGCTTTAGAGACAAAAATCGAGTTACCTTCATTTCAGATAATTTTTTCTGATGAAAAAAAATTTAACTTGGACGGACCAGATGGGTTCAATGGATATTGGAGGGATTTGAGGAAGGAGCCGCGGTTTTTCTCCAAAAGAAATTTTGGTGGTGGTTCTCAGGTGGTGTGGGGAGGCTTTAGAGTGCTAGGAAGTGTGTCCCTAGCATTTCCTTCCATGCGAATGAACAGTCTTGATTATCAGGATGTTATCTCAGAACATTTGCTTCCATATATAGAGGGCCATCCTGATATTCAATTAGTTTTTCAGCAGGATAATGCGAGAATACACACCAGCCGCAGTACAAGATCGTGGTTTTCCGACCACAACATTAGAGTTCTAGACTGGCCAGCGTGTTATCCTGACTTAAATCCTATAGAAAATCTTTGGGGCATCTTTCTTAGAGACATGTATAGGCAAAACCGCCAATTCCAAACAGTTTATTCTACAGGCGTGGAGAGACGTGAGCCTTACAACGCTTACCAATTTAGTAAATTCAATGGAAAATAGAATTTTTGAACTTATCAGAAAAAACGGAAAACAAATAAATTACTAATTTTTAATAATTATTAAACAAATAAACATTTAATTAAATTTTTTCACTGACCTTATAATTTTGAAACGCAGAAAAGTTCACTTCAAACTGTTTTCTTGCAGTTTCTTTTCAGTCGGCTAACACAAAATAATAAAATAGCATTGTTATTGCTTATGCTGGTACTGTTATCAAAACCGAATACAGTATTCCCCAAAAAAATTACACAGATACAAAATATTGCATTTTTCTAGTTGACCTTATCATCATGAAATGCACTGTGTATGGCTTATATGGTATAATGCCACGCCTACTGTTTATTCAAAAAGCCTAATATAGCTTTTTTAAAAGCTACTTATGGTCATGGAAAAGCCCTATTTTCAAGATCTCATCGGAATTCATGTACTTCAGTAAGAAAGCTTCCCACTTTCTTATAAGAAGCCATGTAATCAGTTTTTCTGATAAAATATCTTAAAAATCGCGGAAGTATACTCAGAATAGAAAAATTCGCATAACATTGAATTTGAAATGGAAATTTTAGAACGCCAAGCCCACTTTATTAGGGATGAGTTAGAAGATGATGGATTAGGTATCATACGATCCGTTCCAGATGGATTGTAGCTCTGCTCTTTTAAACCCATTTATCGTTAAATCAAAATTTTGCGTTTATTTGGAAACATATAACATATACATGTATGTGACTACAATTAGGAAACAGATGAACAATGAAATATTAGAACATTATGAATATAGAATTAACAAAATTAAAACATTGATAACAGTGAATAAAAAGAAAGTGAAGCAGTTCTATTGAAATTAAGTCTAGTACAGCGCTATTTAAAATTTCTTGTTGGAGACTAGAAAACTAATATGTTTTGAATGTCCTGTTTACGATTCATGTTATTGCTGTTGTTTAAAATATGTAGCGTCTCAAGTGTGTACCGCTTAGAAGTGCGCTCTCCTTTTGAAGAGTTTTGACATCATAAAAGTTTGGTTTGAGATCTAATTCAATGCTATGGTTAGCGAGTGCTGTTTAGTTGATTTGTGATTAGATATCCTCTGTTTCAATAACTGCTTTGGTTGTGCCAACATAACAGGGCTATATCGGTCGTTAACGATGCCTTGGCAGTTAATCTTATACACATCCGTGCACCTGTCCTTTTCCTTTTTCACCTTGAGATTGGTGAAAAGTGGTGCCAGCGTGTTCTTTGACTTGTACGCCAAATTGATTTTTTTTTTTTTTTTTATAATTTGCGCGCGCCAAAGGTGACATGAAAACCCTCACATTATTTCAGGGCACGGGCGTTTGTAGAAAGTTAGAGAGAGAGAAAGAACGATTGGTGTAGTGGGTTTGAAACTCAGATGGTATTAAGTTTCAGTAATTTCCAAGGGTGGCGTCCAGATAGCTGGAGATCATTTTTGTTTTGTTATTATTGTCGTTGCTTATGATTCACAGTATTTTTTTTTAGTCCTCCTGACACTGCCAGCGTTATGCCTTCGCAGTAGAGTTGACATGAGCTTCGCAATTGATCGACTTTTTTTATTTATTTCATGTGAAATAAATAAATGATTCTTGACATCAGCATTTAAACCGCGAACCTGCATTGTGACAAGCGATGATGTTACCACTACACCACGGCCACTCAAATTGATGTCCTTGAATGTCACTTTCTTAAGACTTTTCGCCAGTTTGAGGACGTAGACAATGCTCTTATATACATAGGCCCTGCACATTTTCTACTTTTCTGTCTCGGTGCTGCGAGCACTGAGTTCAAATCCAAAAAAAAAGCTTTCTCACGGTTCCACCTCTCGCGAACGTCTGACAAGCACCCGAGAGTAAAAATGTCATAAGAAACTTCTCTCAATCGAAAAAATTTCCTTTCTGAAACGGTATAAAACCGTAGGACCCAACCATTGATGCGACGCACAGCACAAGTGGCTGAAAGAAATTAGACCTGGCTCTGTATGGGCTGTTAGAGCCAAAACATTTATTTATTTCATTAGATCAAGTATCATTTCGCTCGGATAGCTATGTCTGCGAGAATCTTAGTGATCTTTTTTTCATTGGATGAGTGAAATTTCTAGTCACATGTAAGGAATTTATTTAATAAATTGGAAGCTGTGTTTATTACGATGATGGTGCATGAAATTGGATAAATCAAAAATAAAGGATTATTCTTTTTGAGGTTGGGATTTCACATCCCTGCCATATGGCATCTGTCAAATCCATCTTTCACCCATAGTGACAGGTATTTAGTTATTGCCATTTTACAATATGGATCGTTTAACCACCGCCCAACGGTCATCGACTTTTTGAACAAAATCTTCTTCGCCTATGAGGCCCATTTCACGCTCAACGGCTACGTAAACAAATAAAATTTTAAAATTTGGGGTTCTATTTTAAATATTTTTTTTTTCTTTAAACGACGAAGGTGATGGGCAAATGATAACTTTGAGATTGAAGAAATTGATGTGAGCGACATGTGGTTCCAACAGGACTGGGTTACGTGCCACACGACAAAAGCAAATTTGGTTCGATCTGACCCCGTTGGATTCCAGGTCTATGCAGGCAATCCAAAATCCAAAACTTTGCAACAATTAAAAACCAATATCCGTGAAGTTATGGCCGCAATACAGGCAGAAATGTACCGAAAAATCATCGAAAATTACATCACAATCGAAGTTTACAAAAACTCCCGTGGCGGCTATTTAATCGATGTTCAATTCCATATATAATGCATACACAGCCCCAAATTTAAAACAGTAAAAAAATTTAATTTTAAATTAAAATTCTAAAGCACAAAATGAATAACTCTTTATATTTTAATTTTTGACAGCTCGTACTTTGGCTTCAGGCTGCTCTTTAACTTCACCATTCTGTTCTGACAGTCAGTGAAGTACCGTAAATTTTGGGGTTAGAATGAAAATTCTGATTTAGTCTCGCATTGTGACCACACAGACCCCAAATATTAAGTTTGAAGCAGTGGTTTATACAGACAGACAGACACAGAATTGTGTGACCCATTTTACAGAGATTCTCTATTATCCAAATCTCGAGATTGAAAATTTTCACGAAACCTTATGCAAGCATAAAAAAAGAAAATAAAATAAACTAAGACTCGTGGTGAACAAACCATCGCAAACAAACTTACTTCCTTCAGGAAATCAGACCAGGACGAAGCATTGAAGGTTAAATGAAAATTAATGGATATATACCTATGTACATACGAGCTTCCTAAAGGAGATTAAGGATACAGATACATGACCCCAATTCGAAATGAAATAACTGCTTTCATCACAAACAATCACGAGTAAGACTTCTTTCTCATCGGAAATCATTACGCCCAATGCCAATCAATTAATTTCAATAAACCCATCGCCACTCCAAATTTTTCCATATCGGCAGCATAATCTCTCTCTCTCCCCAACTCAAAGTGCCGTGATTTACTCTTTTTAGAACAAATTACACAGCAATTGCATTTAAATAGGCAGCTCTTTAGCAAAATAACAACCACTTGGCTAAAATTAAGGAGCGCAAATTTATAGTGCTCATTCGCCCCGAGCCCGTGGGATTTTGACAGCCCCCATCACTAAAACCACCACCACTACTACTGAAAGTCAGCTGTTTGATGACAGTCACATGACAGCTTCGATCGATAAAAATTTGCTCACGGGTTTTATGAAAAAATTCTAACAAACGGATTTTTGTCCCTAAAAACCTCAAAATATACAGAATTCTTTTTCCCAGTCATGTTGCCAACTCCTAGTCTTTGTTTCCCGGAAGATTCTACGCCTGAAAACGGGACTTTTCATGCAGAAAGCTGACCCACCTTCGAAGTGCAATTACAATATTTTTGTAGTTTTCTTCAAAATTTCACTCCGCAAACTATTTCAATTCGTATAAGATACTTCCCTTCGAGATAAAGGAACAACTAGGAGAATAGTTTTACGCACTAGGAAAGATGAATCAAGGATAACACAAGAGAGGGACACTACGATGGAAAAAAACCAATCACGCTGTGGGCTTTTCACTTCGAGGAACACACAAATTTTGTAAAACTTTCCAAAAACACAACACACTTACGGTTATAAAGTTTAGTGAATTTTCTCGGGTGAAATTCCGATTTCCAACGCTAAATCGTGCTGAGGAGAACGAAGGAAAAATTGCGCTGAAAATTTCTGCTTTTTTGCTCAAAATCAATCACCACACAGCCTTCCAACACAAAAAAAAAAAAGTTGGAGAAAATTCACGTGATAACGAGTTTGCGCACTCTGATGCCAGATAGGAGAAACAATGAAATGGGTACTATTCATATGACAGTTGAATACAGTTTGGGAAGTTATAGCGATGACGTCTTCTCTAGTTCAATGGTTTGTATATGGGATATTAAAGTAACGCGACGTATTGTGGAACGTGGATAACATACATACCATACTGCACCATAAAAAATTGTACACCAAATTAAAGAAGATTTAGGGTGTTTTTTTTTTTATGTTCCAGACGAATGTTTTTTTTTTGACTAACTATGAAATGAAACCGATTATTTGTTAGTGGGTTATTCATTTTATTTTAAAATTAAGTAGTAGTAGTAGTAATTTTTATTAATGCAAAAAAAAAAAAAAATAATTCAGTTACGAAATTTACAATAAGCATTGGCTTCAGCCGTCAGCCGAAAGAGAAAGTTTCAATAGTTATTATTCCATTTAAAGTGATTGACAAATTGTAGTAAAAAGCTTCGTTTATAATTTATTGCCGGTATGTTAAAGCAGATTTTAAAAAAATGTACAGAATGGCTCAGTTTTTTCCATTTAAAAAGCGAATGACTTCATCCGAAAAGACAGTGTTTATCCTAAGTTGTAACTTCTAATTGAGCTCAGTATAGAGCAGGTTCCAATAAAATACAGGACGTCATCTCTAGTTCCATGATTGCACAGCGTACAATTATCACTTATATCAAATCTATAGGGTGACCAGATAAGAACGATAGGAAAAGAAATTTAAATAAAACAATAACGGTGTGAGATATCAAATAGACTCTGGCTTTATTTACATTCATGCCATTTTGCATGGAATAGGACATCATTTGAATGGCTGCCTCGGCTCCGCTGGCAGTGCTCCAAGCGGTCGGTCCAATTTTTGATGACTCGGTCCAATATGTGCGGCATTATTCCGGCAATAGCGCCTCGAATGTTGGCCTCGAGCTCGGCCAAAGTGGGTGGCTTGTTGGCGTAGACTAAGGACTTGACGTAGCCCAGAGAAAATAATCGAGGGGTGTCAAGTCGCATGATCTTGGCGGCCAATTGATGAACGCTCGCCGTGAGATGGCCCAGTCGCCAAATTTCTCCTTCACCACTTCGCATGTAGCGCCATCTTGTTGGAACCACAGCTCGGTTTGAGGTTTTTAGGGGCAAAAATCCGTTTGTTAGAATTTTTTCACAAAACCCGTGAGTAAATTTTTATCGATCGGAGCTGTCATGTGACTTTCATTACATTTTCCAAACAAACACATCACAAACACAATAGTAAATGACAACTAATCCTTAACGACGTACTGTGAAGTGTGATACAAGATTGTACAAAAGTCATCACCCTATCGGAAGATGCTCTCATTTTCCCCTAACCCCTAACAGAATACACGTAGATAAACCATGGATTGCTATACTCTTCAATGTCAGTGTCAATGTTTTTGACAAATAATCAGTTGGTGGTTTTGGCTCAACGTGAATTTCGTCGTTGATTCGCTAGTCGTGTGGCACTAACTGTGCAAACACTGCGGTGTTTATCCGCTCGCCTCGAGGAGTCTGCCTCGACACGGGACAGTAATGGACGTGGCCGGCCCCAGCCGTTTGTTCGAGAATGTCGCTGTTGTGGCTGCAGTTTTCCAAGAGGACTGTCAAACATCAACCAGACGACGGGCAACGCAATGGGACATCAATAGTCTTTACAGCGAATTTTGGTGAAAGATATATACCCGTACAAAGTGCAAACAGTGCATCAGCTATTACCTGCAGATAGCCAATCGCGTGTAAATTATAGCCAAGCCCTCCTAAACCTCGATCGCGATTCCATTGAAAATCATCATGAGCGTCGAGGCGCATTACCACCTATGTGGATACGTGAATAAGCTAAATTTTCGCTACTGGGGCACTGAAAATGCATGAAGAGCCATGACATCCTCTCAAAGTCACTGTTTGGCGTGGCGTTTACGGAGGAAAGGTGATTGGCTCATATTTTTTGGAGGATGGCGTGGGCAACACAGTTACTGTGACTAGTGAGCTCTACAGAACCACGATCAACGACTTCATGCTGCCGCAAATTGACGAATTGGGTTTGGAGAGCATGTGGTTCCAGTACGGTACAACCATACATACAGCACGAGCGACAGTGGACATTCTGCGGCAATCGTTTCTCGGCTGCTTAATCCCTCGATTTGCAGTGGCCCGCAAGATCGTCAGATATAACCATTCCAGACTTTTTTCTTTGGGGTTTTTAGAAATCACGAGTCTATATGGAAAAGCCACAGCCCTTGGGAGCCCTAAAGGAAAACATCCGACAAGAAGTGTAGAATCTATCGTCAGAAGTTTTGTGAAAAATCGTGGATAATGCTGAGGAACGAGCCCCAATGTGCATCAACTCGTAACAATTAATCGCAATTGTCCCAGACTTAATCTTCTATGCATTCCCATAGACAGTTGAATGGACTAACACAATTAGAAATTTGTAGCTGTAACCTTATTTTTGGGTAACACGACTGAGAGAATAAGCTTGATCGACTTAACTTTTGACGCTGAGCACACATAAATGTTTGCGGTCGATCGTTATTATTTCTCTGTGTTACAAACTATTTATCAAACTTAATATAACCTGCCTGAGATACGGTATACACAAATGTGTGAGGGCTATTAATGATTCTTCAGCAAAATTTCATTTATTTCATTTGTGACTAACATGCGGTTGAATTAATGTCTGCTCAAAGAGCCTCTATATCTATGAAGCTTCCAAGCTTCATAAAGTGATAATTTTGTAAAGCACTAACTTTTCTTTTTTTTTATTTCAAGCATTTATTCAACACTTAATAATAATTACAATCTAGTCACCTAGACTAATGAGCAATTTCAATCTAGCCTAGTTTGCTAAATAAAACATTTATCCAAGAGTTCCGCCCAGTAGCGTCTCTTGCGTTCTGGTATTTATTGTGTTGTTAAAGCGCCTATCCCTATGTCTTTTCCATCACCTACACCAACTCAAATGGTTTAGTTCGTATTAGTCTCCGTACAATGCCCATGTTGTCCAGGAGCTGTGATACTTCGGTGTTTACATGATGTTGAAGTCATCCTTATTGTCTTCTGGCATTTTTTTTTTTAACTACGTCTGTGTCAAGATCCACTTTTAGGTCCCGATGGAGGTCATTACTTCCGATGTACCAGGGTGCGTTAACGATGTTCCTGAGTACCTTGTTTTGGAATCTTTAGATGATTACCATGTTCCTCTTCTTGGTACAGCCAAAGAGCTGAATACCATAGGTCCACACCGGTTTTAAAATTTGCTGATTTAGTAAAATTTTGTTGTACATTGAAAGCACTGAATTTCTACTTATTAACCAATACATCTTCCTGTATTTTATTATTAATTCCCCTTTTTTTTCTTGACGTCTGTGTTCACATGTGGTACTTTTGTCGCTTAATAGTAATTGGTATATAGTTTAACCTTTTGTTAGTGAAGTCAACATAGATCGACTTAGCTTCTTTCAGTCTAACTGCCCGAACACAATGGTGAAGCTGAAGCTGCAGTACGCAGCGCTGTCAAAGTTGAAATACATGTACTCCCTATAGCACGCACACAATGTGAGGCTGCAGCACAAGTTGAGTCAACTTCAACTTCCGAACGAGCTGCACTACTTTTTGACAGTTAAAAAAAAAAAAAAAAAAATGGCAGAGCCGTCTACGGAGAAGTTCATAGCATGGGATTTCTTCTTCCTCAGTCATTATTATGAAATAAATCCACCATAAAAAATATTATCACGAAACACAGCGCGATTATTTTTCCGTTTTGACAGCTTGAACAATCGAGCTGGGCTTCACCATTGTGTACCTGCATTGCTACTTCAGTAAGCGACTTATTTGACAGTTTGTTAGCGACTTCATCTGCTGTAGCGGAAATTTTATTTTCGATGCTAAGTTTTGTTTTATTCTGAGACTTTGGTATGAAAATGCTACCACCCGAGGTGAAGGAACTGCTGGTTTTGGATCGAAAAGTGGATTGACATTTCAAAAACTGACACAAAAATATGGATTGTCAATTTCTGTGGTAAGGAAGATCTGCCTTAACTTTGAAAAACGAGGGTCAGTTGCCAGTTTCAAAAGTTCTTGCGGAAGGAAGCGAGAGACCACAGCAACCAAAGACCAACGAATCAAAATTGAGGCCAGGAAAAACCCCTTTTCTCCGGCAAGGAGTATTAAAGAAGATTTACAATTAAGTATAACACCAAAAACAGTGCAAGTCGACTCCAAGAAAGCGGATTAAAAAACTTTTTTGCGAAGAAAATGCCTATGCTTCGTACTGTCAACATCCGAAAAAGACCACGCTTCGCAAAAAAGTATTTATTAAAGCCGCAAATATTCTGGCAAAGTATAATTTGGTCCAATGAGTCAAAATTTGAGCTAAAAAATTCCAAAACTAAAAAGCGAGTTTGGTACACACCCTCTGAAAGACTCAGCCAAAGGTGCATACAGAAAACTATAAAACACGGTGCATGGTCGGTAATGGTCTGGTGATGTTTCTCCTTTAGTGGGGTGTTGGAAATCGGGTCAAAATCGATACCAAAATGACTGGCCCAACTTATGTCAACATTATCAGCGAAAATTTAGCTTCTTCTGCTTCTAGAATGTCTTTGGAAAGTTATATCTTTCAACAGGATAACGACTTAAAGCCTACGAGCAAAGTAGCTAAGCAGTTTTTTACACAAAATAATGTTCAGTATTGGAGTGACCACCTCAATCCCCAGACCTTAACCCAATTGAGCACCTTTGGTCCATTTTGGATGAGAGGATTCCATTGGATAAGCGTCGTAACTTACCCTCTTTTTGGGAAAGCTTCAAAATGAATAAAGGCGACACGCTGAAAAATCTGGTCTTTAGCATGCCCAAGCGTCTTGCGGCAGTAATTCAGAATACAGGAGGAGTCTCTTGCTATTGAGTTTTTTTTTTATTTTAAAAGTTGAATTTTGAATATTTGCTTTGTTTTTGTTACTTTTTTCAATTTGCACTTTATTTTGTCTTCTTTCATGAATTTTCTTTTCTTTAAATATTGGGTTATATTTTTTTTCCAGTTCAGCTTTACAAATAAGCAATACAGTTGCTTCTCTTGCCCAATATATAGTAAAACAATTATAAATAACAAGATTATAAATTAAAATGAGTTAAAAAATAAACGTAATATCGCATTAAAAACTAACAAAAATGCTTCTAAGTCTAGTTTTGCATTTTATTTTGTCCGACAGTGTACGAGGGTAGGTCAATAAGTATCTGAAAAATGAAATAAGGGAAACTCTTTTCGGTATAAAAACATTTTATTTTTCAAAATAGTCTCCTTTTAGCTCTACGAGTATACACTTCATCCAATGTTTCTCAAATTTTTTGATGCCCTCCAAATAATACGATTCCTCGAGCCCCTCAAAATAAGCGTTGGTTTCAGCGTTGACCTCTTCATTCGACCCTAATCTCTTACCTCCGAGCCATTTCTTCATGTTTGGAAACAAGAAATAGTCGCAGGGGGCTAAATCTGGGGAATATGCTGGATGAGGGAGGAGTTCGTAGCCGGTGTGTTGTCCTGGTGAAAAGAGCGTTTTTCTTCGCCAAATGTGGCTGTTTTTACTTCAAATCGGTTTGGAATCGATCCAGCAACTCTGCGTAATATGCGCCGGTAATCGTTTTACCTTTTTCAAGGTAATCCATGTGAATAACACCGCGCGCATCCCAAAAAAACTGTCGCCATGACCTTATTTGCTGACAAACCCTTCTTGGCCTTCTTCGGCTTTGATTCACCAGGAGAAGTCCATTGTTTTGACTGCTCCTTGGTTTCTGGTGTGTTGTGGTGAATCCAGGTTTCAACAACGGTTACGAAACGGCGCAAAAACTTAGCCAAATTTTTCTGGAACATCGCCAAACACACCTTGGAAGTTGTCAAACGAATGCGTTTGTTGTCGATTGTGAGCAAACGCGGCACTCATCTTGCGGAAAGCTTTTTCATGTCCAAATATTTATGCAAAATCGAAATCACTGAGCCATGTGATAAGCCTGTGGCCTATCACAAGAAGAGTGTGAAGAGTCCGCATAATATTTATCAAGCTCTTGTTTGGTTTGTGTGATAGTTTTTTCTCGCAAAAAATAGTGTTTAATGAGCACTCGAAATTCACTTTTTTCCATTTTAACGAAAATGCTAGTAGGCGTCTAATGGCTGCCACAACAAAACTATTTGACAGATCTGTCTGAAAATTTGGGTGCGTTTATTTGAAAGATGATTCTTGACAAAAAAAAAATAAATTTAAGGTGACGGCACAATTTGTGTTAATTTTTAGGGACTTGTTGACCCACCATCATAGGTCTGGTCCCAGTACCACTGCCTTGTGATACTCCTGCTTCGATTTCCTTCAAATCGGAGTAGGAGTCTTCTTGTTTGATTCTAACGTATCTGTCTTCAACATATGATTTTTAGCATAACACTAACTAAATCTGAATACTGAAAAAGTAATAACAAACACCGTAATAATGAGTACTTTTAATGTTGATTTATTTAATTCAATTTCCTTAGAACATAGTAGCCAAGCCATATATGTAGTGTATATGTTTTCTTCATATAATATATCTATATAAGGGTTGTAATTAATAACAGTATCATTGAACTGGTCAAGTATGCAATTTATGTAAATTCATTTATCCGACCGATTTTACATTTTTTTTTTCTTTTTGGTTGGTTTTCATTTTATCGAACTCCAAAGTTGTAAATATATAAATTTTATTGACCACAATGTATAAATGAGTTAATGTTCGTCGCATCGCATTCACATATCACGTTTTATAGATGATTTTTACTATAAGCAATTATAAAACAAAAAAAATCAAATCCAAATGTACGAGTACATTAATTTCATGGGAAATTATTTAGGGGGAAATATTAAATTGCTGTCTAAAAGTATTTACACATAACCAACATCAATCATTAAACAGTTAAAAAGCAACAAATGTTAAGAGTGCAAACTTAGTTTAGATTTTATTTTTAAACAATTTCACTAAAACTTGAAGGACAATTCATTCTATAACAGTTATCTGTAGGAAACTATAATAATTTTTAAAATTTCAGTTACTATTTGAAGTTAAATAACAGAAGAAAAAAAAAAAAGTTTTTCAATTCATTTTATGTATCTTTACTCAGTGTAGTGGTTGTCGCATTGTATGTTTTTTTTTTTTTTTTTTTATAAATAAATATCACCTTGCGCTTTGCAAAATAACAATTTCGCTGGCTTTAGTTTTTTTTTGTTTTTATTAATCGATGTCACACAAGCACACTCTTAGCTCCTCTCAGTATCTAACAGGTGACCAGCAGCCAGTGGTCTCATCGCGTCGATAGTAGCGCGGACGATTATCCCGGAACACAGTAATGGCGGGAAATTGATTCTCCTGAATGAATTTAATCGTTGATCGCATCTATAAGAAGAATGTAAAAGATTTGATTAATTAATGCGAAAGAATATTCGGACACTCTCTGTGTAACTTACCTGCATGGCAAAGTGGGCAGGCTCAACATCAGGACTCGATGATAAATGCTGCAAGAGGAATTCATCGGTTTGCGCTAGCCATAGATCGACACCGCGCAATGGGTCATAGTTGAATGGGCCAATGCGCAACATGCCAATTGATGAGTCATAAATATCTAGAACCTGTTCCCATGACGAGAATAGAAGACGAAGAACGAATAGAAATGTGGAATTTCATTATTTTTGGTTTCGTTAATTATTGTGCATCGCACTAGGTGGAATGTATTTATTTTTTTTTTCTCATATGACGATGGGGGATACTTTACCGTTTGAGCGCCCAAGAAAGTTCTTGCCTCCCTCAGCTGTAGATCTGGTCCTCGTTCGGGGAATGTAGCTGGGAAAATTTCACCGGTTTTTATATTGACGCCTATACCATAGATTATTGGGAAATTGATGTCGCCGCGTAGAATTGTGTTTAGCTCACCGACGCAGGCTTGGGTAAGATCGATCTCGAGATGATGTTTGTGGAATGATTCTGGAAATTTTAAATTAAATCGATATAAAGTCTGTAGTACTTAAGAGATGAAGTTTTATAGGGGTTTCTAGCTAAAATAAAAATAAATTGTAGAAGGTAACATCTTTGTCGTAGCATCTTTGTCGTTGGCAAACGATTAATAAGGGCTTTGTAGAGTAGCATCTTCTGATAGGTGCTACTGCGCCAAGCATCTTATTGTTCTGTTAGCAATGTTAGTAAGGACTTCTCCCACCTGGAAATTTCTTAATAAATTGCGAACGGGAGGAGAGAGTGAACGTCGAGTTCTCTGCGTGAAATAACTATAAGTTTCGGTTTCGCTAGCAAACCGCAATTGTAAAAAAAACCACAAAGCTTCGGAGCGAACTATAATACTTCAGAAATGAACTGATACTTTGTTGATGACCTTTGGTCATCCAGTAAGGACTACGATAGCATTCTAAACCGTTAGGACTCTTTTCGACTCTAAGAGTTAGGGAGTCTAGTCGAACTAGAGCAAATTTTTGGAAGCGGATTAAGATGACTACGCCTCAGGAGAGTACCATTCATCGATGAAAATCTTAAAGCACTTGTGAGTCAGGCTTGGGCACGCAAAAGTCTCAGTGTATCACTTAAAACACCTTGTGAACTGGAGGAGGAAATTGATCTTTTCGTGTAAGCAATTCAAAGAGCGGCATGTAGAAACACTCCTTCTAGAAACTATAACATTAACGGCAACGAAAAGTATCCAAGTGAAATCATTGAAAAGCTTGAAAGAATTTCAAATCACTCGCACACCGCAGCACAAAAAGGTCCTCAACCGACTATGCAATCGCCTTAGAGATAGTATTCGGGAATTTAAAAGTAATAAGATAGCGACCTACATACCTTGAAAATCTCTCCACTGGAAGAGATTCTTATTATTCACTTTGGAAATCGCTAAAAGGCATCCGGAAACCTCAAATGCAAGCGCCACCAATTCGGAAAAATGATAGAACTAGGGCCAAAAGCGACAAAGAAAAGGCAGAACTTTTTGCTTTGCACTTAGAAGAAACGTTTAAGCTATTCGGTGGCCCTTTGATAACGCCCGACTCGCCAGTCACGACATCTGACAACTTTAAATTAAAAAAAGTTGCATTAATTGAACTGAGCGAAGTGATTAAAAATCTAAAGACTAAAAAAGCACCGGGTTACGACTTGATAACGGCGCAGGTGGTCAAGGAATTGCCGACTAAAGCTGTTATAAAACTGATATATTTGATTAACACTTCGTTCAGATTGCTTTACGTTCCGAGACAATGGAAAGTCGCAGAAATTATAATGGTCCCGAAACCAGGCAAACCTCTGAATGAGAAGAAATCATATCGGCCTATTTCCCTATTGCCGGTTATCTCTAAAATATTCGAAAAACTACTCTCTAAATGACTACAACCCGTAATCAACGAAAGACGTCTCATTACTGACCATCAGAATGGTCCGATGATGCCTCCAGCCCAAAATCCGCACCAAACAGTGACACGTTGTAGATGCATTTGTTTCTCAACAAACAATTTGGACGATTAACAAAGCCATCAAGATGAAAATGAGCCTCATCGCTGAAAATGATTTTGTTTGCAAGATCAGCATCCACTTGTTGTTGTTCCATAATTTATTCAACGAACTCTCTTCACTGTGCGTGGTCAGTAGGCTTCAGTTCTTGAGTCAATTGCACATTGTACTCATGAAGATGCACATCTTTCGTGAGAATACGCTGTAGAGAGCTTCTCGAAATGTCCAATTCTTGACCACGGTACTGAATCACGCACCGGATTCTCAACAACACTCTCATGAACCGCTTCGATGTTTTGTGTTGAAGGACGGCCAGAGTGTCTAAGATCACTAATTGATCCAGTCTCCCTGAATTTTTGAATTAATCTCTTCACAGTTGATTGAGTTAAATCACTATTCCGACCACATTTTGTATGAAAATTGCGAACTGTAGCTGCCAAATCTTCATTATTCTTAAAATATTGTTCAACAATGAAAACGCGATGTTCTTTCGTGTCGCACTCCATTTTTAATAACCCTGAATTGTCAGCTGTCACGCTGTCTTTTTTTTTCGTTGGCAACACTTCACCGCATAAATGGCGCAAAATTCAAATTTTACGTTGGTTTTTGGGGCACCCTTTATTAGGGATCAAATGCGGAATACGGACTTTACCTCAAACATCCAGACTATGCTGACAATTTTTGGTAGCTTTTCATCAAATAATACAATACTAAACTCCGATACGGATAACTTTAATTCAACCAGTCGCCCCTCTCTGACCAAAGAGTACCCAAAGATTAAATCTGACTCCACGACAAAGCTTTAAGATATCTCCAAAATGTAATTCCTTTGAAATTAGGAAACCTATGCAAAAGTTCAAATAAACTATCGTTCTACAGGACACTATCTACAAAGATTATTTCAAAAATTTAATTAAACGAATAGGTACATACGCATTATACTAAAGAAAACATCTTCGCCATATCCTTGTGGATCCCTGTATCCTCCAATTAATTGAAGTTCGATTCTTCCCTCTGGATAGCCTAAGGCCAATTCTTGTACACGAGCAACCATTGCTGTGACCGCCTCATCAACACCCGTCCCATCAAAGTGTGCTAAAGCTACTGCACCAGAACCTAAAAAAAGAAAAAAAAAAGAAAAACAAATTGAAAGAGATACTTCAAGATATGGAAAATCCTTTGATATCCTTTAACATTGTTTAAGTAAATTTCTTACCTGAATGTCTTACAACAACAATTATACAAGTAGTTGCATCATCAGCTCCAATTATGTTAACATTCTTGTCATGGGGTGCTACTGCAGCCATTTCTCTTTGACCCACGTACAAAAGGCCACATGGACCGATTGGTTTTGTCGGTATCGATAGTAATTGTGATGCATAATCTCTGTATACTGGATGCTGAAGGAAGAGTGTATTTGTATCCATAGGACAATCGTCCTGAAGGACTCCGTTTAAAACTAGAACCATTTTGCTTTAATTTTATTTAATCTGGAAGAAGAAAAAAAGGAAATTATTTAGAAAAGGATACTAACTAGACAACTATGATGCGCACGAATATTGAGCAATATTCGTTAAATCTAACTTCGGATTATCTAAGGACGAATATTGGCCGACAAAAGCCATTAGCAATTAAGAGTTAATAATCCAAAACTACAACATGATAAATGGTTAATAAAAAAACAGCATGATGTCCTGTGTCTCCAAGACCGATGGAACGGTGAATTTTACCCAAAACCCAGAAGATAATCTTCATGGGTGTCATATGTCAGATATATCTACAGTATAGCTAACAAGATAATACTAGAAAATTTACTGGTGAAGTGTACTTTTAAATTTTGTACTACGTTTTCGTTAGAGATGAGATAACTACGGCAAAAAATCGTAAACGAGGCGCTGAATTATCTCATTTCCCATACACTTTCTCATTTGCTAAATTATCTCATTACCAGCAAATGATGACATAACAAAGTTCAACAAGTCAAACATATCTTTTTATCTGTCAAAAAAAGAAATTTGAAGAAATTTTGACATTTGGAGGTCGTTCCACATTTCAGCACGGAAACAATACATGGATTTGTTAGCAGTATCATGTCCGACGCCTCTGAGGTAATAATTACATAATGCCTATGCACTGATTTTTGTCTCATGCACACAATATAAATTATAGAAATGTCAGCTTTGCAAAGTGATGCTACGAATGCAATTAGCACACGAACCTGGAACGCCCTCTTGTTTTGTCAACTGTCAATCGAAATGAGCTGAATGTAGTGAAAACATCCCCCACTTCGAATGAAAGAATTTCTACAGCTTTTAGACGAAATAACCTTCGTATCAGGATATACATGCATACATATTCAATTTCATCAAAATGTCCTTAGTGATTCTCAAGCGAGGACGGCGAGGACAAACCTATGGGAAG
Organism: Pocota personata; assembly: GCA_963082735.1. Lineage (NCBI taxonomy): Eukaryota > Metazoa > Arthropoda > Insecta > Diptera > Syrphidae > Pocota > Pocota personata. Next base: position 188,432,900 of record OY720430.1, read on the forward strand.
ACATGAAACAATAAGTGTTTGCTTGACCTGATTCCTTTCAAGCATAAGTTTTTCTTTTCCTGCGAATTAATGTAAAAAGAAAAATAAAGATACAGTTAAAATAACGGTACGAAACACTAAACGCACGAGGCCCGATTAGTACTTGATGAACTTTAATTTTGTTAAATTATTTTCAGAGACATGGGTTGGATGGAATTTGAGAGGACTAGACTTTTTCTTTGTTTTCTTCTTTTTCTGCAAACTTTCTGTATCAACTATAAGTTGTTCCGCGACTCACCAAAATTCCTTCACAACATTAGTTTGGGTCCGTCTTAGGGTACGCACTAGTACCTGTTAGCGATTGGCAAATATAACCGGTTAACAACTGATTATTTTTTTGTTCCCGGTTAACCGAATAACCGGTTATTTATAAGAAAAATAACTGGTTATTTTAGACATAATCTAATAGTTTAATTCTCTGGTTTTGTCTTGTTATCGGCAGTAATAGTACTGAATTCATCCCTTATTGCCTTCCTTATTATAACCCTTATTTCCTCAAATTCACAGCTTCAAACCTCTGCTGCAAGGCAAGAGCACGAATCTGCTGTTAGCTATATAATTGTGAATGTTGAAAGAGCAAACAAACAAATACTGTCCCACGCAGAAGTGAGATTAGAATGACATTACGGTTAGGCTTAGTGGAGTTGGTGAAAACATATCTGAAGGAACTATTAGACAAGTTTCATACATGTCAGGCTTGAAATATATAGAAACGTTGTACATCCTGTTCCATACATTTCGAACCGATATCCGCTGGCGTATTCCGCTGCCGGCTGTATGAAAAGGGCCTTAGGATAAGGAATTACGAGGGCCGAAATAAGTATTTTTTCGGTTAATTTCAATTTCACTTTACAACATCTCATTCCAATTGAATATCTTTTCCCAAAGTCTTTACTCGTAACCCATCAAAGTAGTAGTTGCTTTTTTTGCCCAAAGTGAACAAGCGTGTATGCCCAACGCGCATACAGCTTTCTCATTCACAATTTTTCATGCAAGCTTCTGCCATTCGACGGTTATCCAGTATCATTTGGTGAACTTTTTCAATGTTATCGGTGGTGATCGCAGTCGATGACCGTCCCGAACGATCATTATCAATCAAAGTTGGTATGTCCTTTCACGGTGGCAAATGATGGTGCACAGTCTCCGTAAACAGTGTCCAACTCGACTTTAATTTGTTCAGGCGTATTGCCGATTTTCGATTAAAAAAAAAAAAAATCCTAAAATAGACTGATACAAATGACTGTCAAACAATAACTGAGCGTCCAATATGTCTCTTTCAAAGCATGTACAATTGTAGTACTAGAACTGTTTTGACGAGTAACGCCACCTTCAGTTTGAGGCTGAACTTTTCGAAAATTTGTTTAATTTAACAATCTGCAAATTTTTTGTTGATACAGCCCGAAGTATATTTATAATATCCAGCTCAATACATGCACTTTAGGATGACGAAAATATAATTGGTAAAAGCACAACTCCATTTGCGAATCTCATATGAGTCATAGCGAACAAATTGGATCTGCCGGTACACGAAAACTAAGCTTGATTTCCGGCAGTTTCAAGTCAGAAACCCAGATGAGTTTATTTACCTGGCTACAGCCATTAACTTAGTCAAAAGGTATGGCTACCAACGTTGTCGAGACAATACATTTGGACTTGTTGCGCATATGGTCGGATAAGCTCGATTCAAGCGTAACTTTTCATTGCAATTAAACGATAATCGCACAAGCTTTCGAGCCAGGTAAAACACCAGAAATAGGAGTCTAGTTAGTACAATTCAAAATATGAAGTCAAGTTCATATTGCATACATTCAAAGCCATTCTCTTAACTGGTCACTTGTTTGTCAACCACACTGTTAACATCCATAAATTTCTCTCTTTACCTCCATGTCCCATGTAATTTGTCATATTCGACAAATTCGACCCTTTGCAAGATCAGATGCTGTTCTTGCACCCAGCGCCCACCGGTCCAACATAATTAATTTGTTTTTATCCATTATTTGGCACACCCGCCGCCGCCGCCACCAAACACGTCAAGTAGCAGTGCGGCAGTGGGTGATAGATAAATGTATCTTTGGGTCAAACTTTTATCTCGGTGCCATTTTATTAGGACGCAAAAATTGAATCCGTGTCTGTGCATTATGATTAACGCCCTTCCCCCTGTGCACTCGTACCTCTCGTTCCTTAGTGAATATGGTTGGCACACACTCTTGGCCAGCTACACTCGAACGTAGTGTTATGTCATTTACCGTGTTGGTCATAAATAATTTCATGCAGATGATTTGTACGCCAGGAGTGGGCTGTGTATTCCTATATCAAAAACGAACAAAAAGAAGGAGCCTAAGGAGCTGGTTTGGAACTCTCGCATCAGAAACCAATATTGATAATTTGAAAATTTCAATTTGCGTGGTGAACCCCGACTATCCTTACTCGAAAGACACGGTGTGTGAGAAACTCAAAGCATTGTCGTCGTCTGATTGGAATTGGATTTGTGTGGAAGTAGCTGGCGAAAAGAAGTTGCTGTACAGCGTCGTAAATCCGTAATGTCTTCATATTTAATTTGTCGGATATATTTTAGGGCTTTCGGAATTCGGTGTGAATTTATGCGATAATTGCCGGATTGAAGATGGAGGAGTTTAAGCCTGATACATACAGTCAGGCAGCAGTGAGAAAATTAAATTCGATTTATTGTATGTGATTGTTGGGGAATTTATTATGTCTGATTGGGAAGCAGCGCACGGAGAGTTAAACGGGGTTCTGGATAATCCGCGGAAGCGTGACCGTATAACAAATTGGATGATCAATTTGACATGAGATATGCATTTGCAAAACTTTGCTATAAGAGTTTGCAGTTGTGGATAACAATCTTGTTCGCTAAGTAAATGTTAATTTATTAGATTTCGAAAAAAAAGAACGGTTGCTTTTCGATTTGTAATAGTCTAACGATATTCAATTTAAAATTTTATAAAAATTGGTAATAATTGAGACGAGAAAACGTAAAATTAGTGATGTAAGGTCGGCTCAAATTCCACCACCAACACAGCCAAAAATCTGCTGTTTTGCAAGTGGTTTCAAAGATTCCAGACTGGGAATTTTCCTATAGAGGACAAATTTCGTGAAGGTCCCCCCTAAATCTTCGACCGACGATGACAAATGTGGCCCTGTTGAGGGAAAACATTGACGAAGATCCAAGAAGAATCCAGGAAATGATAGGTAAAAAACTGGGCCCTTATTGCTATGTCTGCGTCACAAATACTAAATCATTACCTGAAATACGAGTGCTCGGAGAAATTTGCTCGATGGGTTCCACGAATTTTGAATGACGACCAAAAAAAGGCACGTGTTCGGTATGTCCAATATTTAATCGCAGAAGACACCAGCGAAGAAAGGCAAATTGACATCTGCTCGGACAGCAAAGCAGCAATTAGCGCGATCACAAACCCCATGTCGAAATCACTACTAGTAAGGGAGTGCAAAACTAAATTGAACTTACTTGCCAGACACAATAGAGTCCGTCTCACATGGGTACCGGGGCACGAGGGTGTACCGGGCAACGAAAAGGCAGACGAACTAGCAAGGAAAGGAGCAGGCAATACAGAACTGAACCCGGATAGTACAATAGGGGTCCCTCTGACAACTATTAAAACAATAATCAATGATAAGATACGACAGGAGTTCAATAACTACTGGACGAATCTAGACACGTGCGAAGTGGCTAGATCTGTAATAACCAAACCGAGTAACAACACAGCAAAAAGAGCTCTTAACTCAAGCAGAACACAATTGAGATTGATGGTGGGACTTTTAACAGGGCACATCAATCTCAACAAACATTCGTTCAGACTCGGGATAGCTGATACAGCAATCTGTGCCAACTGTGAAGAGGAGGAGGAAGATACAGAACACTTTCTCTGTCACTGCCCCGCTACAGCGAGGCTAAGGCTGAAAATTCTGGGATCTGCAAGGATTCCGGATATTACACACCTCAATAAGAAAGGAATCGGGGATATACTGGAGTTCGCCAGACGAACACTACGATTCCCCGATCACTATACGATATAGTTGATACTACCCATGATCCCTAGACCAAAATCCTCTCAATACATAATTCCCAAAACACATCACTATTCCTTACAGTTACGCAGATGAGGGGAACACAACGGGCCCAATGGAGGCCTAAGTGAAGAGCATAAGCTCACCCTCTCAAACCAACCAACCAACCATGTCCAATATTTCTTGGATAAATTTGAAAACAAAGAGTCGAGCTGCTACAAGTACGACCCGAAAATCAAACAGCAACCCATGATACGGAGCCCAGAAGCTGTAGGTCTCCCAATTAAAATGTTATTCCGTTGGAAATTGGTCACACGGTAGCTGCTAATTGGTATACTGAATCTTGTTTACCACAAGTTCTAAAATTTTCTTTGGGAAATCAGAAGAAAGGGGACTTCGTCGCTACTTTTCCCACCACTGCAGAAAAAACCAACAACTTTCTGGAGCTCTCGGGTTCAATGTAATTCACCCAACACCTTATTCCCCGGACCTACCGAAGCAGTGTGATTTCTGGCTGTTTCCAAAAATAAATTGCGATTTTTGGCCAAGAGCGAACAGAAATGAGACTTATAGCAGCTAATAGTACTGTAAGTCATGGGGGAAAGGAGATAGGGTCCTTGCACTCGTATCCTTTGTAAAAATTAAAATTCTGGCTTGGAGGTGCCACCACTTATTACATTATAACTGTAGAACCACTACAGCTAGGAAATTTATTTCTGTAATTTTGAGAAGATAGTTTTATACCAAATATAGTAGTTTTTGATTGCCAAAACTTGGTACGCCATTTGATATGCTGTTCACCACAAGTCAAATATCAAATTTGATCAAAATCGTAAGAGCCGTTTTCGAGAAAATCGGTTTTTATTCAAACTGCCTTCAGCGAAGTATCTACCGTTAATTTTGGGGTTAGAATGAAAATTCCGACTTCGCCTCAAATTGCGAACCCACTGATTCTAGATATAAAGTTTGAAGAATATCCGAATATCAAAATCTCGAGATCGAATATTTTCTGAAAACCAATGTGAAAGTAAAAATGGACTGGGAGATAGGGTCTATTTTGACCCCTTTCCGAGTTATGGCCATTAGTATATTTTGTTCAGTTGAATCCCGTCAAATGCTATAATTTCTGAAAGGCACCACCTTATCGCATTATAATTTTTAGTTTTTGAGAAGTGAATAAGACGTTCTTATTCAAACAGTAGAAACTGTTTATATCGACTTAAAGGTTTGTGTACTAAACTGCTTCAAATTAACACTTTTCAAACAAATTTAGTAGAGGGCCTACAATTTATTGATTTTGGAGAGTATTGAAAAACAATTTCAAGAAGTGTTTTATTCACTTCCAAAAAATACTACGAGTAAATATAATGCAATAGGTAGTGCCGTTCAGAAGTTACAATATCTAACGTGTTTTAACTGAAAATATATACTTTTGAGTGGGCTCAAAATAGACCCCATCTCCAATACAATTTGTTATCTGGAACACCCTGTACACGTAGTTTATATGGGGATCTGTTAATCTCCCTTCTTTGAACAATAATTATGATTTTCCCTTTGATTACTGGTATAAACATTTTATAGAGTTTTTACAGGCAATTAAAACTACATCATCAAGAATAAAAACTATGCATAAATTTGCCAGATAATGGCTTTTAAAATAATATAACAGTTAAAATGAAAATGAGTACTTTTTTCTGTTTGAGGGGCTGTAGCTTGTGAACTTCATTTTTGGTATAAAATTTCATTTCAGAATGGCCAAAATAAATCTCCTAGTTGTAATGGATCTATAGTTATACAGGGTCTTCGAATAGGGACTTCCGAACTTTGACAGTTGATAGCGGCCATATTGTTGAAGCTACATCTGTCAAATTGGCTGTCATTTATTCAGTCTGTTTTGCCAAATCACCATGGACGGATATAGCATTCAACAACACGTGCAAATAATAAAATTCTTTTATCAAAATAAGTGTTCTGTTCGAGGCAACGTTCCGCGCGCTTCGCCCATTTTACGGTCGCCATAATCGTCTTTCCGAGAGGACTATTCGCAGTGTGGTGGATAAATTTGAGTCCACTGGTTCAGTAAACGATCAACCAATACCCGTACGTCGACGAAACGCAAGATCTGCCGAAAACATCGCCGCTGTCCGTGAGAGTGTGCAGGAGAATCCGAGGCAGTCGATTTCGCGTCGCTCAGAAGAACTCGGCCTTTCGCAGACCACAACTTGGCGAATTTTGCGTCGTGACTTGGGCCTGCATCCGTACAAAATTCAATTGACCCAGGAGCTGAAGGTAAACGACCATAGACAACGGCGTCTGTTCGCTGAATGGGCTCTGGAGTAGTTGGAAACTGACCCTAATTTTCATCGAAAAATCATCTTCAGCGATGAGGCCCATTTCTGGATGAATGGGTACGTCAACAAACAAAATTGTCGAATTTGGGACGATACCAATCCACATGAGATCCAAGAGCGTCCAATGCATCCCGAAAAGTCACTGTTTGGTGTGGATTTTGAGCTGGCGGCGTCATCGGTTCATATTTCTTTGAGAACGACGTTGGTCAGGCCATCACCGTCAACGGCGAGAGCTATTGGTCGATGATTACCAACTTCTTTTGGCCTGAATTGGATCATATGGACACCAACGACATGTGGTTTCAACAGGACGGCGGTACATGCCACACAGCTCACGCCACATTGGAAATTCTGCACGAGCGATTCGAGGGCAGAGTCATCTCACGTGGAGGTGATGTGAACTGGCCACCGAGATCGTGCGATTTGACCCCGTTAGACTTTTTCTTGTGGGGTTTTCTGAAGTCGCAGATCTATGCGAATAAGCCACAAACCACAGTGGACTTCAAAGACAACATAATCCATGACATCGGTCAAATTCAGCCTGATCTGGTGCATACCAGAGTCAAGGAAAATTTGACATTTCGGATGCGCACTACCCAGAGAAGCCGCGGCGGATATTTGAACGATGTTATACGAGTATTCCATACATAATGGTACCGATAGGCCTTTCAAACGAATAAAAAATTTCGATATCTCACACACATATTGTTTTATTTAAATTTAAAGATAGGAAGCGTTTAATGAAAGAGCCCGTAGTTATAGTGCAATAAATGATTGCACCTCCAAGCTGGAATTTTAATTTTAACAAAGGATAAAACGATACTAGCTTCATTCTCTCATGACTTACAGAAATTCGAATATACCTAGTCAAGTCATAAATACTGGTAAACATATTTTTGGTGATAAAGTAAAAATGAACAATGATTTTTTGATTTTTTTTTTTTCTGAAAAATTTTAATTGATTATTATTTAGGAATCAATACTTTAAACAATTCCTTGACAAGATTTTCTGCTTTCACAGCGGTTTCCGATTAATCCTGACTTTAACAGATTTGATAGCCTGTGGAGTTCTGACAGTGTGAGGGCGTCTGGATCTTTGACGTTCAGTTACTCTACCAATGTCCTCAGACAATTTAACAATTCGATACACAAAATTCTGGGTAATTCCAAGCGGTTGCAAAGTTCGGAAAATATCGCTTCTTTTCATATTACTCTTGTGAATGCCAATTACCACAACACGGTTTTTAATATAGTCCCACTCCACGACTTTTGTGTAAATCTTTTTGCGTGTTAACGTATAAATGTCACTCATTGAACACCTGTCAATATAGAATGGGTGTGTTCAATACTAGTTTCATGATGAGTGCGTTTAAGCGTGTCCCAGTATTTATGACATGAATATGTATACCTGAGTCTGATGCCAGTTTCGTTAACGTTCACTTCTGGGCTTTGATGGGGAGACTCTTGAGTTCTAATCAGGTGATCATTAAATGCAGGCAATGCCCAAATTGAGAAGTGTTTCGAAAGATGGCTCTATCGACTTGAGAAATGTAGTGAAATAAATGGAAATTCGATTGTCTTGTTCTCTTTGGTGCTCAGTTGCTGGTTTATGCTCTTTTCATATGCTTGCTGCCACTGTTGCGATTGTAAGGTTTGTTGGTTGTACAATATTTATTGAACAAAGAAACAAATAGTAGACAGCCTTGCGGAAGTAGGGCAAATAAAAAGCAATGAGAAATATTTGTTTCAGAAAAAACAAAACAAATTAATTGCAAGTGACAGCAAACAATAATAAATCTGACAAAACGAACGATGAAGAATAAAATTCTTGAATTTTTGTTTCCCTTGAACCATACACTTGTGTGAGTACGTTGAGAGTGAAATAGACGATTGCATATTAACTTACTTGTACAATGGTAAAGCCGCTTTAGACTATCACAGAACTGCTATGACTTCTCGTCATAGATTCTATCGGATTCCGATAATTATTTGACAGGTCACAGCGTATTCTGTTTTCATCCTAGAGACGTGTTAAAAAACAACAACAAAAACTCAATCTTCCATGACCTCCGGAATATCAAAAAAGTCCTACGCTTTCTCATACGAGAACTGCTCTGAGATATATGGGTTTGTTTAGATTATCAGATTTGCGATTTTTGACATTTCATAATAGAGGTCAAAGGACTTCTGTGATAGTCTGAAGGGGCTTCTAGAGAAGAGAGTGATGAATAGCAGTGATCACGATCACAATCTCATCTTTATATACATGTACTCGTAACTTGAAGTTCTCGCGTTACGGAAGCACAAAATAAATCCCTAAAATGATATCGTTAAGTCGAAGCTAAGGGGTTATTCATTTCGAGGTTGGGGTTTCACATCCCTGCTATATGTCATCTGTCAAAACCATCTGTCATCTGAAGTGACAGGCAGTTAGTTCTTGCCTTGCCGCATTCAAATTGTTGTCGTCATAAACAACATTTTATTCAATATTTTATTTAAATATAAAACCCTAAAGTACAAAATTAATAACCCTGTACGTGGAACCCAATAATGCCCTTAATTTATTATTGTTCATTTATTTATTTATCTTGCAAACAAGATCGAAACCAAGACCAGATGAACGAACGCAAGTAGAACGCTATCAAGGTTAAACTGGTAAACTCTGTCTTGACCTTAGTAGTCTAGGCTTGCACAGCACATATAAAACCGACGATGCATTTTAGTATTTCTATAAAGACTGGAACCCCTCCACAAAATATTGGAATAACAAGTATAATCTAAAGAACAAACCACATTCAGTAAACAGATTCGAATTACAAAAGGTGACTGTTCATTTGTTATTCCAGCACATTTAAGTTTATCACTTCAAGCTGTCAAGGTCAGTGAAGTCATCTTTATTATCCCGAAATGAACAACACCTATGTTCATACCCTTCGCTTATCGACTGTAGGTGTTTTCCTGAAGTAAGTAGCATAGCCGTCACTCGTATCTGCTCAGATAGTGAGGAGTATTAGAAAAACAAAACACCTTTGACAAGAAAGCGATCAACACTCACAGTAGAGAGTGGGGAAAATTTCCAGCGAACTGCTGCCGATAGCTATTTCGTTCTTAGTATGAACACGTAACAGATGGGTATTCCCTGATACAATTATAAATTTGTGTGTAGGTCAGGCAACCTATAAAATGAATACTCTCTGCAGTTAAATCCTCAGTTATCATTCACAATGATCGGAGTTTGCATCGTGTTATTTGTTGCGTTGGCTTCAACATCCGCAGTGGAAGTATCTACTAATCTGGGTGCTATTCGAGGCGTTGTATTAAAGTCGCGCTTAGGGGAAGATTTCTACGCTTTTCGTGGCATCCGATATGCCAACCCACCAGTGGGTGAATTGCGGTTTAAGAGTCCCCAACCTGTAGATCCATGGAAGCCAAAAGTATTCGATGCCACAGATGACGGGCCAATGTGCCCGCAAGGTCATTTCAACTCGACCGAATATTCGGAAGATTGTTTGCGTATTAACGTCTATTCGAAGAATTTAGATGTGAAAGCATCAAAACCGGTTGTCATATACCTCCATCCCGGTGGATTTTATGCCATCTCTGGACAAAGTAAGAACTTTGCAGGCCCGCAACTTCTAATGGATCGTGATGTTGTTTTGGTTACACTTAATTATCGATTGGGAACGTTGGGATTCCTTGCAATTGGCACTGCAGAAGCACCCGGCAATGCTGGACTAAAGGATCAGGTTCTTGCACTCAAATGGGTTAAGGATCACATACGTAAATTTGGAGGTAACCCCAATTCTGTTACACTCCTGGGCTACAGTGCGGGAAGTTTAAGCATTGGTTTACACATGGCGTCACCAATGTCGAAGGGTTTGTTCCATAGAGGCATTGCAATGAGTGCGTCGGCGGTTTCACAATGGCAATACCCTACGGAACAGTTGTATCTGGCCAAGAGACAGGCGGAATTGGTGAAATGTCCCACGAATAATCTAGATGCTATACTGAAGTGTCTAAAAGAGGTAGCTAAAGTTTTACACATATTTAATCATATGTATCTAGATATATTTTTTAACTTCGTTGTAGACACCAGTTGATGAATTTGTAAGGACGATGCCTCAAATGTTTGAATTCGGTTATAATCCCGTCTTGAACTGGATGCCAGTTATAGAAAATGATTTTGGACAGGAGAGATTCATGATAGAAGATCCGACGAAAGCTTTTCAAGCAGGCAGAATTGAGAGGATTCCACTGATTGTTGGAATGACCAAGGATGAGTTTGTGCAAATTGGTTACGGTAAGTTGATAATTAAATAGAAGCTTAGGTCAGTCAATAAAGTCTATTCATTGTAGATATCCTGAAAAATGAAACTCAAACCCAGCAGCTAAATGAAAACTGGGAAACCCTCGCACCGATCTGTTTCCAATATGAGCGAAATACACGAAAATCCAGAGAGGTGAGCATCGCCTTTAGGAAGAAGTACCTGGATAATAAACCATTGATAAGTAATGGACCATTTGAACCGCTAGGAAATGTTAGTACGAAATACCACTAACTAATTTCATTTAATTGAGGTTTTTAACAGCTTTTCAGTGATGGTCTTATCAGCTTTGGGGTTCATAGATTTGCTCATCTTGCAGCGAGATATGTTCCTGTGCATTATTATCAGTTTACGTACAAAGGTCGTTATAGTCACTTCACGTATCCTGGAGATAAATCATATGGTTTGTTAGGCTCGCAAGTTTCTAGAGGACCTTACTAAAAGCGTGTGTGTGTTTTTTTTTTTCTAGGACCCGTTCATCATGATGATTTGCTATACTTGTTCTATGTTCCAGTTTTAGCACCTTTGTTCTCAAAGACTGATCCTGAAGATACGACTATTGAGCGATTAACTAGAATGTGGACGCAATTTGCTAAGACAGGGTGAGTTAAAGGAAAATATGTGATAGGCCTTGGGAAGTTCAATATAAATTCTTATAGAGATCCAAATAATCCGAACGATGAATACCTCAAAAATTTACATTGGGATCCATTGAGTTTAAGAAGGGAAAACTATCTGGATATTGGAGATGAATTAGTTAATAAAGAAAGGCTGAACTTGGAACGTTTTGCGATTTGGAAAAGGCTATTCCCATTAGACTGGGCTGGGCAACCATGCAAACATGGTCATGAAAGTCTGGACTATCCTGAACCCGAAGAATCAACAAAGCACTGAGTGAATTTTTTAGTTTTTATTATTTTTTGTTTTATCAAATAAAACAAGGCAATTCATTTACAAACATCTTATGGAATATCTAGATTTATTTATACCCGGTATGCATTAAAAGTTTATTAGCTTTAAAAGCACCCACACTTTTTACTAAAACAATAGAATTCTCTAAGGCGGTCAAATACCTTGGCCTAACACTCGATGAAAAACTTACTTGGAATTCTCACCTAAAGTCATAGACAAAGGCAGGGGGTCATTATGGACCAGCAAAAGTCTTAATGGTAAAAATTGGAGCCTAAACCCCAAAATGATGCTATGGCTCTAAAAGCAATACCGACCGTCACATATGCAGCACTAGTACGGTGGCAAAAAAAGGAAAAAGAGGTCTACACAAGACAGGCAGATTAAACTTCAAAGATTATTTTTTGTATGAACAATAGGTGCAATGAAAACTACTCCTACTGCAACGCTGGGGGTTATTCTAAACCTACCACCCCTTCATCTTCATATAAAGAGAGAAGCTATGGTTAACGCCTTCATGCTCATCGCTGAAGATGACTCAAATTCCAAACTAGTTCATTGGACATTGCGCAAGAATAACAGAATAACAATCACAGACACATGTTTGCTAAGATTTATTTTCAGCCGCAACTTCAAGGTGACATTCACAAATAGCAATAATTGGGAACAGAACAAACCTGCATTTGCCAATGATTATCATGTACGGTACACAGATGGATCCAAGGCAAATGAAGGAGTTGAGGCAGAGGTATATCCACTCGAGTATGGAAAAATGTAACTTTGTATTCCAAGCCGAAATATTTGCCATAAACAAACAGATCTATAACCAACAAGAACATTTATATCTTATCAGATAGCAAGGCTGTTCTACTAGCAAAACATCCAAACTAGTACAAACATAGTTCATCTAATTTGGGTGCCAGAACACAGCGGACATGGAGGAAATTAAATGGCTGACTTGCTAGCCAGTACAAGAGCTGCATTAAGCTTTATGATGCTAAGACCATTCTGTGGATTAACAGTCAGTACAGCAAAAAGCTGGCTAAAAGAAAAAGCTCATCCTTACTGGATGGGAGCTGAAAGTAACACACAAGCCAAAGTCTTTCTACCAAATATCTTCCACAAAACAACGAAACAACTCCTACAGCTAACTAGGAGTCAGAATACGAGTAGTCACAGGATTCCACACAGGCCACTGTCGAGTCAAAAAGCATTTCATGGCTACAGGGATAGCGCAAGATAATATATGCATAATGTGCAACGAAGATGAAGAATCAGCAGAACATATCTTAGTCAGAACATACTTTGAAGCAGAAGACATATCTGCGCTAGCTCATTCAAAAATATAATCGAATTCATCACCAACTCTGGCACCTTTTTTAATTTTTTCATAATTTTCACGTGTCAAAGGGGATATGTATACCCTAATACTAATTTTTTAGGACACGGGCGTTTTACGGCAGGAAAGGAGAAGAGGCAGAGAGAAAGACAGATTGGTGTAGTTGGTTTGAAACCCAGGTGGTATTAAGTTTCAGTAAACTCTAAGGGTGGCGTCCAGATAACTGGGGGGTATTTTTGTTTTGCTGTTATTATCGTTGCTTATGATTCACAGTATTTTTTTCCGTCCGCCTTGAATGAGCTTTAAGATAAGAGGAAATCACTAGGAAATAGGCCCAATAGTGGCCGCAGTAATAGGGAGACCAGATCCCAGCTCAACCATGTATGATGGATGTCAATGAAGACACAAACTTGTCACAATTTTTTTTTTTTTATTTTCGTAATCTCCTTTCAGAGCAATACACTTTTCCCAACGTCCCTTCCATTTCTTTAAACCCTCTAAAAAATACGAGTTGTCAAACTCTTCGAAATAGGCTTCTGTCTCGACGATGATCTCCTCGTCTGAGCTGAATTTTTTTCTCACGAGCCACGTTTTCAGGTTAGGGAAGAGAAAGAAGATGCAGGCAGCCAAGTCGGGTGACTATGGTAGATGCGGCAATGGTAGATCGTGCAATTTGGCCGCAAAAATTTCGGATGAGTGAGATGGTGCGTTGTCATTTTGCAACAGCACTTTTTTCTTTGCCAAATGGCGCTTTTCCTCTTTCAATTTCTTATCAAATCGGTCCAATATTTCACTGTATTACTATCCTGTGACCGTGCTTCCTTTTTTAAAAAAAAAAAAAAAGTCGGTGAGAATTATGCCATTTGAATCTCAAAAAATCGTAGCCATGACCTTTCCGACCGATGGAACCGCCTTTGCCTTCCTCGGACCAGATCCACCTGGAAAAATCCATTGCTTTGTTTGACGCTTAAGCTCTGGCGTGTAGTAACGGATCCTAGTTTCATCAATGGTGACGACTCGACTCAAAAAGTCCAAACACTGCCTTGAAGTTGTCAGCCGAATCCGCTTGTTGTCTACCGTGAGCAATCGCGGCACCCATCAGGCCGATAGTTTTTTCATTCCTAACTTACGATACGCCTACAGACTCTACGAAGCAGCAGAGACTGGCGTACGCGCTTTCGTTCGGCGATCAGCGAGAATCAAATCATGGGTCTTTTCAACGATTTCCTCAGTAACCACGTCTGCAGGGCGGTCTTGGCGCTCCTCATCAAAAACAGATGTACGGTCACGTTTAAATTCGTTGAACCAATATCTCACGGTTGTCATAGATGGTGAAGGGTCCCCATAGACAGCATCCAACTTCGATTTTATTTTTCCACGATTTTCCATCCAAAAATAAGAAAAAATAATTACGGATCGATATTGTCCTTTTTCCATCGTAATTCAAATGGCTGTCAAGGCAAAATTTAGTTTGGCGTTGTTTGAAAGATGGTAGTTCACGATGGTAATACAAACTTTTCTCAGCAACGCCACCTATCTTCGAACACGGGTACTTATTGATCCACAATCGCGAAACCTAATATTCCTTCTCAGAGAGAGCTGAAGTAGATGAAGCCTTTTGATTAAGTGAAATATAATATAGTATAGCAAATAATAAGGACATCTGAAGGTCAATCTAGCAACCCCAATGCGGGTAATTCTGAACACCCTCGCAATGGGGTTCAAAGTGAAACGAGAGATGGAATAATTTATTATTACACTTCGATCTATGGGCAAGTGTAATGAACGGATTCTGACAGGATAAAGGAAAATACGAAAATAGTGCAGAGGGCTTAAGGCCTTGCTAATAATACGAGTTCTCTCCATTGGACAAACTTGCGTTGTTTGTTGATCAATTTTAGGTCAGGAAGTGACGCCTACTTTGATAGAACATCACTAATCTTTGAAGTTGTGTTTTATGTCAAGACCAGAAAATGGCAGGTAAACAGTCAATGTTGGCTATTGTTTCAGACCTCTCTTTAAACGAAGGCGGAGGATGATGTGAAAACTGATAGGTTCGTGGTACCAGTTCCTTCATGTTCATATATCCTAATGGCGGATAGTGATTACGATCGATTGGTTCTATATAGCTTGTCTATAGTCTGCCCCCTAATTGTCGCAATGAATGAGATGAGATCCTACTAAAGGTTTCGTCCTTTTTTGGATACGCGATTGAATTGCTCTATTGGCTGAGACAATGCCTAACGTTGCCATTGTCGCCGAATGGAATCGAAAAGACATTTGGACTTTGTGGACCATTGGATGTTGATGGGAATATCGAAAGACTCGGCAACATTTGATGCAAGGGAATGCTCAGAATTACGGTAATACACTGATCTCTGGCAGGCATGAAGAATGATTTCCGTGCAACATGGTGGGAATTGATTTGGAGCTCCTGGAGTTTCTACAATATCTGCCGCAATCTAAATATTTGGTCTATGGTGGAATTTTTTGTCCTAAAACCACCGGAGTAGTTCAGGTTGTTCAAAAACTGTTTAAGGCGTTCACATAATTATGACAGGTAGGATCTTATACGCAATATTGAGAGGACCGATATCTTTGTAGTTGGCATAGTTCAGAGGGTTTCCTTTCATGAGAATCGGTCACACGATACTGAAGTCTTGATCGCCGTTGCTGTTTAACAGTCTGCAGATGTAATCTTTTCAAATTTGGTCCTTACCCAACCAGAACTGTCTCATGAAACCGACAAAGTAATTAAAACGATCGTTCAACCAATAATTACATATAGAGGACTGATCTAGTCTCTAATGATCATTAACTTCAAGGCCGTGACAAAGATACAAAGGCTAGCATTGACTGGAAAAATGGTACGTTAAGAATATCACCGAAGTGCTTTAAGTATAGGTTGCTGGTAAACGACTTCATTAGAGTATGCTCGGATACTGAACAGCTATTTAGGCGCAAATGTTATCGCCGACTACCTAACTGTATTATAAAAGATCATTCTGCCGTATAAGTAGTGGAGAATGAGAAATCAATTAAATAATCAAAGCTGAATCCAAATCCATCTACACTATAGGTACAGCCTTAAATCGACAGAGGCATTGGCACGAGTTTTCAAAAACACAAAAGCTAGGAAGCTTAAACAGATTCTCTGGCTACATTAGCTTTTTCCAAACGCTCCAGGAGTACCGAAAATGTCACTTGGGCCATAATACTAGGTGATAGCACAAGATCATATTACAATTTTTATTGACAGCCATGTGGCTTATTGTCAAACATTTACGAAGGCAATAAGAGGCCAAAAGTTTTTTTTAAATAAGAACCAACAAGTTGTGCTAAAAACGGATTCCATAGTTTTGGAACTTACCGCAAACGTTTTTACATAGACCTAAGTTTGATGAAAAGGTTATCCAAAACCTACCCTGACCTCAACAATTTTATTACTTTAAATTGATGGATTGATTTAGTCCTGTAATTCGAATTGAACAGTTGGTCTTGGGCATTCTCCTCTTGTTTATTACCTATCCTATAGGGTATTTTAATATTGATACTCGTACATAGTTTGTAACGATAGACCCCCAAAAGTATACACATTTGTGATCATCATCAAAAGTTAAGTCGATCTAGTAATGTCCGTCTGTCTGTCCGTCCGTATCTCACCAGTTTTTAGGCTTTAAATGTTGAGCTACGAAGACGAAATTTGGTATATAAGCCTTTTAGAACCTGAAGTAGTGTACACAATTTTAAAATTTGCTCACAGACACGCCCACTTTTTAAAAAAAAAAGTTCCTTTTCCAATATTTTACTAGAAACTTACAAAATTATTGGCTTATTAAAATATACAAATTTTTTTCTCTACAATTCATCCATACACTGTATCAAACTACGCCCACTTTTTGGAGGCGTTTTCTTCAAAAACCCTGATATTGTTTTTTTAAAAAGCTACTTACGGTGATGGATAAGCCTTATTTACAGGACCTCATCAAAATAGGGGATATGGGATATCATACAATACTTTCTTGTTTTGTTGTCCGTTTGACAAATTTAATACAGGTAGAACATTACCTGATTAAAATTTATCTTGAGCTTAGTCCATTCGTACTTAAATTTTTGTATCTTTCCAATGCTACCAAAATCTTCAAAATCTTTCATAGAAGGCAGTGTAGTTGATGTTTGGGTAGCATAGTAGTATGAGTATTGCAAGAGTAACAACTTTGGCAGATGTGGTCATTTCAACTAGAACTGTTGAGTAGTATGACAGAATTAATTCGACGTGGTCTAGTGCCGAAGAATGTTTCGGTGAGCTGACGTGTGCTCTCTGGAATACTTTGCCATCTCTTAGGACTGTCCAGAGGTGGTATTTGAAATTTAGAAGTGAATGGTTTCACTTGGACGAAAAACCCCATACCAGTCTTTTAAATAAGGCGTCCAGGATCCAGGAACTAATGCTAAAAAATAAACGAGTGTCCTATCGACAGACGGAGGAGAATTTGGGTATTAGTATCCAGTTTAGGTAAATTGAATTGCGACACATCATCTTAAAATTAGGAAACTTATACCCTCTGGTACTGCAGAGTTAAATCTAGATCAAGGTGTGGGTCTTTAAAGATGAAGATGTTCCGACTCAACCTCAAAATATCTTGTTGAATGATGGCTTTTGAAAAAGACGAGTTTAGTAAAGACAGTTATGCTTGAACATCAAGTGACGGGTCACTGCCAAGTGGTATGAGGAACAGTGTCTTCCTCAGAGAACAATAATTTGCTTCATCCTCCCAACTTTAATCAAATTCAAATCGATCTATCCCTCAATAAAACGTGACTTCTGGCCCAATCAATGTTCATTTCGTTTATTGACACCATTAATTGGCCACTGCCATTCTGTCACCCTACAATCAGTAGCCAATTCAATAAGCCAAATGAATACTCAGAAAAAAAAAAAAAAAATTAAAACCAACAACATCATCATCTTCGTTGACAAACAAAATCACGAACACCCATAACGATGCGGTTGTGGTTGCGGTCTGTCTTCCACTGAAATAACAATCAAATTTGATTCGTTTTAAATTAAATTACAATCAAATCCAATAAATAAAATGGAACCCATTCAGATGACAAGTGCAATTGAATTATTTACTCCGTCGATCTAAATCGCAGTTAAAGTTCATAAATATTCACTGGATCGCTGGTTGTTGGTTCCCCTGTCTGCCAACCGCGAAGACAGGAACAAGGTATTAGCATCATCTTCGGCACTAGAAAACAATACCAAGTGCTCCTCTGCAACAAGATATAATTCAACACGGCGTCCATTATCATAGAGAGCGTGTCTTTCAGCAGAATAATTCCACAACTAGATGCCAGAGAGTATCTTCTAGAGAGAAGAAGTCGAAGCGAAAGGAAAGAAATTCTTCAGAAAATCAACAAAAAACGGTTCAGAGCGATACTCTTTTCGGGCACGTAATGCACACGGATGATCCTCAATTCCGATCATGCATGAATCGCGATTAGATATTCAACCAGAAATAATTTGAAAATGATGACAGTCAAAGATACCAACGACGTCGTCGTCGCCGACAACGAGGACAACATAGAGCCAAACGACAAGGAAACCATGTGGAAAGGTGGTATCGCGAATCATAAGATAGTTTCTATCTTCACAGACTCTTAGCATAGAGACAAGTTGACTGCCTGGCTGGCTGTTGTGAGCTCGTAATGCATTCTCCTGACCAACCTTAACTGTGGCGGCAGCTAGCAGTGGGACACATTATGAAACGTGAACAATACCGAAACTATGGCAGCAACATTGTCTAAGCTAAGTCATCGTCGTCATCGTCGTTGTAGGCATCGTCCTCCTAGTCATCGTCGTATTAGACTGCTCCCATCCGCTTCTGGCCACCACCAGTGATTGTTGTCGTAAATAAAGAGCATCACGTCGTGAATAAGACTCGTACTAGATAGATACTTCTTACTTATAGCCCTTCGAAGAAATATTTTCTTTTTTTTTTTGCGGATCCATAGCAAATGTTATAGTTAAGTGGATAACAGACACGGTAGTTGGTGGCGAGTGAAATTTTGAGTTAGGTACGGTTAGATAAGCCCATTGCTGGTGTTTGGACTTGTGCAGCGTATTTGAAAACGATTGATCAACAGAGGGCACAGTAGGGAACACAATTTTGATGGAATGTGACATTAATGAGCTAGGGGATCGTTATCAGAAGTTCACCAGGAGATAGTGAAATGAAAATTGTTGTAGAAATATTATTTCATGCGCAAGAGGGGAAAAATCCTGATCAAGTTAATAAGAAAGTAACGACTGTGTCGCACGTACTTGTTCCACATGTACTGTTCGTTCGTAGACTCGTTAATATGTGAAGTACCGTTAATATTTTTTTTTTTTAAGCGGAAAAGTGAGTAGGAGACAGGGGTAGTCTAGGATAGTGCAAAGAAAATAAAAAAAATTTTCACTTTTCGAATGTAGATTTATAATATTGATTTGGCAGTACTGTCACACATGTGTCATATGACAGCTGCCGATCTGACATCTGTTGACATATAACTGATTTGTGTTTCACCGCCTCAATTGTAAAATTTTCGGCTAGAATCCGCCAGATTTGACTTTAAAAAAAATGCAGTAAAAAAAGTAAATACCAGTCAAAAAAACAATTAAATAATTTTGAATTCAAATCCAGCTGGAATTGTGTCCAAATAACAGAAATAAATAACTATCTTATACAAACATAATTACTAATAATAGGTTTGGCATTATTTTGGCCGAAATACCAATGTTTCAACATTATATTGACATAAAAATATCAGCAGTTTATCAAAAACCAAAGTGTTTCACTTCAAAATTTAAATTGTAACCTCCAATTGAATCACCATTGTGATTCGCATCGAAAATTATGTCGATTTGGCCATGTCCGCCTGTCCGTATGTCACCACTTTTTGGGCATTTAATTTTCTGCCTGGAACATGAAATTTGGTATATAAGCTTTCTGAAATCCAAAGCAATACAATAAATTTTTGAAATCCGCCCAAAGACACGCCCACTTTTAAAAAAATTTTGTTTTTCTCAATATTTTTGTTAGAAACTGAAAAGTATTGTCTAGATAAAATACTTTTACTACATTTCGCGTTCATACATTCCACGTGGTCACTCCCACTTTTTGGGGGTTTTCTTAAAAAAAAAATCATGTATTATTCTTTCAAAGCTATTTACGGTGATGGTTATGTCTTATTGTGAATATTTCATCAGAATCCGTGAACTTCGGTTACAAATTTTTGGGAGTTGTCTCCACTTTCTGTTAAGAACAAGTTGTAACAACAGTTTTGTGATAAAATTTCTTAAAAATTGCGGAATTATCTTCTGCTAATCTCTCTGTGCGCCACAGTAGTGACCTCACTACGAGATCTGGTTTCTCTAGCCTCCCTATCTTGGTTGTGGTACCCGTCTAAGCGACCGCTAACAGCGTCATTTTTCATATCCCAAGTACGTTCATCCTTCCTATCAGGAGAATCAGGGGCTGGCATCTTCTGTGCTAACCCACCGATTGAACTTGCTATTCACCTAGAACCATTTGTAACCGTGTTCCAAGCAGAAGTTCTTGCAATTATGAAAGCAACAGAAATACTCGCAGAAGACACCAGCAAAGATAGGCAGTTCAGACAAGGCGGTTATCGCGCGGTTCCAAATGCTCGATTTATTATTTTAGCAACTAAAACTTCGCAAAAATCGCGCGGTTTCATTTCCTATCAAACCGCGTAATTGCAATCGCTCCGTAGAAGCAGCGTTTCTCAATAGAAATTAGGTTGCTAAATGACTTGCTAAAAAATGGGCGAGAAAACCTTTAAAGTTTCGAAACGCAAAACAAAGCTACTGGAGTTCCTGCCGTGCTTTCCAAGGATACCCTATTCTACGGTAGACATTCTGCATCCTCTCATATGGAATGTATGGGCAGGAGTGAAAAAAAGGATGGCTCCTAGACTCCCGAAAAAGGATAACATGAAAGTGCGGAAGAGGTACTTGGGTTCGTTCTGCGATTACTAAAACAATTATTTCGGAATAGAACACCGGGGAAACTATGAGAGTTTTGGCCCGGGTAATACGAGGCCGACGCGATATATTGACGCGCGATCTATAGCCTTAAGGATCATACGAGGGTGGGTCAATAAGTCCCTGAAAATTTACACAAATTGCGTCGTCACCTTAAATTTAATTTTTTTTTGTCAAGAATCATCTTTCAACAGAACGCACCCAAATTTTCAGACAGATCTGTCAAATAGTTTTGTTGTGGCAGCCATTTTATATAGACGCCTACTAGCATTTTCGTTAAAATGGAAATAAGTTAATTTTCAGTGCTCATTAAACACTATTTTTTGCGAGAAAAAACTATCACGCAAACCAAACAAAAGCTTGACAAATATTATGGGGACTCTTCACCATCGATTGGAACCATTCACCACTGGTTTACTCAATTTCGGTGCGGTAGTTCAAGCACAAGTGACGCCGAACGTTCTGTTCGCCCAATTGAGGTCACCACACCAGAAATGGTCGACAAAATCCATGGTTTGATAATGGACAATCGGCGAGTGAAAGTGCGCGAGCTTGAAGAGGCCACAGGCTTTCACGTGGCTCAGTGATTTCGATTTTGCATAAATATTTGGACATGAAAAAGCTTTCCGCAAGATGAATGTCGCGTTTGCTCAGAATCGACAACAAACGCATTCGTTTGACAACTTCAAAGGTGTATTTGGCGATATTCCAGAAAAATTCGGCTGAGTTTTTACGCCGTTTCGTAACCGTGGATGAAACCTGGATTCACCACAATACACCAGAAATCAAGGAACAGTCAAAACAATGGACTTCTCTTGGTGAATCGAAGCCGAAGAAGGCCAAGGCGGGTTTGTCAGCAAACAAGGTCATGGCGACAGTTTTTTGGGATGCGCGCGGTGTTATTCACATCGATTACCTTGAAAAGGGTAAAACGATCACCGGCGCATATTTCGCAGAGCTGCTGGATCAATTCCAAGCCGATCTGAAGCAAAAACGGCCGCATTTGGCGAAGAAAAAAGTTCTTTTTCACCAGGACAACGCACCAGCGCACAAGTCCGCAGTCGCAATGGCAAAATTGCATGAGTTAGGCTACGAACTCCTCCCTCCTCCAGCATATTCCCCAGATTTAGCCCCCTGGGACTATTTCTTCTTTCCAAACAAAGAAATGGCTTGGAGGTAAGAGATTTGGGTCGAATGAAGAGGTCATCGCTGAAACAAACGCTTATTTTGAGGGGCTCGAGAAATCGTATTATTTGGAGGGCATCAAAAAATTGGAGAAACGTTGGATGAAGTGTATAAAGCTAAAAGGAGACTATGTTGAAAAATAAAATGTTTTTATACCGAAAAGAGTGTTCCTTATTTCATTTCTCAGGGACTTATTGATCAACCCCCGTATGTGAGATTACAAAAAAAAAAAAAAAAAAAGACATATCTCAAGCAAGTCGACAGAGTTGACCGCTTTCTAGGAAGCTCTGTCTCGACCGACACGGTGGTACTGAACTTGATGAGAGCTAAAGAATTTAGGGTCAGCACTTGAAAGATGTTTGCCAGCATTTAGGTTGTGGTAGGTATTTGAAAAATGATTGCCACCTTCACGAGTAACCTGCAGTCGTGTATCTGAAACGTAACCTAAGAACGAGTCAGGATCTATAGACGTCATAATATGACGAAGGAAATGACAATGGACTGTCCATTGCTTAATGACGCAAACAAAGTTCTGTCGTAAAATTTGCTATGATTTGGAATTCATTTACGCAATCAAACATAAGAATTGGCAACTTAAAACGAACGTCTAGAGAATGAGTTCAATGAAGCTGAAACGCTTTGCAGAACTCCGAGCACGATGACGCTCAAGCTTTATTTACACCTAAGAGGAGTGACAGGACCTTGGTAATAACAAAAAGTATTCTTAAAATTGTGCTTAAAAAAAGATAGCATGGTCGACACATCGGGGACTATATTAAAAAGTTAGTGAACGTCTACCTGAATTTGACATCATTTATAGGACAAAGCTGTGGAAGGGTTGAGTAGTTTGAAACTTCAGAGCAAACAATTAGCGACTGATACTGAAGTTTGTGATCGGCAAGGATGAATAGGCATGTTCGGGCAAAGATATTTTGAGATCGATGAACGTACTTTATTGGTTAACCAGTAAAGGGATCTCGCCAACTCAGACAAACTAAATTTCCAATTACTGCACACTAAACCGTGCCATTTTTTTTTTTTAAATTTTGAAGTTTAGATGCCGCTTATACTCCAAACAAAGCTGAATTCCACAGTCAAGGTCAGTTTATACCACTCTCACGTTTAATGTTCAAGTCAACACTGTCATTATTAAAACGTGAACCTCGTGACAATGCAGGCGTATTTATAAATTGACAAATGTGTTTGTTCCAACGTTGCTTGTTCTCTGTATACTTCCGTCTTGGCAACATTTTGATCTCCTCCCACAGGCTCCACCACATGTTCAGTAAAACCTTTGTCCATAATCTAATAACAATTCCGAACATATTAAGAAGCTACTTATTCATCATTCCTCCTCCTAAATACCTCACCAATATTCATTGTACGGCATGCAAGCGACACGTACCTAGGTATACACAAATAAAAGTTCCATCCATTGGCGGCACACAAAGAGACCACATGGATACCCATTCAGTGCACCTTTATAAATTTGACATTAATAACATCGAACTATTCCTCATCGTTGCTATCGCTAAATAAGGCCTGCCTCTCGTTCCAAACTGGGCACGAGATCAGAGACAACAATCGAGCCAACTATCGACGAATCCCCCTGGCATTGCTGCGAATAAGAATAGATACTCGTACCTACTCCATGTTACGACATAGGGAACACCACAATGTGCATCATCTTAATCGACGACGAAAAGAATCTTTTCATCTCTTCTACATTCTCTGCATTCGATAGAATCCTAATCGGATGTGTGCATGATATATCCACCCACGCTCTTCCCGCACTCCATCATCCAATGGAGAAAAATGCAAAAATGCACCTTTTATCTACTTCGTCATAGTTAATAGCTTCTAAAAGGACAGCGTTGATGGGCCGATTGAGATAGATCTTCTTCGTCGTCTTGGTGGTGGCCTCATTTCGAGGAATGAATCTCTACACCGGGCTGAGGGGAACTATCGCGGCAATAAATATTTCACGGCACGTTATTTGGATGATCATAGCGCGATGATAAACGGGCGAGCCTTCACTTTAAGTGGACAAAAAAAGTCCTTTTAATGGGTCTCTGATTGTGTGATTATTAAATCATGGGTGCAACAGCAACTACAGCTGTTGATTTATAGTCGAGGCTCCCTATTCTACGGTCACAGTATTATCTACCAGAGTACATAGCTATCAGCTCTCTGACATAATTTCATTGAATGGTGGAGTTGATTAAATCGTTAGCCTCTTTTTGTTGTTGTTGTTGTTATTACTTCGACTATCGCTGGTGGCTAGTGGTAAGAATGAATCGTGAGATTGGTTCTTAGAGCTGCGCATAAAGTTAATAAATCATCGATTCAGCATGTGCGTGTATGTATGTGCAACTCAATTATTTCGACATGAGGAACGAGTTTCGCCTTCCTCTGCACCGACACAATGAGGAACTCATGCCACCGGTTAATTAATTGTGTTAAAACAATTTCTTGGGCCATTTATAATCCTAAAAACGACGGACGACTTGTGCAACAAGTAAATTTACATGGTTCGGAAACTCCTACTGCGCTAGTACAGTGGTCTAGATGCGGAGGAGGAGGGCAAAGGAATCCGTAGCACTCGCCATAAAATCAATCACGATCACGTTAAAAGATCGTTGGAAGATCTTTTTAGAGTAAGATCGACGGTACAAGAATATACTTGACATGATACTCAGGGCGAGAGGCAGAGTGGTGGTACATGACATACTCGTACAGGTTCAAGACAAATACGAGTACTGTCAGAGACAGTGATTATGTTGTTCAGCGAAATGTATCTATTCGAAGGTGATGTAGATAGTTATTCTTACAAGTTAATTACTCAACTTATGCGGTGGTTTTATTATGATTAGTCACACTTATTCAAATGGAGTTTCTATTCAATGGAATACAATTCTGGTTCTGACAGACACTCTCAGTGTGGCACTATTTGTTTAGGTTGCCCACACTTGGAAACGGATAAGATCTTGAATTGTAAGTGAACCAGCTTCACAGATTTTATAGCCTAAAATAAAAATAAAAATTAAAGGCTAAACAGCAGAATTTTTTAAATAGATACATAGGTTCACGAGGAAGCGAAGTATAGTTGGTTTTACTTTACACTTGCATTGACAAGTAAGTATTGCATCAATTTGTAATTTCATCAATTGTCAATTCGAATGATTAACTTTAGACCGAATACCTTTCGACCAATTGACCATATATTTACCCTAAAAACAATCACGACGACAGGGTTTGATGGTATTGCTGTTTAGCTTCGTTTATACAATGAACTATGTATCGTCTTAAGACTTTCCAATCAGTTACACCAACCCATTTGGAAACGTCATTCTGTCACTAATAATCTGCGATATTTCCTTTCGTTGAAAAGAAGCTTTAACAAAGGCGCTAAGAGACTGTTTGACCGCTTTTGTGTAAATTCTTGGAGGAATCCCTTAGCTTGAAAAAGGAAGAAGGACCAAATAACTTCAACACACACAATCTTATTTTCTCTTTGTCATGCTTGACTGGGCTGGATTAAAGTATATAAATGGTATACGCCGGATACCAGGTGACTTCCGATTTTGTCTAGACTCACGCATGACGGACTTTTTGTGAATGGATCGCCTCTTCTAATTTCTTGTAGGATCAACAACAGTTTCTAGCATACCTATTAATAAAGGGTGTCACAAAATTCACGCAAGATTTGAATTTTGCGCCATTTTTGCGGTAAAGTGTTGCCAACGCAAAAAAAACAAAAAACAATACAGCGTGACAGCTGACAGTTCAGTGCTATTAAAAATGGAGTGCTACACAAAAGAATAACGCGTTTTCATTGTTGAGCAATGTTTTAAAAATAATGAAGGTTTGACAGTTACAGTTCCCAATTATCGTACAAAATATGGCCGGAATAGTGATTTAACTTCATCAACTTTGAAGAGATTAATTCAAAAATTCAGGGAGACTGGATCAATTAGTGATCTTAGACACACTGGCCGTTCTTCAGCAAGTCGTTAAACACAAAACATAGAAGCAGTTCGTGAGAGTGTTGTTGAGAGTCCAGGAACATAAATTCGGCACCGTGGTCAAGAATTTGACATTTCGAGAAGCTCTTTATAGCTTATTCTCACGAAAGATTTACATCTTCATTCATACAAATCGCAATTGACTCAAAAACTGAAGCCTACTGACCATCAAAAGAGAAGAGATTTCGTTGACTGGATTATGGAATACCAACAAGTGAATGCTGATTTTTCAAACGAAATCATTTTCAGCGTTGAGGCTTATTTTTTTTTAAGGCTAAGGTTTATGCCAACAAGCCCACGACCACCCACGCCTTAAAGGATCAAATTGAGCGCAGTATCAATGGAATTCAGCCACAGTTATGCAAAAAGGTCATGGAATTTCGACAAAAGAGTACGTATGCACCATCAAAGTCGTGGAGGCCATTTACCCGATATGCTATTCCATACATAACCCTATACTGTATACTTTATGAATCAATAAAACATTTACGATTTTTAATTAAAAACCTGTGATTTCTATCAAAACTACTTCTTGCGTGAATTTTGGTACACCCTTTACTTGTAAGCAATTCTTTTAAGAAAATAATTAAAATGTCGCTTTAATGCTTTTGTCGTAAGATGCATAGTTTGTAACATCGAGAAATAAAAACCCCCAAAAGAATATAAATTTGCGATAAGAATCAAAAGTTATGTCCGTCCGTTCGTCTGTCTGTTTGTCACGCAAATTTTTCAAAAAACTGCAATTTTTTTTTTTTTAAATATTTTTTACTAGAAACTGAATAATATTTTATATACAAGATGTACCAAGACGATATGTTGCCATTCTCTACAATTGGTCTTTATATTACACTTGGTCACGCCAACAAATTTGGTTACAAATAGCGCCAGTCACGCCCACTTTCCAATATGCCTATTAGACATCATGGGAAAGATCCTCGAGAAGATAATCTATAATAGATTACTCGCAGTAGCATAAGAGAAAGGAGCCCTCTCAGATCTCCAATTTGGCTTCAGAAGAGCACGATCTACTGTTGATGCCATAAGAGCGCCAGTTCATATCGCCAAAGGTGCCATCGAAGGAGAAAGATGGCTCTACGGCACAAAGGAGTATTGTGCAGTAGTAACGCTGGACGTTAAAAACGCATTTAACTTTGCGAACTGGTCGTTTATAAGAAGGTAACCAGTATGGATACGCCATATTACCTGCTACGGATAGTGACGAACTACTTCAACAACAGGAAGCTGAGGTACAATACCACAACGTAATTGCGGGAGTTCCACAGGGATCGGTTTTAGGGCCACTATTGTGGAACATCATGTATAACGGAGTCCTACGATTAGCGCTACCTTGGGGAGTAACAATAATTGGATTCGCCGATGACATTGCAGTCGTGACAATAGCTAAACAGATCCGTGCAGTAGAATCAGCTACAAATGAAGTAATTGCCCGGATTAAAGATTGGCTAACCAGCCGGAAAACCGTCGAATTTGCCAACTTTCAGGTTGGTAACCAAGCCATCAAGTCGAAAGAGGCAGTTAAATACCTTAGAGTAATGCTGGACAACAGGCTGCGGTTTAAAACGCATGTTGATTTTGTTACCAAAAAAGCATCGCAAATGCAGGGAGCTCTCTCGGGTATCATGCCTAACATTGGTGGACCTGGATACGCTAGAAGGATTCTACTCTCTAGAGTTATCACCTCAGTTCTGTTATATGCCGCCCCAGTCTGGGCGGAGGCACTGAGGACGAAGGAGACCAAAAGGAGACTATCGTGACTCTGTGCGCTACGGACAATCAGCGGCTTTCGAACCATCTCTGACGAAGCTCCATTTGTCATAACTGGAATGGTCCCCATCGATATTCTCGCAGATGAAATGCTGAGGATATATAACAGAAGAGCATTGAGTCATCACGACGCCACTGGTATCAAGGTGATAAAAATTGAAGAAAGGGCAGCGTCAGCAGCTATGTGGCAAGCTCGTTGGCAGATGGACATACAAACTTATACCGACAATCCAAGACTGGATAAGTCGAAAGCATGGAGACTGCAACTACCATCTAACGCAGTTCCTATCTGGCCACGGTGGCTACCGCACATATCTACACCGATTTCGACACGACAACCATCCTGCCCGGAATTCCCAGGTAAAGATGAAGATACGGAGCACGCAGTGTTTTACTGCACACGTTTCACGGCATGGAGAATTACTCTGCCAAGTCCGTCAATACTCCTCGACCATATGTTACGATCGAAAGAGAATTGGATGAGAATATGTTCCTTCGTAACAACTCTACAAAAAGAGCTGCGGAGAATAGAAAAGCTAAGAAGAGCAACTGAAGCAGCGGAAGAAGCTGACACAGGAAGCATAGCCTTAACTGCTAACCAGTCCCGCGAAGTAATACCTAACGGCAGTCCCGCGGGGAGAGTGGTTGAAGTGTGTAGGGTGTGTGTTTAGTACGTAGGCGTATTCCTGGCATCGATTACTCAGGTTTGCGAATCGTGCATGCTAGTAGCTCTCGGGCTATTAGTATCAATGAAGATTACACATCCCTGGTGCAATCAAAAAAAAAAAAAAAAACGCCCACTTTCTTCTTAGAAAATGCCTAACAAGAAATTTTGTGATAAAATCTCTTAAAAATCGCGAAAATATTATTTGAGTAGAAAGATATCATTGCATTTTAATCAACAAGTTTACAACGTCACGTGCTCTTAGCGCTAAAAGAAGATAAAGGATAAGGTATTGCAATTTTTCTTTATATTTTTTATGATATCTTAATCTATTCACGTACATACAATATGTCTCGTAAATAGACAATTGTCAAATATAAAAGCATTGGAACAAGTTGAACTTGACGCTCTTTTAAATCTCACTCTTTTTCGTGACTGAATAGTTACAGGATTTTCGTTCAAGAGAACTTGACCTGTTTTTTACACTAATGTTTTTGGTTAGGCAATAATATTTTTAGTGCAAACCTAATTCCATTATAAAAGGTCTTATGTATAGAAGGGTTTTAATATTAACTATTAAACTATGTGTCCAATTGAAATGAGCTAAACGATTACGCAATCCACTTTCCAGTGCCTTTAAAATGTTATGCCGCATGGTGATATGCGGCAATATCAATATCATATGATATATGGCAACACCCCCGGCCCATTTTTAGGAAAAGTCCAATTTTCCGAATTTATTCTCTCATTGTGACAAATTTTAAGATTCTAAAGGGTCTTTCATTAAGCGCTTCCTATCTTTAAATTTAAATAAAGCAGTGTGTGTGAGATATCATCGAAATTTTTTATTCGTTTGAAAGACCTACCGATGCCATTATGTATGGAATACTCGTATAACATCGTTCAAATGTTCGCCGCGGCTTCTATGAGTGGCGCGCATCCAAAATGTCAAATTTTCCATGACTCTGGCGCATAAAACAGGCTGAATTTGACCGATGGCATGGGTTATGTTGGCTTTGAGGGCCGCTGTGGTTTGTGGCTTGTTGACCTGCGACTTCAGAAAACCCCACAAGAAAAAGTCTAACGGGGTCAAATCGCACGGTGGCCAGTTCACAACACCTCCACGTGAGATCACCATGCCCTCGAATTGCTGGTGCAGAATTTCCAGTGTGGAGTGAGCTGTGTGGCACGTAGCGCCGTCCTGTTGAAACCACATGTCGTTGGTGTCCATATGATCCAATTCAGGCCAAAAGAAGTTGGTTATCATCGACCTATAGCGCTCGCCGTTGACGGTGATGGCCTGGCCAACGTCGTTCTCAAAGAAATACGGACCGATGACGCCGCCAGACCAAAATCCACACCAAACAGTGACTTTTCGGGATGCATTGAACGCTCTTGGATCTCATGTGGATTGGTATCGACCCAAATTCGGCAATTTTGTTTGTTGACATACCCATTCATCCAGAAATGGGCCTCATCGCTGAAGATGATTTTTTGATGAAAATTAGGGTCAGTTTCCAACTGCTCCAGAGCCCATTCAGCGAACAGACGTCGTTGTCTATGGTCGTTTACCTTTAGCTCCTGGGTCAGTTGAATTTTGTACGGGTGCAGGCCCAAGTCACAACGCAAAATTCGCCAAGTTGTGGTCTGCGAAAGGAAGAGTTCTTGTGAGCGACGCGAAATCGACTGCCTCTGATTGTCCTGTACACTCTCACGGACAGCGGCGATGTTTTCGGCAGATCTTGCGTTTCGTCGACGTACGGGTCTTGGTTGATCGTTTACTGAACCAGTGGACTCAAATTTATCCACCACACTGCGAATAGTGCTCTCGGAAGAACGTTTATGGCGACCGTAAAATTGGGGAAGCGCGCGGAACGTTGCCCGAACAGAACACCCATTTTGATAAAACAATTTTATTATTTGCACGTGTTGTTGAACGCTATATCCATCCATGGTGATTTGGCAAAACAGACTGAATAAATGACAGCCAATTTGACAGATGTAGCTTCAACAATATGGCCGCTATCAACTGTCAAAGTTCGGAAGTCCCTATTGGAAGACTCTGTACATTGACTGGATGTATCCTATATGCCTTGATGATCTTAAATGCTGATACACCCTTCCCTTCCAAATTTTTTGGAAACCATATTTAAAAGTAAGTTTTACTAATTTTCTCCTTTGCATATACCCCAAGCAATACGTACCTACCAATTTTGAAGGTTCTATTTTGACTAGAAGCACCCTACAGCTTTTGATATCTTCTATACTTCACCTCCAATTTTTTGGAAACCATGTCGAAAAGTCTAATTTTAAATTTGTGTCCTTTGCCTTCTATCTACAAGTACTAACTCAGTACTAAATGTTAAGGTTCTATGTTTATGGGAAGTACCCTAACAATTTTGATGATCAGTGATCAGTCACAAAATATAAACTCTTGTATTTCGGCAACTGCTTGCGTTAGAAATTTCAAGTTTGGTAGGCTTACTAATATGACTAAACTCAATATAGTATTCCTGTAGTTATTGAGAGCCAAGTTGGAAGAAGGCTACAAATATTTTAAGTTGTTTCGGGTAAAGAAGGTGGTAGTGCACAATCAGTGTTGCCGATCAAGCGAACTTGAACTGAGACAAGCCGAAAAAAAGGAATTCCGAAATTTCTCGGACATTCTTTTATACGTATTCGGAGTAGTGACAACCAAAACATTGTTCGTGACTCTTTTTAAAATTCGCAATTGATTTTTTCATTTTAGGTTCGTCGGTCCAACTGCTAATTTCGTCCTTCTGCACTTCTAATTCAAGAACCACCAAGCAGATTTCTATGAAATCTAGTTTCTAGGTGCGCTGAAGTATGTAAATATAACTGAGTGCGGATAAAATAACGGGGTTGAGTGCTAAAAGTTATCAAATATTGTGACTTTTAATTAATACACTATCATACGCCTAACTCAAGAAAGTTTGTATCGCGGCTAACTCAAGTAAAAAATTGAGGGCATGTAGATTTATGAGGAGGTAAGAGGAAAATTATAACAAATCTTCTGGCGCAAACAGTTCTTGAAAGATATTGGAATGAGT
Organism: Pocota personata; assembly: GCA_963082735.1. Lineage (NCBI taxonomy): Eukaryota > Metazoa > Arthropoda > Insecta > Diptera > Syrphidae > Pocota > Pocota personata. Next base: position 188,464,696 of record OY720430.1, read on the forward strand.
GGGGTCACTCAATCATAATTTACCCCGTCTCTATCCGATTTGGATGACTTTCATCAAAATCCGTTAAGTGGTTTTTGTGTTAGGCGTACGGGGGTGGCCGTGGTGTTACGCTATTGATTCAAGGTTCGAATCCTGATGTCAAGAATCATCTATTTATTTCGCATGAAATAAATAAAAAAGTCGATTACTTGCGAAAAGCTAAGTCAACTCTACTGTGAAGGCATAACACTGGTAGTAGGGTGGTCATATGGCTAAAATGCAACTTGATCATGATGATGACATCAGGAGGACGGAAAAAAATACTGTGAATCATAAGCAACGACAATAATAGCGAAAACAAACAAAATACTCCCCAGTTATCTGGACAGCCACCCTTGGAGTTTACAGAAACTTAATACCACCTGAGTTTCAAACTACATCACTCTGTCTTTCTCTCAGTCTCTTCCCCTTTCCATAACCCCTTTAACACGTGCAAATTATAAAAAAAAGAAAAAAAAGAGAAAGATGATTCGTTCGAAGTCACTCAGTATAACTTACCACCGTTTCACTGGTACTACTAATGTGTCAGTCTAAGTCTATAAGCCAAATTTCATTAAAATGCGTTCAGCAGTTAGTCGACTAATAAAGATGATTGAACGATTTTTGAAAAATAGTGTTTGTTTGAACTGACCCCTCTCTCTCCTTTTCCGCGGACTAACGAGAAAACAAAATTAGGATACAGTTAATACAACGGTATGGGACTCTAACTGCGTGAGACCCGAATCGCACTTTACCAATTTGTTTGGTTTGGTCTGATGCATCCCATGCGATCTGAAAATCACCCAAATCGGCTAGTGACAGTGGGTTTTTTTTAAAGAAATCTTAACTGAATACATAAGTTGAGAAATACTAAACGAATCTTGATGGAATTTGGTTTTTAAGTTTGTTCTGAGACGTAGATGATCCATGTGGAAGGAAGATATGATCTGGAGATGAGATTCCCAAAAGGAACATGAGGCAGCACTGTGCCATACTTGGCAGATGTTTTTGATGTATTTTTTTTGCTGTGTACCTAACTAAATATTTGCTGAATTTCTGATAACATAACATGAAAGTTGAAACTTTTTGCGTTCTATTTATCAAATACAGCATGTTCCAGAGAAACGTGTCAGTAATTACTTCTTTTGCTTTACTCACACACACATGTATATTTATAGTCTTGTCATTGTCTACATTCAATTGCCGATAGCTCGTTGTATTTATTTCCTTTCATACTTTAACGGGAGAACTTTGTAAAAAATTTCGGAAAGTTTAAAATGATCACAAGGAACCTTGATGATCAATTCATGCTAAAACAATACCAAAGAGTTTGCCAAAATCATCTGAATCTTTGTATGGGCCTTACAATTCCAACTGGTTCGATGCAAAACATCCCAGTTACCTCTGCACTCGTTGGAAACAGGAAAATGAACGTAAGATTGTAGAGTCTTGATGCGAATCCAATAGAAAATGTCTGGTCACTTATAAAACAGAAGATTAGAGGAACAAATATATCTACAACAGGACAACTTACATGGGTTTTGAAGGAGAATTGGAGAATATTGAGTGAAAGCTGCACTTAAAAATGCCAGGCAATAATTGATAATCGATAATAACTGCGCAGTATTTTAATAAAAAAAATAAAATGAATTAAACTAATTCTGGCATTTTTCATAGTTTTTTTTAAAGACACGTTTCTCTGAGACACGCTGTATATATAAAAAAAAAACCAGCGGTTATAACAAAACTATAGACTACACAACTTAGCGATATTTTATTCAACTTTAGCGGCAATGCTGTGCACAAGTCGGTGTGGAGAACATGGATTGACCTAAGCCAAACGACACAAATTAAGGAACACCCTTTGTATTTTTTATTACTGCTAAGATCATGAAAGAATAGCCATTCAAACTTAAACATATAATTAATACCAGCTTTAGACTAAGATATGTTCTACATCACTGGAAGATAGCAGAGATAATTGTTATACCTAAGCTATGTAAGCCACTATTAGAAGTGACTTCATATCGGCCAATCTCACTTTTGGCGATATTATCAAAAAATTTCAAGAAACTACTTCTCAAAAGACTAGACAAAATTATCGAAGTAAGAAAACTTATCCCGAACCATAAATTCGAGTTTAGAAATAAACACCGGACAATAGACCAATTACATCGTATAACTAATGTTATAGAAACGGCACTAGAAGAAAAGGAAGTTTTCTCTTCGTTATTTTTAGACGTTGCGCAGGCTTTTGATAAAGTCTGGCATAAGGGTTTAGAGTATAAACTATATAGGGATCTACCTAGACAATATTTTGAGATTCTTAAATCTTATATAGCAAATAGATTCTATTTTATGGAAAAGCGTACTCTGAACTTATTGAAATACAAGCAGGTGTTCCGCAGGGGAGTGTTCTAGGGCCAACACTGTATATATTATATACTAGCAATGACACAATGCTAGCCACATTCGCAGAAGACACTGGAATCTTAGCAGTAGATGGGTGTGTGGTTAAAGCAACAGAAAAGTTACAAAATGCAGTTAACAAGATTCGAGACGCTATTATGGCGAATCAAACTAAATGAGGCGGAATCAACTCATATGAATTCAACAACAACTCATATATTCTTCTTCTTCTTCTTCTTCTTACGGCGAAGTTATGATCCGGAGTAAAAGTATCACAACCCTCCCACTTTACTACATCCCTACTGGTCCGCCTGTGGGGTTTGTCGGTTTGACCTCAGGAAGTACCGGCAGACTTCCCGGTTTCGGATCACTTCGTCACTGAGCCCAATCGAATGCTGGTGTTTTCGCATTTGTGTGATCCAGTTGTTTTTTGGTCTGCCTTTTTTGCGTGATTGCGTAGGAACGTTGATTGATATTGCCTTTTTGACGAAGTTCGAAGGATCTCTCCTTTGAACATGACAATACCAACTGAGCCGGTCGTGCTCTATCTTGCTTGTGATGGGTTATTTTTCATTTCTTCAAGCTCGTAGGTGCGACCTTTCATACTTCCAAGGTTCCAACTCGCGACTCTTAGGTTACGCCTAAGCCGTAGCATTATTTTGCTATCCCCCGGAAACCGAATAGCTTTGACCCGAGCATTTCTGCTCGTCCCAGGATCACAGCCATGCGTAGCATTGGTAGTGCCTGGCGGGGTAGTGCTTTTCCTTTTAGTGTACTTTTCCTTAATGCTAGGGTTTAAGCGTTTTTTGGTTTTGACACGTGCATGCTCCTGATTTTTTGATTTATGTTTGATCTTACTTTTACAACACCGGTGATCTCCAGTCGTGTCAACCCATGGATTCGCAAGCACACTTGCGGGACAGTTTTAAGATGATATATGTGTCGCTAGGCTCACCTGGATATTTTAAAAATTGCCTAGATGTGATTTTCCCCTTAGTCGCCTTCTACGACAAGCGCTATGTATTTGTGGGGGGCGCTGCAGTGATATTCTTAACCCGTCCCTCCACGGGGAAGAACAACTCATATATTATACCAACGAATTTCATTATCGTTATTAATAATCAAACTGTACCTTCCTAAGTGGGAGACATATTTACATGTGGCTAAAAAACTGTGTTGGAACAAATATTGAGACAGAAAAATATTCATCAAGTTTAGTCCAGATTGTGACGTCAAATAATTCCTATTTACGAATAAAATTCGATCAATTCCTTAGTCTCAATCAGTTATTGCCAGCTAGGAATTCCAAATACCTATAAAAGAAACTCCATATTCTCCACAAACTCTCCAAGCCTGCATTTTATAAACTGACAGCTCTCTCTACATACCAGACATATCAGTCACATTAACACTTGACAGATGAGTGTCTGCTGATTACTCAGAAAAATCACATTTAAGTGCCGAAAATCTCACACGTCAAATCACCATAACCAAATACTTTTGACAGGAATCGATAATGTCAATCGGTCTCACTGAAAGTCTCGTAAAAAGCGAAGAGCTCAAACGCGCGCACGCTACAAACACTTTGCACGACATTTACTCGAAATTGATGTCTGTCATCACACTCTGGAGTTGCTGCTGTGGATCACTTCAAGAAAAACCGAGATCCATAATATTCCAGAGCCAAGTGATGTTTTCCATTCGGTAAAGCACACACCGCACCATAACATGAGACAACTCTGGCCAGCAATGCTGCATCCGCATTTGCCTTCGACGTCAAACCAAGATCTAGATACAGACCTCAAAGAAGCCAAACGTAAGTCTCGTAAACATGAATTAATGCGGCTAAGTCACATGGTTTTTCCCTGGAAAAATTATGGACTTTTCCCTAACAAGCTGTGCGCGCTTTTCTTTGGCTGCGACTGTCTGCCATACTCGTATCAGCGTAGCGGTCGGAGTAAACTTTTTGTTGTTTTTGGGTCGAGTCGACTTGTTTCAGGAGAAATCAAATCGTCAAATCGGTTTCTCGTCGTCTCCTCCACAGCCTACCCTTTGTGGAGGTCCACATGGTGCCTGTGGTTGGGACCATGTGATTCTTCCGGGATCGTGATTTTCTCTTTTCTCTCTTTTGAGCTTAATCCGAGACTTTAGTTGGTTTGTCTAGGAAATTGGGATACTTTACAATTTGGAGCTGATCTGCTGTACACAGACGGGGGAAACCCAAATCCGTTCCTTTTTGGTTTTGTTTGTGCCTTGGATGTGGCAGTGGGACAGGGACGAAGATCGACCGTTCTTTATGGGATACACGACAGAAGCATGCAGCTAGCAACTGTGACAGACGGACAATTTAATTGGCTTCCACCAACCACCAACCACCGATATTGTCGTTTACTCGTAGAGAAGAACAGTTCGTCGTCGTTGTCGTAGTCGCCGTCTGCGCCAAGATTAATCCATGGCAAGGGGGACACGAGGTGTTTCTTTCAGTCAACAACAATATCGTGATGTTGTGGACAGAGTCAGTCACTGTGAGGAGTGCTGGCCCTCTTTTCTGGGACAAACTTACACGTTCTTTAGTTAGCAATGAATTTTCAATTCGATTGCATTAAGAGGTTAATTAGTGTGGTTGTAGAGACAAATTTGAGATGTTTTCGAGAAATGTTATGGTTATGTCTTTGCGAATACCTGGAATACCTTGTTGGGTAATGTGTTAATAAATTTTAGTTAACTTTGGTTTAGTGTGTAGTGAATAGAAGAGATGATGTTGTAAATAGCCGTATATGCAGGCGTGCAGGATTAATGACACTTAGGAAGTCGTAGATCAGCGTCATCTGTGGACAGAGAGATAGGTTGGCATCATTTATCCATTGGATGATCAAAAGAAGGAAATCATAGGATAAAATAGAATCCAAAGCATCTTAAGTAATGTGTAAAATCCACCAGTGGTCCTTTGTTAACTAGAAAAATCTTCAAGGGACCTAGATCGTTAGATATTCATATATCTTGGCAAGCAGAGGGACACTCTTAATGATACATAAACCCAGATACTGTGCATATTCTTCACAAAACTAACAGGCAATGCTAAAAGTTAGAAACTGAAAAGAAAATTGTGTTTACTCAGGCTAAGTGATTTTGGTCTAAGCTCCTGTAAGGATTAAAACACACTGGAGGCAGACAGCAAAGCGGCGAGCAAAAAGTCTAAACCTCAACCTAAGACCAGAACTTTATTTACCATTTATCTGGCACCAAATCTTTCCTTGTCCATGGCAAACTTTGGAGAGGTTTTACAGATCAGAGCTCCGACTACAGCATGTTCCATAGAAATGTATCTCTAATTAATTCGTTTGATATACTCACAGAATTACTGATAGCGCGTTGCATTTATGCCTCCAGTATAGTTTCATACTTTGGCGGGAAAACATTGTTACCAAATGAGTGGTGTTTTCTTCGTAACTCATTCAAAAGGACTGACAATGTGGTAATGTCGATGATGACCCAAGTAGAGGGTACATCAGAGCAACGTCAGCAAAGCACAACAAAGTGGTTTGTGAATTGGAAAATTGAAAAAATTGGAAAGGAAAAATTGTTTACAAGAGGAGTTAGTCTATCAACACAATAAGACGACGCTTGGAAGAATCTGGGATCAAGGACAGAGGTATTAAACCTAATCTGTTACTAACCATAAGACCTATCGAAAAAAAGGCTGTGTTGGGCAACACAGAACTTGAACCGTGATTAGAGTAACATTATATCTACGGATGAATCATCTTATTTCGTCAATAATTATCGGAAAAAAGACTGAAGAAAAAAAGGTGGACAGTTGCTACAATGCACAGTGAAACATCCAGCAAAGGTTCATGTTTATGGCTGCACTCAGCGAAAGGATTCGGGGAAAGTTAATAGTGTTTACAAGGAACCCCGATGCTCAATTTATGTATGGTCAGACTATACCAAAAGGGTTTACTAATGTCTGCCGAATCTCTGCATGGGCCTGACAATTGGTATTAGATCTAGAAAGAGGATAACGATCCAACACATCACAGTCTTCTCTGCACGCGTTGGAAACAGGGAAATAGTATAACACCTTAGATTGGCCATCGCAGAGTGCTGATGCGACCACAATAGAAAATGTATGGTCACTAATAAAGCAGAAGAAACACGGCTTGGTAGTCTATTTCTCTGCTTTATGCATTGCAACACGGTAACTAAAGAACAGACTTGTCTGACGTGAATTTCAATCAAGGAACAATTGAAGCTACTACTGTACGTTACCTTAAAGCCTATTAATAAACATAATAACTTAGATTCCATAATTAAGAACTTTTTTAATTTGCCTGCCAACAGCACTCCACCAGTGGATAGGTTTGTGTGGCTGTGTTGTGTGTACTCAGAATAGGAAGCGAACTATTTGTTTTGTTTTCTTTTCGTTTCTTCCGTGACGGGTGTATAAAACCACAATTTTCAGTGAGCAAGACTCTTATTTTTGCTTGAGTAGTGAATGCATTTTGACCAAACATGTTTTATTGGTTTGAGGATGTTTTTAGTTATAAATTAGCAATATTAAATTAAGCACATGGGCAAAGCCGGACGGAAATTAAACTCTTTATTTGACAATCGGAGATAACACTGTGCTATTGCACTTTTATTCGTTTATAATATGAATAAATATTTTAGCACCCTGTATGGGCTGACACATGAAAGTGAGAGACCTGTAGCTCTATGCTTCTTCGGAAGGTAATTTTTGTTCGATTGACAGAAGCTTCTCATGACAATTTTACTGTCGGATGTTTGTCAAACGTTCGGGAGAGGTGGGACCGTGAAAAATTTTAAAAATCTCAGTGATCGCTGACTTATATGAACGCCAAAAACCTTTTGTCAGTACCCAAATCGTAAGATAATAGCAGAGGTAAGATCTTTCAAAGGTAGGTAGGTTAGGTAGGTATATTAGCGCTAAGTGCGGCGTTTTGACACCACAAAAACTCGTGTACCCTGTTTGTTTACATGTGTTATTGGAGATAGAAGGATATAATTAAACCCAGCCCGTGGAGTTCAGAAACAGGATTAGTTCTCCAATCTGTTTAGAGGCTATCTCTCTGAAGTCGTCAAAGGAAGGTTTACATAAAGTGCGTTGTCTGGTCCTTGCTAGGACAGGACAACTGCAAAGAAAGTGGAAAAGGGTTTCTCTCTCGTTACTGTCTTTGCAGCTGCGACAGAAAGTGTTATGAGGAATACCAAACTTGCCGTGTTGTCCCCTATAGGTCAGTGGCCTGTAATAATGGCTACAATTCTGGCAATATCAGACCTTGATCTGTCTAGTAGCTCGTTTGATTTAGGTTTGTTGAAGGTGGGCTATAACTTTCTTTATATGGCACAACTGGTAAGGTTGTTCCACCCGAGATTGGCTGGTTGGAGGAAGTGAAGATGTAAACGACTTCTATCGGAAAATTGACTCTTTCCGCTAGCGAGCCGTTAAGGGCTGACCCTCGCATGGCCAGCTCCCAGGGTAATTCCAGAGTGGATACCCAAATGAAGGTAATTCCAGAATGGACACTTTGTTCATTTATTTCAAACCGGCATTGCTCTACCAGTTTTGAGGATATGGTAACTGAATCTATGGCCTTGATTGTAGCTTGGCTATCAGAAAAAGTTAGCTATATTTAGGTTGGACGTTGGGTGATTTCTTAGCATGCGGCAAACCTCCCGAATCGCAAAGAAGCTCCGCTTGAAAGACAATAGCAGAGTCTGGGAGACGGAAGGCATTTCGATATATTCAGTTGGTCCGAGAAAATTGCTGCGCCAACTCCGCAGTCCATTTTCGAACCATCCGTATATATACAGATATCAAAGCCATTGATTACCATTCCGTTCTTCCATTCTGCTCTGGTAGGGAACTTTACTAAAAAAAGGTTTTGCTGAAGTCGAGCGTGGGAGTCCTGTAATCGGTCGAAGATGTCACCAGTTCACTTGGTATCATCTCCAGGTTCTAACAGTGGCCATATGGCTTTCCTTTCCAGGGTGAATTCTTGTAGCTTGGTTTTAGTGGTGAATAGCATCATTTCGGTCTTGTCTGGATTTACTCCAAGGCCACATCTCGTAGCCCAAGAGTGTACCTTATCCAGAGCACTTTCCATGATTTGACTTATCGAGGAGAGGAACTTCCTGACACTAGTAAAAACACATCATCCGAGTACGCAACCACCTTAACTCCCTCCCTTTCAAGTCGCACCAAGATTTTATCGATCGCCATTATCCATAGCAAGGGGGAGATAACACCACCTTGTGGGGTGTGTGTGTGTTGCTTTGATTATTCTAGTACTTAGCATGGATATTATCCAATGGCTAAAGAAAGACTCTACACTTAACTCTTGAATGGCTTTGGTATGGATGTTGTTGAAAGCTCCTTCTATGTCTAGGAAGGTAGCAAGAGTGTATTCTTATTCTTTATAATGAAGAGTTTTTTCTACCGATCGCGCTACCTCATGAAGAGCCGTCTCTGTAGATCGTCCTTTGAGGTAGGCGTGTTGGGATTTCGACAGTGGATAACTCTCCAGGGTTTTTCGGATGTGAAAATCAATGATACGTTCGAAGGTCTTTAGTACAAAGGAGGACAGGCTAATAGGCCTAAAATCCTTCGCGGATTCATGTCCTCGCCGGCCTACCTTCGGAATAAAGACCACCCGAACACGATCTTTCAAAAGTCTGTACATTCACGTTTTCCGATGAAACTGAGATAATCAGAAGAACACAGCGGGCTGTCAGTGGTGTGTTCGTGAGTATTTAGACAAACGCCGCGAAAATCGATTATGTAGCTAAAGAGAGAAAAACAAAACAAATACTGTCATCAAAATGGATGCTCAATAAGTTATGAATTTTGTCCACCTAAACTTCTCTCCATATTCAAAAACGGATACCATCACAGAGAACTATCCTACAGCTGTGTTTTTGGGCTAAAAAAGGCAATTGGGTAGCAAGAGAAGACAATTAAGGTGATGGTATCGTACAGCGACAACCTAGTCAAAAGGATTCGATTTCATTGTCTAAGACGGCAAGGTCATGTAGGGTTAATGGACCTCGAATCCATTCTCTCAGCGGAAAATGTTCACGAGTCGGGAGCCAGATAAGTATAGCTAGTGAGCTATGTTGTCTTTCTGACATTTGTTACGGTCGGAAACACAAAAGAAAGGCCAATAGACTCGCAGTTACGCTTTATAGGCCACCTGATGAAATAATAACGAATGCTATACTGACGGTACAGAAAATGAATGAAAGTCGGAATTGGACTTATCTATCTGCTCGTGGAAGTATTTATTTATTCACTTTTTAACTATGGCGCGACATCTATATGCAATACAACACTAATCTAAAGCAAAGTGAAACACCCATGGATTTCATTTGCCGCCTAAATTGCATCAATCGCATGGCGTGAAAATTAAAGAAATTTATAGCGAATGGCTCAATAAAGTATCTTCTACGTTCATGTATTCCATTCGTTTTCGCGAGAACACTATAAATAGCTTTCATTGCTTAAGGCTTCTGCTCCACTTCCTAAACACTTTGTCTGGTTCTTTCCTTCCCATGACCTCAGCGAGCCCTCTCCGTCGTAGTCGTCGTCGTCGTCGTCCATGTCGAAGTCATCATTATGCGAGAACTCCAATGTAAAGGAAATCAACTCGCATACTCCTCATGAATGCGATAGCATATTGATTAATGATCATTATGCGATTTATTCAAATGATTATGACACACAAGTTCATATACCTCAAAATGAGGCACACATAGAGATAATAAATTCAACTACGTATCTACGTATCCATTAATTGAACGGGGGGGAAGAAGATTCGACGTCAAAGTCCACAAAAATAAAAACATGAACAGAAGCGACAATACCAGCGATTTACATTCGGCATTTGTAATTAACTATTCACAAGTCCAACAAAGCATAGAAATTATGAACTCCGTCGACGACCACGACGCAGAGAGATAGGAGAGAGCACGATACCAACTTATGATCTGTGGATCTGTGGATCGCTGCATTAGAAATGCTCGAAGTCTACGAAGTCTATTATCTCGCGATTGGAATTCACAAAAAGGAGCCAACTGCATACATACAAACTGTTGCAGTAACAACATCTAATTTGCATTTTGGCTAACTTAAATAGTTAAGAAGGGAGGAGAAGGCCGAGGTAGTGATGTGCATAGAGGCAATCAGCGGTGGGACCATCTCGGACGGAATCCAACCACCATATGAGAGTGCCAAAGGTACAAACGTGGCATGGCTAGCTAAGTCTGCACTAAGAAAAAAGGATGTCATCAACCGCCAATTATAAATTGTTGCATGATTGTGCAATATGCGCTGACGCCGACTACACCAACGAGCCTGTGCTCTTTGTGTGTTATTATTCAAAACTCAATGAAGGCGCTCCAGCGCTATTTGAAATGTTTTTTTATGGATGACTTTAGGCAGATACAGTCAGTTAGGCAACGTAGTACCAGAGACATACACAGAGAGCGAGAACAACAGCGGATGTTAAGGATGATCTTATCGCAGTATGCTGAGCTGAGTACCACCATCGAGTGAAGTCTATTCAAGTGCAAGTTCTGTTATAGAGAAGTAGTGATGGACTGATTTTAGTTTTAACCCATTATAGCACTTTTCAGTCGTATACAAATGCACTATCAACTATCTGTAATAGAGTGTATTGTGGGGAGTTTGCACAGGTACAGGACTTCAAGAGGGTAGGAGAGAGCTTAAATCTCAGTGCCTTATGAAGATTTCACCAACAGCCCTGGCTGAACAAGCCGGAGAAGCCGCAAGATGGAATTCAAAGATATGATCGGGGGTTACACCTTGCGTCTGTACCCGTGAAAAGACTGAAAGGTTCTATGCTGGTTTGAGGTGGAACATTTATCTATCATTTGGATCCAAGTTGTGGATGTACATAGGCATGCTTCAAAGACAGGATTAACTATTCGGCACCCTAAAATCGTGTGGCAGATCATTGCCGCAATTAAAGAATCCAAAGCAATCAAAGCTTGACGGCATTTTTGCCGTGGTCTAAGAAGCGTTGCTAACAAATAAGACCTTTTGCATTTAATCTTGGAAAAGACTTGGGTGACTGCTTTCCTGATAGGTAGAGGTAGGGAATGATTGTTTAGCTCGCAACAGAGTGCGAGGAGTGCTTTGGCCGGATTTGTCTACGGCTCACTACTTCAGGAAAACTGTGGAGAGTTACGAAGTAAATGACGTTTACTAAGAAATCTGTAAAAGGAGAACCTGACTTTCGGAAATAACGGTAACAACACTATAACGAAGTTAGGGATGACATTGTACTTAACCCGAAAAAAAGGTTCCAAAGTTGTATATACAGAAGTAGGATTGGCCAGCCATTAACTAAAACTTAAAAACAATGTTGAACACAATACGAAAGCAAATTTCATAATGGACAGTGCATAAACAATACAGACATACTCGACATTTCCCATGCACTTATGGACCAAATTGACTATGATCAGTTGAGCCTCTATCACATCATCGCAATCAAAATAACAAAAATACACCACCCATTCGACCCGGTCGGTGCTCGTTGAGTACGACCGACCGAGCACAGCATGATAACCACAGCTGGTGAGCCTGCCGAAGCCCAACATTTGTACAACAACTTCAAGTAAATATGGCATTAATACGAGGTGCGTACCTCAGGGTGCACCGCTTACTTCTTTTTAAAGGGAAATTAAATTAAATATTTGTTACAAAATTGAACTCAAATGTGTACAAGATTGTTATTTATTGTTTGTATACCCTAGGGATCAACTAAAAGTATCGATACTTTCTGTTCGATATCCGATGCTTTTGTAATTGATACTATAAGTCCGATACCTATCGATAGTATCGAAAAGTGTGTGTGTCGAAAATAAAGTGTCGGCCCAAGAAAAAAATAAATTGAATACACCCTCTCGAAAAAATCGAGACCAACATTGAAGTCTCGGACGGTTAAAAAATATTCCGGTGTTTGATCCAGACTTCAAAAGTCTGCCTCCACAAATGGTTGAACCAGGGTAACTCGTCTTCAACCGAGACGGAATCAGATGGGGGAAAAAGTAGTTGAATCCTACGAGGAGAAAGCGTAGCGAAGGCAAAGACCAGCTAACACGTCTAACGAGCTGAGTGTTGTTTTAAACCAAAGTGAAACGATTTAAGTCTGACCCGATTGAAACCTGAAATTAAATGAAAGCTGTTTACCCAGGTTTATAAAAACAGTTTCAATTACATGCATGCCACAATAGTCCCATCCAAAAAGCTGGTCAAATAATGACTGAAACCGGAAAAACTGTACAAGCTAATATTTTTAGCAGATCGGTCGTAGGAAGAATGGATTCAGTCTTTAAATTTTGTTTGTATTCTTTATAATGTTAAACCTCATACATATATCTATAAAAATATTCAAATTTTGCAGGCGCTTTTTATTAAATTTTCTTTACATGATATTAAGTAGTATCGATACTATCCTTTCCAATTCTAACAGGGTATCGATACCCGAGTACCAGTATCGATATCCTTATCCACAGGGTATATTCATTTTGATGTTGCAAAGCAACAGACAAGCTCACTTTAAAAAATAAAGTGCACGACTGGGTCGCACAGACAGGCAGACTTTTTTGAGATTACCAAGATATTTTGCTTACCCAAAGCTATTTACTGTGATGGTTAATACTAATTGTGCATATCTCATCAGAGCCCGTAAGTTTCGGTTACATATGGTTAAAAATTGTTTAACAAAAAACCTCAATAACCCAGGCAAAGGTGATGTCCCTTCCCACTCGATCTTCGAAAGTATGAACGCGAAAAATCTGAAACAGTTGTAGGATTCATAAAGTCATGAGAAGCCTGCACGAAAAATAAGAAAGGTCACCTGGCGCAAGTGGTTTTTTGAAAAAGTTGGAAGACGTGGGGTTAAAAATTATCCCACTATATCTTACCCCTGCTCCATCCGATTTTGATGATTTTAAGGCCCACATGTCCAGCTTAGCCCAAGGCACAAATTTCGTTCAAATTCGTTGTGGTTCTTCAGTTAGCTCCCCGTCCATATGTTACCCCCACTTAATCAGATTTAGGTTATACTCAGACGAGGCAACTTCGACAGTCTTAGCTTACAACCCGAATTTCATCAAAATCCATTCAGAAATTCTTGAGTTAGGCTGGCAATAAATATGATTTAAATGTTTATACCCAGCCCTCCACAACTTACCCGTACTCCAAACGACTTTGACAACTTTTTGATGAAGCTGCGACACATACTTACATACGTGTGTCAGGGCGCAAGCACACAAGCATATTTTGGATGCCCTTCGAAAAGCGAGGGTAACAACATACATAATAAAACTGTCATAGGAGGGGTGTCACAAGGTGGAGTGTTGGTCCCATTTTTTTTTTTTTTTTAATTTGAGCGTGCCAAAGGGGATATGAATACCCTCATATCATTGCAGGGCACGGGCGTTTGTAGATAGATAGACAGAGAGCGAGAGAGAGAGAGAAAGAAAGAAAGATTGGTGATGAAGAGGTTTGAAACTTAGGTTGTATTAAGTTTCTGTAAACTCCAAGGGTAGCGTCCAGATAACTGAGGAGCATTTTTGTTTTGCTGTTATTGTCATTGCTCATGATTCACAGTAATTTTTTCCGTTCTCCTGGTGTCATCATCACAATCAGGTTGCATTTTCAGCCATATGCCCAAGTTGATCGACTTTTTTTTGTTTATTTCATGCGAAAAAGGTCAAGATTACATCGAGGCAAGTCATCAAATACGTAGGTGTCATGATTTACACAAGGATCTCATTTAATGAACATCTAGAGTATGTTAGTGCCAAAGTATCACGAGTGAATAATGCACTCATACGTATCATGCCAAATCATGGAGGACCGAGATACAGTAGAAGGCGGCCAGAGTGGTTATATCTGTGGTACTCTAACGGTCACCAACTGGCTAGTGTCATGAAAATTAAGTCGTAACATTGAATCGACATACCAGACTCGCACAATATCATCAGATATCAAAGGGTAAATGCCATTTTCACCAATAACCCTAACATTTCCATACGAGATATTGCAAAATAAAAGGTTCAAAAGTCAAAGTCATACGTGCAAAAAATAAAGAAATTTTATAGACTCAAAAGTTTCAAGGCCCATAAAGCCCCTGGTCGCTTTGAAGAAAAAGAAAAGATTGCAAGACCATCTTAAGATAGTCGAATTGCATCGTTTTGAATGATGGAACCAATTGCGAATGCCACTTTGCAATTACCAGGCCAAACCCTATTTAAGGCAAATGTGTACGTTAAATTTAAGACCTAAAAGACGTCTAAATTTCTTCCTCTAAAATCGATATGCTCTTGCGGGAAGCACAGTGAAGAATTTGTTTGCAAAGGCACTGTACTGTAGAAACGTTTCCAGCCATCTATTAAGGTATTACGAAGGATATAATAATCCTTAAATCCGAAATTTATTCAGTTCTACTAACCAACTTAGAGCACTTGTAGTACAGCCATAGAAACTTCTTTCTATTTCGGCACATATTTTCACAAAACACTTGAAAATGTGCTCTCTTTTGCAAACCCACTTTCAACCTACACTGTCTATCTGTTTATACCCTGCACATACTGGCATTCAATTCAAAATCAAATATGGATGATCCTCATAAAACAACTCGAGGATAGAACTAGATCTCTATTCGATAGATGGGCGTACCTTCTTTCGGATGATATATTGCGGTGATGGTGCATTCAGTCGGTGGTGTCCATATGCCTTCACCTCGTCATTGCATAAAAATGTAAGCCAGCTCTCTGCAAACATAATAGTGAGATGATTATATGTGTTTTATAGCGATAAGTATTCGCATTTGAAATTGGAAAATTGAAGAGGTGTGCCCCATAGGTGTTACCGGAAATAATCGTTCATTACAGACAATGAAAAAGTGTAGCCTGTTCAATTAGAATTATTCCGTAACGTATATAGGTGCAATTGCTCATTTAGGATGGTTGCTGACATGCAATTTTCAGTTCCGCTACAGATTCGTTAAGATTGCTACTGCCACGGGCTTATATGAGAGAGCGCACACATGCTACTGAAAAGTTCTCATATAAGCCCATGGCAGTAGCAATCGAAGCGAAACTACACTTGATGGCATAAATCTTGCTACACTAATACTGAAAGGGCCAATAGTTTAGCTCGTTCTTAAGAAGTCTTCTAAATTCTAGTGGAATGAGAGACATAGTAGTCGAAACAGCGGTGGAGAGTCCGATTTCCGGGCTAAATACCACTAAAAATTGACGAAAATACGTATGTGACTTCGTCCTCTGGCGTTGATGATATTACAAAATTGTATCTACGAGTATATAAAGCAATTCAAAATTGAATTTTTACTTTTCGTTCTCAACTCATGTATCAAATTGCAACATTGCCCCAGGTATTGAAAGAAAGCTAAAGCCATTCCTAATCTAAAGCCTGAAGATCCTGCAAACAGCACCAAAAGCTTTCCGAGAAGATAATTAAAAACGGAATGGTGAACATTTTGAATGCAAGGAATATTTAGTTTCTGCAATAATCTGCTTTCAGAGCCTAGTTGATAGAATTCCTCATGTGAAAAGGATCTTTTAGACAATAAGTCAAAAGGCTTAGTGCTCATATCGAAAAGGCTTTCAATTTTCTATGACACTCCGGTTAATTGTATAAAATATTATATTTCCGGAGTATCTGTTTGGTTTCTGTTAATAACTCGCTCTCCACTGAGCATTAAATTTCTGCAGGAGTACCCCAAGGTTCAGTTTTAGCTCCCATATTGTTTAACGTGAACATGCCGTTCATAAGTTACCGGACAAACCATTTTTTCCTATAATTATACGTTCATCTATCTGTGGAGGACTCAAATGAACAAAATTCTTTCAAATCCTGTTAGGGTTGATAGTAGACATTATTACATCTCAAAACAGGTAAAGGGGTTTTAAGGAAAAGGAACGGAATTAAGGCATAAACCGATGTAGGGAGTAATGAAACAAAACTGCAAATGTCATTAACTTACCATAAAATCAACCATAAAATAGAAATAATTTGGTTTTTTGTACAAAATTTTCCAAAAAAACTGCAACTCAGGTCTTTTGTGAGAAAACTAGGTTTGTTTTCAAAATTTAAAAACAGGTTGCGTATTCTTCCGGCGCCAGTTAGTCTTGAAACTTCAATGCGAAGAAACAATGAACAAAGTGAAGTGAACGTTTCGGCATAATAACCTTGCATATAGAAGGGTATGATGTTGCAGATAAACTTAAAGAATTGTCGACTCTTAAGACCCGGAAGAGAAGCGGAAGGCCCACATTAACATCAAAACAAGAGAACCAGACTGTAAAATTAATAAGCAAGAGGGATCGACGGCTTACAGATGGCGAAATCTGTGCAGAGTTCAACTGTTCGCACTCAAAGCAGATATCAGTAATTATAACAAAAAAGGCGTTTAACTGTCGTAGGCCTTCATGGTCGAATAGCATTACGAAAACCTTTTCTACGACCTGAAAAGAAAGTCAAGCGGCTAGATTGGGCAGTCGAGCACCAGGATTGGACATCAACGTCTTATGCACGGACGAGTCGAAATTTAAAGTTGTTGGACAAAAAAGGAGAGTTCACGTTTGGCAGTCTGCTGAAGAAAAGATGCTCCCTAGCTATGTGATCCCAACAATCAAGCGGTGGTTCAACAATGGTCTGGGGATGTTTCTCTTTCGCCGGTGTATCAATGGAATCATGAATAAGGAGAAGTACAGATAAATATTAGAAAAACACACCTTACCACCGGGTTTGTGATTAATAGGCTCTGAGTTCGCATCAATGTAAAATAATGATCCGAAGCATTCTTCCAAGTATTGCCGAGGAAACGTGGACCAAGAAGAACAAGAAGGAACAATGAAAAAGATGAAATGGCCTGTCCAATCACCCGACCTAAACCCAATAGAGCTGCTTTGGGATGAACTTGACAGAGAGGTTCGAAGACAGTGTCCAACATCGGAAGTCAAACTTTGGGAAATCGTTAAAGTAGCCTGGAGATCAATAACATTGGAAACTAATAAGAAGCTGATCGATAGAATGCCTAGATTGACGATCAAAGTGGTGCAAGTACAAGGTGTATTTATCGACGAAAAAGAGGTCTAACTCTATTTTATTACCCATATCTTTTTATTTATTAGGTTCATTTGACTAGATAAGTATAATATTGATGAAGCTACTTACAATAAATTTTGATTATTGATTGATTTGATTATTTCAATTTCTTTGAGAGAATGTATTGTCCGAAAACTTATGGACGGCAGTGTAGGTATAAAGCAATTACCAAGAGTTGAGATTGAATCAAATTTTCCCAAGGATTGGAAGAACTCTAAAGTCATGCCTAACCTAAAGCCTGAAGATCCTGCAAACCGCTTCAAAAGCTTTCTGAAAAGATAATTAAAAATGGAATAGGAATAATTTGCAATAATTTAGTTTCAGAGACCAACACGTGAAAAGGGTTTTCTGGACAATAAATTAAAAGTCTTAGTACCATAGATATTTGAAAAGGGTTTCAGTTTTCTATGAAACTTTGGATTATTGTATAAAATGTTATATATTGTGGTTTTCCTGAGTATATTTCTGTTAATACTGCAGGGGTACCCCAACGTTTAGCTTTAGGTCCCATATTTTTTAACGTATTCACATTGGATTTTCCTGAAATAATTAATTCTGAGTCTTAAATTTTTGCTGACACTGATGAGCTTCGTCTCGCTATTGAAACCAAGTTACAATAAGCCCTTAATGTTTTCAAAAAGTAAATAGAACCATATAAAATATATATATACACTAATTAACAAAAATTCTCTACTGAATATTTGTAAGGTAATTTTCAAATCAATTGTGTTGTATGGCTATCCAGTATAGGGAAATTGCGCTAAAACATACATTAGAAAACTACAGGTAGCTCCAAATATGGTCCTGAAATTGTAACTTAAGTTTTCTTGGTAGTTTTCTAC
This sequence comes from Pocota personata, assembly GCA_963082735.1. Taxonomy (NCBI): domain Eukaryota; kingdom Metazoa; phylum Arthropoda; class Insecta; order Diptera; family Syrphidae; genus Pocota; species Pocota personata. The sequence continues at coordinate 188,483,152 of OY720430.1, forward strand.
TACTGAGTTACTTGATGAGGTCAACATTGATGTTATTTCTACATGAATTCATCAACTCAATGTTAAAAATTTTGTCCAAGTGTTCAATGTCGGATAATATCCTAATTTATAAGTTAATAAATCCATAAATAGTTGCTACTACGTTTCTAGTTTTTTGTTCACCTGTTCGTTTATCTAGCAGTACAATTCGTCCATCATTAAGAAAATTTAGTTGTTCTCAATATTTTTGTTAAAAACTGAAAAATAATGTCAAAGTAATACATAAAGACGCCCACTTTTTGGAGGCGTTTTCTTAACAAAAAACATATATTGCTTTTTCGAAGCTATTTACAGTAATGGTTAAGTCTTATTGTGAATATGTCATCAGAATCCGCGAACTTCGGTTACATATTTTGGGAGTCACGCTAAAAAAAAGTTGCAACAATAGTTTTGTAATAAAATTTCTTGAAAATCGGGGAAATATCCTCTGTATAGAAAGATATCGTTGCAACACCACGCTCACTGTATTAGGGGTGACTTAAAGGTGGGAGATAGGGTATCACACGATTGTAACTTTCCTGTATGTTTTTATAAGTATTCACTTTATATTCCACATTATAAAATTGTCCAGTAGTAAGATCTTTGTGTTTAAATTGTGCGGCACACTGGTTTAAGTGTGGTAGAAATACATACGAGTAGATAGTAAGAAGAAAACTGGTACACATGGTAATTGCTATAAGCAAATTTAAACAAAAATTTACGGGCAGGACAAACTATAATAATCAGTCGGTGTAGTAAAAAAGCTGAAAGTGCCTATTTAAATATTTAACCGAACATTTCGAATAAAAACTAGATGCGAGAGTAGGATCTACTATCATTGTCTGAGGACCAGAATGTAGCGCCGAAATTTTGCAAGAGAGTTGCCTCAAAAAAAAGGAAACTATTTTTTTAGGGCTACCACCGATGATGCTAACTATGAAATTGCACCGTCAAATTCCCCAGAAACTTGTACGTAACATCTCAGAGGATTTTTTCGAATGCGTTATAAAACTACAAAACTCTTTTGTTGACAATAACGTCATAATGTCTGATAGGCAGCCATGTTCTGACATATGTCTAATATCGTCGTAGTTATATTCGAGAAATAATCAATTTTCGAAAGCAGTAAAGTACCGTTATTCGAATTTTGAACGGTCTTAAGTAAAGTACCACCTTCCCCCGTTTTTAGCTATGGGGTATAGAACTTGTTTTCCTTTTTTTTGACTCAAACCACTAATACTGCTTGAAGTATCTTTATTCCTCTCGCTAACACGTCTGTCCGTCCGTTTGTCACCACCTTCTAACTTCTAAACTATAAAAGCTGTATGCACGATTTTTCCAAGTCATACAAAACAATGACCCATACGGGGAAGAAAATAAATCACCCACTCCTATAAAATGTGTTACTTGCATCTACAAGGTACAACAGTATGAATTGTTGATTTTTGCAAATGGCGTCTACTGTCATCGTGATATTGACAGTTGTGTAGTAACCAGATGCGAAAATACGACGATGAACAATGGAACGGTATACTTTTTTTTTATATAATATGCGCGCGTCAAAGTGGATATGAATACTCTTATATTATACTATTAGAGGACACGGACGATGTGAAGAAGAGAGAGAGAGAGAGAAAGAAAGATTTAGTGTAGAGGTTTGAAACTCAGATGGTATTAAGTTACTGTAAACTCCAAGGGTAGCCGTCCAGGTAACTGGGGAGCTTGTTTGTTTTGCTTTTGTCGTTGCTCATGATTCACAGTATTTTTTTCCGTCTACCTGATGTCATTATCACGATCAAGTTGGATTTTCAGCCATATTACCACTCTACTGACAGTACTATGCCTTCGCAGTAGAGTTGACTTAGCTTTCGCAATTGATCGACTTTTTTATTTATTTCATGCGAAATAAATAAATGATTCTTGACATCAGGATTTGAACCGTGAACCAACAGCGTGACAAGCGATGATGCTATCACTACACAACGGCCACCCTCAAGAGGATGGAATAATTGTCATAACACAACATGAGTTTCGTTGAACATTTTCAACTGAGCCTGTGTGCTGGGAACTTTTCAATGATATGCTGTGTAATGTGAAGCCTTTCTCGAATTCTGGTAGATCTGATACAAACGCGTTTTGTTTATGCCTCGCATTTACCGTATTTTACCTGTGCCAATATTGTAAACCATGTGATAAAGTGGGCCGTACAACTGCAGTGCAAAGTGTCCCTTTTAAATTGAGTGGCATTTTTTTTATAGCAAAGATTTCACGAGTTTTCTCGCGCCGACTCAGTTTACAATGAAAACTAAATATTTAAAAATTTGGGCACTTAGCAAGAACTATTGCGTTTAAAACAATATCTGATGCTGGTAGGTCGGAGAACAAACAAGTTAAGTGATCTGTCTTTGAACGACAGATTCAGAATCCAACCAACCTTCGATTTATTAGGCATATTTTGTAAATCTACCGCGTCTTCGTTTGTGATGCATAGTCCCCAAAAACTATATAAGTAAGGATTACTTCAACATTATCTTTTAAAAGAGTTTACGTTAAAGAGTAAAGGGCTAAAGACGCTACCCTGGTGCACGCCAACATTGACCGCAAATTTCTTGGTTATTCCTGCCGCACACCTACTATGGTTTTCGTATTCTCGTACATGTTTCGGATTAGTCTGATATAAGTCTCTGCGAGCCCCATAAATGCTTTGTCGAGGTCAATGAAATGCATGTGCAGATCTTTTGAGTCATCCAACATTTTTACTAGAAACCGAAAAAGATTATCTTTTCAAACAGAAAAATGCATCTTTCTTAAATATGTCAGTGTACCTATAGATATAGCAATTAAATGGTGGACCAAATTGGTATAGTAAAGATACTGGACAGTGTTTTTTTCCAGGTTCATAATATTTAGGACTCACCTTATTATTTTGCTAATTTAGTTGAATATTAGAGAGCTTTCCATTCAAGCATAGTTTCTCATTTATCTGCAATGAAACAAATACAAATTGCCTTATAAATATTTTATCAGCAAAATATAAATCATTTTAATTAAAATATAAAGATACCCATGTTCTCCAGCAAACAGGAAATTAAAACAAATCCATCAACTCACACAAAATATACTTCGTTCACCCTAACCTCTAATCCCTACGTTGAGGTGCTTTCCCTTCAACTTTCTCAGCAAGTAATCCATTTTCAATTCCATTATCAGCTTAAATCTGAAGGAGTATTTATTTTTCCCTTCAAAAAAAGATATTATTTCCATAACTTTCAAAATCGGTTCTCCTCTGAGGCCGGAGGGAGAGACTTGGTAGCTAAAAGGTCATAGACTACCATCCTGGGATATGTGTTTTCGAAATACTTGCTTTTTTGTGTGCTTTTAACAAGCATTTTCACCTTAAAATTAACCCCACAAACTGAATTTAGAGGAACAAACACAATAACAACATAAAATACTCGTAATCTTCAAAGTGTTTTACATAAATTTAAAGTTCGACTTGTGCTCGCAGTAAATTTTCGCAATTTGAGTTATTCGGAGGTTAAATAAAGAAAAAAATAAGAATTAAGAAAAAAAGAAAATACCAGGCACGACAACGACTGATCAGCATGTTGTTTGAGTGTATGCATGCATGTTTGACTAGGAACACATGTTAGGCGGCTTGAAAATGGAACTCACAGCTCTGTGCAGACGTCAACTTTGGTTAAATTATGGAAATTTTATTCCAACAAGTTGAGGGAAGGGAAGCAGCCGGCACAAGCACAATGTCGGTCGTCGTCGTCGTCGTTTCGGGTCGTATAATAATTTAATTTGTAATTTAAGTGGCTGCCATTGGTTGGTGCTGTCATCCAATCCAAACGTTGTTGTTCAATGCCTTTGGAATAAACTTTATAGACCTTATTGGTGATCGGTATTCAAGTTTGTCTTTGAGTTTTGTTGGACGAGATCGTGGTGGCTTGATTGGAGTGTGTTTGTGAGCTATTTGGAACATCGTTAAGCGATTCTAGTTTATGATTGGACTTTGAAATTTTTCATTTAATTGATAGACGACGAAAATTATGCACAACTTTCAGGGTTTTTTAGGCGGTCTATGTTTAGAACAATTTGTTTATTTTTAATTTGGCATTACTTAGGGACGATGTTCTATGACGTCATGCAGTGCTGAACAGACTTGTATGTACTCATTAATGATAATTATGCAAAAAAGGGGGAAATTATTCAAGAAATTAACAGAATATCACAAGAAATGAGGTGATAGGATTAACTAAAATTAAGCTTGGTACAATATTGCCGCCATCGTTGGGGTAGTTGAAAGATGAAAAGTACGCGAAAGACTCCCTCGATGAATCTGAGGCGTCAACAAAACTGATTTGAACGTGGGTCCTTCAAAGTGGTGATAGGTTGCTGCATATTAAATTGTAGAATGTGGAAGTATCAAATGGAAAAATGATAAATTTTAGCTGATAAAACACTTTTCTTACCTGAGACCTCAACCATGATTTCGAGCACAAATGTATGGTTTGGTGGTCACGGTATGGGAACGAATCCGCACAATTGATACGAAAGCTCTTTTGAACTACTTCTACTGAACCGTGGTAATAAACTATCCTACGTTATGCAATAAGAAGGCAAATCATCGATTATAAATCAGTTGATCGGAGCCGAAACCAACAATACTGGGATGCTTATGAAGCAAAAATGTGAGATCGGCTTTAGCAATATCTCATAAATATCCATAATACACAGTTTCGCTTTCGACAGGTCAGAGTTAACACGTTATACAGTGGTGTTCCAAAATCACACAAAACTGGTAGAAAAAAATTAAGTGCATGACAGTGCACTCGTCACGTTGTTTAATTGGAAATCACTCAGATTTAAAATTTAAACAAAATCGTTAAAAAAGTTTTAAAAAAAAATAAAAAAATAAAAATGTTGAAGATTTTCCAAAACTTGTTTTTGTCATATTCTTGTACTCGTATGTGTCAAATATTGTTCAAATATTTGCCAATTTTCAGGAATCGGTTAATAGGCAAAGTACCGTTAAATGTATTTTTTGGAGAAAACCTGGTACGCCATCCATCATCCGCAACTCAAATATCAAATTTGATCAAAATCGTTAGAACTGTTTTCAAGGAAATCGATTGTTTTCAAACTCAGCCGTTAATTTTGGGGTTAGAATGAAAATTAAGATTTTGCTTCGAATTATCACTCTACTGATCCCAGATATGCGCATGCTGTTCGCTCGTATATTATAGGTAAAGAAACTTTTCGAACTTAAGTCCAAAATTTGAATGCCATTTCCTCACATAGGTATTTCTAAAATAACTTAGGTAGGAGTGGTTGCCGCTGCGCACTGCCCTGGCGTCCAATTAGCACTTAAGCGCCGTTTTGAGTATCACAACTCACGTGACCTTGTTTGTTAGATAGTGTGAAACGAAACGGGTTCAAATCCATACTGTGGCATTCAGAAAACTGAAAAACTCTGTGATACTTTTCTCTGAGATTTTCTTAAGGTTGTCGAAAAAGGGTTTGCCTAGAGTTCGGTGTCGGATTTTACTTAAAGCCGGACACTCGGAGACGAAGTGGGAGAAAATTTCCTTCTCATTAACATTTTTAGAAGTGCGGTAGTCTGTGTTAAAAAGGATGCTCAGTCCAGATGAATGCGTCCCTACTGGCCAGAGACCTAGTCGCTACAATCCTTGCAGCCGCTACCCGAGTCCTTTTCTCAGGTTCTTGTATTCGGGTCTAGTTGTAGTTCGGTCAGATCATAAATGACATAACTCTGCAAACTGCTGATAGCAAAAGATTCTCCCCTTGACAGTTCCCATTGGAACGAGGACTACCTCTGCAAGGATCTGTCAAGGGCAGACTCCATCCTCGCCCGTTTGTTCCCGTCTATGTTGGTATGACCTGATACCCATAGAAGACTGATTTTGACTGTTCCACCAGCGGGGAAGATGATGTTGTTGAAATCGGGGCTTTGATAGCAACTTGACTATAAATGAAAATGGCGATATTATCAATGGGAATTGACTTGAGTCTTATTATCCGACAAGCTTCACATATTGCTAGAACTTGCGCCTAGAAGACACTGGATGAATTGGAAGGACGGAAGGATACTGATATTTTCAGTGTTTCCGAGAAGATTCCCGCACCGACCCCACAGTCCAACTTTGAATAGTCGGTAAAAATTGCTGGTTTGGAATTCTTTCCCAGTCTGCTCTTCATATTATATTATTTAATATTTTCCCAAATAGGGGGGACTTCGTCTTTGCCTTGGTTATTCAGGTTTTTTTCTGTTAAACAATTTATATCGAAAAAAAAAATAAAAATATTTTTGACATATTCGAGTGGACATTTTGACGTTATTGTCTTTACAGCCTCGTATTTCATAGTACATATTTACAAATGAGTTATGCTCTGCCCAAAATTTCATATCCCGCCCGTACATACATACATACATACATAGATTTGGCAATTACTCCGAAACTTTGTATAGCAGGTGTGAAACATTGTTCAGATACAGATTCTTGTTAGTATTCAAAAAATTGCTCTTTTTTTAAATTTATCATACTTGCCTCTATTGTAGAGAAACTCAAAAAAAGAATCTCGAAATTCCACTTTTTATTTTCCAAAATCTCGAATTTTTCTCGCTCAAGGTCCACGGCATGGCTGGCAGTGTAGTCCTTTACTCCTTTCTGTAATCTGTAAATCCTCAACGCCAACGACAAATGCACTGCCAATAGAATTTTTTTTTTTCCATCTCCATTGACTGTTCGTTCCAAATAAAGAGGAACATACGTCAACGATCTTTTTCTCTTAGTTTTTGTAGACTAGAACAGGGCTGCCACTTCTACTGGTATCGTAGTAGATCTACTGCGCTTCTCCCAAAATAGGAATCTACTCCGTAGTGAATCAAATCTACAAGCAGCTTAGAAATTGTAATTTTTATTTTAGCAATGGCTTGAATTTCCTTCATGAATATCTCCATCGAACTTATTCCTTTGTACTCAGTATCTGAATGCACCCATTTTCATAAAATATATTTTTGGAATCTGGCTGTTGGCTGGGAGCTACCAATTAGACTTCTATAAAATGTTAGTAAATAACAAATTTGTTCTTTCTGTTCCTTCTACAACTACGTCGACGTTCAATAATGGAAAATAACTGTGTGTTCTTCTGCAAAAATGCACTGATTTGAAAGATTTTTCGCAAAATGTTTACTTGAAGTAGGATTCAAAACTTTGTACATAGACATTGGTAAATTCTTCCGAAATTTTGCCTATCAAAAATTATTTTCAAAAATGATTTTGTAACTGCTTCTCAACATTCCAATTTACTCCCCTTTTTTTTCGAAATATACTGCATATACATTTCACAGATAACTTCTTTCTATCGCACATTCATTTCGAACATGAACTTTTAATTGCACTTTTCTACTAAATAATAGACCACATGCGTTATTTTTTTGAGAATTCATCTTGACGTAATTACCTCTAAGCCAACATATAGTTTACCATACTTTGGTTCATTTATAACGGAGTTATGCTCTGCACAAAATTTCGTGTAGAGTAATAATTATACGGATGTGGTATGTTTGAGTGAAAAAAAAAATGTTTGTTGGGGTATATTATGCCACACCCACAACAATTTTTTTTATAATTTGTCTTCCCTTCGGTCCACTACATAGCATTTTCGTTCAAAATTTCAGTGACATATCATGTTGAATCCATTAATGTTCCGTTTTATACTAGTACCATTCTGGTATGGAACACTAACACTAATAGCTGTTATTGCTATTTATGTGAAATGAAAATAGTCGACTTTGCTATGAAAAATAGCAATTATGTTGTGTGCGAAGAACAAGTATTGCTTTTGACTTCCCCAATGCTAACAGCTCTGCGACCGAGATGGCTAGTGGCTGATCTGTGATCGAATGCGTCGGAGGAAAGGAATGTTTCGTAAATTTTTTTCAATTAATAATCCTTATATTGATCCTCAAAAAAGGAGACCCTCTGAACTGCGCCAACTGCAGAGGCATTAGTCTCCTTAACATCGCCTATAAGATCTTGTCTGCCGTGTTGTGTGAATGCCTGAAGACGTTCGTCAACAACTTGATCGGTCCATATCAGTGTGGCTTTAGGCCAGGAAAGTCCACCATCGACCAAATATTCACACTACGGCAGATGTTGAAAAAAAAACCCAGGAGCTTCAAATCGATACACACTACCTTTTCATTTATTTTAAGGCCGCGTATGACAGCATTTATAGAGACGAGCTATATAGGGTAATGTCTAGTTTTGGCATCACTGCCAAACTCGTCCGTTTGTGCAGGACAACGATGGAGAATGCACGCTGCTCCAACAAGATCGGAAAAGACCTCACCGATACCTTTGATGTCAAAAAGGGATCCAGATAATAGACGCAGTGTTATGCGATTTCTTTAACATCGTTCTTGAAAGAATAGTGCAAAACTCACGCACCAACACCAGAGGCAGAATCTTTCAAAAGCCCGGCGTATGCGACGCCGACGATATTGACATAATCGAAAAATGCAGCGTGATGTCAGTGGCCCTTTCGTGATTATTGACGCGGAAGCAGCGAAGATGGGTTTAACGGTCAATAAGAGCTAAGAGACTAAGTACGTATATATGCTGTCAACAAGAAAGGACAACCAACACCGACGTCTCGGGCAGAACATCACCGTAGACAGATATAACTTTAAGGTAGTTAGGAACTTTGTCTACGTAGGCTCCGCTATAAATTCAGACAACGACATGAACGCTGAGATTAAACGAAGAGTAACTCTTGCCAACCGCTGTTTCCTTGGGCTAAGAAGGCAATTGAATAGCAAAGACCTCTCTAGAACAACTAAAGTGACCCTTTATAAGACCCTAATCATCCCAGTCTTACTCTAAGGCGCAGAGGCTTGGACTTTATCAAAAGTGGATCAGGCTGCTCTTGGCTGTTTTGTGAGGAAAATTTTTCAAGTGATTTTTGGTCCCGCATGCATAGATGGTGTGTGAAGGAGGAGATACAACGACGAACTGTACGAGCTGTTCAGCGATATTAGCTTAGCCAGGAGAGTGAAGGTCCAACGACTGGGTCATGTAGAGCGCATGGACACCAATGCTCCGGCCTGGAAAATCTTCGAATCCATTCCCGAGGGACGGCGCAGTAGAGGAAGACCGCGAGCAAGTGGAAGGGGACCTCAACCAACTTAGAGTGCAAAACTGTTGAAGAATTACACAAAGAAGAAAACATAGGTACACAGGCAGAGACCGAACCTACGACAGACTTGGTTTTAGCCACCAATGTTCTATCAACTGAGCTATCCGTGTTTATTATTGGGTATTCAAATGATAGAAAGAAATATTTGTTAAAGAAGAACTGCCAACTGAGCTATCCTAAATAGCTGTTTTAGTAATTTCTATTAAGGTAAGCACTATGCTTAAATAACGTATACCGAACTTTTCTAAAAGAGCAGGGGTAAATAGCAGAAAATAACCAGTATTCATATCCTTTTTATGATATGCTGCTATATGAAATTATTCAATATGTTGTATTTGGAGTTCCTAATTGCTATTTTCTTAGGCTGTTTTTGCTATATACGAGCGATATTCATTGGGCAACACACCCAAATGTCTTCGGATTTGGATTTAACTACCTTTATTCTCCTCTAATTTATTTTTCTTCGTAGTTTTATTAGACTAATTCACCATGCTATCATCCACATCAAAGTCATATTCTTCAACCCTAATGACGATGACATATGCGTAAGAGACACTTTATTACATAATGGAAAGAGTCTATGAAGAGCAGCTTGCCCGGAAGCTGTGGGGTTTCAGGTTCAAACTCTTCACAAGTCAGGAGCCTGTTCTCGTCTCTTGTTTCATTATCTACGTACAAAAAAACATTTTCTTTAGTTTTATTCAAATACTCGTAAGTTTTAAATTTCCATTTCATTTTCGATCTTATGCAATATCAAAACCCTCTCTGCTAAAACTTTCAACTTTTGCCCGAAGCAATTAAAAAATATTTTACCGCATAATACTTTATGTTGCTAAGTACGAGTATGTACGTAGGCAATGGTAATTAGCGTGGTTCGTTACAAAATCTCTTGTTTTTCTTTTTTGTTAAATTCATAATATCTAAAGAAAAATTACAGAACAAAAAAAAAAAAAAAGAAAAAATGTTATAACACCTCTAGCATCATTGCGACTTTGTCAGCATCAGCCAGTAACGACAACGACATCATCACTTTCCATCGCAGCCGTTGCTCCGAACAAAGGTTGAATTTCAAAACTACACGTTTACTGAAGTAGTGTCCGCACGGTGTACATTACCTTAATTAAGCTGTTTAGTTAATTTATTGCAAAAATACGCAAAAGAGTATCTCACAGGCAGATACTTTTCCACAATTTCTTTGTGGTGTGTTGAAAGAAAGAAAATAAAAAATTGTTTGAGACAATTTGTATTCTGTGGAATATCATCGTCAATAATAAGATAGAGATGCATTCCGTTATCAGGAATAGAGTGATTGACTTTGCATTGAGGTGTCACCAACGTCAACGAGTGACATGTTGCGGCGCTATACAGAGTGATTGGCATTTGTTGAGAATCAAAAAAAAAAAAAAGTTACAAATGAGATTACACAAAGTAGTTTTTAATTATTTTAGTGCAAACAAATTAAAATAGAAATCTTTTACTTGAAATTGCAAAACTAATGACTGGTAAAAATAATTACAGTGAAACACGTGCAGATGATGAGAAAATTATTTAACTATTTCCAATGAATTTGAGTGCTTCAGTGTGTTCGATGCAGGTGTCTTGGTTTCAGCCTGGTTTAACTGTTTTTAGCCGAAAGGCAAACGTCCCATATCTTTGTCTTTTAGTAATCGGATATCGACAACCAGATCTAGTACAAAAATAAGGACGGTTACCAAGATTAAGTTTTACACAGCAATGGTGCTACGTGTAAGCAAATTTCTAACATAATACACAGTTGCGTTTGCCAACTAATGGGCCATTACGTGACCATATGCCGTGTATTTTAGACAATGTTAATACCCTGCATTTAATTTACCCTGAAAAGCCTGAATTTCTCTCTGGCAAACAACTAGAATATACCGTAATCGACAAATAAAAGTTACCACCTCTGAATTTTTAGGAATACTTCACTTCAGCTATGATTTAAAATTTTCCGAGAGTAAAACCAGCAGTAAATGCTTTCCAGCAATCGTTAACGATTAATCTTGTGATTGAAACTTTTTATTTGGGGAGTGTTTTTTTAGGAGGTTTTTTTTCTCAATATGACAACACTTAGACAGCTGTTAGTTAATCTGACAGCTGACACCATATTTTTATTCAGTATTGTTTGGCAAAGACTTGTGCACGTCAGAGCAGCGTTTACAAATTGTGGAAATTTATTTCAAATATCAGTGTTCAGTAAAAAATGTTTATAGAGCACTACGCTACTTTTACGGTCAACATAATTGACCATTTGAGTCGGTTACTCGCAAAACAATTGAAAAATTTCGCACTACATTTACTCTTTTGGACTCCAAGCCACCGACAAGAATGTACAGAGTTAGCACTGAAAATATCGACGCCGTTGAGGCCAGTGTTGAAGAATATCTTACTTCATCGATTTGTTATCGCGTGCAAGAACTAGGCCTGTGTTCATCGACTTTGTGAAAGATTTTGCGCAACGATCTTGGTTTGCACTCTACAATTGGGTGACCACGGTGTAATGGTAACATCAACGCTTGTCACGCTGCAGGTTAACGGTTCGAATTCTGATGTCAAGAATCATCTATTTATTTCGCATGAAATAAATAAAAAAGTCCATCAATTGCGAAAGCTTATGTCAACTCTACTGCGAAGGCATAACACTGGCAGTAGAGTGGTCATATGGCTGAAAATGCAACTTCATCATTATGATGACATCAGGAGGACGGGAAAAAAATACTGTGAATCATAAGTAACGACAACAACAGCAAAACAAAAATACTCCCCAGTTATCTGGACGCCACCCATGGAGTTCACTGAAACTTAATACCACCTGAGTTTCGAACCAACTACACCAATCTGTCTTTCTTTCTCTGTCCCTTTCCACAAAACGCCCGTGTCCTAAACAATTAGTATAAGGGTATTCATATCCCCTTTCACACGTGTAGATTAAAAAAAAATTGGTCCAAGAACTGAAGCCATCATTCTGTCATTCAAAGCCACTTCTGTCTTAGTGGTTCCTGATTTCAACAGGATGGCGCCACATGCCATACTGCCAGCGAAACCATCGAGTTATTGAAGAAAGTGTTCCATGACATCATTATGTCTAGAAATGGACTTGTGACGTGGCCTCCAAAATCGTCTGATTTGACGCCGCTGGACTACATTCTGTGGGGGTATTTGAAGTCGTTGATCAATGCGGACAAGCCAACAACGGCTTCAAATGTTGGAAAAAGTGGTGGAAAATTGGAGCCCCAGGATGCAGTTCCTTCCATATGCCTGACATCATTTTTCATCATTAATGCCATGAAATTATCTATCGAATATAAATATTATTATTAAAAAATTGTAACCTTGCAGCTTTAATTTTTGTCGTCAAGGATGTTTTTTTTTGCTTGGTCTCCTGGCTACCAAACCCAATGAATCCAACCTTCTGCTGACCGTACTGTTGTTATTTTTTACGTGTTTCTTCAAAAAACTCTGAAATCACTAGCTTTGCTGCTTTTCTTCGATTAGTGCATGATATTTTTTTAAAAATTCGGTCGTCTTCCTAGTTTTACCGATGCCAGTTATCCTGGCTGAAGTTCCACACACTTTTTGCAACTTCAAAACTGTCAAATGGATGCATCCAATTTTCTTAGAAATAGCCCGGGCTGACCACCCTTCCTGGACAAATCAGTTCCACTACTTCAAGGTTTTGTAAAATGACAGGATGGTAACTTTGATTTTGTCCGCGGCAGATAAATTAGGGAAGGAAGACAAATCTTGCTGCAGGTTGGAACGCTGCTAATATTGTCATTCGTGAATAGCAATGCGATTCGCTTATACCATGAAATTTTTCATTTATCTTCAGATTAGGGTGCTCAAATCGAAGCTTACGATATATATAAAATGTGCCTAAACTTCTATAATCATCTAAAGATAGAGCAGCTGTGTGGACAGTTTTTGACCAGCAAAATTAATTATTTGATCAGCCGAATATATGTAGTTTTTTGATGAACATAACGTAATTTTTTACGAGCAAAAAAAGTAGATTAGCAAATATGGTCATAAATTGCCTACAAAATTGTATTTTCCATCGACTAGCAGGAAACAAAATTTCAGCAGAAAAGTACTCGTAAAAAAAATCTGAAGAAATGTTAAGATTCAAAAAACAGTTTCCTTCTGTTCATTTTCTTTTTCTGGAAGCACTATTTCTTTCTGCGGATTACATAATTAATTTCCTCGAATTGTGATCCTATAGATCCCATAAATGAATATTGAAGTACAGCCGTCCAGCCACTTAGGCTGCACTCGACCATATTCAGACAAACAGAATTGCGAAACCCACGAAACCCCACAGATTTACCAACTCGAGAGCGAAATTATTCACGAAACCAATACTTGCCTTTTGCAAGTAAAAATGAAAAAAATTGGTATTTGGTCTCAAGGTCGTCAATATTTTCAAAAAGGGTCCAACATTTTTTCAAATGAAGTCTCCAGGGTCCTGACAGCCCAAAAGTTGCCAAATCCTCTCTCTTAACATTGGCCACTGTTCGCTCAAATATCATCTCAGTCTATGATTGACACAACACTGCCGTTCATCCTCGTTGATTTTGGGCACGCTGCTTTCAGTTCGCCAGGCCAAGCTGTTTAGTATCTGCAACGGATTTGTCTTTAAACCAAAGATTCGCGCAAAGGTTTTCTTAGTCGTCTCGACCTTGAGGGCTGTGATTCGTGGTCGAGCAAACATTCACATCTTAATAAAGCTCTCCTCTCATACAGGACCAAATATCCGTGGAAGGACCTTGTCCAGCACTTGGTTTCCAGGGTAAGTCTTTATGGAGCATACACGAGGCCTTTCCATTTTTATATTTTTCGTTTAGTCCGAGAATGAACTGCTTAACTACTTTCAAGTTGTAACTGTCGACAGTAGAGTCTTAAGCGATGAATGAATGTTTCATTGTTTGTCAACATCTGGCATCAACATCAACATCTACAAGACACACTCTCCAAAGCCCCTCATTTCTAATTGTTGGAAAGGTCTCCATGACGGCTTGTTGAGAACGCGCGATCAAGTGGATATCATCTGCTTAACCTAGCAGCTGGACAAATATAGTGTCGTCCATGTTAATACATGCCTTGCATATTATCTGCTCAAGGACGAGGTTGAAAAACTCTGGCGTACGTTTGGAATACCTCGGAAGAACTGTTTCCAAAGTGTACACACAGTATACAATGTCAATCTGCCATTGTCTTGTAAGCTCTTGAGACGATGGTAGGTTTCAATTATTGTACTATAAAACGAAGACGTTCATATAGATATGATCTTGTATGCAACATTTAGTAGTAGTATGCATCGTCAGTTCTTACAAGACATGAAATTCAAAACTAGTCATCGAACAAAGTTCCATATTGCCGTACTAGATTGATGATTTGGTGCATGCACTGCACCGCAGAATCACTGCCATGTCTTGTTGATTTTCAGTTTTCTTCTGCTTCTTCATTGACTTACAAGTATAGCCCCTGTCCAAGAGATCGTAGAAATCCTCCCTCTAAAAATTTCGACATTGACTGTTTAGCATATTATTTTCAGTATTTTGGTTGCGGTTACATTTGCATAGACGTCCACCTATTCTATATTGCGTGCAGCCATAGCCTGAGTTATACTTTGATTGCTACGACCACCTTTTTTTCCCCAACGACATGACATGTTATCGCCGACTAAATCACTCTATTGAGGTCTATTACCTTTTTTACACGTCGCAAATCTCAAAGAATCGCAATGTCTCGCATGGGCACCACTTTAGTATTCGCCAAGTACTTTTTATACTAATTAAAGATTATTCTAATTATCTTAGGCAATGAACTGTAATACCTGAATAGAAGGCAAGAGAATAACTACTGTGAGTCACAACACTACATTGTACACTCCCAACATTCAAATATTTAGTACATTTCTGCAACTCTGAATGGCAATCAAACACTTGTTCTCCAAACTGACAACTGACAACTGAACTAGGTATGCTTTCCATGTTGGTATGGCAACAAACTTATATTTCCAGCAATGTTCCTGACCACCGAATGACCTCTCCTATTGCAATTTGCCAAAATGCAATTCGAAAGTTTTCATTCAACTTGACCAATTTAAATAAATTGGTCATCTCCTTCTCCCAACGTCCTACCATTTACCAGTGGACACGAGTACACCTTAAACTAATTCTCAAACTACGTAACAGAATGTGAAATCATCAAATGTATCTTCCACTACCTCTCCTTCACTAATTAAAAGCTACTCTGAGGATAAATTTCTATCCATTCAAAGTTGTAAGGAGGCTGATACCTATGTAATATGTCACTCAAATACATTGTCCTTTCGAATCGACATTGTGTGGGGCGGTAGATACGAGAACTTGTTACAACTGTCCTATAACTTTAAGCTACCTTTGTGTCCAAAGTCTACTCACATCTATAAGGGTTGAACAAACATAATCAAATACCATGTATCTACAACTACGAGTATGTATCTCTATCCAGATTGATTTGATTAGGGTGAATGGACACTGGATGACCGTCATTCATTTCTTTTGACGGCGTACTACTACATTGAGCTCCTATTTCCGGATAGTGAATGAGATTCTATTTGTATTCAGGTATTTTCCTTACAACAAAACAAATGATGATGCTAATATTGATTGCATTTTAACTTAATTTAAGGACTAAGCCAACCTAACTGTCCATTAGTAATCCACCAATAAATTGAGATATTTTTACAATCATTTCCCACACCTTGTAGAGACTGCTCACCCCAAATGAACGAATTATGACAGATACCACGATGGAAGCACTACGTACTCGTAAACTCAATCAATTAAGTTTAAATTACAAATTCAAATTAAATTAACGAGTCTCTCTTGTTTTTCCATCGTTGTATTGACTGATGGTGGTGGTAGTCGGTTTGTCAGTCTGTCAGTCAATACTTCATCTTTTCGATTTTATACAGCTTGTTGATGGTGATCGTAACAAAGTGAGTAATGATCGATGATGGACCGGCGGCGATGTGGAGATTTTTTTTTCTCTTTCGTTTTCAAATTTGAAATTATAATTTTCCCTTTCATTACACTTACAAAAAAAAAAAGAAAAAAACATAAGATAAAGAGGGGAGATAGGAAGAAAAATAAATGTGCAATGGAATAGATACTGACCGCAGTGATCGTTGATCGTCAGTTGACAGATAATAAATTGTTGTGGAGGCGATGTGTGTTGGGACACAAAAGATATCTTTGGTGTTTGTTGCATGAATAAGTTTTTTTTTTTTTTTTTTTCATTCACTGTTTTTGATTATATTCTCCTATCTTTGGAGTGATCGTTGAGAAGAGTTTTATTTTCTAAACGATCTCTGGGAATCATTTGTTATCAATATGACAGTTGGTTGGAAGAGATCATAGCACAGTATCTGTATCGGCTTATCTCAGCTTCTTAATGATGGCAGGATGTGTATAGTCCTGATTTGCAAAGAGTGACAATTTAATTTATGATACCTATCTCAAAATATTCCAAGTTCGATTTTATTTCACATGATGTTTTTATTCTAGATGGGAATGACCATTTTTGCATTTAATACGTCATCTAGTGGCCAAATATAAATCTGACCTTCCGCCCACAGAGTCGGTGTCAAGAATAGTGCCTTTATCGCCTGATGAGATGCCACATCTTAATTTGAGATCGCCACGTCTAGGCTGCGTGAAGTAGTGGAGCCTGGCAGATGGTTCTCAGGGTGCTGTTACAGTGTTTTAGACTTGCCTGTCCTGCAAGACGTTTACAAAAAAAAAAAAAAATACAGAAAATCGAATCGGGGCAGCCTTCATCGATGAATTGCATGCATTCGGCGACAGTCCCCAGCCCACGAGTATTGCAGATAATTTATAAGTTATTATAACCTTGTTATGTATCACTCAATTATTAGTTGGAATAAAAACAACTGTTTGCCGAAACTACCCGGTGGAGAAGCGCCATAGATTTGACCATCATACCAGTAACCCATTTCAACGGCAACTAAAAGTGCTGATTTCTAATCTTTCCCGCTATTGTCGCTGTAAGGTAGAAAATATATGGCTCGAGGAGTATAAAGCTTTTAAGATTGGACCATCTACACATTAGGTCGAAGAGAGAAACCGAAAACTATCGGTCGTTTCTTTACAATCATGGCTTATTAGCACTTAAGCACCCATACTTTACTCCTACTCCATCGTGTGGAAAAGACGCATCTAAGCATTAGATTATACATACTTACAAACCTAATTTCATCGAAATCGGCTTAGAAATCCTTTTGTAAGGGGTGCATAACGAACGATTTTCAAAACACCTGGTCTCCGAACTATTGAATTTCAAATAAGGTCATCTTAACAGTAAACCAATCACAGTTCTTAAGAAATTGTGGCATCAGACATTTTACGGAACTACGTGCACACTATACCAGTCCCAGAAAGCAAATTCAATCAAAATTTATTCGGTGGTTCTTAAGTTAAGACAGAACTACTTTTCCAGCAAAAGGGGAGTCGTATGTGTGGCATCAGATACGTGCGAAATCCCGTATCCGACGTCGGATATCCGTCATCCGAACCCGAATTGAACTGAAGTTTGTTCGGTAGGCAGGCAGTGGTACATCCGGCGGCTGTGTCGCATAAGCAGTGCGGGAAATGTGTGAATGCTGTCACTTCGAGCCGGATATCCGACGCTGTATATGTGTGAATCGAGTCTAAGGACAAATAAATACGAAAATTCAATCTAGTATAGAGGCGGCAAATTATGTGATTACTATAGTCCGTGTGTTTTTGACCTAAAAGTTTGCCATACACTGTTCTGAAATATTGTAGTGCTGTGCAATGAAAGAAATCGTATATAAGTTCCCTATTATAGAATCTAAACCAATTCATCCATAAGATATGCATTTTCAAATCCCAATTTCCACCCATACTGTGCAGACATTTTTTTTTTTAATAACACTATCGTCTTCCATCCTTCAACAAATTGATACCATCAACGAACGGTGTGGAACACATGTTCCGCACTCCACCAAATAATTAATAGAATTAAACTCGATATGACCACAAAAAAAGAACGCCGTACGTGCGGAACCTCCACTTCACTTGTGCACGGTGATCTCCTTCCACGATCATGGTGAGATGCATCCCGTCACGAAGAATAAAATCAAATTAAGAAATATGGAAGAGAGAAAACGCGACGAAAAGCATGTGAGAGGCAATCGATAAGCACAGACGACAATTTTCCCGAACGATCATGCCATGGTTAGACGACATGCGATCAATCGATTGCATGATGATCAAGCAGATCAACCAAAGAGTTTCGCACAAAAAAAAAAAAAAAAAGTGAAGAGAAAGATCGGCGCACACCTACCTATCTGTACACGACATGATCCTGGTCACTCTTCTTCAACTCTGGCCACCGTTTCAACCGTCCACCACCAGCCGTTGCAACCATAGCAAATCCCATGAACGTGTTGTGTACAACAACTGTCCAACAACCACAGATTGTGATGTAAACTTTGACTTGGACACATCTTGCGTCTGCAGGTAAGGTGCTGGTGTGCTTGTGCTGCACGCGGCAAGATTCAATCATCTGTGTCGATCGGCGAAAGGATTATATTCCAGTGGGCCAGCTCATGCTACGTGAATGGATCGGACATTAAATCCTTTGAACGTGGACCCATGTACCGACGTGATTCGCTTAATGAATCCGATCGATCCATCGATCGGTGATCGTTGGATTGATGATCTGCAATGCGCGCGTTTTTTGACTGTCTGTGTTAGTGGAGACAATGACGCTGAGGCGTCTCGAGTCATTAATTATTTTAATAACATGTACATGGGAAAAGGCATGCTTTTGTGGCGATACGGTCTTGCGGTGGTTAAATATACATCAATTTAAATGGCAGACATTTTTGTGTGGACATTCGATGACAAAGTGAATGCGAACTGGTGAGGTAAAGGGGTTAGAAGTGGGCATTGCGAGAATAATTGAGTTTGGATATTGATCCAAGACCTTTGAAGAAAGAGGCCGGCACTGCAAAGTCGCTGGTGAAGAGAAATTATAGAACATGATCGGTGAACGACAGATTTGTATTATAAAGTTTAAATGAGACATGGAGGTCGCATGTAGATTGATTGAGGCAAATTATTTAAGAAGAAAACTCGAAACAAATTCCAGAGGGACTTTTTTTTTAAGAAAAGCTCGGGTATTTCAATGACCTCAAGCTTTTAGAGGGTTTTCAATGTTATGCTAGACATATTAATAAAAATCGTCTAAATGACACCACAAGAGTGATTAGAAAGGATATATCTTATACAAGTGTTGAGAGAAGAACTTATACGAAACATAAGAAGATCTCTAAATGCATTAGGTAACCAAAACGTTGTTCCTTGACAGTAGTCTGCTTGACTGATTTAGCAGAGAAAGCAATTTCAAAATTTAGATACGAGTATGTTAGACGGTTTCATAGATCATTAAGTCCATTTCGCATATTTAACTGAAGGACCATCGAACAGTTTTTTACTAAATTTCTGTTGGAAGTATGGACTTTAGTGGGGTGAGGTTTCAAAAACATTTATCAGAAGAAGTTTGTAAATTTTAAAGTTTGTTTTCCTTTGCTGACATGAATGAATTGCGGGGGGCCTAGGTGCACTGCGATCTAAAAGATGGTGTTAGCCAAGGTTGTTCTCGGACTAAAACACAACGCTTAACTTATACGTATGCCGTTGCCTGCCTTAGTCTTGGGAGTTAGCCCTCCTTTCGTAGCTCAAATGATGTGTTCTCTCATCTGTAAAAGGGTTGTGGTTCGAACGACGTTGCCGCCCTCTCTTTCACCAGCTAATCGTGTGTATCGGTCCATGAGCCCGATTCATTTTCCCTAACTTTTGTACTTGGTATTAAGGGGCAAATAGGAACTCGAAAAAGTGGGCCTTTCAATTCTGTAGGGGTACATGAAGAATACTGGTACATGTATGTACACGGAGCAACAACGCCGCATTCCTTGATAAAGGTATTTTTATTTGGCTACCACTTAACCGATCAGCAGCAAAGAGTTTTTTTTACCAGCAAAATAAAATTATTTGATTAGCAATTTAATAGTTCAGAGAAAATTAATTATTTGATCAGCAGAATGTAATTTTTCGATCAGCAGAAAATAACTATTTGATCAGCAAAAGCTAATGTTTTGATGAATAGAAAAAGTAGTAATCGGCAAAAAGATAAAAATAATGCCCACAGGCCGCTCGACACATCAGCGTATTATTTTGAAGTAGACGCCTATTGAGGAGATCGAACAGTTTAACTACCTGGGAAGTTTTGCATCAACTGATGGCGGAACAGACCTACTATAGATGTTAAAAGGAAAATAAATAAAGCTTGCGCTGCCTTTGGTATAATGTCTCCAGTTTGGAAATCCAGTAAAATTTCCTTTCGCACTAAGTTGAGACTCTTTGAATCCAAAGTTAACTCTTTTGAACCTGGAAAGCCTCGGCAAACATCACGAGAAAGTTACAGACTTTCATCTGAAGTTGTGGCATACAACGAGTCAGAACCTATTGGATGTCGAGATACGGTGCTGGATTGGGCACACACTGAGGAAGCCAATTGATAACATCGCGAAGCAGTCCTCCGAATGGAATTCTCATGGTGCATGGCGGCTTGGAAGACAAAGAACCAACGTGGATACAGCTGAAATATATAGCTCCAGACCGAGCAAGATGGAAGAGATTTGTTGCCGCAATATGCCTCACCTGGAGTCAAAGGAAATATGATGATGGCGACGTGCGACCCAATCGTTTACTTCATTTACTATTATTTTCTGAAATTCACAATCACTTAAGTTTGTTCTTGAATAACTGTTTCATTGTTCATTTCTGCTGATTAAATAATTCATTTTGGCGAATCATTAGCTTTTTCTGCTGATTCGGTTCTTTATTTACTGCAGATCACAAAATCATTTTCTGCTGGTCAAAAATCATTTTTTGCTGATTGAAAAATGATTTTCTTTTGCAGATGATTGCTGGTTAATTATTTTGTTTGCTAGCCTTTTAATTATTTCGCTGACCGATAACAATATCAGCGTTGTCTTAAAGTTGTCCATACGAGTAGTTGAAAATCGAGTGATCTCAGATCAAACTACGATTGTCGACATTGTTTACAGCATTCTACTTTTTACTGTCTACTTCAAAATGTGAGTAAAAAACGTAAAGTAACACCGAAATAATCGCAATTATGTATCTAATATAAAATAAAATAACTTCAAAATACAATACAATGTTTATGCTCAAAATCTTATCACTAAAACAAATAAAATTTCCCAAAATAATGTCAATAAGATTTTTATAAAAATAAGTCACTTCAATGAAAAGAAAGTCCAATTATAAGTGATAAGACGCAATGCCATTGAAATTTCTTTACCAACCCAAGTGGCTCCTAAACATTATGTACTCGTATCTCTGCCGTTATCAATTAAATATTCGTCTTCTTTTTCTTGAGTCGAGTAGAATGTTAAAAATCTTTAAATGTTAAAAAAAAAACCTCAAAAATTATTCAATGTGTCATTGAAAAACTAAGAAAAACAACATAAAATAAAAAAAAAAAAAAATTGTAGACAACCAAACAAAATCTCGGCTACTGATAAGAACAGCTCTTAATTAAGGCGAAATGAAATCCAATTTACTGATAACAGTCAATTTGATTAAATGTCGAAACATGTCTAAAGAGCCAATAAATTATTTTTGTTTTTAGTGTTTTTAAATCCACCCCTCTTCTTGTCATTCATCTTTAGCATCCCATGGCTGGCTGATAAAAAATAGAATATATACGAGTATGTTATTGTTACGGAATAACGCCTGTCGCGCGAGTGCACGCGATGTTGTTGTTTTTAATTTTTTACAAATTTGTTTTGCAAAAAAAAAAAAAATATAAATACATATATAAAAATGCGAATAATAAAAAAAAAAAATTTTGTGAGATAATTTGCAATATATGGTAATGAGGAGGTAATGAGAAGTGTATTCGTATTTCAAAATCACTGCGTATTTGATTTATTTTAGGAAATGGTGTGGTAAATTTGTTTTATTTAATTGCATATCAGTGGTTATATACAAAAGCAAGAGAAATGAATTATTTTTATTTGTGATACACATACAGGGTAGACTTTAAACTTTTTAATGAGGAGCGATGTAAGGTAAACAAAACAACATATACTCATAGAATGCGCAGAACATATGCCAATTGAGTGTTGGAAAATGAACAAGTTTACGCCGATTTTTCAAGAATTCAAAATTTTCTTCCGCGATGAAGCCCATTTCTCTCTTGGCAGCTACATAAACAAACAAAAATGCAGAATTTGTGGATCTGAGAATCCAAATGTGATCGCTGAGAGGCCATGTAGCATCCATCACGAGTGAAAGTTTGGAGAGCGCTGTGGACGGGTCGTATTTTTTTTGAAAACGACGAAAGCGCCACTGTTACGGTGAATTCCCTGTGCTATGGTCAAATTAAAACCCTTTTTTTTTGCCCGGGATTGACATTGATGTGAGCATGGGGTACCAACAGGACGTGCCAACACAGGCACTATTGGCTCTATTGCACGAAAAGTTCCCCTGCCGTTTAATTCCGAGATTTGGCGACTTCATCGTATTTAAATAAAACACAAAATAATTGAGGAAAAGTGACGGACAGTTATTCTTGTGCATCAGTTATTCTTTGCTGACGATGGAGCTATCATAAGTGAAGATCAAATGTCCCTGCAACGAGCACATGGAGTATGGGTGAATGTTTTGGAGGGAAATGGGTACCGTATTAGTTCATAAAAGACAGAATATCTGTGCTGCACGTTCTCTGATCCACACCGGCCTATTCCAGACATTTACTTGAATATGGCTAAAATGCAACTTGATCGTGATGATGACATCAGGAGGATGGACAAAAATACTGTGAATCATAAGCAACGACAATAATAGCAAAAACAAACAAAATACTCCCCAGTTATCTGGACAGTTCAGTGAAACTTAACTACCACCTGAGTGTGAAACCAACTACACCAATCTGTCTTTCTCTCTGTCTTTTCCCCTATCCACAAAAAAACGCCCGTGTCCTAAAAATTAGTATAAGGGTATTCATAACCCCTTTAACATGTGCAAATTATATATATATAAAAAAAAAAAATAGAAAAGTGCTTCCCAAGAGCGAAAAGTTCAAATATCTGGGATCTATGATCAATAGCGAAGCAACTTGTGATGATGATATTAATCATTGCGTATAGGGTGGATGAAGTGGCTGGAAAACTCCGCTATCTTCTGTGATCGAAAAATGCCCCCTAAGCTGAAAGGAAGGCTCTACACCGCAGTTGTACGTCCGGCGCTCACATACGGCTCACAATGCTGGACAATGTACAAAAAGTATGCGGGCAAATTAACGTCAGCTGAGATGAAGATGCTTCGCATGACAGCAGGAATATCAAAGCTTGATAGAATAAGAAGTTCGAAGATTCGAGAAAGCCTTCATGTAAAAAAACCCATCACAAGCCAGATAGAGCAAGACCGGCTCAGTTGGTATTGTCTTGTTCAAAGGAGAGATCCTTCGAACCCCGTCAAAAAGGCAATATCAACCAACGTTAATACACAATCGCACAAGAAAAGCTGACCAAAAAACAACTGGATCACACAAATGCAAAAACACCAGCATTTGATTGACCCCCCGAAACCGGGAAGCCTGCCGGTACTTCCTGAGGTGAAACCGGCAAACCCCACAGATGTAGTACACATGAAGAATGGAATTCAATTTCGTTCATATGACCACTGCGACGAGTACGTTTGCAGCGATCGATTCTTTGGAGCCAATTTTCCACCACTCTTCCACACATATCGGCCGGAACGTGGCAATTTCACGTTCGCTATTGTTCCTGAGCTCCTCTAAAGTTGTTGGCTTATTGGCATAAACCAACGACTTAACTTAACGCCATAAAAATAAATCCATCGGTGTTAAATCGCATGAGCGAGCTGGCCATTCAACCGGACCACTTCTCGAGATTACACGATTACCGAACTTCACCTTCAATAGATCAATTGTTTGACCAGCTGTGTGCCATGTGGCACCATTTTGTTGGAACCACATATCACTGATGTCAAGTCCATCCACTTCTGGCCATAAATAGTCATCTAACATGGCACAATAGAGAACTTCACTGATCGTAACATGGCGATCGATGAAATAACACCTCCGGCATGAAATCCACACCACACGGTCACTTTTTGTAGACGCAATGGAGTCTCTTTGCTTATTGACAAAACCATCAAGCCAAAAATGAGCTTCATCGCTGAAGATGATTTTTCGATGAAATTCAGGATTTCCTTCAAACTTTTGCAGAGCCCAATCGGAGAACTTTCGGCGCTTCAAATGATCAAGAGGCTTCGGTTCTTGAGTTCATTTGATCTTGTAAGGGTGTAGGCCAAGATCTTTACGCAAAATTCGCCACAAGTTGGACTGAGAGATTCCCAATTCCTGTGAACGGCGTGGAATCGACTGATTTGGCTCACTTTGAACTGAAGCACTTACGACTGCGATATTTTCGGTACTTCCGACCCGGATTTTTCCACTATAGCACGCACAGCCTGTTTGGTGGGACGATTATTACAACCGAAAATTGGAGTAAGCGCTCTTAAAGTTGCGACCACCGACTCAGAATTTCGAAAGTCATTTTTAATAATTTCCAAACGTTGCTCGTTTGTGTAAATCACAATGTAAACCTTGACTGACGTTTTGACATTGACAAATCATAAAAAAAATTTAAGGGTGCGTTTGTATTAAAATACAAAATTGTACCATTCTGGTACGTAATACTAATAGTAACACTTTCTTGTACTGTGAGCTTAAGAACTTTCCCGAAGGATGTACACATGGAAATTACACCATGGTCGAATCTTGCGGAGAAGAAGACTCTTTGAGACTTTGTCAGATGATTTGAAAGCCGGTCCAAGTGCCATTAGAGGTGACAACTTGATGGCTGAAAACAGCCAGTAAGTGTTACAAACCTTGGTGGAGTCCCATTTACCAGCTTGCCCTAGAGGAGAGAATTCAACGCCAAATCGATAAGAAATCTATGGGAGTTTGTAGAATAAAGTAAGAATAGAAGGATGTCAGTCGGTTGTCTGTTTGCCCCAGCCTTATAACCTTTGATCTTGCGAACTATAGCTCTTCGGCAGATACCCTATATTATATACAAAGGTTGTTCCATAGTTTTTGTCCTATGTTACTGTTTTCGACGTGGTCCCGATTGCCGAAGAGTGTTTTGGCGAGATGAATTATGTTCTTGTAGATACTTCTTTATCTCTTAGGACCTTTTAGAGGTGGTATTTGCAATTTGGGAGGGAATAGTTTGTCCTGGAAGATTAGCCCATACCGCTCGTTCAAATGAAGTGGCCACTCCTGAAGCGGTGGCCAGGGATCCGGGAACTAAGGTAGGAGAGTGACCTATCGGTAGTTGGAGGAGCATTAATGTATTTGGTTCACGAATACATCGAATAGTGTCAGATTAGCTCAAAATTAAGTGGTTTTGTACTCTTTGGGTATATCATGCTTTTACGCGCGAACAAAAGAACTAAAGATGAGATGGACATGGAACATGATTGAAAATTTCAAGAATGAAAAATCCAAGGACACCATTTCAATTGTAATAGGTGACTAGACCTGGTTCTATTAATATGTCGTTTTAACAAAGTCCTAGAGCAAGGTATGGGTCTTTGAACATCGTACATTCTCGATTTAGCCCCTTGTGACCTTAGTTTGCTTCCTTACGTTAATATGTGCGTGAAAGGACGTGACGTCCACTGAAGAGGAGGTAATGGGGGAATTTCTCGAGGAATGTGATTTGAGACGAGACGACGAGAATTTTGAGATCCATGAAGATATGGTGGCAACCATGGAAATCAGCCCCATCGAAAACAACAGTTCAAGAGTGGGTAGCCGAATTCAAGTGTGGACGAGAGAACGTTGAAGACGACCCATGCTGTGGAAGGCTGTGGAAGGAACTTCAAAGGAACACCTCTGTGATCTAATAATGGGTGACCACAGATTGAAGATAAGGGAGATCGTTGGCATCTCGTATGAACGGATACAAAATATCATTCAAAATTTCCCCAAGCTTTCTACAAGATGGGTTCCGAAAATGCTTTGAGTTGAACAAAAACGCAATCGACTGACAATGTCCCGCGAGTATTTGGAGCTGTTTCAAATCGATCCATAACAGATTTTTGTTGGCAAGATTTGTGACGACAGATGACACCTAGGTTCACCACTACATCAAACTACTACACTAAGAGTGGAGAAGATCTGGATCACAAGCTCCGAAGAAAGCTAAAGTTAAATTATGGAATCGGTATTTTGGGCCCCAAAGAGAATCTCCATGGTTGATCACCTTGCTAAGAGTCAAACAATTAACTCCGATTACTACTGCGATCTTTTGCATCGGCTGCGAGAGGAAATAAAGAAAAGGCGTTCAATAATGTTGAGGAAAAAAAAAGTTTTCGTCGCGGCAAACCATTACTGAGGTTTGAATTGCTGTCGCATCCTCCCTATTCGTCTGATCTGGCTCCATGTGACTTTCATCCATTCCCCAACCTAAAAAAAGTGCGAGTCGGACCTCGCGTGGTTAGTGTTTCACAGAGAAAAAGAAAACTATGGTCATACTTGAAAGGATCAGGTCAAGCAAACACTTTTTGTTGCAGGACTCGCTTGGGAACCACTAAAGACATTTCGATTACATTTTTGTTCGTATTCACGTACGTAGGCCACTTCGCCTAAAAACTGTCAAAATCGGTCCAAGTGTGAGACGAATGTGGGGAGCGGGGTTTCAAATATATTTCAATTATCTTTGTTAGCCGACTTACTCAAAAACTCCTGAACGGATTTCGATGAAATTTGGACGTTTGTTCAAGAAACTTAATCAAAAAAAAAAATAAAATTTTTTGAGACTCCTTGGAATTCGAATAGCATTTTTTTTAGTGGGCTACATTACGCCCTAAAAAATTTGTTTTTCATAACAATTTTTAGACCCGCATACTATTTTGTGCAAAATTTCAGCAATCCAGTTCAAACGGTTCAAAAGTTACAAGCGTGTGACATACGTACAGACAAACAGAAACTGTGCTGAATCCATTAGTGTTCCGTTTAAACCATTCTGGTACGGAAAACTAAAAACATTTGGGAGGGCGCAGTAAGCTCATTTATTGAAGGCCTTGATGAAACACTTTTTAAAACTGGTGTAATGGTTTTAAAGACTAGATGGAAGTGTATTGAGCTTAAAAGAGATTATATTGGTAAATAAAAGTAATTTTTAAATTTCCGAGTTTGTTTTCGCGCCGCGAACTTTTCTATCGTATTTGCAGTCTCGAGGTGTTTTGAGTCTTGACAGAGGATTACTCATCGCAACTTAAACAATCTATTCTTAAAGGTTTTGATCCCGTAAGGAGCCATAACAATGGCTAAAAGCCAATAATAGCTTTAGAGCCACAAATTTTGGTTAGTTTCATATCGAACGATGATCATGTCATCCACGAAGTAGAATTAAAAATTTTATGAAAATTGTATTTGCTTCCGAAACCCCAAACTGAGTTCTGAGCCATTTCATCGACTATTATTGATTGCTTCAAGAAAAGCACATTCATTATTGAAACGGAAAATATTACTTCTTATCCACAAAATATAGTTCGGCATATTTTTTTCTACAAAAAACTTAAAGAAAAAATAAAGAACAAAGAATGTTTCATTAAAATATCACCGAAACGATAAAAAGATCGTTGATCATACTCGTATCTCACTTTATGCCGTCATAAATGTACGAGTATTCAAGTATCTGAATTTTCTTATCGAAAGCAGATAAAATGCCCTTCAGCTGAAGTGACTAATAAAAAACGTCAAAAGCAGAACGAGGCACGAGGAAAAAAGAGGACATTAACACACAATTCCCTGGAGAGTCAGATACAATAATTAACTTTGCGTCGCGTTCCGAAAGGAAGAGGATGATGATAATTGAAAATATGCGTCTTGTTTTTTTTTTTTTTTAGTCTCTTCTGGGAAGTGTCCTAAACGGGATGGTTTCATCAAATGCGACATGATCATCATTCAGGTGGGTCATACACCACTACGTCCACACTGTCAGAATTGAAAGAGGAAGCAGTTGAAAAAAAGAAAGAATTCTGGCAACAGGAAAGCAAGGAAAATGCCGCCGAAGACAACGCAACAACGACAGGGTATACAAAAGGACAACGCCGACCGGCGTCTCAATACATCGTCATCATCATCGCCAACATAAAACTGTCAATGCTTCGCCGAAGAGTTGTTGTCTTACATGAGTGGTAGTTGTTAAACCCTTTGGAGGACATGACCGTTGATGATCAGCCTTTTTCTTCCCCTTTGCCACTGGTGTACGAGTAGTTGTGGCTATGTAATGTAAATCATATTTTATGGTCACATTGCGCCATGTTGGTGTTTTTATAATTTTTATGGCTATAACTATTCAATTTTGAACTTTATTCCTTTGTGGGATACTGAACGTAGGGTTATTCGAGATTTTATGGGACAGGTCGGTGTTTTCCATGGAGGTATCTTTAATGTAATTTTGTAACTCTAAATAAGTTTTGGTTTTATACTTCGATGACATGAAGTTACCACTGGCGATATGGTCGGAATTTTGGTTCTCCTGCAGAAAATTCTGCAAAGATAGGACAAGGTAGTAGCCGCTTGATGCCAGGTCAAGTGAGTATGAAGGTTGAATATACCCAAGGGTCCGTAGTTTTTCCTTCGTCCTCAGTGCGACATTTGACCAAATTTCTTTCCAAGACGTTAACCCCTGTCCAAGCGACCTGAACCTAGTGAACACTTTTTGGTACCACCTCTTCAGTGGAAAAGTGACTGCCTTTTCAGTCGCATTTTAACGTAAGAAAAATGCATTTAGCATGGTGAGGTGCCACGAACGTAGTGCATTGCCTGGCCACAGATTCTTCCATCAAGTGAGGAAGGTACTGTTTTTTTATAACATTTGGCAGTGATCGTCCGTTGATGTTGAATTATAACTGCCTTTGCCAACCCCGTCTTCTGAAAAATACGGCCATCACTCGCTTGTTAACGGAACGAGCTCTTCGGGAGTCGGAACATCATTATCTTTTGAAAAAGTATCCTTGGATTTTCTATTACTGAATTTCTTGATTATATCCCGTCCTCATTTCACCCTTCAGTACTTTTGTTCGGGTGTAGGGACCTGCCGTTTCAAGAGTGTACAAAACTTTCTAAATTTGAGATCATCGGCTACAATCCGATGTTAACTGGATACATTAATGCCCAAGTACTCCTCCGTCTGCCCATAGGTCATTCGGTTTCAGGTCGCTTGTCCAGGCCAAACAATTCCCTCCTAAATTCCAAATATCACCTCTGGGCGGTAATAAGAGATGACGAAGTATCTCCAATAATAGAAGTCATCTCGCCAGAACACTTTGGTAACCGGAACTAGGGCCACGTCGAAAATACATAAAAGTTACAATCCGTTGGGAACAAATCATATGATACCCTATGCCTCATGTTCCAACTCATTCCTAATAAAGTAGGTGTGACATTGTGAAATTTGTCATTCAAATGCAATGATATCTTGCAACTCGGAAGATATTTAATTTAATTTTTTAAATGATTTTATTGTATGAGAACAACTAATTTGTTAAGGAGTCTTTCTTAGGAGAAAGTGGGCGTGGCTCTCAATATCAGTAACCAAAATTCACGTATTCTAATGAGATTTTTGAAATAAGACTTATCCATCACCGTTAATAGTTTAAGAAAACAAAATCCTCTATTTTGAAGAAAACGCCGCTAAAAAGTGGGCGTGATCATGCACAGTGTGTGGACAAATTGTAGAGAATTGTACACTTGTACTTCTTCGGATTGCAGAAAGTTTACGTACAAAATTTCATCTTCCGAGACCAAAATTTAAGGCCTAAAGACTGGTGACATATAGGCGGACGGACAGTGGGACGTGGGGATCTGTCGTTATTATTTTTCAATGTTACAAACTATGTATTAAAATATATATACACTGTGGGATAGGGTATAAACATACAGCGAAGATAGAAACCATTCGGAACGGATAGTATTCCCATCACTACCGCATTCTAATACATCCCTAATAAAGTGGGCGTGGCGTTGTGAATTTTTGAATTCAGATGCAATATTATCTTTCTAGTCAGACGACACATCCGCGAGTTTTATTTAAGGCTTTTTGAAAAGTGCGTATTTTTGCGGCCATATTTTAAAAATGTTTACACTTGTACTGCTAGCTCAAAATATAACGCCCAAAAACTGTTGACTACGGATGGATGGGCTTTCGATGCTGATTACAAATATATATGCTTCTGGAGGTCTATCGTTGGGATAGGGTATAATAATTGTTCTGCAGTAGCGTCGATTTAATTGGCCGTGCTACTAAGCCTCATTTAAATGACAATATCTTCGAAAGTATTGGGGAATCGCTGCCTTTTTGTTAGAATTGTAGTGAAACTTTGCTACCCATTTTCACAAATGTTATGGATTCTGCTACGTTTCAGAATTTTCTTCGGTTTGACATAATTTTGAGTCTCAATTTTCTTCGAAAGGGAACCGTGGCTCAGTGGTTAAGAGCGCTATCACTGAGCGAGAGGTTCTGGGTTCGAATCCAAGAAAACACAAAAATAAAAAAAGTTTTCTCATGGATCTCGCGAATGTCTGACAAACATCCGAGAGTAAAAGTGTCACGAAAAGCTTATCCAAATCCAAAGAAATTGACCTTCGGAAACGGCATAAAACTGTAGGTCCCAACCATTCGTGAGGCGCACAAGACGAGTGGCTGCGAGAAGCTAGGACAGGCCCTGCATTGGGCCGTTAGCGCCAAAATATTTATTTATTTTACTTTTCTTCGAATCGTAGTATAAAAAATTCCATTACTATTATTATCTATTATGCTCCCTTCTAGTGTTAATCGAGGTTGTTCTCAGGCTAGAGTACTTCTTCCAATCCAGTTTCTATCAGTTGGGTCTATAGATCGGAGTATCTC
Source organism: Pocota personata (assembly GCA_963082735.1). Lineage (NCBI taxonomy): Eukaryota > Metazoa > Arthropoda > Insecta > Diptera > Syrphidae > Pocota > Pocota personata. The sequence continues at coordinate 188,514,500 of OY720430.1, forward strand.
TGGTCGTGCTGATAGGCTGTCAAGCAGCCTGCTCTGTCGTGAGTCAATGCCCACAGTTTCCTAAAGAGTTTAACTATTTTGGTTTCCCCTCTTCATAGCTATTCTCGGATTATGTGTGCACCTATTTAGCAGAAGGGCTATTGCCCCACGAACGGGGATTTTTGTCGAGGTTAAATTGGGCATACTTTCAGATAGTTTGAATTTCTGTCTGAAAGATACTGGGAAGTTTGCACATAGGTTTGGCACATTTCCGCTTAAAATAAAACTGACTATACGCATTCTGTCGGCATGTCAGGTAGAACTGTTTAGGAAGACATGCCAGGTTAGAATGAGCGTGTGTAGACTACACATAGTTAGCCTAAACATTTTGAAACACCCTGTATGTTAAACAACATTTTGCTACGCTATTTTGCTAGAGAAAATTGTTTCTTAGTAGCAGCACTGATTGGAAGTAGACGAATGAATGATGCATGCATATTATCAGTTGATCATGCGACACATATCATGAAGAGATGAAGCTAATATATTTAGGAACCAGAATACATTTGTCCCTAAACCCTTCTATGTGCTTTACTTGGTAAAGAGTTTGAGAGTTTCATTCCGCGAACGATCGTCCAGTGTTCCCCTTGCGATTTTTGTGTTGTGACACTCAAAGAAAAATATTTTCACAGAATTCTGCTTGGGGTACGAGAAAAGGGATGCCAATGTTACGAAGGAAAGCTAAACTGCTGATCGTAGAATAGTGAACATAAAAATGTATTATAACTTTCAAGGGCAATGGATATTCGAGGATCACGTCTTTAAATCTAATACATAAACATTTCAAAAAATGGTGTTTTGTTTGTTTATTCATTCTGTATCGCCACTGAAAATTTAAAGTTGGGATCTCTTTGGATTCGGGCTAAACACATTTTTATCAGTCAGCAGCAACGGGTAAAACTCAATCAAGGCGGACATTTTTTGGAAACAATACTATAGACGTAAGTGTGTCAGAAGGTCATTATTCGGTTTATGGATTATTCCAAGATCAAAATATAATAATGGTGATTTTCGAACTGGGGCTTAGTTTCGGGGACATGACCGATTGAAAGACACATGGGTTTTGAAGTACACTGATTCAGTTTAGATTCAGAATCTCTCATATAAGCTGGGAGATTTATTTCAGAATGACCCCCATATTAAATAAAACTGGTAAGTATTGATTGGTTCTATAATAGATTGGAAAAAGATTGTGACTCTTTATAGCGACTCCACCCACATTAAGGTAAAACTGTTATGCATAGCCTGCAACTGGGTCGAGTTGGATACCCTTTTAAAGAACGTGATTTGATGATTTCTATGTGTCTAATCTATCATACTCGTACAATCCTGGCCTGTAGCAGCTGGTTTATAATCAATGATCTGCTATCCGCGTGGTCAAAGGATTTAACTTGCCAGCTTATCTTTCCCTCACATGTTACTCATTACTCATCGTACACTTCTTGGCGAAAGTAATGAAATAATCACAAAGAATTTCAGAATGATAAAAAAAAACCCCAACTCATCGGCAATTCTCTGTCACATTAACTACATCATCTCCTGGCTTTAAATGTGTGTCCAGCTATAAGCAGAGTATGCACATTGTTTCATGTTGTGAGTTATTTCCCACTTTTTAACAAGTCTTGCATATCTCTACGCTTTAGCCGCGGGCCTACTGTCTTCGTTCTTGCCTCTGCTTCTGCTTCCTTGTGGTAGCCCTTGCAGATGTCGAGTTGTTGTCCTCATTTTAGTCGTATGTTATTTAACTTTGTCAACTTATTTATACCGCGAGCGGACGCGCGCGTTCAAATAGGAAGATCCAACTTGGCTCCGCCATACACGATAAAACGTCCCAACTACCAATGTTTCACCGAAATGGTAATGTTGTCGTCGTCTTGTTGGCGTTGAGCAAAAGTTCCATTACATTCCGTTGGAGGATTTCCCTTCGGCTTCCAGATACTTTTGTTGTCTGCTGCTGTTTTTGAGGTCTCCGCTTTCTTACGATGCAAACTGGCAAAGATTTTTATCATTAAAAGAATGAGTCAAAGTGAACCAAGAAGTAGAAGTAGAAGCAGATGAAGAAAAATATACCACAACAACATCTCGTATCATCCATCCACCAGAATAACAACAATACAGAACTCCTCCAGCAAACTAACCCAACTCTTACATGGCCATGCTATTGCTGTACACGATACTAAAACGCGACGAATCTCCGGCAGATGAAGGAGCTGAGGCTTATCCGCGAGCGCGCGCGCGCTCATTTTCATCCAACACTACATGGTAACAAGTCAAAAGAACAAATAAATACCTTAGAAGGGGGGAGTAGTAGTGCAGGGCAAAAGACATTATCTGTGCGATTTTAAATAAAATAAAATTTGAGGATAGAAGCGCAGAGAGAATGGCGAAAGAACGTTCCCTACAGTAGGCTATAAACAACGTAGCAATGCTTAACATTATCCGTTCATTCGCGGCAGACATCTTTCCGTGATAACCATAATAATAATAATAATAATAATAAAATGCCAGCAATAATAACATACACGAGGCGAACTTTGGATTCAGGAATACAATACGAAGAGAAGCAGCAGATACGAGTATTTGCAAAAATTTCCTAAGGGAGCCCTTGCAAATGCCATAAATATCTAAAGTTGAGAATGCTGCTCACACCTCTTCGATCGAATAGTGACAATGAAATTAAGACTTTTGTATCTTTGTTATTTTATTTTGTTTATTGAAGGGACGTACATATGTACGAAGGATATTGGAAGTGACGCAAGTACATAGGAATGCCGGCGAAGAGATTTCACTATAGGCACCTCTTACGTAGGTACTCCATCCTCGGCATCCTTTTCAGCGAAATAAAAGGCTTCGTATACTAGTCTGAGCCACTTGAAAGTACGAGTTTTTGTAGTTTGAAAAGTTGATTTCAGTTTTGGTTTTAAACGAACAACAAGTTTCGTGAACAAATCTTATGCGATTAAGTCTTTCGTCAACGGGGGTGGCCGTGGTGTAGTGGTAACATCATCGCTTGTCACGCTATTGATTCACAGTTCGAATCCTGAAGTCAAGAATCATCTATTTATTTCGCACGAAATAAATAAAAAAAATCGATCACTTGCGAAAGCTAAGTCAATTCTACTGTGAAGGCATAACACTGGCAGTATGGTGGTCATATGGCTAAAATGCAACTTGATCGTGACATCAGGAGGACGGAAAAAAAATACTGTGAATCATAAGCAACGACATTAATAGCGAAAACAAACAAAATACTCCCCAGTTATCTGGACAGCCACCCTTGGAGTTTACAGAAACTTAATACCACCCGAGTTTCATACCACGCCACTCTGTCTTTCTCTCTGTCTCTTCCCCTTTCCATAAAAAGCACGTGTTCTAAAAATTATTATAAGGGTATTCATATCCCCTTTAACACGTGCAAATTATAAAAAAAAAAAATAAAAAACGAGCTCATTCCGGCAATTCTTGGCAGTACACATGAGTTCCAAATCGATACAACCTGATTTTAAAGATGTTTATACGAGTATATACAGTGGCGAGCAAAACTGAGTACCAAAAATGTAAAAACAATGTTATAACATAAATTATAAATCAGAAGTGCAGTATTTTAATTTAACTCATTTTATTTGTTTAGACGGTTTTAATAACTTTGTTTCAAACGTAAAAAATAATTTAGTTTCCATTAGCTTAACAAACAAAAAATAAAAAAATAGTTCATAGTATTCACTTTTGCACGTTTTAATACTTGCAGGTAAAAAGTAGCTTTTAATACTTTGTCCATAGCCCTTTGTTTTTTATCACACTTTTTATCCTCTTCGGCATTGATTCTACCAATTTCTGGATAATTTCGTCTGGAATCTTCTCCCATTCCGCCTGAACCCTAGTCCAAAGTTCGTTTAGGTTTGTGGGTGGACTTTCGTATCCCAGAAGTTGCCGTTTAACAATGGCCCACAAATTTTCTATCGGATTCAAATCCAGACTTTGTGCGGGCCATTGTAATTTTGAAAAAAGTTGGTTACCGAGCCAGTTTTTGACAATTTTGGCGGTGTGTTTGGGGTCGCCGTCCTGCTGGAAGATAATCTCTTCAGTGGGATACGCACATTCCTCAACAAAATCCGGCAAATTTGTCTGGGGTATTTAAAGATAATCCTCTTTTTTCATTATGCCATCGATTTTCACCAAGGGTCCGACATGCCACCAAGTAAAACACCCACAAACCATTAGGCTACCTCCGCCGTGCTTTACAGTCTCCTTAACTTGGTGTTTGAGTACTCTTTCGTTAGGTCTGTGCCAGAAGTATTCTTTGCCATCTGACTGGTAGCGATTGATTTTTGTTTCGTCAGACCATATTACTCTCTTCCAGTCTTCAACCGTCCAATTTTTGTGGTCTTTGCAGAACTTTAGCCGTGCTTTCACATTTTTGTCAGATAATGCAGGCTTCTTCTGCTTGATTGCCGATACAAGACCGATTTGTCTTGACAGTCCATTCACTAACGTTTTTATTTATAGCCCTAGAGGCAGCCTTTGGTGTCTTTACTTTATTCGCTCTAAACATCCTTTCCATGACACGAGCATCGCCATCCGTTAGCAACCTTGGTCTTCCGCCTACATTTTGTTGGGGATTGCAGCTTTTCTTTGGACCTTAATTACTGCTGTCTGACACACGTTACAGAGTTTTGCAATTTTTCTTGAATTGCAGCCATTATTAGACAACAGAACAATGTTATTTTCAATATCTTTTGTAACTTTTCCCATTGTCCTATAAAAGCTCCTATTAAAACAAATATTTTGTTCTATTTTTTTTTTAATAATACCTTAAAATATCACTTCGAGCACTAAATAACTGAAAACTAATATTGCGTAATTACAACTGTGAACAAATTTTCAGAATAAAGCTAAAAACAAAACAAGACAAGATCGTGCAAAACTGAGTACTTCAGAGTTCCCAATTTATTCGTTATATATCACATGAAGAAAGTCGGTTAACTGAGTAGATTTTTGTATTATTTGATAGAATACATCCTTTTTTAAATAATATTAAAAAAAATATATGCATACCGTACCAATTTTCAGTCCTACATAATAATACATGAATTTTAATTAAATTTGTGTTCAGTTTTGGCGAATGGACGCATCTCTATCAAAGGTCCGTAAAAAAAACATCATCGAATCCTTAGATGACACAAAAGGTCAAGAGCGTTCTACGAGGGCAAGATGCAAAGTTCTCGGCCTGACGCAGAGATGGCGTTCCAATCAGCAAAAATGTATGTTTCCTGCCTGGGTGCACCCATTAGTTCGTATGACGAGTTTCAACTTGTTCTCTCAAGTAGTTTCTTTACACGAATTTTTGCAGTACTCGTAGACGTCTTGCGTGTTTTTCGTTAAAATGGTTAAACTTGAATATCATGCGGTGATAAAATTCTTCGTTTTGGATGGGTTAACCCCTAAGGAAATTCATCCAAAGTTGACAAAAGTTTACGAGGACTCTGCTCCTTCCATGTCAACCGTTAAAAAGTGGGCAGCTGAATTTAAACTTGGTCGCACGTCCCTCGAAGATGAGCCCCGTGAAGGTCCGAAACCATCGAAAAAGTGTATGATATCGTGTTGGTCGATAAGCGAGTGAAGGTGAGTGAGATAGCTGAGGCTGTGTGTATATCGGAAGAGAGGGTGCGAAACATCTTGCACAAAAACTTAGGGATGCGAAAGCTCTGCGCAAGATGGGTGCCGCCTTTGCTAAATGCCGATCAAAAGCAAATGCGCAAACGATTTTCGCGGCAATCTTTGGACAGATGCAATAGGGATCCGACCGATTTTATGCGGCGATTTGTCACCATGGAAGAGACATACAGAAACAGCACAGCAGAAACGAAACAGCAGTCGAAGCAGTGGGTGGAAGCCGGTGGTTTAGCGGCAAAGAAAGCGAAGTCGATCGCATCTGCCGGGAAGGTCATGGCCAGTGTATTTTGGGATGCCAAAGGGATCCTGTTAATTGATTCCCGTGAGAAAGGCAGAACAATTACAGGCGAATATTACTCCAACCTTCTTGACCAGCTGAATGCCAAAATTTGCAAGAAGAGCCCTGGCTTGATGATGAAACAAATCATCTTTCACCAGAGCAATGCACCTGTATACAAGTGTGCGTTAGCGATTGGGGTATAATTTGCTCGGCCATCCCCCCTATTCACCTGATTTGGCACACTCAGACTTCTATATGTTCCCAAACTTGAAGAAATTTGTTTCTGGGAAGCGCTTCGCATCCAATGCAGAAGTTGAGAGGGCCGTAGATGAATATTTTCACAACCTTCTGGACTCTCACTTCCGAGAAGGAATACTGATGTTGGAGAAACGTTGGACCAAGTGTGTTGAAGTCAAGGGAGATTATGTAGAAAAATAAAATCATTTTTTTAACTGAAAATCGCAGTCTTTCATTGTCAGGCCGAGAACTTTTCACCTTACCCTCGTATTATGTACATGATGTACATCATACTGCACACATGGAGAGAAATCAAAGTCATTTTCATATTAAAAACAGGCAAGCCTAGTGAGACTACCGTGAAAGATTTTAAGCCATGCATACTTACTTTTAAAAACTTAAAAAAGATGAATTGAGTCATTAACATTCACTCTGAACCCAAGGGGCGTTTTGGCAGCCCAATATGTTTACATGCAGACAGGTGGTAACAATAATTGAAAAATTCATTTCAACAATTTCTGGACATTGAAGGAAGCTTCTGTAATGTTAAGGTGAACGCTATAAGACAAGCTCTAGGCTCCTTAAACAAATGTTCATTACTATCGAACTCGGTGGATTGCTTACTTCGACGCTTTAGCTCTAGAGTTGGGAGGCATATTGCGGCATCCAGGGGTACCTCTTAAGAAGGTATGCTCTTCCGACTAGTATGGATCTTAGTCTCACGCCCTGTTTTACTGAAACTAAGGTATAGTGGAATAAAAGTTGTAGCATATACCAGTTCGAAGAATTAGAACAATAAAAGCTACCTATTAGAACTCAAGAAAGATGACCCTCTGAACTACGCTAACTGCAGAGGTATCAGTCTCCTCAGCATCGCGTATAAGATCCTATCTGCCATATTATGTCAACAATCTGATAGTCTATAGCAGCGTGGTTTTAGGCCAGCAAAGTCCACTATATAGGTAGATTCACATTACGGCAGATCTCTTCATTGATTTTAAAGACACCTATGATAGCGTCTGAAGAGACGAGCTACACAGAGTCGTTTGGCCCACACATGAAAGGAACAGCAACAAAAAGTGCCCTATGACTTTAGCAATTCAACTCATGATAAAAAAATGGAGACGATAATGGATTGTCGCCATATCTCGACTTAATTTCGAAATTAAGTTTCTCTGACGTTTCGCGGACGTTTCAAAAATGGATGAGGGTATATGTGTTGTTACCGTTACCGTTATGCGTATTTTCTGCAAAATACGTAGTACGGCATCAGATGGCATATGCCTACTCCGACGTGGTGCGCAACTTAATATCAAATTTTATCAAAATCGTGAGAGCAGTTTCGCTCGTAAGTAGCGCTCGAATTGTGAACGATTACGCCTCGAATTGTGAACCTACCGGTCGCAGATATGAAGTTTGAAGAAATATCGTTCGGCCGTTTCGGCTGCAGTCGATGGGACATACAGACAGACAGAATTGAGACACAACCTTTTTTTTAGATTCTGTAAACAAGTGATCAAGTTTGATCAACATTTTGAGATCGAAAATGTCCAGAAAACCATTATTTGCCCTTACAGGGTGGACGTGGTGTAGTGGTAACATCATCGCTTGTCACGCGGTTGGTTCACGGTTCAAATCCTGATGTCAAGAATCATCTATTTATTTCGAATGAAATAAATAAAAAAGTCGATCAATTGTGAAATCTAAGTCAACTCTACTGCGAAGGCATAACACTGGCAGTAGAATGGTCATATGGCTGAAAATGCAACTTGATCGTTACGATGACATCAGGAGGACGGGAAAAAATACTGCGAATCATAAGCAACGACAATAAAAAGCAAAACAAATAAGCTCCCCAATTATCTGGACGCTGCCCTTGGAGTTTACAGAAACTCGAAGAAAATACATAAGTAAATAATGATTTTTTAAACGATTTCCCTGGACTTTGGAAACACCCCTCGTACATATAGTGAGGGTGTAAGCGGGTGACCGTGGTGAAGTCGATAGTCTTTCATGTAAAAAGCGTGCCACATGTGGGGTATTACAAATAAGAAAAATAGACAAAACGACGGTCTGGTTCAACGTTTCCGTTTCTTTCTCTTATTACAAAAAAAATATGAAAAATATAATACAAAGGGTGTTCCATAATTTTTGTCGATTGGTTTAGTTCAAGTAAATTTTTTCAAAATATTTTACTTACGAATTTGGTAATGTAATTCATCAGAGGAAGAAGTCAATCCCCAAACCAAAACTCTCCTCAAAAAATGGACCAATTAGATACTCTTCGATTGAAAAGTGACTGCCTTTCAAGCGTATTTTAAGGCGGGGGTTTTCCCCAAACCAAAGTCACTACGGACTAAATTTTGCCTGTACGGAAGGTGATTCAAAAAATATATACCAATGCTCCTCAAATAGTGTATAATGAGCCCTGCTCTTCATGCCTTTACTAAACCCGTCTTTCTGGAAAATATGGCCACCATTCGTTTGTTAACAAAACAAGATCTTCGGGGTTGAGTCAGTACATTCCTCACCCTTAGCCTTGCTCTAAGACTTTGTTGAAATGTCGTAATAATAGGGCCAGGTATCATCATCTGTTGCAATTGAAATGGTATCCTTTGATTTTTCATTACTGATTTCCTTGACCATTCTCGGTCTTGAATATGAAGTTTCCTAATATTGAGATGATTGACCACAATTCGACGTAAACTGTATACATCAATGTCTGCTGATAAGTCATTCGTTTATCTTAGTTCTTGGATTCTGGCCACCGTGTCAGGAGTAGACAATTCATTTGGACGAGCGATATAGGGCTGGTCGGCAGGGTCAAACCGTTCTCTCCTAAATTCCAAATACCACCTCTTCATGGTTTTAGGGGATTAAGTATTTTCGAGAACTTAAGACATTCCGCGGAGACACTAGTGGTCTGTCGAAAATTGTAAAAAAAATATTGGACTGCAATCGCGTAGATTTCATTCTGCCATATTACTCTACAGCTCTCATTATATAGGTGGATGGACATCTTCCATGAGACACTATGAGGACCGTCGGCGCGTGCTCCTCGTAGTGTGAGATTCTTACTCACTAAAAACACCTCCCTTCACCTGTAACTAGTACCAAAACTAAGTAAAACTTAACTTGTAGCTTACATTTCACATTTTGCAGTTGACTTTCCAACGTAAGTGCCGGTTGCTCTTTACTGAGCTAAATTGGACGATTTTGTCCTTTGTAGTCGACTATATATCTATTGTCCAAAATCTGAAGGACAGCGTTGTTGCAATGATCATGGAGTAGAGTCAAAATTGGTGTTTTCGTGCGAAATTTTTAATTTCATCTTCGACGTCATTCCGAACAAACCACGGTGTGTTCACTATTCTCCTCAGCACTTTATTTTCAAAAGTTTGTAGGAGGTTTTTATTACTTTTGTTGGTACAAGCCCATAGTTGTATAGAAGCAGCTTTTTTGTGGGTATTGAGCTTAGAATATTGTCCGAGCAACCAATACATTTCTCAGTACTTCTTCTCTAGTTATAGGTTTTTTTTCTTTTTTACGTGTGCCTTCCATTTTAATTTTGCGTCAAGAGTCATCCCCAGAGTATGATGCGTCAAATGTTTGTCCAATCATGTAGCTTATATACAGCTTTTTGCAACTTTCCGGTAGCTTCCTCGACTGTGTTGCCCGCAAATGTGGCTCTTTTAATTGCGGTATGTCTCGCGTGTATAACAAGTATAAAATCGGAACAAGAACACTGCCTTGCGGTATCCCAACCGCGATTTCTTTAAAGTCGGAGTATTCGTTAGCGTGCTTAACATGGAAAGGTCTATCTTCAAGATAGCATTTTAGAATAGTACATAGCGGACCGGGAAAGACTAAAAGTTCCAATACTTTGTGCCATACCTTATCGAAGGCTTGGGAGACGTAAAGAGAAAAACTCGAGGAGACATTTTTTCTCCCCGGGACATCTCAATTACATCTGTTATTTTATATACTTGAACGATTGTAGAACGTTTGCTTCTAAATCTGAATTGGTCATCTGGATTAAAGCGATTTTGTTCTATTATAGGCTGTAGTAGTTTTGAAATGATCGGTAGTAGCAAATCTAGTCTTTAAGACTTTTTGTCGTTTGGCGCTTTTCCTGGTTTTAATACCATAATACTCGTAACATGTGCGACTTTCCATGATATGTACCAATTGCAATCTAAAAGCAGCGTTTATAAACTAGAAAAGCTTAACTTGTAATTCTTTTAGAATCTGTCCTGTTATTAAGTCGTAGCCAGGATCTTTGTTAATTTTAAGATTGTCAATTTCTTACAATTTTCACTTACAATGTTTGCGTTGGGATGACCGTCAAATGGTTTGAAAGTTTCTTTTAAATGCACGGCAAATAATTCAACCTTTCCTGCATCGCATTTAGCCCATTCCACGTTGGATTCCTTTTGGGGTTTTTTAACGCCTTTCATGGCTTTGCAGAGTGAATAATGTGTATCTTTTTGTCCTTTATCGTTTCTTTGATTTTACTGCACAAAAGGTTTAAGTATGTCTTGAGCTGCGGTGTATGAAATTGTTGCCACCTCTTATGTGCTCTCCTCTTTTCCTTTGCCAATTCTAGAATCTCTGCCGGGTACTTAATGTCACAATTAGCCATGGTTTTCTTTTCACAGGGAGTGTTATCGACGCGGTTCTCTGCATAATTTCGAAGAAGCGATCGACTTCGTCTTCTAATTAAAAATATATTTTCAGTGGAACGTTTAATTCGATGTTAAGCTCTCATTCAAATACGTATTTAGAGTATATCAATATATGATATATCATTGAGCGGGGAAAAGAAAATTCAACAAAAATTATGGAACACCCTTCGTACAACAAATTGTGCTATTAATTTTTTTTGTTGTAAAATTACTATTTGCGTTAATGGTATAACGCATTACGCATCACGTTGAAGAAGGCATTTTAAAAAAATTTTAAAACAAATTTAAAATTTACAATTGTAAACAAATTTTACAAATGCAAATAAATATGTCACTTTAAAAACAAGTATTGCTTATAATGCTATACCCATGTTCATCTTCAATTTCTTTCTTCTTTTATACTCAAATATAGTTTATCATTTTATTGGTTTACTGAATAAAATAACTTACATAAGTTTTACAAGTGTTGGCCAATCTTCTCAAAGCTGTTTTTTTGGTCACTCTAAAACACAAAATCTATATTTATTCACAAAATTGTTAAATTTATAAAAATTTCAGACACTATGTCAAAAAATCTCGAGTATTTTATAATGAAATTCGAAAATAACTGGAAATATTTTGTTTGCAAAAAAAAATAAAAATCACTTCACTGCAGAACGACAAATTACCGACGGTGAGATTTCAAAATGCACGGATTAACTGACAAAACAAAGATCTTGCGGTTTCCAATTTTAAATAGCGTGTTCTCAATGGAACTATCAAAACCGGACTGAGTGGCGCACGTCGTCTCAAGCTGGGAATTCCTTCAGATTAAGTCAAATTGCCGGCACTTGTGTACAGATACATGTAAACCAACCACCAACATCACCGCAATTGCCACCACTGTGCTTATGAACCACCACCACCACCAGTACCAATTCAATTGAAATAAAAAAAGAAGGTTGGCTCACTACAGATACAAGTGTGCGCACCAATAACAATGGCAGAGTGTAATAGCAGATACATCGGCCCCACCAAACGGACAGGGAAGGCGACAAAAACATCTGATACCAGTGTAAAGGTTGTCCGATGGTGGGCAACCATCTAATGGATTTCTCAGATACTTTGCCGTCGTCCTCGGTTTCTGAACGCACTCGCATTGAGTGAATGTATGTATCTCACTCAATTTGAGTGGTCAATTCCAGTTCGCTTCGCATACGGTCAGATATACAAGACGACGAACGATGTTTTTGGTTTTTTTTTTTCTTTTGTTCTTCTGCGTAGCTGGAGATATAGTCTCGGTGCCTCTTACGTTGTTGGTGGATGATGTTGGAGGCAATGTAAATGGTCTCATAATGCCATAAGAAATTGTGGTATTACATTTTACCGGGTCTACACTGGTTACCTGGAGAGAAAGAGTCTTAGAGCGAGGGAGATTCATGAGATTGGTGGAAGCGATGTTTTGGTAAAGTTGTTGCTCACCCTCGTCCGTCACCGATGATGCCGCTGTGGTTTCTTTGTTGGCCTAACATGGACGTGCAATATGGACTTGGTACTCCACCACATGCATGAAGGAGAGCAGGCAGATTATAAATTTGGACCAAACAGAGGAAGATGAAGTGAGGCAGGCCTCAATGAATGGACATTGAATATGAAGAGGGGTAGGTGGTGCTGGTGGTGGGTAACCATTGCCACTGTGGTTCGCGGCAGATACTGTTACGTGGACTCGGTGGACGACGACGAAGAATGGCTTCGTGATGACATTGTGTAATAATATGGACGACGAAAAGACTCTTGTTGTTTGGGATTTATATTTTCTTAATTTCTGTGTGCAGCACAAGTGCACAAATGCAGTTGCAGGCACACTTGTACACTTGCGAGTTGTTGTCATTTTTTATTATTTTTTTTTTTGCGGTCATAGAGGAAAATATTTACAGGTCTTATTGTTATTAATTAATGATCTTTGGTTGTGGATGACGGCGTGTTGTTGACGAATGAATATGTCTATACGATTTGCAGTCTGCAGGATGGAAACGAGAATGTTAACTACAATTGCATTTGAAGTCATAAATTATACGCAACCATAATTACAAAAGAATTTATAAGCTTTTTTTTTCTCTATCAGTTTTATAAGCAATTCTGTATGTGCAAATGCTTTAGGGCAGCACATTAAACAATATTACGATAGGTATCTAGCGTCACGTTTGGTCTAACTCAGGGCATATGTTCATGTATTTAGTTTGAATTCTTTACATGAATTGTATTGCTAAACCGGCGAGGAATTTGCTAAACTGTCGGTAAGTTTTGGCTTAGGATAGGAGTGTATCTTAGACGGTTTATTGTAATGAGAGGTAAGAAATCAATCGCACCAAACCTTAAGACGCTGGGAAGTATCTTAGACGCTCAAATAAGAATAAGACTCTCGAGATTTCCTCACTATCCAAAACGGAAATTGATAGTTTTTACCTTTACCCTTCTACGGCTAAACAACTAATTACTTCCTTTAACCTCCAGCGCTAGGTTGTTAGGAGTCACGCTTGACCCAAAGCTCAACTGGAAGTTAAACATCGAACAAGGAGTGAAAAGAGCATGCGTAACCTTCTACGATTGCAGTAAAACCTTTGGGTAAGAAGTGGGGACTTCGACCGAAGATGGTATTATGTATGATGTATACAGCGGTAATACGTCCAATAATTACGAATGGGTCACTAGTTTGGTGGCCTGCCCTGAGTAAAGACTACAACATTAAACTAGCAAGCAAAGTGCAAAGCATGGCCGCCATAGGTACCACGGGTGTCAAGCGAACATGTCCGACGGAAGCTCTGAATCTGCTTCTGCTTCAGACTCTAGCTAAGCCTTACGGACACAGTCTAGATTCGTTACCAGGAGCACTGGGAAAAATTCTGACCAAATACACCATACCCACATAAAATGTTCAACGCAACCGCATAGTCGATTTTAAGTCCAGAGTAGACATAAAGTCATAAAGAGCTTCAAAACAGCAATTTATACCGACGGTTCAAAGATGGACTGTGGGGTCGGTGCGGGAATCTTTTCGGAAACACTGATCAGCATTCCTCTGCCTTCCTGTGTCTTCCAGGCGGAAGTTTTAGCAACAAATGAAGCGTGTCGGATAATACGACACACTTGTCTACACCCATTGAAAATATCGCATCATCTTCCCAGCTGGTGAAACAGTGTAGGAAAGAACTCTCGTCGCTAAGTTGTTGGACCAAAATCAGTCTTCTCTAGGTGCCAGGTCATAGCAACATAGAGGAGAACGAATGGGCCAACGAGCTGGCGAGGAGGGGGTCTGCCCTTAGCAGATCCCTTGCAGAGGTAGTCCCCATTCCGGTGGGAACTGTCAAGAGGGAAACTTTTTATACTTTCTATCAGTGGCAAACAAAAAGTGGAACAGTTTGCAGAGTTATGTCGTTTCTATGTAGATCTGGCCAAACTACAATTGGGCCAGAACACAAGAACTTGAGAAAAGGACTCGGGTAGACGCTTCAAGAATAGTAGCGATAAGCACAGGCCACGGCCAGTAGGAACGCATGCTAGAATGGACATCCATTTTAACACACACTGTCGCAGTTGTTAAAAAGTAAATGAGAAGGAGAAGGCTTTAAATAGAGCCCGACATCGAACTCTAGGCAAACCCTTTTTCGACAACCTTAAGGAAATTTCAGAGAAAATTATCAGAGTTGATCAGTTTCTTGGATGCCACAGAATGGATTTCAAACCGTTTACTTTCAACAACCTATTGAACACGTGAGTTGTGGTACTCAAAATGGTTTAAGTGCTAATTGGGCTGCAGGGCAGTGTGCAGCAACAATCACTCTTACCTACCTACCTACCTATCAATCTAACCTACACATTTTTTTTTATAAAATTTAAGTGAGTAGGCACTCTAAACTGCCACTGGTGCTCCTGTAACTCTCCTCAACTTTGCGCATACGATCTTGTCTGCTATAGTACAAACATATCAACGCCTTAAACCTTTTATCAAAAATCTAAGTGGTCTTTAATGTGTAGTTGTAGGCTAGTAAAGTCTGACTTAGACAATGCATCAGATCTTGGAGAAAAAACAGAAGCTCCAAATCGACAATCACCTTTCTTTTATCGATTTTAAGTAGCTTTAAGTGGCATAGTGTTTCTATAATGAGCTTGAGAATCTCACAGTCAGGATTCGAATTCGACATGCTCTGCCCTAATGTTCACTAAAATTTTATTCGAACGGAACATCATTTCCAATGAGCAAATCCTATTAGCGAGAGTTCCATTAATCACAAAAAAAAAGTCGATTGATGGATGCAACATTGGTGTTTAAAAGTTGGAATTATAATTTCCTGGAATTCTATTCGACGGGTTGGTTGATCCGAGTCCAACAATAAAACAGAAAGTGGGAGTTGCTTACCAGACAGGGTTCGGTCTTCGAAAATCACATTAAATTTAAAATTTGTAAATATTATGTTTTATAGTAAATATACCTGTTGCAACAAGGAAAAACCGCTAAAGTCGACTTTAGACGAAACTGAGTTTTTGATACCATTAGATTCAGCATGCCCAAATCTTCAAGGTCAATTTTTTTCTAGCTCTTTATCTTCAAAATTGGAGCTACAATGTACAATGTTTAATAGATAGTCTAGAACCATTTGTAATTTTAAACTTTTTAGCAAAACTATATTAAAGTTTTGCTCTCCTGAAAAATTATCAAACTCGACTTTTCCTTGTTGCAACAGATATATGCATTTGTTAATCAAAAATGTTGAACCAAATTTTAAACTTTTCTTTGTCATTTAAGAGCTTACTCTCGAATTATATAGATTTCAGCATGCTAAGCGTGAGTCCGGTATCAGAGTATTGAAGTTTTGAAGATATTTACTTTTGAAAGTTCTTAAAATTCCGTTTTTGGGATATTTGAAATCAACCATAATTTTAAAGTTGTACGACCTGGATACATCTGGTTTGTCTTGAAACTTAAGCCTAGTGGAACAGACTTCTATAAATCAATGTTGAAGATCAAGTTTATTCGCTCACCCTGTTAGCATTGTATCGAGCATGTACGCTACGTTCAAAACTGTAAGTTATTGGTTTTCTGCGCAAATATTCGAAGCCAGCTTCACGTTAAAACGTCGGACTCCCTGAAACATGATTTGACGATTATCTACATGTATGACACAATAGAGATTGAGTGATCTTATTTACTAACCGTCAAAACCGAATTACAGTCAATTATTTGAGAGTGACAATATAAATTAAAAGTCAGGCCAGGATCCACACCGATTCAAAGCCAGGTTGATTTGTATTAGCTCGACAATGACATTTTTAGAACCCTCAATAGTCAATATTTCCAAAATTTGACGTGATACTGGATCCGTCTTCAGCATACCGAAATCAATAGGATTCAAGATTTAAACGACAAACGTTGTGTTTCACAATAATTAAAATGAAATACACTATTGGACAAAATAAAGTGCAATAGCAGGTCGATTCATTTTCAAAATCCTGTTAGTTAAAAGCAAAAAGCATTTAAGGCTCAGTTCTTTTGGGCTGACGTCACCTACAAATGTGTTCACCGTTTTGTAAAAATTAACCGTTAATTACTTTGTCTATTTACTATCAGTTGAGATACTCGTAATTCTGCAGCAGTTGTATTTTAGACGCGACAAAAAAAAAGTGCATTTTCTATTTCGTATGCCACGCGCTAGAATACTGTAAATAGTTTTATAATTTTTCAGAACAGAATTTACAAGAATCATCTTTCAAAAGAACGCACCCAAATTTTCAGACAGATCTGTCAAATAGTTTTGTTGTGGCAGCCATTTTATATCGACGCCTACTAGCATTTTCGTTAAAATGGAAAAAAAGTGAATTTCGAGTGCTCATTAAACACTATTTTTTGCGAGAAAAAACTATCACACAAACCAAACAAAAGCTTGACAAATATTATGGGGACTCTTCACCATCGATTGGAACCATTCACCACTGGTTTACTCAATTTCGGTGCGGTCGTTCAAGCACAAGTGACGCCGAACGTTCTGGTCACCCAATTGAGGTCAGCACACCAGAAATGGTCGGCAAAATCCATGGTTCGATAATGGACTATCGGCGAGTGAAAGTGCGCGAGCTTGAAGAGGCCACAGGCTTATCACATTTACATAAATATTTGGACATGAAAAAGCTTTCCGCAAGATGGGTGCCACGTTTGCTCACAATCGACAACAAAAGCATTCGTTTGACAACTTCAAAGGTGTGTTTGGCGATGTTCCAGAAAAATTCGGCTGAGTTTTTGCGCCGTTTCGTAATCGTGAATGAAACCTGGATTCACCACAATACACCAGAAACCAAGGAACAGTCAAAACAATGGACTTCTCCTGGTGAATCGAAGCCGAAGAAGGCCAAGGCGGGTTTGTCAGCAAACAAGGTCATGGCGACGACAGTTTTTTGGGATGCGCGCGGTGTTATTCACATCGATTACCTTGAAAAGGGTAAAACGATCACCGGCGCATATTACGCAGAGCTGCTGGATCGATTCCAAGCCGATTTGAAGCAAAAAACGGCCATGAAAGCGGATTAAAAAACTTTTTTCCGAAGAAAAAGCCTATGCTTCGTACAGTCAACATTGGAAAACACCTAGCCTTCGCAAAAAAGTATTTATTAAAGCCGCAAACATTCTGGCAAAGTATAATTTGGTCCAATGAGTCAAAATTTGAGCTAAAAAATTCCAAAACTAAAAAGCGAGTTTGGTACACACCCTCTGAAAGACTCAGCCAAAGGTGCATACAGAAAACTATAAAACACGGTGCATGGTCGGTAATGGTCTGGTGATGTTTCTCCTTTAGTGGGGTGTTGGAAATCGGATCAAAATCGATACCAAAATGACGGGCCCAACTTACGTCAACATTATCAGGGAAAATTTAGCTTCTTCTGCTTCTAGAATGTCTTTGGAAAGTTATATCTTTCAACAAGATAACGACTTAAAGCCTACGAGCAAAGTAGCTAAGCCGGTTTTTTACACAAAATAATGTTCATGTATTGGAGTGACCACCTCAATCCCCAGACCTTAACCCAATTGAGTACCTTTGGTCCATTTTGGATCAGAGGATTCCATTGGATAAGCGTCACAATTTAACATCTTTTTGGGAAAGCCTTCAAAATGAATGGGAGAAAATTCCAGGTGACACGCTGAAAAATCTGGTCTCCAACATGCAAAAGCGTTTTGCGGCAGTAATTCAGAATCAAGGAGGAGCCACTAGCTATTAAGTTTTTTTCATTTTAAAAGCTTAATTTTGAACATTTGATCAGAAAGTGGGAGTGGTTCCCAAATTTTTAACCGAAGTTTACGGATTCTGTTGAGATATTCACAAGAAGACTTAACACCATCACCGTAAATAGCTTTGAAAAAGTAATATATGTGTTTTTTATTAGGAAAATGTGGGCGTGTCCATGTATAATGTACGGACAAAATGTAGAAAACGTCAACTTCTGTATATTTTACCTAGACAATATATTTTAGTTGGACAATATATTTTAGTTTAGCAAAAATAGTGAAATAAAAATAAATTTAAAAGTGAATCTGCCTGTACCTTGGACGGCAGTCTAAACAGCTGGACCGATTTCCTCCAAACTTCATATCTGGTCGTGAAATATTTAATTTTTTTTTTTCAGAAACAGCTGTAACAATTTCGAAAACAATTCATATCTTATGTAATAAGTCTGCATACCCAGTCTTCCTTAAAAGATTCCAATAATGGTACTTTACTTACAGCCTGTTCCAGAGAAACGTGTTTCACTTTTTTTTTTTCTTCAAATACACATTAAAACAATTTGCACAATTATTGTAATAATGAGTCCAGTCTCCGTTATTATAGATTATTGCCTGGCATTTTTTAGTGCAACTTTCACCCAATATGTGTGTATATTCTGTACTTAGCCCTCTTAAAATCTCATTAAATGCCCGGGTAAGTTGTCCTGTTGTACACATATGTGTATTTTCTGTCTAAACTTCTGCTTTATTAGTGACTATACATTTTTCATTGGATTTATATAAGGACTTTGTGACGGCCAATCAACGTTGTTATACAATTTTCCTCTTTCGAACGCGTACAGACGCGACTGCGATAGTTTTGATCGTTATCCTATTGCAATATCCAGGCACAATTGTTGCGGCTCATACAGAGATAAGGCAGACTTCAGCAAACCCTTTTGGTATAGTGCATGAATTGAGCATCGAGGTTCCTTGTGAACACTACTACCTTTGACCGAGAGGTACTCATAAACATGAGCTATTGCTGGATGTTTCGATGTGCCTTGTAGCACTTTCCACCATTCTTCCAATAATTATTGACGAAATGAGATGATTTATCCGTAAATCACGGTCCAAGTTATGTGTTGCCCAACTCAGGCTTCGACATATTTTACGGTCAGTAGCGGTTTAGGTATGTTACCTATGTTCTTGATCCCAGATTCTGCCAAGCGGCATCTTATTGTGCTGATAGACATTCTAACTCCTCTTCCAGATAATTTTGACTTTGCCTTCCTCAGACTTTCCGGAACAATTCACAAATCACTTTATTGTTCTTTGCCGACGTGGCTTTGATGTACCCTCTTCCTGAGCTATAATCCACATTACCGAATTCGTCATATCTCTTTCTCCACTTCTTCACAAATGCCTCTGATATTATCAAATATTTTTTGTCAATTTGACACTCATGTTCGGTCCTTTGGACCAAGAAACACTTTCTTAACGCTTTTTAAAAACAGTACTCATTTTGTAATGATGTTTTCCCGCCAAAGTATTACGCAATCGTCAACTGAATTCAAATTATGATTTGAATATAAACATTTGTTTGTGAGTAAAGCAAAAGAAGTAAATAGAGATACGTCTGGAATATGCTGTAAATCGGATGAAGTGGGAAAGAGTTTTAAAAATCTTCAAGTCATCTTTCTCACACATCTAACTTAAAAACTGTCCAACGGATGTTGATGAAATTTGCACCTCACCCTAAGACGGATATGTAGATATGTTTGCTATAAACTCATTAATATCGGTGGAGTGATTTTTAACACCTCGATGCTTGCGGCAGGAGCCCTTTTATACTTTTTCGCGTAACCTTCTCATGACTTTATTCCGATTTTACGCGTTAATACATTCGGAGATATAGTGGGGTTAAACCACGTCTTGGAATTTTTTTCAAAAACGCCTTGCTCCAGGAGAACTTTTATATTTTTCGATTTTTATAGTTTTCCTTTTATGACCAAGCCAACTGTTTTACTGATTAAAAATCAACAAAAAAATTTAAACCTATTATGCTAGAATCTCTTTTAAATAGGCGAACTATGTAGTCTTTAAGTAGCAAGATATAACTTTTTTTGACTCGAAAACTTCATAATGATACGCATTTTTTTTTTCATTGGGGAGTTTTTGAAAATTTTAGGGATAGGATATTACACAATCCGTTCCAGACAAATTGGTGGATCACTCTTCTATAAAACTGTTTCTGAGACTTTATACATTTTTTTTAACAATGTCCTATTTTACCCCCTTAATAAAATGGTAACCCTAGGGTGGGCGTCGTGGCGTAGTGGTTAGTGTGTCGGATCACTACGCAAGAGGTTCCAAGTTCGAATCTCAGAAAACACCAAAAAGTTTTTTCACGATCCCATCTCTCGCGAACGTCTGACAAACATCCGAGAGTATTGTTGTCATGAGAAAGCTTCTCAAAACAAATTGCCGTTCGGATACGGCACTAAACTGTAGGTCCCTTCCATTCGTGTGAAAAATATAACGCACACAACACGAGTGGTTGCGAGAAGCTAGGCCTAGGCCCTGGCACTTAAAGAGCTGTTGCGCCAAATATTTATTTTATTTTATTTTATTTTTTAGTACAGGGTTACCATCTTTTATGTCGGTATGTAAACATTGAATAACTTTGACATTTATCAACCGATTGGCTTGGGTAGACATGTTTTTGAAACGTCAATTCAGTACAATTTTAACCATGAATCACTTCATACCGAAACAACGCGCCGAAATAGTGACGCTGTACATTGAAAACAGTCAGACGGTGGTTGTGTGTTAACTCAACGTGCATATCGTCGAAATTATCGTGGCCAACAAGCACCGTCTGAGAACACTATTCGTCATTTGGTGTCGAATTTTGTTGAGCACGGGACAGTGGGAGATCGTCGACATGCAGTTCATCAACGCCCAAGACGTTCCAATGAACTGGTTGAAGCGGTAAGAGAGAGTGTTGCCGAGAACTCACATGTGCCGTATCGTCACCGCGCTCAGCATTTTCGCGTCAGTGCAACCACCTTGCGGCACATTTGACGTCGCTTGGGATACGGCCAAACAGTCGCTTGAATGGTTGACACTGAACATGATTTTTGGAAGCAAATTTTGATGACCAACGAGGCCCATTTCGCACTCTCTGGCGCCGTTAACAAGCAAAATTGGCGCATTTGGGGAACGGAGAATCCACACGAGATCCATGAAACACCATTGCATGACCAAAAAGTGACTGTTTGGGCCGGCGTTTGTGCCAAAAGCATCATTGGGCCATTTTTCTTCAGAGAAGGCGAAACAGTCGATGGGAATCGATATCGGTGGATGTTGGCTCATTATGTCTGCCGACAAATGTGTGAAAAAGGTCTGGACGGTTACTGGTTTCAGCAAGACGGTGCGCCATGTCACACTGCAAATCAAACAATGCAGTTTCTGCAACGAAAATTCCCTGGACGTGTGCTGTCAAAAAATGTAGACATTGACTGGCCACCCAGATCTCCAGATTTGACTTCTGATTGGACTTCTTTTTGTGGGATTACTTGAAAAGCAAAGTGTACGCCAGAAAGCCTCAGACCATTGACGAGCTCAAGGCAAACATTCGTGCCGAAATCATCGCTATACCGCCCGATGTGATGGAAAACGCAGCAAAAAAGGGCACATTTTGCTTTGGTCAATAGAGGCGACCACTTTGTATTCACTGTTGTATTCAAAAACTAGTCCAAATAAATTGTAAAGGACTAAATTAAATAACAATAATATTTTTTTTTTTAAGTTATTCAATATTCACATTCCGAAATAAAAGATAGCGCACCCTGTATATGTTGGAATTAAAATCACAGCATATGCGGATGATGTGGTGCAACAGGCAAATTCCTTCCAACTCTTAGTGAGCAAATAGAAGGAGCTCTCAAGGTGTTAGACACATGACAAATAAATACGGACTAGCGGTAAACTCCTGGTACTGTTCACAAAAAAGAGACAGGTACAACAATTCAAAATACCTTCTCTTGGGGGCATCCCTCTCAGGATCTCAGACAGTGCAAGATACCTGGGATTTGACAAATAGTTTAACTGGAAACAGATTATCAACGAAAAGAATTAAGAAGGCCATGATAACTTTCTATTCGTGCAGTATCATATTCGCTGGGGACTAAGTCCAAAAAAAAAAAAAATCCTGGGGACTAAGTCCCAAAAACATTCTATAGACTATCGTGAGACCTATACTTGCAGTCTGGTGTGGTGCGAAGAGGCTAGCGAAACCACCAGTTTCAAGGACATCACAAGACTGGCATGTATTACCACACCAATAACAGGACTAGAGGCTATTCTCAACCTGATTCCATTAGACCTGTTTACATGAATCTGCGGTCAGAATTGCCCAGAGAATTAGTCAAAACGATGAGTGGAAGGCAAGTATGACAGGATATACCCAGATCTTAAGCAAATATGTAGGCAATGTAGCAATTACTGACTTCACAATGCCCTACCTGGATTTTAATAGACACAATACCAAGCACGCAAACCAAAGCCATCTAGCGTAGATGCAGGCATTTTTTCTGACAAACTTAGTCTATTTAAATTAGTCAGACAATATACCATTTGATGATATCTTCTTTTCCATCAACTAGACCAACTTCTGCTATAGAGGTGAAATTGAAACTTGTGAAATGCTGTCACGAAGAGCTTAGAGTTATTTGCACACAGCATGAGGTAAAACTATGCTGGGTCCCTGGAAATGAGGGTACACCAGGGTATGAGAAAGCTGATGAACTGGCAAGGAAAGGATTTGCGCTAGACCTAGAGCAAGCTAATCACTCAGTAAAAGTCCTATCGTGTAAGCTAAGTATGAAGCAGATAATAGATCTCTCGCGGAAGCGAACATCAGATGAAGCTCTTTGAGCTCCAACAACGAGAAACCTATGGCCAATGTCCAACAAGGCCAGAACTAATAAACAGGTGCGGCAGACAGGACAATTCTTTCCACCCTTGTAGGAGTGATTACAGGGCATAATACTCTGCGATATCATATGAAAAAGCTGAGGCTACGTGTGGATGATCTCTGTAGGGGCTGCAGATATGAGGAAGTCAATGGGGATACAACCCACTTTCTATGTCACTGTCCAGGCTTCTGCCATCTCAGACACAAATTTCTTGGAAGACACTTCTACCAGGATATCGAAGATCTCTGCGACATGTATGTAGGTTCATGAAAGCTTAAAGGTGGTTCGAAACCCAAAGACAATAGGAGAGTGCTTTAGGGATTGCTCCACGAGCAAGAGATACTTTCCCCCTCCAATTGGGCATCACAAGGAGACTATACTAACTTGACATCGCCAACTTATTTACTTAGCCTAACCTAGTACATGCTGTATACAAATAACGATTACCAGATAGTCGAGGATTTTGGCTACCTAGGCTCTGCTGTATGGTACAGAATCGTGGACATTACTAACATCGGACGAAAACTTTCCTGGAGGTTTCGAGAGAAAAGCTGTTCAACCATGAACTATAGGACGAACTATGTTGACCTGGTGAAGAGAATACGGTTTTACCGCTTGGGATGTCTAAGTCATGTGGAGCGGATGAATGCCAATACTCTGGCCAAGGCTCTTTGAATATTTGAATACATCACAGAGCCCACTACGTAGGCGAGCACACATCATCTTCGGCAGCGGTACAGCGGGACCTCAACCAACTTGGCATGTGTAACAAAAGACAGATGATGCCCAGGACCATTAAGTTTCGAAACAAAAACATACGGGACTCTTCAATGCTTCAAGTCAATGGATGATTATTTCACATAAAAAAATGCGTTTTAATTGTGACCATTTCTGGGAAAAAAAAAAAAAAACCTTAAGCAATAATTAATTTTATGGAAATATCGATACTGCATTCCACAGACACAAATCCCATAATTCCAGTTTATATCCCACCCATAGGCACATTTGTATACCTATTACATAGGGCGAGAGTAAATTTAGCACAAAACCAGGAAATACACACATTGGATGCACCACAATTCCAATGCACGCTCTTAATATGGGCAAATGTCGATATTCAAGCAGAGCGCCCGTCACCTCCCGGCACCTTTTCTTCCATTCTCTAGCTCTGGAGTAAACATAAGTTGCGCGCGGAGGAGTCACCTCCTCGCCACCATTTCAGGTGACTTGTTGTGTGATCCTTCTATTCATTGCCACACAGCCTACAGAATGTAACCCGATCTCTGATCCAGCGATTTGCCATAGCGCATTCGCACGCAAACCCAAAAGGAACAAAGGACATGCAAACTTTTGCCTTCGAGAAGAGCAATAGCCGGCTGCCGCTTAGAACCACCATCAAAGAGAATATAATTTGCGTTTGGCCATAAAATCAATTAAAGCGTATTATGTGGCCAAAGTATCGAGACCGAACGCGCTTGGTGGGCATATGGTTCATACAGTCGTCGATTCTATTCTACGGTAGTTATAAAGTCTAAATCGACTTTTAAAGATCACACTAACAGGCCGGACCACTTATGGAACGACTTGCCAGATCCCCGTAAAAGGGATTCGAGGAATTTACGATCACCGGCGATCGGCGAGGGGAGCTGCAGTGAATCGATTCCATCTGAAGTGGCAATGCTAGAGGAGATTTGCTCCGTTGGTGTTGTGCTTGGAATAAAGGTACCAGCGCACAAGGTGGAGGGTTTAGATTTTATAGTTTAACCGTATAATGGCAATTATCGTCGCAATTAAGTGTTTGATTAAATGCGAAATAGGCTAAGTGCGCCGCTGTGGCGGTGCGGCGTATTCAAGCGCATATTTATGAATCACAAATCTTTAAGCTCTACATGCGCAGTGTGGCGAAATTTATGCTCATGGTTAAAGAAGAGTTCATTTGTGTGGATTTGATTACGTTTAAGAGGCGCGAAGCATCCTGCTGTGTTGGCCGCCGACGGTGTCTGTTTGCACAGCGTGTCACATCGCCTTCTGCGATATAAAGTATGAATAAGGATCGAGTGATTACTTAATTCGGATTCTAATTTGTGTATTTGGATATGCCATGCAGAGTGGAAAGCAGCAGTCTGCCACATACTAATGAAACTTTGATCTTATCATAGAAATTATTATTTTCTATTTATGCAAATGGATTCCTGCAACAGGTTATTGATACGAGTACATGATAGATACATTAGTCGTCATCTTTAATGATCTGCCTCATGTGTACAGTGTCATGTTAATTACGGTTAATGGTTGTATTCTCCTAGAGCTGATTAATGCACATTTCTCACAGAGTGACTTAACAATTTTTTTTTTAGCATAATTGTTCACCTTTTGCTATTAATGCGTTTATACTTAAATACTCGTATGTTTGAATTTTTATGAGAATGCGGATGGTATTCTGGAACCTTTTGAGAGACCGCTAAGTTAGAACAACCCAATGTTGCGCACAGAAGGAGCGAAGAATTTCTCAAACTTTAGACCAATGACGAACAAATCCAATTCCTTCCTCGTCCCTGTAGATTGTACAATATCCATTATGGACTACCCACAGTGTTCAATGTAACTCCCTCATAGTGCTGATTGAAATTATTAAAAAAGAGAAAATTGCGGGAAGCGTGTACATATCTTCGACTTCGTTCTTAAAAGCTTCACATAAGATCACATATTTGGGTGGATATCTCATTCTAACTGTTGCTGACTCCAAAGCTGCAACGACCGCCTGGCTAGATCAGGATGAGTGTAATCTTCCTTCAATCAGGACCCTATTCTAACAAAAACTTTGCAACTACAGGGTGGCTGACATGAACTGTTACCAACTTCACGTCGCTGTGTCTGCCAAACTACGAATGACAGCACGCTGAAAATTTGACAGTTGTTATTGTTATGTCATTTCATTGTTGGTAAGCGTGTGTAAGTTTTTTTTTTTTTATCGCGTTCTATCGACTATGGAATTCAAACGTAATAGTGTTGCCCTTTTTTTTGGCTGGAAAATCAGAACCAGCTATTGTTTGTGAGTTGAAACATTTGAAAGTGAACAAAATGTTTGTGTATCGCACCATACGAGCATCGCGTTACAACGAAACAGGTAGCATTACAAAACGCTATAGAGGTGGTCCGAAAAAGACAGCAACATCGTCAACAGTGATTTGGAGCGTGAAGTCCAGAATCGAACGAAATCCTCGGCGAAGCGGAAGAAAAATAGTTTTTCAGCTAAACATATTCAGAAAACGGATGCAATACATTTTGAAAAATGAGCTCGGACTCAAGGCCTTAAAGTTCCAAAAAGTGCACGATCTCACACCTGACCAAAAAAGAAAGTTAGAGTGGAAAGAGCAAAGGAGTTGATTCGCTTGCATGCAAGTGGCCAATTGCCAAACATAGTCTTCTCTGATGAAGCACCATTTCCAATTGAGCAATTTGTCAACAAGCAAAATGATCGAGTTTACATGCCAGAGAGGTCATACGATAATTTTGACCAACAAATGGCCACCGGGAAGCAAGCGCCACCGTTTTTGATGGTTTGGGCCACAGTGACTTCCGATGATCGGTCTCTGGTCTTATTTTTGGACCGTGGCGATAATATAAACGCGATAGTTTATCGTGAAACTGTCTTAGAAGCTATGTTGAAGTCATGGGCATGCAAACATTTCTGCCAAAGACCCTGGACATTCCAACAGGACTCTGCACCTTGCCACAAAATCCGAGCAAATCAAGAATGGCTTCGACAAAACGTTCCGCACTTCATTTCCTCGACACAATGGCTATCGAATTCTACCGATGCGAATCCATTAGACTTTTCTGTCTGGGGCATTTTGAAGACCAAGGTTGGCACTAAAAAATACCAAACGCACTCAAGTTGGAAGCGCATTCCACAGACACACTTGCGTGCAAGGAAATTGTTCGTGCCAAAGGTGGCCATATCCAAAATATTAATTAAATCCTTAAATTTGAATAAATTTAAACATGAGCCATGTGTAAACTAACAGCGATAAGGAACGCCTGTTTGAGATTCAGGCATGTTTCTTGCAAGGACGCTCAAGAAGTGTCTTCTTATAGACCCATACCTTTGTTACCTATCATATCAAAATTATTTCAAAAGATTTCCATCAAGGGGCTAAAACCGTTTAATTAAAGTGAAAACGTTGCTCAAGCGTTTGGTAAGGTGTGACATGCTGGGTTGCTATACAAACTTAGATTACTTTTCTCCAAAAAATATACGACAATATATCGAAAAGATACTTCCGCATCAAGCAAAAACATGCATCTTCCCGCAAAAAATAAATTAAAGCTGGAGAACAGTAAGGATGTATATTAGACCCAATACCCATTCTTTACAAATGACCTTGACCTTTACAAATCTGGCCACTCATCGATCACAGCAAGCACCTCGTCTATTGGAAAATTGTTTACTGCACGGATAAGTGCGCGCTTCAAGAACTATTTGGGTGTCGAGTAGAACAAGCCATTGCCTCTATAATAGACCACAGCTTATAATCCAAAGGATTGAGGTCTGGACTACCTGACGGACAATCGTCTGCTGCTATGTATGAAGTTCGATACATTGTTCTGGAGCCACCCTAGTATTGTTTTTGACTTATAAGCTGACGCTTTCGATTCTCTGAATCAGTTCTGATCCTTCTTTAAATGCCCTGGCATAGACTCGTGTCATTTTGCTTATTGAACGATTCCTCAATAATAAACATTTTTTCATCCGTGAATGAAAATATTTCTTGTGACTTTGCTTTAATTTGCCAGTATGTCTTTTATATGCGTTGAGCCCCAAATCTTGATTGATAATGCGAGACATGTATTCTGCGGTATCTTAATTTCTCGGGACAAGCCTTTCTGCTCTCTCAGCGGTTTCCGATTTGACCGTCTGTGGAGTTCTGATAGTGTGAGTGCGTCCGGATCTCTGATGGTCAGTTACTTTACCAGTGTCCTCAAACAATTTAACACAAAATTCCGGGTCGTAAGGCCCGGAAAAGGCCTCTTTCCATATTACCACAACACGGTTTTCAATATCGCCCACTCCATATTTACAAATGACTTTTGTGTAAACTTTTTGCGGTTTAATTTAGTACAAATGTCACTTCATGAACATCTGTCAATATAGAATGGATGCGTTCAATACTAGTTTCACGATGAGTGCGTTTAAGCGTGTACCAGTATTTATGACATGACTAGATACAGGGTTATTCATTTTGTGCTTTAGGATTTTCAATTTAAATAAAATAAAAAGTATTCCTGATTTCAATACATTTTTTTACTCTTTTAATTTTGGACTATGCCATTATGTATGGAATACAACATCGGTTAAATGGCCGCCAAAAGAGCTTTTGCAAGCTTCGATTCAAAAATAATATAAATCCAAAATAATGATTGTCGAAATTAAACGGTCGGGAAACTTTTCGTGTAATAGAGCCAAATATGCCTGTTTTGTGTGGCACGTACCCCCGTCCTGTTTGAATCACATGTCGATCACATTAATGTCTTCACATTTGAATTTTTAGGATCCCAAATTCTGCAATATTCTTTGCTTACGAGTACATAACCGCCGAGCAAGAAATGGGATCATCGCTGAAGAAAATTTTGTTCCAAAAATTGGCGTCAAATTGTTGATGATTCTATGGTCAGCAGGCAACAATTTTAATATGTTGAGCGGTGGTTAAACGATCCATATTGTAGAATGGCAATGCAAAAACTAATTACCTGTCACTATGGATGACAGATGGATTTGACAGATTCCATATGGCAGGGATGTAAAATCTTAACCTCGAAATGAATAACCCTTTACAAACATCCAATGAATTTCATCTCAAACTCCGACAAGTCTGAATTTACGACATGCCGGTATGTCATTGCATACGTAGGAAGATTAACTTGCTGCCTAATTTTACGTTTTACATGAAGTCGAAGTGCATAGTTTAAAAAGAATACATTGTCGTGACGTGATATATTGGAATGGAAAGAATAAAAGGAATCTAGCAATGCGTGTGTGAATTATGGACGAAGTAAAACAAAGGTGTAAAGAAGATTTATGTACTTGTTAATGGTTTTGTTCTTATACGAGTACTCTATCCATTAGGGTACATTAGTTTTGATACATAATTTGAAAAATAATAATGGTAGAGCCCCAAAGTGCAAGGTGCAGAGGCTATTTGAGGCATCGCGTATAGTCTTGATCGCGTTTGAGTTTTTCGCGGGTACAATGTCAGATAAATACCTAACAAAAGAAATGAAAAGACACGCAGTGATTGTTGCCACATGTGCAGACTACAGTGATTTCAAAATATCGCGCTTTTTGAAAGTCGCCCGCGTATGTCCACAAGGTTCACGTCGAATTGGAGGTTTCTGGCGGCGATGTTTCGAAATGTAAAAAGTCCGGACAGCAAAAAAATCCGGAACTAGTTCTACAAGTGCAACATCACCAGAACCATAAAACGTCGTTGAGGTCAATTGGAAAGGTCCTTCAAGTGTCTGGGGGACTAATTCGCTGTGTGGTTTGTGAAAACGTCCGATACGCCAGTTTATGTCAGAGGAAATGACAAACCAGCGTGTGATCCGCGAGGAAGGCGGCTTCTCAACATGATGAAAGATCTGGAAGATCCAAGCGTTCTTTGGTTCTTTTCCGATGAACAAAATTTCGACCTGGACCAGAAGATCACTTGAAGACACGACAGATGGCTGAGTGCAGAGCCTTCACATGTCCCCTGCCAGTGTGATGATCCTTGGAGTAGTAAGCAGTGAAGGTCATGTTATGCGTCCCTTCTTTTTCCCACGGACACATAGAGGTGCTAGAACCAATTATTAAGCCCTGGATAGACAGTGTGAGTGAAGGAATACCATACGTGTTCCAGCAGACTTCAGCGCCAGTGTATAGCCGCGACGACTCAGGAATGAATGGCGATCAATTTCCATGATCACATAACACCAGTCTTATGGCTACCTAACTCACCAGACCTTAATCCGTTGGATTACTTTGTGTGGGGTGTACGAGTAGTTGAACATAAAACCAACAAACATCTCGACAATACCATCCCAGCTCTAAAGGATGCCATCGTCCAAGTGATGGCCAACATCAACAGGGACCATTGAGTATATGTGAGCTGTAGTACGTATGTTTTGGTCAAAAAAAAGTGAAACATTTTTTTACATATTCGAATTCTTTGAATTTAAGTTGCATGTGGGTGTGAAAAATTATTTTTTTCTTCTTGGAGTACATTATGCCCCCAGAATACGAGTATATTTTTCATAATTACTGTCGGCCCACTACGTACTATTTTTGTGCAAAATACCAACTATCTAGATCTAACGGTTCAAAAGTTACGAGTACAGGCGTATGACATACTGACGGACAGACAGATAGACGACAGACAGATAGACGACAGACAGATAGACGACAGACAGATAATGTGTTGAATCCATTAGTTTTCTGTTTATAACATTCGGGTGCGGAATACTTAAAATGCAATTTTTTTTCAATATTTTTACTAGAAACTGAAAAATATCGCCCTAACAAAATATATAGACGTTATTTGTTGTATATTGCCACGTCTACTTATTGGTGACATTTTCTTCAAAAAAATAGGATATTGCTCTTTAAATCTGCATACGGTGATGGACAAGCCTTATTTTCAAGATTTCATCAGAATCCACAAACTTTTGGTAACAAATAGTTACAGCCACGCCCACTTTCTTATAAAAAGAAACCATGAAATCAGTTTTTCTGATAAATTTGTAAACGTGAAACATTTTATTCGCTAAACTTATGATTTGAATTTGCTGTACTACTCGTGTAACACAAGCACGAACAAAGTTGAATGGAATGTTACGGAAGCTCCATACTGTACTTGCGCTTGTAGCTACAAGTTTATAAGTGCAAGACCCTATGTGCGGCACACTGGTCAGCATCTGACCCCAGGCGGGCAGGGCGGCTGCTACACACACAGGTGGTATACAGGGACCCACCTTCGTGTCGCTCAGTGAGATACCACATCTTGCTAAAAGCTCTGTGAAGTAAAGGGTGACCAGATGGTAATTATAGTTTTTCCAATTGTTATGTTTCAGCAGCTGTCAAAGTTACCAATGACATCCAGCTGTCAAAATATTCAGTAAGGTTTGCCATGTATCGTTTCACACTTCCCGAACGTGTGGAAATTATTAAGAAATATTATCGAAATTCCGGCTCAGTTGTAAATACGCAACGTGAATTTCGTCGTGAGGTCGGTCGTCATCATGGCATAGTGGAAAATTTTGAGCGTGAGTACACTCTTTTGGAAAGCACGAAAGAAATGGCAAATCACTCGTGCACCGCGGCATAAAAAGATCCTTAACCGACTATGCAATCGCCTTAGTAGGATAGTATTCGGGAATTTAAAAACAATAAGATAGCGACTTGCCTTGAAAATCTCTCCGCTGGAAGAGAATCAAATTATTCACTTTGGAAAGCGCTAAAAGGCATCCGGAAACCTCCGCAAGCGCCACCAATTCGGAAAAACGATAGAACTTGGGCCAAGAGCGACAAAAAAAAAAAAAGGCGGAACTTTTTGCTTTGCACTTAGAAGATACGTTTAAGCCATTCGACGGCCCTTTGATAACGCCCGACTCCCCAGTCACGACATTTGACAACTTTAAAGTAAAAAAAGTTGCATTAATTGAACTGAGTGAAGTGGTTAAAAATCTAACGACTAAAAAAGCACCGGGTTACGACCTGGTAACGGCGCAGGTGGTCAAGGAATTACCGAATAAAAGCTCTTATCAAACTGCTATATTTGATTAACGCTTCGTTCAGATTGCTCTACGTTCCGAGACAAT
This sequence comes from Pocota personata, assembly GCA_963082735.1. NCBI lineage: Eukaryota > Metazoa > Arthropoda > Insecta > Diptera > Syrphidae > Pocota > Pocota personata. The sequence continues at coordinate 188,546,480 of OY720430.1, forward strand.
GGAAAGTCGCAGAGATTATAATGGTCTCGAAACCAGGCAAACCTTTGAATGAGAAGAAATCATATCGGCATATTTCCCTATTGCAGGTTATCTCTAAAATATTTGAAAAACAACTTTCTAAACGACTACAACCCGTAATCAACGAAAGACGTCCCATTCCTGACCATCAGTTTGGATTTAGAGTCAAACATTCTACAATCGACCAAGTCCAATTTAGAGGGTGGCCGTGGTGTAGTGGTAACATCATCGCTTGTCACGCTGTTTATTCACGGTTCGAATCCTGAAGTCAAGAATCATCTATTTATTTCGCACGAAATAAATAAAAAAGTCGATCACTTGCGAAAGCTAAGTCAACTCTACTGTGAAGGCATAACACTGGAAGTAGGGTGGTCATATGTCTAAAATGCAACGTGATCGTGATGTTGACATCAGGAGGTCGGAAAAAAATTCTGTGAATCAAAAGCAACGACAATGATAGCGAAAACAAACAAAATACTCCCCAGTTATCTGGACAGCCACCCTTGGAGTTTACAGAAACTTAATACCACCTGAGTTTCAAACCACACCACTCTGTCTCTTCCCCTTTCCACAAAACGCACGTGTTCTAAAAAATTAGTATAAGGGTATTCATATCCCCTTTAACACGTGCAAATTATAAAAAAAAAAAAAAAAAAAAGTCCACAAAATAACTGACGTGATTGAGAAAACTCTCGAAGAAACAAAGATTTGTTGTGGTGTATTTCTTGAGGTCTCACAAGCTTTCGATAATGTTTGGCACGAAGGCTTGGAGTATAAATTGCAACGACTACTGCCATGGCAACTCTTTCTAATCTTACGATCGTACCTCACCGAAAGACCATTTCGCGTTAAGCACGGAAATGATTACTCTGACTTCAAGGAAATTGCGACCGGAGTCCCACAAGGAAGTGTCCTTGGCCCACTTCTATATGTACTCTACACGTGTGATATCCCGTAGGAAAGAAACTGTGTCGTCGCCACGTTTGCGGACGATACGACGATATTGAAACGGGCGATACAATTGAAGCAGCAACTGAAAAGCTGCAACATGCTATTAATAAAGTCCACGCTTGGATGAATTCTTGGCGTATTGTGCTGAACGAAAGCAAATCTACTCACATCAACTTTACCTACAAAAAAGTGGACAGATTACCCGTATACTTAAACTTGGCTCAAATACCATATGCGAAGGAAGCAAAATATCTAGGAATGACTCTAGATATTAAGCTTAAACGGAAATCGCACGTAAAAAAGAAACGCGACGAGCTCGAAAACAAATACCGACAAATGTACTGGCTGCTCGGAAGACATTCGAAGTTGAGCCTACATAACAAACTGCTTATCTATAAGCAAAATCTGAAGCCAGTGTGGACGTATGGTCTACAACTATGGGGTTGTGCAAGGAAAAGCATTAGAAATGTCTTACAAACTTTTGAAAATAAAGTTCTTAGAACGATCGTTAGCGCACCGTGGTACATACGTAACGAAGATAATCATCGGGATCTGGGAATTTCAGTGTCGTCGAAGAGATAACAAATTTTGCTTGTAAACACAAAGATCGTGTTCACGGCCATTGTAACCGTACCGTCATTCAACTACTTGACGCGAACAATTCAATTCTTCGTCTGCAAAGGACAAAACCTTTGACCTGTCGTCATAGTATATGCCGGTCATGAAAACAGCAGGAACTTTCATTGGAATTTAACCTGTCTAAAGTGCTACGGACGAGCATATTCAACGCCGTGAGTTCCCCAATTGGGCACTGGAAATGTTGGCCGGAGATCCGGATTTTGGCCAAAAAATGATCTTCTCGAACGAGGCCCATTTTTGGTTCAGCGGCTATGTCAACAAGCAAAATTGCCGTTATTGGAGCGATTACAATCCACAAGTGTTCGACCAAGCATCCACAAAGATTGGTTATTTGGTGCGGTTTATGGCACGGCGGCATCATCGGACCTTATGTCTTTCGAAATAAGGAAGGAGACACCGTTACCGTCAATGGTCCTCGGTATAGAGCGATGTTAACCGACTTTCTGTGGCCAAAGCTCGACAACATCGATTTATCCGAGCTGTGGTTCCAACAAGACGGAGTTACATTCCATACAAGCGACGCAACGCTCAAAGTGGTGAAGGAGAAATTTCGCGACTGGGTCATCTCACGGCGAGCGTTCATCAATTGGTCGCCGCTTTCTCTGAGTCCTTAGTCTGCGCTAACAAGCCAAACCACTTTGGACGAGCTCGAAGCCAACATTCGAGACGCTATTGCCGGAATAACGCCGCACATATTGGACCAAGTCATCAAAAATTGGACCGACCACTTGAAGCACTACCAGCGAAGCCGAGACAGTTTCAAAATAAAGCCAGAATCAATTTGATATTTCACACCGTTGTTGTTTTATTTAAATTTCTTTTCCTATCGTCCTTTTCCCATAGTCGTGATTACGTTTCGGAGCTTGGCAGTTAGACCGGTACTACTGATACTTCGGGGCGCTGTTCGGGGTTTGTTTATCATGAGAAAAGTTTGTAAAAAAAGTGTTCTTTGTGAAATATCCAATTTATTTTTCTCCTTAGGACGGTGAAATAGAAAGGTTAGGATGTCATCAGTTACATATTTTGAATGTGTGTCGATGGTGAAGAGGAATCACTTGGCACATGCTAGTGAAGAATTGTGTTATTGAAGAAAGATGGAAACAATGTGACGTCAAGTACCTCGTCTCTAACTGCGGTAGCGTTAAACAATGTTGTTCCTAGAATATCAAGTTATTCTGCCACAAGCGTTGTTAGACCGATAAACTTAAGGGTATCCCATTATCTAATCGATTCCAACATTTACCATGTCAACAATTGCGATTCTTGAGATAAAAATGTTAATTTACCACTTCCGTCGGATGTTACACCATCGTTCAGCAAAATGAATTGTCTGTCGATGTCAATGCCAAGAGTGACATTCTACAAGTTCACAGTGTCAATTCGCGTACGAAGAGCCTGCATTCTTTGCGCAAAATTAACATAAGCTACTGCAAGTGGTGCACTGATGGCAGTCAATAGAAACACATAACACTGACGCTGATTGACAATTGTGCCATGATTTAGTGTGCACATAAATTCTCAATGCTGACATTTGTATGGACATTACTTGTATGCGTGGTTTGTCTTCGACGACGACAACGACGACGAAGTACGGTCCAAAGTGTTCGCATCTGAAATGAGCTACCTCAATGCAAACCCATCATTGAATGAAGTTGTAGTGTGATTATAAACAAGCAGCACACTTTTTACGAGAACAAATATTTGCATTTAATTGGGCTCGGGATAATACATCATACTCATAATTCGCACGCTCAAGTAATTGAATCTGGTACACGATCATTAGCTATGAATGTCAATTACGAGTAATTTAAATTAATCCGAACAACAATTAATTCGCACTCAAGAGAGGACAATTTGCTGGGTAAATGACTGAGCATATATGACTTTAATGCCATGTGGCAGTATCTACTGCAGATGCTGTACGCACACATACATACGAATGCAATTGGCGAAAATTACTTTAATCTCATTTTAATACACATATGCCATTTGCATACGCAATAAGCGTTTAGATAATTGTCTACTCTGATTGACACATGGAATAGATACATTCATCATTTCCGACAGACCGACGACACCCCTTTAAATTGCTGTGCCTCTCAACATTCCTAAGCTCCACCTGTTCGATAGAAAATATGTTCACAGATATGTCATGCCCCATCCTTGCGACTGACCAATGTGACCACTGTGACCAGGATCTCTTGTAATCCCTGAGATATTTTGATAAATGCCATCAATTTGTAATATCATTTTTCAAAGTGGCTCATCCTGGCGCATATCGTAAGGGTTTAGATACAGATACATAGAGATGCCATGTTCCTTGCTAGATAAAAAAAAAAAACATATTGGCCTGATGCGACTAGTGGTCATTAATGGTCATTTACTTCGCCCCAACCAAACAGGAATTTATACAGATTTGATAGTCGATAGGTAAATGAATTTATCTCAACTGTTCAGGGCTATTCGTTACGTGGATTAAATTGTTGCGTGGAAATGAACGCATGGAAGATGTGCGGTGCGGTGGTAATTTGTAATGTGCCAATGCGATAATGTTCGCGAAGATTCGGCGGATTGTGTACGGAAAAAAATGCGGATGCGATTGGATAAATGTGCGGGTGCATTGGTGTTAGCTGTTGCGGGAGCAGGTGATCCATGCATTGAATTAAACTGTGATAAGGTACACATGTTTTGGCAGCAGATTAACAGCGGTCATAAGGATTTCTTGTATATAGATACGAGTACGTACTGGATATTATTCGTTGTTTTATCGGAGTGATGTTTGCGGCAGGCTAAATTGGGAGTTATTTGTCGACAGTTAAACCTTAGATTGTATAGTAAAACCGTTAGATTGTATAGACAGAATAATGGATCATAATATCTGAAGTATTTTACTGCAGAACGACACTGGAAAGTAGAAATATTACCCCTTAAGCTCACGAGATTAGTGCATTCGAAAGTTGCAGAAAGAATTTATTGTGTAGCGGCTAGGGAAGGGAAGTAAATTGTTCGTTGACTGAAAAGATTGGAGTTATACAGCTGGACGTGCAGCAAAGACCCAGTACTAAACACAGGCCGGAGACTGTAAGCTGCGAGAAAAAGAAGACGTGGATACTTTGGATTGTTAAAAACCCCCGGAAACCTACAAGGAGAGCAGTTTAGTGATGAAGATCTACCGATTGTGGAGCAATGTCTTAAAAATGGGAAGCGAATTCTTAGAAAAAAGCCTGAAGGTGTATTGAAGTGGAAGTGGGGGATGTGGGCCACTAAGAATGACTTCGAAATTACTCCTTCTTCCGCGAAGTATTATACATTTCTTAAAATTGTGTACTACTATGAGCAGAACGCAAGATGACCGTGTATGTCTTGAGAAAGGGACAAACCAAGAAAAACAAAATGCCTAGTTCTGTCGAATCAGACAGTATGTAGTGCCTAATATCTTTAGGACATAAAGATATTGAATATTGTCTCACATCGGCACTAGAGGTGATATTGGGACTAACCTTCTGCACTTAGTGCTAGAAATAATCGCGAAAGAAAGATTAATCAAAGAGGTCGCCGGGAAGGGAAAATGCATCGCACATACTCGTAAAGCGCGAAAAACCCTTTCCAAATCAGTCCCGCTTTTGGACTGGCCCGAAGATGATATGGTCGAAATATATTGCTTCGAGAAGAAATTTAACTCGAATTTGAGCAGCAAAAAGGGAATGGAGTTTAGCGGACAAGACATTGAGTACTATCGGACAGCTAGGACGCCATCAAGGCATTGAGCTCTCACGGAATCAGATCGAAACTGGTATGGGAGTGTCTTGCCAAGATAAACGGTCTGGGTCAAAACAAAAAGTCACGCTCTGCTGGTTGCATGGGAGTAAAAAGAAATGAAGGAGTTGATGAATTAGTAAAAAAGAGAAAAATACGAGACGATCTAAGGAAGGAAGAGAACTGCAAGAGAGCCAAATTTTGGGAGAAACTCAATAAGTTAAAACAGGATAAAGAACTTCTCACAATGGGCATAGAGCAAAACGGAAACTGCAGATTTTGTGGAGATGTTGAGGAAACTCCAGGGCATCTACGAGTATTTAAGGAATGTGGAGCCATTGATCCACAAAAGAATGGACCACCTGGATGCCTATCAACTATCGGAAGATTTATCATCGTTGGATCCACTCCAGAAACTCCAGTTCATTAAAGCAATCTGACTAGAGGAAGTGCTCTAAGTCGAGTATCTCATCGACTAGAGTTCCAAGTCAGGGGAGTGCAATAGATCTATAAAGGTAGCAATGGAACGAAATGGCGCACAGAAGACTAAGACAATGTTGTAAGGCACAACGGATACAATATCATTTTGTGCAGCCAAGTCAGACTTAAAGAATCTGAGTGTTGATCTGCTAAGCCCTACGGGCTAGAAACATTTTAGATTCATTAGCAAGGGATCTGACAACGACTACGACTGACTATAGTACACTCAAACTGAACTCACTGTAGGATTCCCGCCCAGAATGAGGAACGAGAAAATGCGGAACAGTAATCTACATCCTGCCACCTCTCGGACTCATCCAGTGTCTTCCAGGTGGACCTGTGAGGCTTGTAGAACACTGACACAAACGTTACTCTACACTGAAACGAAACATCGCTATTTTCGTTGATAGTCAGGCCTAGATTCGGCAACATCATCCACTAGGATATCGGTAGGCTCCTCATAGTAACATAAAAGGGAATGAATGATCTGACAAGCTGGTCAGACGAGGATCAACCACAGATTCCTTGCGTAAGGAGTTAACGTTCCGATATGCGCTGTCAAAGGAAAAATCTTTTCGCACTTTCTATCAAAGGCTAACGAAAGGTGTTTGAAAACCTACGTCACATCCACAAATATATGACCCAACTAACTATGCCAGAACTGCTAGAATTGTGACGATTAGTACTGGCCACTGGCTGGTAGATACGCATGCGGACAGACTGGGAATTCCCTTCAATACACAGTGCCCCAGGCGCAAGGAAGTGAACGAGACCAAAAAAAAAAAAAACTCTTCCACTTCCTATTCAGATGTACTTTGTTGGACGACCCGTGCCTTATGGCAAAGTAGCGTTAGAAATGATCTTGCAAAAGATTTAGGTCTCAAAGGAACCTGTGAATGCTCTTTACAGATAAGTTTCAGATATCAGATGGAGAAATGAATCCCTTTCTGATGAGTCTGTGTTTCCTGCGCGCGATAGCAGGACATTGGCACAAGATGTGCTCAGCAGTCTCTTGCTCTTCCAGGCAGAGTCGCCAAACAATTGAAGGCGTTTTACCCATTTTGTGAAGATGGTAGATGAGCGAACAGTGTTCGTTTAAAAAGTCTGTTAGGAAATTTGTCTCTTTTTTATGAGCTGGTTTTTGTTCGGGAAGTTAATGAATTTCTTAGCTTGACGAAGGTTTAGGGTTGAGTTCCATTTTGCGGGCAGTTGCTCCCAAGAGTTCAGCTTTAATCTGAGGTGGCTTAGAGGCAAGCCACAGAAAGGTAAGAGGCCTATGAATGGCGAGTTCATCCGCAATCTCAATATCTTCGGCTCCCATATTAGAGTAATGTTGCTATGAGCGGCTAGCTGCGTTAAGGTATTTAGGCAGTTCCAGGCAAGTTTAGATCTAAAGTAGAACGAGTGAGACTTTTATTGCCGCTTGACTGCCAGGAAGAATGTTGATGATGGTTTTACGGAGATTGGGTCTGATGTACTCTCTGGCAAATATTTCGGTCTGGAATATGTATGAAGAATGTCCCATTGGGGTGGCCGTGGTGTAGTTGTAACATCATCGCTTGTCACGCTGTTGGTTCACGGTTGAAATCTTGATGTCAAGAATCATTTATTTATTTGTTTCGCATGAAATAAATAAAAATAGTCGATCAATTGCGAAACTAAGTCAAATCTACTGCGAAGGCATAACACTGGCAGTAGAGTGGTCATATGGCAGAAAATTCAACTTGATCGTGAGATGTCATCAAGAGGCCGGAAAAAAATACTGTGAATCATGAGCAACGACAAAAGCAAAACAAACAACCTCCGCAGTTATCTGGACGCTACCCTTGGAGTCTACAGAAAACTTAATACTGCCTGAGTTTCAAACCACTCACTAACTCTTTCTTTCTCTCTCTGTAATAGTATAATAGTAAAAGAGTATTCATATCCTCTTTGGCGCGCGCAAATTATATATATAAAAAAAAAGAAAATGGGACTGTATGAGGTTTAGCATCAGATTTGAGAGGTTTGCGAAGGAAACGATGATCATTTTATTCAGATTTACACTAAGCCCTTTGATATGGCACCACTCCTAAACTTTATCAAAGGCGCTTTGCACGACGTGATGGTAATAGATTCATGATTTCCTCTGATAATTATAACCAGGTCATCTGCATAATCTAGAGTTTCATATACGGAATTATTCAGGTCGCTCAAGAGTTGGTCAATTACAATAGACCACAGCAGAGGTGCCCTCCCTGAGGACAACCTTTACTGATTTTAATTGGAATATCGAATCCATCGAATGGTAGGTACACCCTTGGCACCTGCGGGTTTCTCTATGGAGGTATAGGAGGTGCTGCCAAAAAACGGAATTATGTAAGAGCTTGTAGCTGAGGTTGACGGTCAAAGCCATAATTCAAGATTAGACAAAGGTCGAAACTTTCGTTCACAAGGCTCTACATTAAGGCCGATAGTACAAGGATAGTCTCGTGTTGTATTAGTAACCCTGCTCCACCAGTATTTCGGTAGACCTCGTGGTTATTACTTGCACTTGCATAAAGGCAAGTATTGGTTTCGTGAACAAATTCAATAACCGAGAAACTCAAAAGTGTGGGTCTCTCAATTCTGTCTGTCTGTCTGTATGTGTGTGAGCTTAACTGCAGCCTAAATGGCCGATTTGGAAAAAATCGATTTTCTGAAAAATGCCTGTAACGACTTTGTTTAAATTTGGGTTGAGTAAGACTAGATGGCGTACCAAGTTTTTAGAACAAAAGTTGTATGACGGTACTTGTTCTATTATCGAATTTTTGAAAAATGGTCATTTCTCGGATATGACTTAAAAGATTTCGTTGAAAATCGATATCAAAGCAATATTTGATACATGGAAAAGAATCAAAAAGTGGTGGATTGCCTAGTAGAACACTCAACAGTGCATTTCTAGGGATCATTCCATTGCGGTCTACGTACCTCTTCCAGGACTTTCTATTAAACTAACTGCTCGTCTCTATGCTGTCAAGTAAAAGGAGAAAATATTTTGGGCTGAACTACAAACCTTTCCAGGTTAGAATTAAGATTCAGATACCGCCTCGTTATATGGCCCACAAACCACAGATATAAGGTCTGAAGTAAATCCGTGCTACCGTTTAGACTGTGCTACCGTTTAGACTGTCTTTAGTCCCTGATACCATGTTACATCAGAGTTGACAGTGACGTTAATAAGATGCTTCATGCAGGGGCTTCTTAACAACGTCATGCCAAAAGCCTGTTCTATGTCCAAAAAGTGGCAGGTGGTTGTTTTACTGACTTTCAGTGTTAAGGATTTGTTAGCTGATACAGAGCGATCTCAGTGGATCTACCCACTCGATGGTACTCATCCTGACGAGAGTATAAAGGAACTGTATCTATGTAGTACTCTTGTGTTTTGATATACTCGTTCGGACAATAATTATCCACAACTTTCTGCATTGTCTACAGCCTGAATGAAGTCAGACAGATGATTTTAAAAGACTTTGGATTAGTGATGTCTTCCGTACACTTTTGTAATGAAGTTACCTTCAGGTTCTACCGACTTTTATTAGGTTTGGCGAAATGTTCTGCTTTCATTTTTGTAGTGTGGCAGGAAAGACGTCACCTGTATTTACTTATTTTAACAGTTGAAAGATATTTAAAGCCCAGTGAAGATGGATATTTAAAGACCAGTATAGTAGTCACCCTGTTGCTGATCAGCAAGCTACTTGGGAAGGTGGTGGGCAAGTACCATCAGAGTGGTTTGCTTTTCGCCTCACTTTAAGCTGCAACCCCTTTTCTTCAGAGACGTAAAGTCTCCACCACACGTTTTAGCCATGACTTAAACTAAAATTGTTTCTACAAGTGACGGAGGTACGTTTTCAACAGTTTTCCTAAAGCTCTCTCTTTTAGATTGCTTAATTTTCTCATTGTACTTAATGAGCCCTGCTAATCGTTCTTTTATATTTATTTGCCCTTTTCCCTTTTCAGGGTTGCATACGCAACAGTATTGCGTCCATCACCGTGTATAACCCCTTCACGTTCTTAACCAATAAACAATGCCCCAAGACTAGAACAAAATTACCAAGTAATAGACGATTTTCGATACCCCTATCTGGGTTTGGATTGGTTGTTTCATATCGTTTCCCCAAGCGTCCCGAAGGAGCCACAGAAACAAAATTTCCATGACTGTCTTCTACCAAAAAAAAAATCATCAAAATCGGTTCAGTTTAGAAGTTATATGTATAAGAAAACGACAGATAGAACGCTCCGTTCGCTTTTCATAGAGAGTAATAGGTAAAATTTTCAAGCATCTTCGTTCTAAAGGGAACCCTCTATGTTTATATGTATCACGTAAGGATGCAATGCTGCGCACGTACTTTGTTACGGCATAGTTCGCGTCATTACCAACCTACTTCCGATCTATTTTCGAAAGTACCTTACTTCTTTAGTGCTTATATTTCTGTACTATCTAACTCCTTGATACGGTCACAAAATTCAAAGGAAAAAAGGAGGGTACTACTCGTAAGTATTTTTCTAGTTCCGTCAATTTAAAGCAATTCCTCTTCAAAACGAAAAACGGAAATCATAATTGGCTCGCGTCATTCTCATCATCACTTAAGCACATGTGCAACAAATATAAACCTCCGTCCAGTCCAATGTCTCTGGTTGACAGCGGGCAAGTGCCAGCGGTGACAATGTGTTCAATTTGTCCAGTGCACTAATTACACTCATCCAGCCGTTCTTTAAGAAGACAGCTCGTACAACTGCCATTCATGAACGTCCAATTGAGCGTATCCCTCAATCGAATCGAAATTGCACATTTGCCGACATATCAATCTGAAGACGACAACTCACTGTGTGTGTGCGCCTCATCGACCCATTAACTAGTTCTCTAGCATCGTCTAATGACCCTTTCGGAGGATCAGCGGAGGGAGTAACAACCATCACAAAGATTGCACATCTCGAATGTAAGCATCTCATTGAAATCAATGACTAATTTAACTAATTGAATGGATGAGAGTATCTACGCCTGGCAATTGTCCGCGTGTCCTTCTCCTCGCTCGCTGTACCGGTTGTGGTAATTAACACTTTGATCTGTTCTTAAATTAGATGAAATCAAATGCTTCCGGCGGAGCTATTGTTTTTTTTTTCCCATTTAATAACCCAAACAAGAACAACAGAGGCCTATGGGTGCACGGAGAGCTACGGAACATCAGCAGCATCGTAAGGCAGTTCTCCTCTCTTGCCATGTGTCGTTTAAATTAATCAGCAGCGATGAGGTTTTAATAATGTTGTCGTTCTGGAATCGGAAGTTCCAGTTTAATTGGTGACCATCAGTTCGCTGTGATGTAAATTAAAGGCAGATGAGACGCGATGGACATGGGATACATTCCCATTATACTCGCACTGTATCTAGATTGATTCTCATTTCTTTTGAATGGCATCCAATCAAGGTGATTACAAAATCAACATGTCCAACAACAAGTTTGATTCCTTCCTCAGAAGATGGTAGTAATTTTAGAAAAACCAATAAAGAAGTCAATTCGCACCCAAACGCGGCGAAACGTATCCGTAACAACAGCGTAATCATAGTGGGCAAGAGTAAATAATCAATTTCTGCAAGTTGAACTGACACGAACGACGGAAAAACGTAGAGAGGGCGAGGGTCCACAAGTAGAGAACAGAGGTCCTGATCAGTTAAATTGCTCGACCTGTTCGGATGAAACGTGAATTCGCGAGGTTCATTGCAACAGTATCTATGGAATACATTGGGTGCTTGCAACACTGAGGCAAATTATGCAATTGGCGGCGGACTAAGGTTGTGCCAGCACATTGTATGTTGGTAGGAAAATCCTCGTGTCGTATCTTTTGATTTGTGATATCGGGAGAACATTTTTAACTTTTATTTGTTTTGTCATTTCTCTAATAAATTCACCGACAACAAAAGTAACCCAAGTAGCCTGTTAGTTGTAGGCTGCAAAAGTTTCAATGACAGTTGACCAAATGTCAATTGATTTTCAGAGAAAAAAAAACACAGAAAAGTTATAATCCGCCTGGAACGGATCGTATAATACCCTATCCCTCGTCGTCTAATCCCCCCATATTAAAGTGGGCGTGGCGCTGTGAAATTTTGAAACAGATGCAACTATATCTTTCTATACAGAGGATATTTTCGCGATTTCTAAGAATTTGTAACACAAAACTGTTGTTATAACATTTTTTTAGCAAAAAGTGGGCGTGGCTCCCAAAATTTCTAACCGAAGTTCACGGATTCTCACAGTAAAACTCAACAATCATAGTTAATAGCCTTGAACAGGCGGGCGGACATGGCTAGATCGGCATAACTTTTGATGTTGATCACAAATATATATACTTTTCGGGGTCCATCGTTATTATTTCTTTATGTTACAAACAATGTATCAAACTTAGTATACCCTAGACATGGTATAATTCACAATACATCGGCGAAAACTGCTGCAATTTTGAAAGTGGGACTGGTAAAGGCGGACAACAATGACGCACCAGGCCTGGCCCCCAACAGATATATAGTATTCGTAGTTCGGAGCTTCCACAAGAGTCAATTGGGGGGAGCTGGAAAAGAGGCTTTTCATTTGGGTGCCGAGCGAAACGAAATCAAAAATCAGAAATCAAAGCCCAAAAAAAGGGAGAACAGCCGATGAAGACCTTAGGGTGTCTTCAACTGTTTTAACCCAGAACTGCGACTTAGCACTTCACTCCTGCAGGGTCGAAGTCAAGAATATACTTAAGGTAAGGTATGCTTGTCGTACGAGGACTTCCTAAATAGTAAGGCCACAGTTGAAAGACAAAATTGAAGATAAAATCCAGAATTGGTTGACACGCAATGTGCGGCACAGGTCAGCGTATGTCCCTAGAGGGTCGGCACAGTACTACACACAGGTGGTAGATATAGACCCACACCTTATCGCCTGGTCGCCTCGAAAAATACAACATTTTGATATATGTAGGTTCCTTGAAGTAGACGTGATTACTGAGCTTTGCAGATGGGTCGGTACTACACGCATCTCGGGGCACAGCGTTAGAATTTTCTATCCTGAAAGAAGTTTGTAAACAAAAAACAATGGGTAATGAAGATTTGTTCACTACCAACTACTGTAAAGAGTCAGCTTTAACCCTAGACGGTGACCTAAATCACGAACCATCCTTCGGTTAACTTGTCAACTATAAGGTTTTCGGAGTGCTATGCGATAATGATTGCTATGCGATAATGATTGGACTCTCGGCTGGCTGAAGTGTAAAGTCGAAAAAATGGCAAATCCCTGGGCGTGGTTTGTGGTGCCATCAGCACCAAGACTCAGGAATTTTATCCATCCTAGAGCCTGCACTCCTCAAGGAAAGAGTTCTCATTATGATCAAAAGACAGAATCGTATTTTTTCGTCAGACAATTGGGCGATTATTAACATAGAGAATCCAACTCCCAATGAACAGTACAGACACTCTAGAGATGTAAGAATTAGCCTGGTGAAATAAAGGCTACCCCCGACAGCAAGGACAACAAAATAGCTCAGTGAAGAATTAGCTTAACCTATACAGGTCGACATAATTCATCGTACGACACATATAAACGCTGTTGTTCGGTACCTACACAGTTCAATCAAAAAAGGACTAGGATTTAAGAATCAGAACAAAAAAACAAAGATTATCTAGATATTAGATTAAATTAAAATTCTTTTTATTTTCTTAAAATTTAAACAAAAAGAAAAAACACATTTGGTTCAAACGACAAAATTCTTCGTACGACTAGTTTCGACTTTAATTTTTTTAAGAAATCGGGCTGTCAGTAACTTGTTGGGCCTCCATGAGATTTAAGGACTGCTTGTAGTCGACGTGGCATAGAAGAGACCAGGTTTTACGTAAAATCTTCGGGTACACGATCCCATTCTAGTTGGAGGGCTTCCTTAAGAGTCGCTTTTGACGAAATCCGGTGTTTATGGAGTTGTTTTTCCAAATAGTCCCAAAAATGCTCTATTGGGTTTAAGTCCGAGCTCTGAGGGGGAGAATTAAGCTGTCTTGGAGCATAGTATAACAACCAATCCTTCACTTTTCGAGCGGTGTGTTAAGGATCGTTGTCTTGCTGAAATATCCAGCCGGGATGCAAACTTAATTTCTCTACTGATGGGCGTAGTTTTGCTTTTAATATGCCGAGGTACATGTGTTGGTCCATGTTACCTTCAATAAACACCAGCTTTCCCACGCCAGACCAAGCCATGCTCCCCCACACCATAACACTACTTCCACCGTGCATCACTGTTCTTCTTACATTTTGAACTTCCATTTCAGTGCCGCTCTTTCGCCAAACTCTTGCAGGACCGTCATGACCAAAAATGTTGTATTTGCTCTCGTCGGTGGTCACAACTTTCTTCCAAAAAGAAAGATCAGCGTCCTTGTGTAAAGTGGCAAAGTCTTTACGTTTTTTCTTATTAGCTTCACTTATGGATGGCTTCTACCTTGGTGTTTTTGAAAAATACCCATGTCTGTTGATGATCCTTTCTATTGTACGCGTGCTGACGTCTGTCCTGCATGTATACGCGACTATTTGTTTTATGGTAGGGCAATTAGTTCTTGGGTTTTTTCGCACTGTGTTCAGAATGACCCTTTCGTCCCTTTCGTCCCTTTCATTTAATTTGCGTGGACGGCCTGTTCTTCGCGCGCACTCAACACTTCCTGTTTTTTTGAACGTTTCTACGATGTACTGCACAGTCGATTTGCTTTTTCCCACTGTGCGTTCAATTTCTGCTAGCGATTTGTCTTCTTTCGAAAACAAATCTACTACCACTTGGCGGAAATCTTGGGTCGTTTCTTTTCTCCTTTGTTGAACTGACATGATCACTTTTTTTGCAAAAGATATTAACTCACTAAGGGCTGAATACAGAATGATATGCATTTTGCTAAAACTGTAATTACAAACAGAAAAACTAACGGAATCAATCGCCGTACGATGAATTGTGTCGTTTGCACTGCAGCGCATTTTATTGCTTTTATGAATAACTTGAACGAAAGAGATGGAATGAGGGACAGGATATGGGTAATAAAAACAACATCTTTAGTGATAGGAAATAAAAAAATAATAAAACAGTAGGTTCATAAATATATGTGGAATATATTGGAAATTTATCTATCGTACGAAGAATTTTGTCGGCCTGTGTATGTACATCACAAGTGGTACTGCGGCCGATTTGAAATTGTAATAATTTAAAAAATAAACACATAAATCTTTTGGTTTTATAATAAATGTATTCAATGTCATTAATGATGGAAAATAATGTCGGCCAAATGGCCACCTTTAGCACTGGCACAAACGCGTGCCCTTCTAATCATATTCTGCAGCATGTCATCCGGAATATCTGCAATTGCGTTGCGTATATTGTCATTCAATTGTTGCAATGTTGTTGGTTTGGTAGCGTACACCCGGTCCTTCAAGTGACCCCAAAGAAACAAGTCGGAGCGGCCAATTGATATCACCAAATTTCTATAAGACCCTGCCTGGAAATGCATATTGGTAATCTTGCTGGCATGTTGCACCGTCTTGTCATCGTTATTTTCACTCTACGAGGATGAAGAGATCGTTCATGAATTGTTCGTGGGTTCTCCGTTCCTGATATATGGCTGTTTACAGCCTGTTTGTTTACAGCTCCAATCAAGTCAAAACAAATTCATGGTCATCTCTGTTTAATAGGCTCCGTCGTCCCTGGTAGTCATTTTCTTGAAGTTCTTGAGTCACTTGAATTTTGTACGGAAAGAAATGCATAATTTTCCACGAAACACGTTAGTGAAATCCCAAGTTTCCGGACTTTCACTCACATTGTCCCTCACTGTATATGTTTTGTTGTGTACGTGCTGTACGACGTGGTTCAGGCTTCGGTAAATCACTTACTGTGTAAACGTTCTAGAAATTGTGGATAATTTTTTGAATACTGCTCTTTACAGGCACTCCACGTCGATCAACAAAATCACGTAATTTACGCTGTGTTGCAATATATTTTGATAAAATGTTTTAATCACTAAAACACGTTTTTGCGGCGTCAACACTACTACCAACTTTCACATAATAAAACCATCTCTGTGAGAAATGGCGTCAATTTCAAATCGGCCGCAGTCCCAAAAAACACCCTGTATATTGAAACGTATGAGGTATATGTATATATCTCCTTAAAAATTCTACAATAAAAACGAGCTTTGAGAGTCTGACCGGTTCACTAGATATCGCTGAAGTGACCGAGTTATCACCAAAATGTGCTACACCACCATACACCCACTCAGGTCACAATTTCCAAAATCCAATCTAACACCGCAAAACCGAAAAAATTCTCCAAACCAAACCAATCATTATTTCCATTTGATTATTATATGCGCCAATGAGCAAACCTTTTTCGCGGCGATGCACGATTCAATCAACACAAATAGGTGTAAATCAGAAAATCATACACAGTTGCGCGCAGTGTTTGATTGTCTCGAATTCAAACTCGGGACGGGCTCCTTGCGCTTTCACCCGACGCGTATAGTGAGGGTTCAACTCAGAGGTCCCCGTTGTAGAAGCAACAAATTCTAGGGCCAAAGTGTCTACCAAATGATTGCACCAGAGATCGATTTGCATTCGAGACGATGATGACGACGACGCCGACTACGAATGATTTCAGCAACAACCGCAACATTTCGATTTGATTCTGTGGTAGCTGGATGTATTGTTGGAAAATTCATGAACTTCGACGGGGTAATCGGTTGGGAAATAAAAGAAACCCAATTCGCCCGATGATGAACTCGAAGGGAATCGTCTCTCGAGTGTCCTAGTCATTGGGAAGTGGTGAGGTGAGGTGATTTAATGGTCGCACTTAGACCACAATCTGCACTCTGTGTGACTCTCTCGCTTGCAGAGGCCAACAAAAAGCAATTGAAAAGTGAAGTTGATTGCATCCGTCTGTGAAAACTGCAGCGGCGATGAAGGTGATAATCATTTCGACGAAACCCTTATCCACTTTCAAAAGGCGACGTTCACTATCAAACGATAACAATCGCAAGTGAAGTTAATCGGTTTCGGGACTATTATTACCGATAGATTTATTGCTTCCTTTTATAGTTTTTGTTTTCAGTTTTCATTACTTCGAGACTTTAACTGAATAAATATCAAATGGGAATTAATGAGAGCAGACAAATAATGACTCCGGCAATGGAAGAGCGGTAAAACTCATTTAATTATTTCTCGTATGCAAATGAACACCTGACTATATTTAGTGGAAAAGGGTTTTTATTTTGCTAAATTGCAGCATTTTACTCGTTGTACATCGGTAAAAAAGTCAAATAAATTACATTTATTAATTTTCGGGCATTGTTACATAATAAGAGAAAGAATACAATGCATCCGTAATGAAAAGAAAATGAGGTTACGGATATTAGCGTTTTTAAAAGGGTCAGGTCAAAACAAACACTTTTTGTTGCATATCTGCCTGTCTGTAAGTTTTCACAGGCCTGCACAGATTTTGATGAAATTTCGTTTATTTGCTTGGTCCAATGTATAGTTAAATTATCAAAATAGGACGCAGAGTGAGTAAAATGCGAGAGAGTTTAAAAACTCTTCAAATCGTCTTTGTCAGCCGCTTAAGTCATGAATATGATTTCTGATTAGTACGAGTAGTTCAGCTGTTAACTGTTTCAGTCATTCCTAATTTTTACTATGTAGCAGCCCATTGTTATTTTAAGTTTTTACCCCATACGACAAAGTCAAGGGAGGATAATGTGTTTCTTCTCTCTGTATGTATGATACATATACAGGGTGTCCCAAAATGCACACAATAAGTAATGTTGAAAGAAAACACAGGCTTTGCTGGCACATGCGCACTCTTTTGTCGAAATTTTCCATGACCGTTTTGCATAAATGTGGCTGAATTTCATTGATACAGCGCTGAATTTGCTCCTTCAAGGCGTCTTGTTGGCATAAACCTTCAAAAAATCCGAAAAAAGTCCAACGGCTTTAAATCGCATTACGGAAATTACACGACCAGGAAATGACTCATGCAGTAATTGAATTGTTTCTCTGACTGTATGGCATGTGGCACCGTCTTATTGAAACCACATGTCATCCACATCCATATCTTACAATTTAGGCACAAAAAACTGGATTATCGTGTCGAGATAGCGAGCACCATTAACTGTTATTGCCTGACCAGCCGCATTTAGAAGAATAATGGTCCAATGATGCCTCCAGCCCAAAATCGATTCATTTCGTACCGCGGAGATACGATACTGTGTTTCGGTCAATTTGTTGAGCGCGAAAGAGTTGTCAGTGTCAAAATAACATATAATTTAAAAATAAACCAGTAGATGGCTTACCCTTTGTATATGTAGGTGCAAGTACTCGTATGTGCGGCCCCGCCGTGAACTTTGTTTCTAACTTGTTGTTTTTTTCAGCAGTGAGTACACGTCCATTACCGTCATGTAAAAAGTAGCGACGAAGTAGCCTTTTTCGGGTCTCCCAACAAATTTTTGAAAACTTGGGGTAAGCAAGTTTCTGTATACTAAAGGGTGACCAGATAGCAATGATAGTTTTTCCAATTTTTATGTTTCAACAGCTGTCAGATAATTACAGATAATTACCAATGACATCCAGCTGTCAAAATATTCAGTAAGGCTTGCCCTTTCATCACGCATCGTTTGACTCTTCCCGAACGTGTGCAAATTATTAAAAAATATTATCGAAATTCCGGCTCAGTTGTAAATACGCAACGTGAATTTAGTCGTGAGGTTGGTAGTCAGTGCGCAGGCACGTCGCACAAGTTTGAGCGTGAGTACACTCTTTTGCACCTTAAGCCACCAACCAGACAGAGATCGGTGCAAAGTGAAGAAAACATAGCCGCCGTAGCGGCCAGTATCGAAGAAGACCGAGAAATGTCGATTTGGCGCCGATCAGGTGAATTGGGCATCGCCAGAGAGTCAACCAGGCTTATTTCGCCGTTAAAGCCAGAATCAATTTGATATCTCACACCGTTGTTTTATTTAAATTTATTTTCCTATCGTAATTATCTGATCACCCTATACTTAGCAGTTACCGTCTAACCAGCTTCATTATTATCATTATTGCTCCATTCAAGTAAATCGGCATCATGTGTTGTAAATGGGGGACTCACACTTCTGGGCTCCTTACCATGGCCTGCTGTTTGGTTTCCGGGTAGCACTTATAGCAGAAAGATTCGTAACCTGTTACGATTTTATTTAAGAAGCTTCCTTCTCCATTTTCGCAAAAACAGACAAGCAAAACGCGTACCTTTTCAAGGTCGTCATTCAAAATTCGTAGAATCCAGCGAACATATTTCTTCGAGTAATGATTCGTGACAAGTCATGACATTCAAGCCCAGTTCATCGCCAATAATTTCCTGGGTCATTCTTGGATCTTCGTCAATTTCTCCGTTCACCAAGGCCACATTCGTATCGTCGGTCGAAGATTTGGGGGGACCTTCAAGATGTTCGCTCACCACCGGTATGGAATCTTTGAAATCACTTGAAAAAAGTCACAAGAGATTGTGCATTCACTTCATGGCATTCGTATAAAATTTACACTAGCTTCAGTTGTCGCCTAAATCTGAAGAGAATGACAAAGCGAATTTCTTGCTGCGTTGGCGATGGAGTTTCTACCGACCGACCTTATCTTAATTCAACAATCGGGCGTATGGAAGCAAAGCTCCTATGGACACGGATCTATACTCAACAGGTATAGAATACCCGTCTCGACAGAACAACAAATTATATCAACCCTACATACATTTCGACAAGAACTACACCACTTTTATTCCCGAAAGACAAGAGTGGGACTCGAACACACTAACTAATGTACAGGACATTCAGCTCTACACTGACGGGTCTAAAATGGATATGGGAACTGGCTCCGGAGTTTTTTGTGAGTTACTTAAAATCAAAATTGACGTTAGGGACCTTCTACGCTTCATCAGAAGCTTCAAAAGGTTCAACGGGTAGTATCACAATGGTGGTGGTATCACAATGGACCTATTAATGGTCTAAGTGTGTTTTTTGCTTACAGCCACTTCAACCTAACCTAACCTACTTAAAATCAACCACTCGTACAAACTACCGGATGATTGTAGCATCTTTCAAGCTGAGGTCTTCGCCATTGATAGGGCTGCACAGATTATACATAGCAAAAAACTAAATCATTCGAAGATTACAATTTTCGTGGATAGTCAAGTGGCAATCAAAGCACTAGACTGCGTGGAAGTCAGAACAAAAACAGTTTCCAGATGCCGTGATACGTTGAACAGAATATGCAACACCCATGACGTAACTCTCTGCTGGGTTCCTGGACATAGAAATATAAAAGGAAACGAGACAGCAGATGAACTAGCTAAAAAGGGATCAGCATTGGATTTTCAACATACTCAGATATCAGTAGTAACTCCAATAGGTGAACTAAAAAGGAAAATAGACCTAAAAGCAAGAGAACTGATTAACTCCGCATGGTCCGCCAGAAGCGACTGTGTCATATCTCGCATCTTATGGCCTACAGTGGATGAAAACAGAGGTCGAATTACTACATTAGTTAACGAGTGAGTAACTACATTGGGATGATCACATAAGAATGGTCACGTATCGAGTTCACTTAGAAAATTGTACTAGTAAAGTTCTACTACATTGAATTGAGATAGCTGACAAACGTCAAAAGTATTTATTTTTGTGTGAGGAAAACTTTTGTATTTATCGTCTTCAATTAAAAATGGAATATTTACTTTATTTTTCATCTTCTGATTCAAAGGATGATCGCTATGAGTGTATGAAGGCATAATAGCGATCCTTTCTCTTTACAAGACTGCGTACGTATACAAAACTATAATTTTCTGAAAATATATTTCACAACGTATACTTTTGATTGAAATTTTATTAAAAGATTCAGGGTAAATAAGAGTGCATTCTTATTCATAATGCAGACGATAAATTTTAGAGTATGTACCCCAACCGCTGTCCCAGCTCCACTCCAATTAGCTACAACTAGGATACCAACATTTCCCCTGGGCGCACGTAAGGCCATTTTTTTGCCAATTCTGGGTGACGACTCATAAAATTTGCCAAAATCTCCTTTTGCAGAGGGTTAATTTTATTTATACTCGACCTGAAATAAATTTTAATCAATGAATAAAAGAGTACAGGCAGGCTGGTTTGCAACGGAACCCACCGCAAGGCAAAGGTTTTAAATATAGGTTCCACACAACAAAAAGGGAAACTTAAGTGCATTTCCCTCCAACCTAACCTAACCTTCATTCTTACCACGTAGGGTTATAAAATCGACAAACTAATAAATTAACGCCAACTTAGGGAACTTTTTTAATCCCTCCGTACATGAAGTATGTATTAACTACGTAAGTGTATCTGACGGGAACTGTATCACTGATTTCGGGTATAAAATTCTGATCTGGTTTGGAACAAAATGTTTATTATCAGAAAATTCTCCACCTACTTCCAACCATTATCAAGATCCTTCGAATGACAAGACATAGCTGAACTAACAAACAAATACTATTCATCGTGGAGCCTGAGAAGAGAGATTTTTAGTCGGTGCGAATGATAAGATAACTGAAACTTTAGTGGCAGAATAACAAAGACCTCCATATCCCATAAAAGAAAAACACTTTCTTCTCCCAAATTAGACCCATTGCATGCCTACCCTCATTTCATTAACAATCCATTACTGTCCACACACAAAAGGGTAACCGCAATTAAACATCTACAAATTAGAACAATTTTGACACTTATTACAGACAGAACCAACCAATACAGAATTTCACCCTAATAACACCCTTATGCCCGTTTGCTGGAGTGCACTCCTAAACAATGCACTCCATGATCTTATCATCAATTTCGTTTCTCTCTAATCGAATCACCATCTATGACCGTTTGTACCCGCGATGACCATTTCTAAGTCGTATCCACTTAGAACTCTGTCTCCTGCCTTCCGCCCTGCCTCTTGTTAGATTTTCCAGAATTTTATTTAATTAATTCATTTGGCGAGAGTGTCGGTGGGTCGTGTGGTACCGCTGGCGCAACAGCGTTGAGTTTCATTAAATGGCCGGATGATGAATGACCCGTACGTCCAACGGCCAGGCCAACAGCCACTAGTTCATTCCCATTCAGCTTGTTGTTTGTTTCTCAATTGAGGCACTTTCTCGTCGTGTCGTGTCGTTGTCATCCCTGCCGTAGAAGAGAATTAAAAACTATATGACTCGGCGATGCTGGGGCTTTGAGAGATGATGAAAAAAGATGATGTTTACGATCACACAGCGGTGTTAGTCTATTATCATCGGGCGATTTGTCATAGCACTCCGTTTATGCGATTTTAATTACGAGTGTGCACTCCCAAAGTACATGTATAGGTATGTATAAGGTCAGGCAGTAGTAGCACAACCTACTGATGACTCTATTCTATGCTTTTGATTGTGCAAGCTCATTAAACGCAATAGTTTCTAAAACTTGTAAGAGCAATGGAAACCAGGAAGTCTGGCTGCTAACATCTCAACTGAGCGCATATCTCACGCACATAGATTGCGGCGCAAAGGCTCTGCTTTATGAGCGCTATATTCCACCCGGAGCCAAGTTATTGCGGTCATTTTCTTCTTCGTATCCACAAGATCTCTAATCTAATCCACCCCATTAGAATCTCTTGGTGGAACACACCTGAAATTCCAAACCGTCTCTGTTCCGTAATAAAGGAAGATTGGAGGTGGGATACACTATGCGCTGGAGGAAGTCTATCGGCGGTGGTGTATACCGAGAAGAGACCATTATCGTAGATAATAAAAACTCATTACATGAAAATCCATCTCTTTGTCTCATTCTTTTCCTCTCTCTTTTTTGTGGAGAGTTCCTATTCCCAGGTGATCTGCTGAAAAGAGGAAATGATCGGTTCGGTTCTTGTGGTTCGATCGCAACTCACAAACCAAAAACAAACAACAGATAAATTTTTGCGGTTAATCTAAAATTTCATGAGCCCCAGTCCGCTGTAGATATAAAGAAGAATGAAGTTAAGCACTCATTGATGAGATTTAAATCGAGCCTCTGAGCTCTCGCATTGATCAGTGTTTTAAGTGGAGGAACCACTCGCAGATACTTAATTATTGTGCGAGAAAGACATAATGGCGAAGAACGTAAATTATTTTATATCGGATCACCGTTAGAGATTCAATTAAATTGCCAATAGGCAAGATCGCTAGAAATAGTTACGATCAATTTCGATTCTTTAAAGTGGTAAGTTAAGGGTGTAGTTAAAATAAATAGTATTGTATCTTTAAGGTTTGAGATAGTTTATGGTAGGTACGTACACAAAAATTAGTTACCATATAATAAGTAATTAATGTCGTATTTCAGTGAGAGGCACTTAGTCCATGAACGAACAAATCGGGGTCACTATGCCGATGAGGCAGCAAAAACGAAAACTTGATTTGTTTTTGTTCAAAAATTATTTTTCCATTAAGAGTAGAGTTAAGGTTTACAAGTATTGTCGACTTTACGAGCGTCACCCTTTAAACGAGCATAGGACTCGTCTTTTTGAAATATTTGTTTAAAATGTTCTCCAGCACTTAAAAGTGTTAAATTGTGCAGAGCTCAGTAATGGAGTGAAAGATAAAGGTATAGAGTAGATAGATAGAGAGATGTGCGTTAATTTAAAATCTTTGTAAATTATAGGTTTCTTCTACAAGGTGGGACAAAAGTAATGTCATAATGTGAATGTACCATAATTTTTGCAAATGGCGTCAAATGTCATTGTGCTTTGACATTTATGTTGTTGACAGATAGAGATTTAGTTGACAATAAGCAATGGAACGATACACTCCTGAAGAACGCGGAATTATTGTTACTGCTTATTTGACAAATTTCCGGTCTGTTGTTTTAACGCAGCATGTATTTCGTCGTCGTTTTCCACGTCGTCCTGCACCATGTGCGCGAACAATTAAGCGTTTGGCTGAGCGCCTCGTGCAAACTGGGTCCACTAGAGATGTCGCAAGAAGTGGCCGGCCCCGAGAATATCACTGCTGTGGCCGAGGACATCCGAGAGAGTTCACAAACATCGACGAGACAACGATGCACACAACTTGGCATCAGCAAATGTTCGTTGCGTCGAATTTTGGTGAAAGACCTGAAGATGTTCCCTTATAAAGTGTAAACCGTTCACCAATTGCTGCCTGCTAACCGTCAAGTGAGGTTAACTTACTCCTATGCTCTGTTAAACCTAGTGCAAGAAGAGGATGATTTGGTAGCCAAAGTCATAATGAGCGACGAAGACCATTTCCACTTAAGTGGTTATGTGAATAAACAAAATTTGCGTTTCTGGGGCACGGAGAATTCACATGAAATGCACAAGGAGCCATCGCATCCCCTCAAAGTGACTGTTTGGTGCGGTATTTGTAGTGAAAAAGTTATTGGCCCTTATTTTTTTGAGGACGCCGACGGCATCACCGTAACCGTAACTAGTGAGCGCTACAGACAGATGTTAAAAGAGTTTTTTTTTTTTGCCGCAAGTTGCTGAATTGGGTCTCGAGCATTGTTGGTTCCAGCAGGACGGAGCTACCGCTCACACAGCTCGGGCAACGATGGAGATTTTGAATCACTAATTTCCGAATATGCGAATCAAAATTGCTGTCATCCGCGAAGAAAGGAATCGGAGGTCATTGATGTATACGAGTAGGTAAGTCAGAAAATGGGACGGATAGAGTACTGAGCCCTGGGGAACACCTGCATTAGTCGAGAATGGTGTAGAAGTACATCCATCTAATACAATCTTCGGTTCAATTCGCGAAAATGTTACCGATGCCAAGAACTTCAAACTTGTTAATGAGAGCAGTATACTACACTCTATTGAAAGTTTTGGAGATACAAAGCGTGTTCCATCTTTTTCTCGTATGGTCGATTAAATGTAGTTACTGGTTTCCGCTTTGCTCTACTCTATTCTCTTCTCTACTCTTTTACCAGCTTAAAGGTAAAATATCCAATACTTTCGAGGTCTCATTTGAATGAGAGCTATAAGTATAGCAGAAATGGACGCGATTTCAGAGCAATATTATTTTAAAATTTGGATGTGGCCTATGTTCCGAAGATTTGGCGAGACGACTTCTGTTCTTAGGAATATTTCACCATCGGCCCTCAATAAAGTGATGTCTTCTTTCAGCCCTCTAGTTATACCTTGGGGTAAGAAACAGCCACACTGATTGATCTCAGAACTGGGACCTCCCAGAAACAATTGTAGAAAGCTTTTTAACAATTAACAATAAAAAAATCACCATATCTACTGGACAGCCGCATTCGTTCGAAATAAATTGTCTAATCTTCACTCGGTAGATGAGAACTCTGAAAATAACGTTCATACGGTCACCATCAACGTTGCTGGACTAAACATCGTTAACATCTACAAATCTGTAGCTTCACTATGGACGAGCAATGTTATGGGCATACACAACTAACCCACTGTGCATTTATGGCGATTTTAACTATATCCATTTAATCTTCGGTGCTAAGGGTCGAGGGACAGTACACTCCAGAAGGTGGCCTCGAAGAATTCATGTGCAGAGAACACTCGATTGTACTGGTAGTTTGAAGAAAGCGCTTTCCCCGAAATTGCGGATGAACTGCTCAGGTCACTTGACAAAAGTCGCCTGGATAAGTGGCGATAGAAGGCCATGACTTTATTAACTCAAGCCGAAAAGCACGGAGTCTACTGATAAAATATAGCCAGCGTAGGAAAACCATTAATAACTCCCAAAGATATTGCCAATCACATTCAAAAAATGCCTAGAACACCATCAGACAACGGCACACAATTAAAATCAAGCGGGATCTAATAAGTTTAAAAGCAAGGTACCCAGAAAAATCTCAGTACTTCAACCCAATCACAACCGATAAAAAAGCAGCAGCCTTGGCTTCTGCGATGATGCGTAAAGCAGCTGGTTTCGACAATATATATCCAGAATTCCTCAAACAAACAGGGCCCAATACCCGTCGATGGATAGCGTCATTATTCTCGTAAATATTAGCAAAGGGAGAACTTCCAAAATCGTTTAAGGAAACAAAAATAATCGCTCTCCTAAAACCTGGAAAACCAGAAAATAAATTGCCCTTCTGAGTTCATGTTATAAGCTATTAGAACGAGTTATTTTCAATAGAATCAGTCCAACCATAAACGAGGATATTCCCATTGAACAATCTGGCTTTCGAACTGGTCACATCTGCACCGATCAGATACTTGCCTTAACAACACACATCGAAGCAGGGTTTGAGAAAATTCTCAAGACATCAGAGACATGGACTACTCTATAGCTCCTAAAGATTATACCCTGTCGCAAAATAGCTCAACTGGTGAGCATTATATACCGGAAATATTAAGTCTTCCTGAATGATGCTAAAAGTTAAATGAAAAAAACGTAACAACGGACTACCGCAAAGATCAGTATTGGCATCAACTCTTTTCAATATGTATACCTAGGGCATACTACCAACATTGTCAAGAAAGTTTTCATATACCGATGACATCGGTATAGCCAGCCAACACCAAATTATCACAGTAACTGAAAGTATTTTGAACGACGACACGACAACGTCTTCAATCTCAAACCAAAAACAGTTGGTTATCACTTGACTTGTTTGAATTTGTTGAATATATTTCGAATTGTTTGCTCAGTTGGGCGATTATGACGACCATAATCTGTCCTGAAATCGCGATACACAGATATTACAGAACTGCTATTTTTATAGTAAGATGCAACAATTTGAATGCGTTAAGCGGTGGTTAAACGATCCATATTATAAAATGGCAAGGCAAGAACTAACTACCTGTCACTATGGATGACAGATGGGTTTGACAGATGCCATATAGCAGGGATGTGAAATACCAACCTCGAAATGAATAACCATTTACTTTAGAGAATGCTGTCTGTGTAAAAGCATGGCGAACACTGAGGTTTGCTGTTTCCAGAAGGCACCCTTCTGATTCACGACCCACACCCAAAGTACCTTGGACTGACGCTAGATAGAGCATTACGCCCATCTCATAAAATCAGCTGGAAACCTAAGGACAAGAAATAACATCATCCAAAAACTCGCAGGGATGCCATGAGGAGCTACAATAGCGAGCACGGAATGCAACACCCATTTTTCGCAAGAAAAATCTTTAATTATTTTTAGGTAGCGGGGTTTTCTTAATCACTTCCGTTCTTTTTAGGTACATAAGTGGATAATAAGTCATTTAGAGTCATTTTAGTGTTCGCATTTATTCGCAAGACATCTAAGGCGGGTAATCGAGTTTTACAACAGAGTTTGTGGAGTCAAATGGAACTGGAATTTGCTGTGCATATAGTGCGTCGAAGAATTAGAGAATTCAGTAAACTCCAAGAGTGGCGTCCAGATAACTTTGATTTGTTGTTATTGTCGTTGCTTATGATTCACAGTATTTTTTTTAGTCCTCCTGATGTCATCATCACGGTCAAGTTGCATTTGTTATGCCTTCGCAGTAGAGTTGACATGAGCTTCGTAATTGATCGACGTTTTTTTTATTTATTTCATGTGAAATAAATAGATGATTCTTAACATCAGGATTTGAACTGTGAACCTGCAGCGTGACAAGCGATGATGTCACCACTACACTACGACCACCCTTAAGTACAAATTGGTTTCAACGAACGGTGAAGCTACTGACCGGTCAAATGATATGGGGATGTTTTTCGTACTATAGAATATGGAGACTTCGTAAAAGGAATTGTTAACTCGGAAGCATTCAAAAATATTTTAAACAATCATTTGATACCGTCAATGGAAATGCATTTCTCAGTGGCCGACGATATGATTTTTCAAGATGACTCTGATCCGTGCCATCGTTCCAAAATTGTAAGCCACTTTCTTCGTTCACTACTATTCGAATTCAAATTATTTTTTCCAGAAATTAAAGAATTTATGATCGCAAAAAGGAATTTCCACACTCGACTGGCCAGGTAATACGCCCGACTTCATCCCAATCGAAAATCTCTGGCACATTATGGCATTGAAAATATAGGTAAACAACACAAAAAAAAATATCAGCGGAACATCTTTATAATTTAGTGGATTCAATGCCAACAGCGAATTAAAGTCATAAATAGTTAAGGGAGCACTACAAAGTACTAATATGTGACCAATTGAATATGAATTGCAAAATGTACAAGTGTTATGGCCTAAAACAATGAACAATTTTTTAAAAGGCTCGCTACCTTATCTACTGCAAAAGAAATGTTGTTTTTTTGTCCTATAATTTACTGGAATCCCAATTTGCTCGGTTTCTGTACCTGTAGCAAATAGTTCTATATGTAGTTTTAACACAAGTTGATAAACAATTATTGGAAAATACTAATTGGTTCATTGTCTTTTTCATTGACAAAGTACGAAGAAATGAAGAGAGCTGTGGGTTTTTTTTTCCGTGATGTAATTTCCGTGCTCGCTACGCTTCATTGCTTCCTTCTGCCGCAATAGGACTTGTGTATTCGGCAGCTGAATACTGTTTCCCGGTTTGGATGAATAGCTCACATATCTCAAAGGTAGATGTACATATCATAACGGGAACGCTGAAGTCTAAAACTGTAGAGGATGACAACTTCTTTATAATCGAAGATCCGCAGGAGTAGGTTAGAGAAGGCTATAAGAGCAACTTTTCAAGAAGTCTATAAGGTGTATGATACCCTCTTCCCAAACCAGGAATCGAGTGCATAACTTCTACCTTCGAAATGATATAGAGCACTGGCGATCTGAGAACATAGGTTTTACCGAGTTAAATGACGATAATATGGCAAAAAATGTCATGGCCGATCAAAGGGTACATCCCCTGTTCATATCGAAGGTGGAGCTCCAAGCGATCTTCGACTCATTGAGGAAGAAGAAATCTGTGGGAATCGACAGAGTATCGAACATTGTGCTTCGACATCTCCCTCTAGAAGCGGTGGACATTTACACCACTCTGTTTAACAATGCACATTATCCAGTGCATTGGAAAACAACAGTGATACAACCCATCCCCAAAAGGAGTATCCGGCCGATAAGTCTCCTTCCGAACATTAAATGATTAAATGAGAACAATAAAATAATTCCGGATAAACAATTCGGTTTAAAGGCGGGGCACGATACAATACATGCCGCGTCTAAACTGGTATCGGATATCCAATGAAACAAAAGCAAGAACCAATGCACGGGTGCCTGCCTGATTGACTTGGGGAAGGCATTCGACACCGTATGGTTAAAGAAACTCTTCTACAAGCTGAACAGGTTGGGCATAAGCAAGCCACTGGTGTACATTATTTACAACATGCTCACCATGCACAACATGCACATTGTGAAAAATGGCAATGTGTTTTCTGTTGGAACTTTTCAAATTAAAAACGGTCGGCAAATAATCAATTTTCTTAGTAATTAACATATATATTTAATCAGATGAAATAAATACGGAATTTGAGTTAGGTAACGTCGAAAGACATAGTTCAAATATAAGGTTTAGTTTAGAGCGCCCGCATAGGGCCAGTAAGTTAGAATAAACGTACTAATTGATTTCGGGTGTTACGAAATGGAAAGCTACTGAAAAGGCGAGCAATGAAAAGCGATTACATTAGGGCCCGGTTTCATCCGAGTGCTTAGTTTAACCTTATTAATTCATAGAGGCTTCTTTCCCGTATAAGAATATTTGATTCACATATTATAACTAAAGCGTGGTGAAAAGCAATTCGTGCTGTCATGACGTATACCACTCAGCATGAATTGTTTATGCATATGCATTCCCCAAGTACGCAGAAAAATCCTTAAACTTAAAATGAAAACAAATCTAGTCTCCCAGTCCTAACACATTGTAAATACCATACATACAATGCAACAGAAATGGGAAGGAAAAAGGAAAAGAATTGCCGCACACAAAACAACACAAACTTATCCACTGGTGGCAGTGCAGTGGTAGATAGATACTCGCTAAATTAAAATTTATAATCAAAATTTGAGCGAAAAACTATATTTTCTTTGCTCATTACTGAACTTCAAGATAATACAAAAGAATGATTGAAAGCTCATAATGAAAGGAATTGATAGGAAAGAATTCGAAGTTAAAAGCAGTGAAGATCTGTCCTCGGATCATACTCCTGTGATCCTAACAGTCACTGGCATATCAGTAGAACAAACAAATAATAAAAGATTTTTTCGAAGGATTTTTTGATCTTAGATCACCACTGACCTCAACAAAACAAATTGATACTGAGGTATAGAAATTCATTGCAGACATACAACAAGCAGCCTATGATAGTACACTGACCTATCAACAGAAAAGACAAGCCTAGTTAAGCTAGTTTTAAGCGTTTTTTTTTGTCTAGCAAATAAGTAAGTAATAATGAATTAAGAAGTAATAAAAATGCATTAAAAATGAAAAAAAAAAAAAAAAACACTGAAGTCTACACCAACACATTGGCTTCCAGTGCTAAGTCACATAGCACCACCTTCGAGACTCAAATCTAGAAGACCAACCCTACGGACTACCGCCGCTTTACTACCGGAAAGGCGATAGTAGTAGAATTAGTACGAACTATCAAATAGTGCGGCGCTGCACTCATAAAATTCGCCCACAATTATGTTATATATATACCAAATAAAATGTCATTCAAACGAATTATCATTTCAATTTGGTTTGTTTTGTATTTTCTCTTGTCCTTTTTGTATTGCGGGTGGCATAAATTCCACCGAATTTCTTTATTTTTTACGAGCTCAATAAATTTTTCAACGCCGCTGTCGTCCACTTTTACACTGGTAGTAACCTGTCAAGCTTGCAGCGCCACAGAAGTTAAAAGTTGGCCAACTCATACTATCGACATAGCGACGCGCTACTGCTATAACTACCCATTGTGTTCGCAGTATTGAGTTTTTGTATATTCTACTTTTGACAGTTCGAACCACTACTACCACTACCGCCGCAGCCACACCATTGTGTTTCGGCAGTAAGTCTCAACCACATTTGACGTAAGCGGCGAATGACTATCCCAATGGATGAATAGTACTAACGGCTGGGCCATCTGCTGATTTATTTTTAAATTACATGTTATTTTGACACTGACAGCTATTTCGCACAATTAAATTTAAAAACTAATTTTAAAATAAAATTCCGAAGCGAAATAACGACTTCTTCCTAACTAATTGATTTGATACAATATCATTGACTTTAGTTGCCAACAATTCAGAACATCTACTTGTTTTAATTATGGAATGATTCTATCGATAACACTTTCCGACCATCGATTTTCGATTTTTCATTCCATCGACGACATTGAAATATCAAAGGGCAGTCTAAAATGAAATTTAATCAAATTTCGTAGAAGATTTTAATTGAAAAACAAATAATTTCGAGCAATTACTGGATATATTCATAATTATCGATAGTAAACGTTTTTTTTTTTTTTTTTTTTTTTTTTTTTTTTTAATATCGACTGTTTTCGGCTTTCATTCGAAGACCCCATCGCTAATGGATTGTATTGACAGGTGACATTTTTCTCCTGTTCTTATCTAGCTAAGACTTGTAGTGAGAATTTCTTTGCTATATCCTCAGCGCTAGTTTTGACGGCCCTGCCTTCCTGGTACACAAAAAGTCGGTTTGCTACATTCCAGCAGAGTACTTGCCGTGTGTTTCTGTCAATCAATTTTTTGAGCGTTTCCCTTAATGTGTAAATTTAACGGAAACGATTTTTAGTCAATTTGGAGTTTAGTAGATTAGGTCTTGACAAAGTATTAGTATCTAATTATTTTTTTTTTTTTTGTTTTTTGTTAGTTTCTATTAAAAAGTTCAATTAAAACTTAAAACTTAAATCGAATAGTATCGGGGATTATCGAAAGTGATGACTATTTATCCACCTCTAGTAAATATAGTGTTTCTATATGTCAGTTGTATTAAGAGCAAAAGGGCGTTTCATGACTTTGCTACTAGCGGATAGCAAATTTGGTGTGCTTGGAACATATCTGAAATGAATCGATTTACGCTTGAACAACGTTGAGAAATATTGAAAATTTATTTCCAAATTGAGTTCTGTGTTGCCGAAACAATGCGATTTTTGAAAAGAAATTTAGGCAGAAATAATGTACCAACCGTGCCTGCTGTACGCAAGTTTGTGAAGAAAGTTCGTAAGTTTGGTATGCTAATTGATAACACAAGTTATTCTCGTATTCGTCCTGTGTACTCAGCCGAGAATATTGCATTATCAATTTCTGTTCAGATATTTGCTAGAGGAATGCATCGAACTAAGTACAACAATCGATACAATAGAGCAATTAGAAAGTGAAGTACATACTTTCACCCTAAATATACAAAAGGATGCTTGGGCTGCAACGCCTTAATCAAATAGCAAAGTAAAAAGAAACGTATATCCCAAAGAAATATGCGACGTAATATCTGAAAAGAGGAGAGCTCGTAAACGCTGGCAATTTTCGAGAGCGCCAAGTGATAAAAATAGACTTAATAGTTTAAACAATACGCTCAGAAAAAAGATCACAGAATTGAAAAATGCGTCGGTGGAAAGATACCTTACAAATCTGACAAACGATGCTAGTACAGAATACTCACTATGGAAGGCTACAAAAAAAAAACGGCATACATTCCGCCAGTTAAAAACAGCAGTGGAAACTGGGCAAAAACAAACAAACAAAAGGACGATTTATTTGCTGAACATCTTGAAAGCGTCTTTCAGCCATATGAAGATAATGATTATCTCCAACAAACGGAAGAAATGTGCGAAGATGAGAGGTTAATCCCAGCAGTCACCTCTAAGGAACTAGCCACAGAAATAAAAGAGAAGATCAACCCGAAAAAAACCCCGGGATTTGAATTAATCACGGGTGAAATTCTGAAAAAACTGCCTAGAAAAGGTATGAAAAAAATAGCACAGATAATAAATGCAGCGTTCAGACTAAGGTATGTTCCACGCATGTAGAAGGTCGCGGAAGTTATTATGGTACCAAAGCCGGGAAAATTACCCAGTGAAGTTACCTCATATCATCCGATTTCATTGCTGCCAATACTGTCAAAACTCTTCGAAAATTTTTTTCTGAAACGACTCCATCCGATTATAGAAGAAAAGGCACTGATACCAAACCATCAATTCAGAATAGGTACTCTACTATAGACCAGGTCCACAGAATAACTGACAAAATAGAAAAAGCCTTAGAAGAAAAAGAAATATGCTCTACCATCTTCCTTGATGTAACACAGGCTTTTGATAAAGTCTGCCACAAGGGATTGGTCCATAAATTGAAAAAATATCTTCTAAAACAATACTCAGAAATACTAGAGTCATATATAAAGCAGCGATTATATAGAATTAAGCAAGAAAATGAGTACTCCGCATTAAAATGTATAAGATCTGGAGTACCGCAAGGTAGTGTGTTAGGGCCTGTGCTGTTCCTCCTATACACGAACGACCTTTGCTGTCGGAAAAACCGTGCAGGAAGTTACCGAAAAAACTGCAAAGGACAGTAAATGAAATATCTGAATGGACCAAAAAATAGCAAATAAAATTAAAGGAACTGAAGTCAATCCATGTTAACTTCACTAATAAAAACGTACAACACATACCTGTGTGCATAAATAACAAAGTAGTTCTGCATTCGAACTCATCTAAGTACTTAGGCATGACTAATAAACTGCTTCTCTATAAGCAGGTTTTAAAGCCAATATGGACATATAGCCTTCAGCTTTGGGGGTGCACAAGTAAGACGAACCTACAAAGCATACAATGCTTTCAAAATAAAGTACTACGCAATATTGTTAATGCGCGCCATGGTACATACGTAACGCTGATCTACATAGGGATCTAAAAATTGAAATTTTAGAGGACGAGGTCAGGAAGGTCGCAAGAAGACATGAAGGTAGGCTTCGCAACCACTCTAATTTAGAAGTAGTCGAACTACTTAATAATAACAATCTAGTTAGAAGATTACGAAGAATAAAACCATTCGAACTAGTTAACTAGGAGAAAAAATAAAAAGAAATATATAACATAATCACCCGAACAAAGTGATAACGTAAACTTTCTGTTGCCGAAAGTGTACGCCTAAATCCGAGAACCTCAACTCGCCATAGATCTCAATAACTGAACATTAGGTGCACTAGCCTGAGGAGAATTGTGCATAAAGTTCTCGGATTATTTCATTACAAAGCCCAAGTGACTCAGGATTCCTGAAAAAGAAACGGTGATAGTAAAAACAATAAAAAATAGTCAAGTGCTTAGTGCGTTCCTTAATAAAATAAATAAAGAAAAGGGCATACAAATTTCCCTAAAACTTCCAACCAAAACTCGGTGAGGGAGCTACGTATTCTCCTTAGAAAGCCTAGTGAGTAATAGAGTCAGCTTACAGACATTGGACGTCACCGAGGCTTCCTCCCTCGCTAGAGACATTAAGACTGCATTGCTGGATGAAGATTGTTTTTGGAATGATATTCTTGTTGTAATTGAGATTATTAAGCCAATAGTTGTGTGGATAACGAAATTTTAATCCAATAATTGTTTAATACACAAAGTCCATAAAGTGCTAAAAGAACTGGAAAATTCAATGTCTACTTTATTAGGAACTGATAAAGTTCGACTTCTAGACGATTAAGAGAAGAAACATCTGAACGAAAAATTTAAGGACCGAATGGAATTCGCAGAATCACCGATATATCTCGCCGCTGCTCTTCTTGACCCATCAAATCAAGGATGCCATCTAAGTGATTCTGACCAAATTACAGCAATGGAATTTATTTATGAAGTTTTCAAAAATATGGGAATTGAAGTCAAGACCGATTTGGCCCTTTATCGGTCCAAAGAAGGCATTTGGGGTAACGAATTCATTTGGTCAAATGTTTCCTCCATGGAACCATTGATTTGGTGGAAAGGCCTTTGTGCTAATAAAAATTTAAGCAAAGTTGCAGCACGCATTTTATCAGCACCTGTAACTTCGGCAGCCACAGAACGTTCCTTTAGTACTTTTAGTTGAATTCACAATAAGAAACGAAATCGCCTTACCACCGAACGGGCGGGCTAGTTGACGTGCATATCTCATAATTGGAACATTGAATTGCATGCACAAACAACACATCAAACTGTAGCAGAAAAAAAACCCGAACCAAGTTCCAGTTCAACAAATATCAACATACCCAGCACATCAGAAGTTAATAAACCAAGTTGCAGTTACTCATCCAATCCTAACATACCCAGCACATCAAAATCTACTGAATCAGCAGAATGCATGTCTATTGACGAACATTTAATAAGTTTACTATCTAATTCAAGCGACTCAGATTAATTCAAATTCAAAGACTCTTTTGTTTACATTGTTCCTTTTCTTTTTTAAATCTAATTAAATAAAAACAAAGCACACAATGAACACATTTTTCTCATTTAAAATAAATACCCACATAAATACCCGTTTTGGTAAATACCCGGTAAATACCCTGGGTATTTACCCTCAAAGGGTATTTACCGGGTATTTGCCCATCACTGCTCAGGAATTGAAGCAAAAGCTAACCCTCGTCGTTATCGCTTCTCTGTTTGAGCTTTAGAGTAGCTCAAAAGGTACGTCGATTTTGCTAATAAAAAAAAATCATTTTTTCGCATTTCATCTCGACGGCTAGCAAAATTGCCGTATTTGAGGCTCGGGAAACTCACGCGTAGTCGTAGAGTAGCGAATGCATCCTCAGCGAGTGACTGTTTGGTGTGGTTTATGGAATGGTGGCATTATTGGCTCATTTTATACCGACTTAGGCTCGGGAAACTCTCGCATAGTAGTAGAGTAGCGAATGCATCCTCAGCGAGTGACTGTTTGGTGTAGTTTATGGAATGGCGGCATTATTGGCTCATTTTATACCGACTTAGATGTTTCTGTGACCAGATCTCAATTTAAGTCATCACTATTTTTAGTCTTAAGTTAAGTCATGAATATAAATTAATTACTGAATTTGTTATGAATTTTTCGAAGCCTGTTGATTGTTAAAGTCGTAGGTAAATACACTGCATCAAAAAATTGCACATACACCAAATCATTTACCAATGCAACCGTTTTTTTTTTTTTCCAAAATACAACGCCATCGTTAAAAAAGCTTACCAAATATTTTTCGATGTCATATGTTAATCAGGATTAAAAAAAGAAAAATTTAAAAAAAAGTTTTTTTAAAAATTCTAAAAAAAAATTCGACTCAATTAATTGCACATACACCCTGTTTCTGTCGTAAATACTCGGTTAACGGTAAATATTTTTGCTGCTGTGTACAGTCAATAGAAGTTTAAGATATTTAGTAGTATACACTCGCATTTATTGGTCTTTTATTTTATTCTTTGAAAACTAAATAAACAAAAAAAAGTAATGGAAGGCAATCATAAGAAAGTGCCTATAGATGTAAAAAAATAATTGTAAAGTTAAAAGCTGAGGGAAAAAGTTACGGAGAAATTAGTAAAACAGTTAGTAGACCTCGTGCCACAATCCAATCCGTAGTAAAAAAATTTGAAAAAAATAATTCATATGACATGGGAAGAGGCAGAAAAAAAATCCTAACTGAGCGAGATGAGCGAGATGAACGAGTTAATGGTCAAGGCTGATCCAAATATTGGGGCACCTCAAATAGCTACAAATCTTGAAGTATGTGGGGGACCAGCGGTAAATCCTCCAACCATTCGCAATTTGTTACATACTAAGGGTTACAAAGGGTTCGTAGCTTGTAGAAAACCTTTCGTATCAAAGCAAAATGCCATCAAGCGCTTGGAGTATGCCAAAGAGTATGTCAACAAACCAGATGAGTTCTGGTAACAAGTAATTTTTGTCGACGAGAGTAAATACAATATATTTGGTTAAGATGGTCGACGTTTTGTGTGGCGAAAACCCAATATTTCCATGAATAAGGAAAACTTAATCCCGACTGTTAAATATGGCGGTGGAAATGTCATGGTTTGGGTTCCATGACAGCTAACGCCTTTGGAAACATCACTTTTGTTGAATGCACAATGGATAGATTCCAGTATTTGTCAATATTAAAAGATAACCTTAAAGCCAGTGCTCAAAAATTGGGAATAGGAGACGGATTTATGCTGGTGCAAAATAATGACCCCAAACATAATTCCGAATTAATAAGAACTTGGTTGGTCTACAATTGCAAATCAACTCTCCCACACCCCCATCAATCACCCGATCTCAATCCAATTGAGCATCTGTAGGATTTATTGGAACGAAAAGTCCGGCAGCATAATATAACAAATAGACAGCAGTTGAAGCACGTTATACTAGAGGAGTGGCACAACATATCTCCTGATGAAACTAAAAAATTGGTGGAATCAATGAAAAATCGTTTGAGGGAAGTCATTTTAGCCAAAGGATACCACACATCCTATTAATGCTCATTTAAAGCCTTTAAAGTAACAATAAATTTATGTTTATATGTACTGTATGTGCAATTATTTGAGGTGAATTTATGAAGTTGAATTTTGATTTTTGTTTTTTTTTATCCTACAAGTAAAATATTTAAATAAAAAAAGTTAATTACTGTGCATTATAAATGAAAGAAATGATATTTAATAAAATTTTCTAAAATAAACTTTTATTTTTAAAAATAAGCCTTTTTATGTGCGAAATTATCTGCTGTATGTGCAATTTTTTGATGCAGTGTAAATCAAATCAAATTTTACTTCGAATATGAAGATGGCAACAACTTTACGGTCAATGGACAGCGCTACAGAGTCATGATAATAATTTTTTTTTTGTTTGTCAAAAACTTAAGAAATTAACTTGGACGATCTCTGGTTCCAGCAAAATGGCGCTAGGTGCCATATAAGCCGCCCAACAATCGATCTTTTGCGCACTAAGTTTAATAATCGTGTTATCAGCCGTTTTGGTGATGTTTCTTGGACTCCGCGGATCTCCCACTGGACTGTTTTTTGTGTCATTAAATACCGATAATATGCTGACAATCCAGAAACGATTCAGCCACTTAAGCACAATATTGATCGAGCTATTCGTCAAATAGACTCCCGAAGAATCGAAAATATACTGCAAAATTGGATTGACAGGATGTGTTACTGCCAATCTAGCCACACCAGCTATTTGAATGAAATTATTTTCCATAAATAATCGGAAAGTGTATCTCTTCAATAAAGCAAAAAACTTTGAAAAATATTAAATGAATTTTTTTATAGCAATTTTAAAGAGAAACCAAAATATGGCCCACCCTTTACAACTAGATTGATCCAAATTGTGAACCCTGCGACACCTCTCGCTGCGTTTTACTTACCAACGAAGTGTACTCAACCGCATACGATCCAACTGCGGCGTATGTGCATACACAACATAATTGGGAACTTCACCAAGCTGTGACTGTGGAGAATGTCCACTAAAGTCGTATATCGGAAATCTCTCTGATTTCGCAGACGCACCACTTAGCTCAAAGAACTTGACATCAATTTGTCAAATTTTATTGTATAATCCCTCATGTAACTTGTCAACACTTCTTGTATATTTGTATCTCTATACTTTTGTTATTGTAAGTTCCATACGATAAATAAAAATAAATCTGCGAACAATAATTTGTTTGGCAAAAATCAATTTCAAAAATAGATTCTTTGATGCATGACTTCATGTGAAACGATTTTCCCCCGCAAAACATTTTTGTGGCTTTCCTTTGTATTAAACTGAAAGTTTTGTAGAAATTTTGCGAAAATGTTTCCTTACAATGCTGCAAATATTTTTTTTTTTACGGTGGGGAGGAGGGGGAGCAAAGTAAAGCATTTCACTCACCTGTCACAGCTGCAAAATAGGCCGCAGAAGATGCACTTATAACACTTTTGGCACAAACACACGAAATGAGGGAATTTTCTTTTTACTGTTTAATCGATAAACTTATTGGATTAATATGAAAAGGTACGGTAAAATCAAAGTTTTGCACGAAATTTTTAAAGAAAACAAAACAAATTGCAGCCGCAGAACGACGTGAACTTGTTGATTAATCAGAATTGACAGCTGCTCAAATGACAGCTGTTCAGATGACAGCGGAGTTAACAAAATTCACCGCAAGTGGCGGCATGGAATCAATTCGTGGTGAGAGTTGTAAGTGAAAGGTTGTGAGATATGATAATAAGTTATCGGGTTTCGAGACTCGACAGCTGCGGGTTGTGGATTTGACAAAACACATTGACTACAGTTCTCTTCAAGAGATGACACTGGGAATATAAAATAAATTGTTAGTGACGGGACGCAGAGTGGGAGAAATAAATATAGGGTGTTTCTTTATGTTCCAGATCGATGTTTTTTTTTTGACTAGCTACGAAATGAAACACAATTAATAAACATTTTTTTTTTATTGACCGATTATTTGGTTTTTAGCAATTATGTATGGAATGGTACGAGGGTGGGTCAATAAGTCCCTGAAAATTAACACAAATTGTGTCGTCACCTTAAATTTTGTAAAGAATCATCTTTCAAAAGAACGCACCCAAATTTTCAGACAGATCTGTCAAATAGTTTTTTTGTGGCAGCCGTTTTATATAGACGCCTACTTGCATTTTCATTAAAATGGAAAAAAGTGAATTTCGAGTGCTCATTAAACACTATTTTTTGCGAGAAAAAACTATCACGCAAACCAAACAAAATCTTGACAAATATTATGGGGACTCTTCACCATCGATTGGAACCATTCACCATTGGTTCACTCAATTTCGGTGCGGTCGTTCAAGCACAAGTGACGCCGGACGTTCTGGTCGCCCAATTGAGGTCACTACACCAGAAATGGTCGACAAAATCCAAGGTTTGATAATGGACGATCGGCGAGTGAAAGTGCGCGTTTGCTCACAATCGACAACAAACGCATTCGTTTGACAACTTCAAAGGTGTGGATGAAACCTGAATTCACCACGACACACCGGAAACCAATGAACAGTCAAAACAATGGACTTCTCCTGGTGAATCAAAGCCGAAGAAGGTCAAGGCGGGTTTGTCAGCAAACAAGGTCATGGCGACAGTTTTTTGGGATGCGCGCGGTGTTATTCACATCGATTACCTTGAAAAGGGTAAAACGATCACGGGCGCATATTACGCAGAGCTGCTGGATCGATTCCAAGCCGATTTGAAGCAAAAACGGCCGCATTTGGCGAAGAAAGAAGTTCTTTTTCACCAGGCCGGCGCACAAGTCCGCAGTCGCAATGGCAAAATTGCATGAGTTAGGCTACGAACTCATCCCTCATCCAGCATATTCCCTAGATTTAGCCCCCTGCGACTATTTCTTGTGTCCAAACATGAAGAAATGGCTCGGAGGTAAGAGATTTGGGTCGAATGAAGAGGTCATCGCTGAAACAAACGCTTATTTTGAGGGGCTCGAGAAATCATATTATTTGGAGGGCATCACAAAATTGAAGAAACGTTGGGTGAAGCGTATAGAGCTAAAAGGAGACTATGTTGAAAAACAAAATGTTTTTATACCGAAAAGAGTGTTCCTTATTTCATTTTTCAGGAACTTATTGACCCACCCTCGTAGGTAGGTAGAAGTGGTTGCTGCTGTCCAATTAGCACTTAAGCGCTTTTTTGAGTACCACTACTCACGTGACCTTGAAAAATGATTCTTCGCTTGATCTATGCACTAGAGCCTAAGTATACAAAGTCCTTAACTACCTCAAAATTGTAGCCTGTCAGGTGTGACTTTCTGTCCAAGTTGCCGATGTTGACTGTCCTCTTTTGATGACATTTTCGCCATTTCTGTTTCAATATATACGAAAGCACCACTGATAGCCCGCTGGATTCTTCCAATTATGTCAATGTCCCCAGCCGGCGTACGAGATTAGTAGTACGTAGTACTTTTCTGACATCAAAATCCTCGGTGATGTTGTTACCAACCTTTATGGAACAGCATGCATTCTCCATCTTCAGCCCGCATAGACGGATGAGTTTGGCAGCGATGCTAAAACTACACATGCCTCCGTATAGCTCTTATCTATAGACGCTATCACAGGTGACTTTAAAATCAATATAAAAGTGGTAAGTAGCGGTTTAGAGTTTTTAGGTTTTTTCCAAGATCCGTCGCAATGTGAATATTTGATCTATTGAACCAAATTGTTGACAAAAGGTTTAAGGCGTTAACATAATATGGCAGATAGGATCTTATACGTGATGTTGAGGATACTAATACCCCTGTAGTTGGCGCAATTCAGAGGGTTTCCTTTCTGTATGATCGGGCAAACGATACTGAGGTTCCATTCTCCGGGCATACATTCAACCGACCAAATCTTACAGATGAGTTAATGTTTGCTCTGTACCAAATAATTCGGCAGTTAGACCGTAGGCCCCAGGAGTTTTGTTGGATTTAAGTTTAGATATTTCTTCTATCTTCATTTTACTTTGGTCGGGTGGATGAAATTGTTGGTCGCCTTCACCGTTTACCAGTCAAAAGAAATGATCTTTCTCATCACTGACTGTGACTCTATTCTACTTGTAGTTGTAGATAAGATCCTCTAGTCACCCTATGCAGCTTCGCCTTATAAAGCTCTTGCTTTGCAACGTGCTGCGCTTTACACTCTTCATCAAACCAGGGGTTTTTTGAGGTGGATGTGAGAAACCCAGCATATCAGAGGCGGTATTCTTGATAGTTTGCTGACAATGATGCCATTCATCTGCTCTAAATTTTGGAGGCTTTTGACTTATTGAGAGGTTGAGGAACACTAGATCGGCGAAGGCTCTTCCAGTCTCTTGTGGTTGTAGCAGTGGGATGTTAAATTTTCTCACAGTACTTCTTTAATGTTGAGATGTTTGATACTCGCATACGTACTTTAGCAGCAACAAGGTAGTGATCTGAGTTAATGTGCTCGGAAGGTGCGAACATCCAAAATACTGGCGGAGTGCTGTGCATCAATCGCGACATGATCAATTTGGTTGACTATAAGTTGATACGGATAACGCTAGGTGCCCTTATGAATATTGAAGTGCGGGAATCGTGTGCTAGCAATTAGCCTGATTCCGTTTTCGGAAGTGCTGTCGTGCAGGCTATATTTTCCGATGATGTTTCTAAAACCGCCCTCCTTTCCAACCATGATTTTAACGCCATAACGTGGACATTTGTCGTTAATCCTGTCGAGGATCCTGTCTCAATCAGTCTTTGGTCACGTTGGTCACTTTTCTCTTAATACGGATTGTCATCAGGAGCTCGCTCACATGCTTGAAGCTCACATACTTGCCTAGATGTCACAGCTTTTCATTCACTTTTTGTCTATCTAGGGCAAGAAAAGTGTCCGATTATTCCAGGCTGATCTGTAGGTCGTTTTCCTTATTTCGTTTGCGAGTTTCGTCAACAATAAAATCAAACTTATCCGAAGCTTGTTGTTGCTTCATAACCGTTTGGGTGATTATTTTTTTTCCATGATGGGGCAGTTATCCGGACCATAATAACCCACCACGGGGATTGCCTTTGGCCCACTACCTATTTTTCAAAACCCTGAATGTGTCTTGAAAATCCTCATTGACCTGGGCTTCGAATACGTCGAAGAATATGTTGATTATATCAGAAAAATTCGTACGGCGGTCGTCCTCCTTTTGGATAATCTTTGTTTAACTTCTGAGATGCATCTTTCAACCAAATAGGTCAACGAGAAATGCCTCGGTTTGATATATGTGTGCTGAAGTTCACACAGCAATGCTTGTGCAGGTCCAAATAATCAGCATCGTTAGTTCACTATTATATAGCTATCCAGCAAGCGCTGCATGGGGGTGATGATACAATTTTGCCTACCTACTCGTACCTACTGTCCCAGCGGCTCATGAGGTGAATTAACACTCCCGCCAACTACTCGTATGGAATTTGTTTCTTCGAAGTATTTGACAGTGAAAAACTCTGTATACTCGTATTGTCCAATCTGACTTAAAAAAAATGGTCGACATAATGAGTTGAAGAGAGTTGAAATTGGAATTGAATTGCTAACTCGCGAGCGGTGATATGACAAAATTATTATGTTTCGGACAGAAGCAATTTTTTCAAAAGCTCAGCCGTTTTCGAATTATAAATAAAGTGAAGACCAGCACAACGAAAGTATTTCTTAAATACAAAACATTTCAAAATTTTAATAAAAAGTCAAATAGAAAGCCTCAAAGCCTAAATTGTCAAATTAGAACATAAAAACTAAAACAACGAAAAAAAAAAAAAAACAGGAACCTTAGAATGTCAAAAAGTCTTCCAAGAAAATCAGACTCGTTCGCAACATTCGCATTTGACTTCGGCTCACAATTTTTTAATTTTTTTTTTTAGGGTTTTATAATTAGCAGAGAAAATGCTTCGAGATGCCACTTTGGAAGATGTGCAATTCGTAAGAAAACGCGTCAAATACTCCACCAATAGATTTTTTGGCAAATATGACTTGGGACTTAAATTCAAAACTTCAGCTTATTCGCTTTTAATGGAACACGAGAATTCTAAAATAATTGCTTATGCAAACTTTGAGGCTTCACCAAATATAAATGCGTTGCCAAGGGGATGTTGGCTGGATTGGATAAAGTTTCATTATGGGTAAAGGGAGCGGACCCCTGCAAAAAACACTCATTTGCTCTTCATATGGGCATCGAAAAACTGTCAAAAATAGACAGAAGAAATGCAGAGCCAATGAGTGCTAAGCTAACTTTCTTTTCCAGTTTGTATGACATTATTTTTTTAATTTTATAGACTGACGGAAGTTACTTATGGAAACACATTTTTCATAACGATTTTTCTTACCCACGATCCTTATGAACCTCGGATAGTGCATCAATTTTACAAAGAGGTATTTCACCGGGAACCAAAGCTTAAATATATATGCATTGTTTCTCCTCCAATTGATTGTAAGTAAGAGAATATTGGATCAATTAGGCAAAACTAACATTTGCGTGTGTTCTTTGTTAGCTGTATACGAAGACATCTTTGGAGTGCATTGCAAACGAATATATTCACTCGATCAATCTATAAACAGATTGAGTCAGTCACTTTTCGTTTGTGAAAGACATACTATTCTACCTAAAATGCGGTTTCGTCGTGCACTGTGAGTTGGACTGAGTGGTTAAGAATTTGTGTAAATTTATTCATTTTGTTTATATTTAACTTGCAGGGCCGAGGATAATGATGATATTGTTGAAATAATTGACAAAAAGCTTCCATCAATTCGGATAGAACTGGGCGATTTTTATATCGCTGAACAAGTTCTACGTAATGATCCCAGTGAGAATATCGTTGTAGCAGAGGTAAGACAAATCTAATAATGAATTTTTAATA
Source organism: Pocota personata (assembly GCA_963082735.1). Taxonomy (NCBI): domain Eukaryota; kingdom Metazoa; phylum Arthropoda; class Insecta; order Diptera; family Syrphidae; genus Pocota; species Pocota personata. Next base: position 188,590,612 of record OY720430.1, read on the forward strand.
ATAAAGACGGTAAATGTAAGCCTAGTCCAAATACTCAGATATTGTAAATGATGGGTCTGAGCTGACAACCTTGAACTCACATAGTGAGATCAGAGTTCAGCTCTCCTCGATCGATCTCGGTTTCACATGCAAACAATTAGAACTCGATTGATGTGAAAGCTCTCTGTGTAATTTAGTTCTAATTGAAGTCCATGTGTGTGTTACTGGTTGAGTTTAACTGCAAAAAATGTTATCCGAAAGTGACCTTGACACCGAAAGCGTTGTCCTAAGTAATGCACCAGATCAACTCATCAAGTTGAAAAATAAAATGAAGGAAAATATTGCTGGATAAGGAAAAGAGATGCTATGTTCATACAAAGCATAATTTGACAGATGTCACTAAAAAATAATTCAAGAGCACCGATCATGTAGGGAGATTCATATTCACTCCTCCATAAGTTTGTGCTTCTTGTATTTTTTCGGCAGAATGTATGGTTTTCGATTTCTTCTGAAACTTGTTACAGCCGATTGATGTACACCTCTCACGTTTATATGGCGGATTGAATTTGGATTCAACATGTCAGTACAACCACTCAACTAACTTACTTATGTCGTGTATCCTCTTGTGGGTCCTAGGGCCTCTGCAACGCCTACGCGCCATCGTGTGCGATTTCTGGAAATGTACCTCAGCTCTCCCCAACTCTTTCCCAGTTGCCGTGCTTCCTTCTCAACTGTTCTGCGCCACGTACTCCTAGGACCGCCGCGTATCCTGCCATCCTGGGTAAGCGGGTTTCATTGCATCGCTTGGTTAGCTATGGACCTGTCACCCTTTCGGAGAGTGTGACCGATCCACTGCCACTTTCGTCGTCGTATGGTTGTGGCCCGTTTTCTGATAAAGCTGTTCGTTAGAGATACGGTTTGGCCAGAATATCCTTAAGATGTAACGTAGACAAATATTGACAAACGTTTGCAGCTTCCTCGTGATAGTGACGGTCACTCTCCAGGTACCACATCCATATAGCAACACGGATTCAACGTTAGAACGGAACAGTCGTAGCTTGGTGTTTAAGCTAATTGCATTACTTCGCCAAACTATGGATAGCATCCCAAACGCAGATTTTGCTTCAACTATTCGGCTGGCTATATCCAGTTCGGTTCCGCCATCGGTTGAGACAATACTCCCAAGGTATTGGAAACTCTCTACTCTCTCAACCGTTTGTCCAGCAATGCATATATGAGTTGATGAGTTTGGTCCTAGGCTGATCATTTTTGTTTTTGCCGAGTTAATTTTCAGCCCAACGACGTCTGCTTCCCTCTCCACATTTGCTGTCATTTGGTGAAGGGCCATTATTCTGTGAGATAGTAGGCATACATTGTTGGCGTAGTCGAGGTGTTTAAGTTCAGATGCGAGAGTCCATCGAAATCCTCCATTTCCTGTTGATAAGGCCACATTCAGCAAATCGCTAATCACCAATAAAAACAGTATTGGTGAAAGTATGCAGACTTGCCGAACCCCACTTTGGACATCGAATTCCTCAGAGAGCCTTCCTCTGTGCAAAACGTGACATGTGGACCCATCATATGTAGCCTTGATAATTGCTATTAATTTATCCGCAATGCCTCTCCTGCACAAGGCACGCCGAATAAATTCCCGATTGACACTATCAAACGCCTTTTCAAAATAGATGAACAACAGGTGAAGTGGTGATCGATATTCAACACATTGCTCGATGATGATCCGCAGGGTGTTGATGTGGTCGACACAGGAGGATCAAGAGCGGAAACTGCTTGTTGGGCGTCGAGTGTGTCTTCAAGGTGTTCTTTGATTCGCTCCAGGATGATTCTAGCTTGTCTTGGCCACAGCAGGCAGCACGCAGATACCTCTCTAGTTTTCGCACTGCATTAGGTTGCCGATGCTGTTGGCGCAGCTTGAAAAAGCTCCGCAGGTATGCCGTCAAGTACTACCACCTTATTAATTTTCAGTGCTTTGATTGCGGTAATAATATCCTCCTTACTGGGGGTTGTGGTGCGAATTCGGGAATTTCTTTCTACGGATACTTCAGTCTGACTTGGCGAATACTCGGTTTAGAACCGAAGCAAAATGCTCCTTCCATCTCTTCAGTTGATCTTCATCCGATATTAGCAACGAACCGTCTAAGCCTTTCACTGGGTGTTGAGTAGAGCTTCGGCCACCTATAAGCTCTTTAGTGATTCTATAAACGGTTCTGCTGTCGCACCTCGCTGCCTCTTCTTCTGCTTCCGTAGCTAGCGCATTGATGTAATTGCGCTTGTCACGTCTCACGCTACGCTGTACTTCCCTCATCTTCATGCGATATAGGGACTCAAGCTCGATCCTCCCTGCTGCTGGAGTTGTTGCAATTCGAGCTCTTAGCTGTTTTCGTTCGTTGATCCTTCCCCAGGTATCCTCAGAAAGTCACGCCCTATGATTTCCCTGCGATCGACCGACAGTCCTTTCAGCACCTGATGTGAAAACAGTTTTCACAGCGCACCAATGGTCTTGGATGATGGCGGGCAGAGAGCTGCTGATTGTTTCCACTCCACGTGAGAGATGGTCCCTTAATTCTTGGCGCACTGTGGGAACTCTCAGTCGGTCTACATTGAACCTAGGTATTCTTGTGTCGTTAGATCTACGAACGGCAGCAGTGCGTAGTCGGAGAGTAGCTATCATACAGGCACCTCGCCTGTTTCGGACGTCTAGGAGACTACTTCTAAAACGGCGACTGATGGCAAAATGGTCAATTTGGTTGGAGGTTGCTTGCCTGTCAGTTGATACCCAACTGATTTTATGGCAGGCTTTGTGCTCAAATATGGTGCCACCTATGACAAGACGATTTGCGTTACAAAAGTCAACAAATCTTTCGCCGTTGTCATTGCGATTGCCTAGTCCGTGCCGTCCCATAACATGTTTGAGCCCTTCGTTGTCGCAGCCTACCTTGGCATTCAGATCCCCCATGACAATAATGATGTCGCCATTGGGTGTTGCATTATGAACAGCTTCCAACTGGTTGTAGAAGGTCTCCTTTTTTCCTCAGACGAACCATCCGTGGGTTCGTAACACTGTATAATAGTGACGCGACGTACTCTCGTCCGGAAGCTGGCTGCTAAAATCCTATCACCGTGCGGCTGCCAGGAAATTAGGCCTCTGCGTGCTGTTGGCGTTAGCAGCAGTCCAACTCCATATCCACGGGGGCTTCCGGATGGTCTTCTGGTGTAGAGTAATACAGTGTTACGCGTTGGGATTGGTACTCACCCGCATCTAACCATCTTATCTCACTTACTCCCAATATGTCCAGCCTATATCGCATGAACTCATGCTCCAATTGAAGGAATTTGGCGTTCTGAGGTCCTTTACTCTGAGAGTCAAGGAGCGTCTTCACATTCCAGAAACCAATCTTAGTCCGGGTACGATAGCCAAAGGTCGTCAACGTGTTATCAGTCCTTATCCGAGTCATTGTGTCGGTTTTCGTAGCGATTGAAGTTTCGGTAAAGCGGGTTGCTGGCCCAGGTTACTTAGCCTAGGCATAAGATCCTAGACAATCTCACACTTGCAATTTTGGCTTACATGTATAAGGATTTATACATGCAGTGGCCCGGGGACCACCACGAGGAGGTAAAGCAAGCACTACATTACGAACTTGATTGTTGCGCTACTGGTCCAATCCATGTTTTGGACAGTCAGTAGTTTCCCGATCAATCGCCATGCAGATCCCCAACCACTCAACTAAGGTATACATGCAATTTTCTAACTCTTTCTTAAGTCAATTCCATTTGAACTCGATCTGCTTTTATATGAATTTCAAGCTGGCTTGAACCTGGACCTTCTGCGATCAAATTGAGTTTTCGCATGTAAAAGCTGATCGAAAGATTGAGTTTGATAGATAGAGAAAGAAGAGAAAGAGAGAGAAGGGAAAGAAATTTCTCGTAGTTTTGTGTTTATTTTTGCTTTAATTGTGGCGATCACACAGCCTAGGCGGAGTAAAGTGTAAAGTACAATCAAATATGACAGCACAGGAGAAGTAGTGTCAAACTCAATCCTCTTTCGATTCGATTCTAACTCGATCTCCCAATTCGGTTACAAAAAATCTGGATCGAAACTCAATCCTGTTTCAATTCGTCCTCTCAATCCGGTCACATGAACGTGATAAATGTCTCCATCCACTCCAGAGTTACCTACCAGATTTAGCATTTTTATGTTTTCTTAAAAGAATTTGTCGTCAAAAACAGCGATTTCATGGAATTTATTTTTTTTACCATTTTTTAGTAGGTTTTTGTTGGCACTCCAGAATACGTTTCACTAACATTTTATATCTGTATTGAATGGCAATCAGCATTGCCTCAATGGAAACGTAGTATATACTCACTTCAGCGGAGTAGATTTGATAACAAACACAAAAACTCATATAAACCTTCTGTGCATGAACAAGGTGGCGCTAAATCAATGATCCAATATTTAGCTATAACTTTTCTCTGAATGAAAAAATCGACACAATTATTCCACGTCCTTGAGGGGTACAGCGTTAAGTTGTTGTTAAGTTTAGTACAAAACTGTTAATTGCTACGAAGACAGGAGACGCCATTTGCAAAAATCATTCACAATTCATATTTTTGCGTCACCTTGTACAAGCGAACATGCATCATTTACCTTCAAATGAAATCTATTTAGGAGTTAATGTTAGTAAACATTGCAAGTCTACATACATGTAACACATACCTATGTAAATCTAGAAGTTTTAAGTTTTGAAATGTTTCCAGTGATTCCTAGTCGAGGTTAGTATGCAAATAAAGGGTGATCCAATTGGAGGTTAAAATCTAAATTTGAAATAAAAAAAAAACATTTTTGTGTGCATTGTATCTCGAGCTGTGGGACAAGCGGCACTGTTTTGTTGAAATCAAGTGTCTTTCACATCAGCATCATCCAATTGGTGCCAAAAATAATTTGTTGTTTACTGGCTTCAATTCCTAAATCAATTGGATCTTCCAGGTATGCAGATGCAGATCTTTTGTTAAAATGCACTGCGTCGAGCTGTAGGAAAGGTTCAATTGCTAGAAACGACGGCGAATGGATTTTGTCGGGTTGTCACGAACATTGTCAGTCACTGTGGCGATATTTTCGCGTGACCGACCACGCACTAGTCTTTGCACATTTTCCATTTTCTTTCTTTATCGCAGCACGAGATGGACGGTTATATATACAGACATCATGATGGTTATTTCGCAATCATGATGGTTAAATATTCCCCATTTCGAAGGTGGGTTTCAACCACTGAAATGCATTGTTCTCTTGAATACCGTTCTATAATTACAATTTTTAATGCTTAGTATTCACAGATGTTAAATATCAGCTGTTTATCTTTGACAGAACCATAGTATTGCCAGAATAAAATGGTAACCTTCAATTGAATCACCCTTCTGCTGTACCCACCACACCACAATGGACTCCCAAAGCTAATCTGCTAGCTATAATATTCGCAACAAATTTTGATTTTTTTTTTTTTTTACGGAAATTTCCAAATACCGGAGCACTCCACTCAGACTCGATTTTGGGTCCATTGTACCATTCAGAACTCCTTTTGGTGTAGTGGTTGGAGAAACTTGTATTTTATTCGATTCTCTTCTACGCTCGGGTGGCTGTGATTGCTGTATATAAGTATGTATGCTAACCCAGACCTTTCATGAAACCAGCGGATTAATGATGCTGAAAAGGTGGTGCTAGATGCCAAGGATTCATCACAAGATGTAAACGGTTTTCTACTTCTGTGGACTTGGACACAATCTAAATATAAAGCTTATGTTCATCAGAAACTTGAGTAAAACTCAAGTACACTGATCGGTATGCAGTCAAATCCCTTCGGTCATACCCCGGTGGAATGTTAGATGCTTGGCGCTCCTGAACCGTTATTTTCACAGTAAATATTCGGACGAGGTATAAATTTATATAGCTGTGTGTCGCCTGACCGTCGTAATACATGTGCAGCCTATTCTGCACATGCATGTACTTTAGAGCTTGGTTTCGCGTGCACCGTTCACTGTGGACGGTCATTTAGCACGAATGTGATCAACGTAGAAAGCTTGTCTCCCTCTGGATTTCTAAAAATTTACAATTAGCACAGATTTCTCTCTCTCCCTATCTGTCCATTCTTTAACAACACTGGGTTTTACAAACTTCAAAGGAGCCAGTTCTAAGTGATGGGGAGGATTTGTTTCGAAACAGGTAGGTAGAGGTTTTGGTTCAAAAGAAAACCCAATTAGCATTGTTTTGAGCCATTTTGGTACAACAAACTCATGCAACCTGGTTTGCAATTGAGATGTAAGATATACTAAACCCAGCCTGTCGAGTTCAGGTAGAGGATGAGGGCTCCAATGCTTTTGTCCGATATTTCTCTCAGATCGTCGAAGAAGGGTTTACCTAGAGTATGTTGCCTCGTTATCGCTAGGGTCTCCGGAACTACAGTAGAAGGTGTTGGTCTCCTATTGACCAATGGCCTGTACTTATTTCTACAATTCTAGCAATATCTTGTCTTGATCTGCCTAGTTGCTCATTTGATTTAGGTTTGTTATAGCTGGGCCATGTCTTTCTTAATATAGCGCAGCTAGAAAGTGTGTACCACCCGAGGTTGGCCAGATTTAAAGAGTTATTATGAATGTTACCTTTAACGACTCCTAGCTGAATATTGACTCTTTCTGACCAGATCGTCCCCGCTCGCTCGTTTCTCTCAAAGTTACTGTGACCTGGAACCCAGATGAGTGCGATTTTTGATTGAACGCCTAATCCAAACCAGTTCTGAAGATGTGGCAGCTGAGTCAATAACTTTGATACAGCTTGGCTATCACTGAAGATAGCAAGGTAGCGGTTGCATGTTGGGAAGACGTTCAGTATGCGGCAAGTCTCCCGAATCGCGAGAACCTCCGCTTGAAAGTCACTGGCAAAATTCGGTAGATGGAAAGATTTGGACATCGGGGTCTATATAGATGGTTATATCAAAATCTTTGATTACTTAACCGCTTTTCCATTCTGCTCTGGTTGGAAAAGTTACTGAAAAAAATTTACTGAAGTTTAGAGTGGGGATTTTGTAATCAGTCGAAGGTACAACCAGGGTGTTTGGTACAGTCTGTAGGTATTTACTATGGCCGTAAAGCATAGCGGTCCAGCACCCAGATTCTCGGAGCTGGACTGCGCAACATGAAGCTGTATCCCTAGTTTGTAATTCGAGGGGGATCAAGTGGACAGTTAGAGCATCCATTGGACAGGATCTTAAAGCGCCCGTGATGCCTATGCATTCTACACTTTGGACTTTTGTTTTAGTCTAACGATATTGTATTTTCTACTTACGGTACGCCACCAAACGGGCACACGATGGCTGTGTACATTCAAAGGGTTATTCATCCCTGAAGACCCCATTTTTTGTCGAAAGTGCTGAATGTGTAGAAAGCTATGCTTGCTTTCGTCACTCGCTGTTCAATATTTAGCTTCTAATTAAGTTTTGAATCGATGATAGTGCCTAGATACTTTCCACTAAAACATAACAAAAATGGCCGACCATTCCGTTGAGGTGGGGTGAAGTTCCGTATTTTGGTTTTAGTGGGAAATAGCACTAGTTGACTTGTCACAGAGAGAAACTTTCCTAAAACTAAGATTACCAAAAACTATCCGCGTACGCAACCACCTTGAAACCCTGTCCAGTCGCATCAAGATCTTGTTCATAATCATTAGCCATACTAGAGGGCAGATAACACCTCCTTGAGGAGTTACTATATTTTTAATTGTTGTTATCCTGTTGTTACCTAGTGTCAACTGAATGATTCTTGTTCTTAGCATAGATACTATCCATTTGCTATTGTGCTCTTCGATACCTAGCTCGGCAAAAGATTCTTAATAATTCTTGAGAGATTGCGGCTTTCGGCGGAATGTCAATAGATAGTTTTCGAGAAATTGGGTTTTTACCGGAGGAAGGTTAGGTAAAAATCGGGGAACTCGAAGGACACAGATAACTACATGCTTACATGCACTTAATTGCTTCGCTACAGTAATGGTCGGATCAGTTTCCACCTATTTTGGAAAGATTTGTCGCATCTTTTAGTGATCTGGTCTAACTTAAGCCTGAGCGTCATCCTAAACATTATCTTCTGCAGCATAGATACGAGTACATATTGACAGATGGCACCGACACTCTAATAAAGCTCCTCCTCTATGTAGATTTCAAATGTCACAATTGGAATGATATGGATAAATACTAATATCCACCGTAAGGCTTTGGTAGACAATTTTGAAGTAGCCGCCTATGGAAATTTTTTACGACCGCAGCAATGCGCTGGAAATATCGAAAACCGAGCTGTGATGTATATCGAGCAACGGATATATATTTCAGAATTTTAAAATTTTTCTTTGCAGAGACTTAGTTCGAAAGAGATCTAATCAATTCTTTGATAAGGGAAGCCCTGGATCGATGGGGGGATTTTCAAAAGATACCAGACAACCACAAGAGGATTATCGAATGAGGTAAGTTTAGTTATAGTATCTTGTAGTCAGTCTTGTTCACATCTCACAATCTTTCTCCAATTCAAGCTTGAATAACTTATATATAAGCTCAAGCGAAACAAGTGAGGTTTCTGATGAATCTGCCGAAAAAATTCCAAGGAATCTCTTTGCGAAATGGGAACAAATTCACAAAAGTACGAGTATAAACAACACTTTCTTTAATTATATATACCCAGCTTTAACCACCTCACCCTATGCACGACGCAGATCTTAAAGGATCTCGCAACTACAGAACTGAAGTACGAAAGATCGTGAAAATGCCAAAAACTATCGAAGTGACAAACGCATTCGCCATTCAATTGTTCGGGTTATGCAGTACCATCGACCCTAGAAGGATATTCGACATACTGGCAGCAACATTTTTATCGTATCCAGATAAGGATTATTGTATTATTTCTCTTTCATCATCAGAAGCTTCTTCGGATAGTTTAAGTGGTCCTCTGTTGAAATACTTTTCGGTGAGTAACGGCAGTGTCAGTATTACATACATAGATGCATGTTTTAAGAGTATCCTTCCTCTCTCCGCAGCGGGTAGTCCCTCGTCCTGGATGTAAGATCTCTGATTGCTTGTACGTAACTCATAAAAATACTTTCCTCGCTGAGATAGAGCTTAACTACTTGACTTTTGAGGATATTCCTGACATTGAAAAAATGTTGTGTCTGTCAGAGTTCAAAGGACAGGCGATGTACTTTTTGGCTGACATTACGCAAAGAATGACGGAGTATTTGGAGGACCCATGGTCACCTTATGAAATTCTGATAATGCGCTGTGAAGGTTGTGCAATTGGTTTTGCCGTTCTAAGGTTTGCGTTTCTTTAAATATTTTATTTCTTTATTTTTCGAACCTATTTTGAATTATATTCAGGCAAAACTGTAGAATGTGCGAGTTGCGTACGCACTTTGTAATTTATGATGATGATGATTCTTATCCCGACTGGAAAGTCGGACAATTAAAGTACTTGGACTTACATCCGGCGTTTATGTGGGAATGGGTGCATGTCACTCGTGAAATATTCCGATTGACAGGACACAGTTCGATGTATTTTAAACTAAGAAGGGAGGTTAGTATAACTTTCTACTCACTTATGTGTTATATTTATCCTTCGCTGAGGGTTTTTCTTTTTTGTGTTGTTAACTATATGTTATTCGTTACAACGATAGAATTAAATATTTATTGAAGAATTGCACAAAGAAGGAAAGAAAGAACTTGCGATAGACTTGGTTTTAGCTACAAATGCTCGTCTTCCTCCAGGTCATGTGTTTGTTCTTGGGGTATGCAAAATCGCATTACCTGAATAGTCAACTAACGACGAGGGTATGCTGAGTCTGACTGTATGTGATACACATGATAGCGGACGAGGCATCTCGTGTTGACTTAATTGGCTGAAATTTGTGTCTCAGAAGTCTAACAAGGATTCTTCAGATGGAGATCATGCACCGGAAGAAGTATCGATGGAATCCAACAGTGGCGTCAGCAGCCAGCTTAGTGAATACCTTAAATGAGATGCTTCGACATATTGGTGCTCAGGTCAATAAGAATTTCTAAGACTGAGTCAGGATGTTGAAAGCAAGATGGTGGCGGCTGAACCCTCAATGGGAGTTGATACTCCCGTAATGGGTCACTGGTATCAGAATATCCTGGCCCTAGTCCTACGGGTTTTAACCAGGGTAACTACCCTACCATGAAAAAAAAAACACCCCGGTGGCACGTGGGATATTCGCACCCTTGACAGGGCACGTGCAGCCGTGCAATTAGCAGAGGCCCTAGACTGCTATAAGCAAGAAAAGCAGGTAAAGCAAATATAATCACTGACATAATTGGGAAAGCTCTTGATGTCTAGCAAGTTCTTGATAAGGTGTGGCATGAAATCCTGAAGTTCGAATTACAAAACGTCCGTCTACATAACGTACTGACAACATATCTCGGGAATAGACTCTCCCGTGTCAGACACGGAAACAAAAAAAATTTCAGCTGGCGTACCGCAAGGAAGCGTTCTTGGTCCATTTCTGTTCTATATACCAGTGATATACCACAAGAAGAAGGCACCATCCTAGCTACTTCTGCCGATAATGTATTAATGGATAATGTAAATTAATGGACACAGTCCTGCCGGATCGCCCTTAACGAAATAAAATCTGTTCTTGTAAATTTCACATACATACAACACACGAACATCTAGCCTATTCTTATAAGCCCGATCGGTATTCCGATCGCAAACGAGGCTTATCTTTGAACGACATTCGAGGCGAAGTTGAAATGGAAGTCTCATGTGAAAAAGAAACGTAAAGAACTCGAAAACAGACACAGGGAAATGTACTGGTTGCTTGAAAAATATTCGAAGCTTAACATTGACAGTAAGCTACTCTTATACCAGTAAGGGTTGAAGCCGGTGTGGACCTATGATATGCAACGATGGGGTTGTATCAAGAAAATGAATTCCAATATTTTACAAACTTTCGAAAATAAAATGCTGTCTATGCACCGAGGTATTGATTCATAAAGTATACAGTATAGGGTTATGTATGGAAAACCATATCAGGTAAATGGTCTTCACGACTTTGCTGGCACATACGCACTCTTTTGTGTCGAAATTGTCCATGACCGTTTTGCATAAATGTGGCTGAATTTCGTTGATACAGCGCTCAATTTGCTCCTTCAAGGCGTGGGTGGTCGTGGGTTAGTTGGAAAAACTTAGACTTCAAAAAACCCAAAAGAAAAAAAGTCCAACGGTGTTAAGTCGCATGATCTGGGTGGCAAATCTGATCACCAAAACGGGAAATTATACGACCAAAAAATGACTGATGCAGTAATTGAATTGTTTCTCTGGCTGTATGGCATGTGGCACCGTCTTATCGTCCATATCCATATCTTGCAATTTAAGCACAAAAAACTGTATCAACTTGTCGCGATAGCGACCACCATTAACTATTATTGCCTGACTAGCCACATTTTCAAAGAAGAATGGTCCAATGATGCCTCCAACCGAAAATCCGTTCCATAATCACTCTTAGATTTTCTGAACCCCATCTTCGACAATTTTGACGATTAACAAAGCCATCAAGATGAAAATGAGCCTCAACGCGGAAGACGATTTTGTTCTAAAAATCAGCATCCACTTTTTGATGTTCCATAATCCATTCAACGAACTCTATTCGCTGTGCGTGGTCAATAGGTTTCAGTTCTTGAGTCAATTGCACTATGTATGCAAAGATGCAAATCTTTCGCGAGAATATGCTGTAGAGAGCTCCTCAAAATGTCCATTTCTTGGACTCTCAACAACACTCTCACGAACAGCTTGGATGTTTTGTGTTGATCGACTTGTTGAAGGACTGCCAGAGTGTCTAAGATCACTATTTGATCCAGTCAATCCTGAAATTTAAATTAATCTCGTCTCAGTTGATGAATTTAAATCACTACTCCGATCATATTTTGTACGAAATTTGCGAACTGTAGCTGTCAAACCTACATTATTTTTAAAATATTGATCAACAATGAAAACGCGTTGTTCTTTCGTGTAGCACTCCATTTTTAATAACCCTGAACTGTCAGTTGTCACGCTACCTTTTTTTTTTTTTCGTTGGCAACACTTTACCGCATAAATGGCGCAAAAATCAAATATTGTGTGAATTTTGGGACACCCTTTATAATAGCACTGCCTCCTCTCGCACAATCGCACAATCTGGATGGATGGTATGGTAAAATTTATAATTCATCAATTTGATATATGATTGGGTTGTAAGATGAGTTCCTGAGATCAAACATATGTCTATTTTTTCTGTATCTATGATAATACGGTATGCAGTTCGTTCCGTTCGCGTTCCATGCCATGATTCTCAAAAACTTAGACATTATTGATTGCAATTTATACGTCCTTGGAGGGTTTTATTGAAACATTCCTGCTGGTTTAGCTTATCCAATATTTCAACTAGAGTATCTTCGATTGTGCTTTGGTCTTTTCTGGTAGGATAAGTAGTTTTATCTGTTTGCGAAAAAAAGGGGTCTGTGATCGTTCAAGTCTGCTGAATTATTTTCTTTCACTTTCTGTTGAACTTTGATGTTTTCAGTAGCATCATTGGTTGCTGATGTTTGGATATTTATTTAAGTGTTTTCGTACTCTTTGGCTACAGCACAACCACGATAGTTTGCAGGATAGGCCTCATCGCAGTTGTAACATTTTACAGGGAGATGTAAGGGTTTGGGCCTACTTAACGGTGCTGTGTTCACCTGCGGGAGGCTTACCGCAGTAGTTTTTTGTGTAACCAAATTGTTGACAGCTGGTGCATTGAGGGATAAGTTTTACGGCCTCTACTTGTATGGCAATCGATTCGATTGACATATACAAAATTATGGCATATCAAGTTTTGGAAAATCCTCTTTTTTATTTTTTTTTTTTTTATTTTAAAGGATTAAAGAAAAAAAATTGCTTAAATTTTAAATCTGAGTGATTTGCAATTAAACAACAAATATAGGAGATAGCAATGATTGTTTTTCCAATTGTTATGTTTCAACAGCTGTCAAAGTTACTAATGACATCCAGCTGTCAAAATATTTAGTAAGGTTTGCCATTTCATCATGCATCATTTAACGTTTCGCGAACGTGTGGAAATTATTAAAAAAATGTTATCGAAATCCCGGCTCAGTTGTAAATACGCAATCTAAATTTCGTCGTGAGGTCGGTCGTCATAGTGGCTTCAGTGCGCAGGCAATTCGTCGCACCGTGGAAAAGTTTGATCGTGCGTACACTCATTTGGACCTTAAGCCACTAACCAGATAGAGATCGGTGCGAAGTGAAGAAATCATAGCCGCCGTAGCGGCCAGTATCGAAGAAGATCCAGAAATGTGGATTCGGCGCCGATTAGCTGAATTGGGCATCGCCAGAGTCAAGCAGGCTTATTTTGGTGTTGGATTTTCTTTTTGTAGACGCTATGGAGTCTCTTGAAGCACATGGGGATTGTTGCTGCCTAATAACGCATATTTAGCTTATTGACAAAGCCATTAAGCCAAAAATGAGCTTCACCGCTGAAGATGATTTTTCGATGAAATTCAGGATTTTCTTCAAACTTTTGCAGAGCTCAATCGGAGAAGTTTCGGCGCTTCAAATGATCAAGAGGCTTCAGTTCTTGATTTATTTGATCTTGTAAGGGTATAGGACAAGTTCTTTAAGCAAAATTCGCCAAAATGTGGACAGAGATTCCCAATTCCTGTGAACTGCATGGAATCGACTGATTTGGCTCATTTTGAACTGAAGCACTTACGGCTACGATATTTTCAGTATTTCGACCAGTGCGTTGTCTCACTGGCACAGGAACATTCAATAGTGAATATGTTGACTCGAATTTTTCCACTATAGCATGAGCAGCCCGTCTAGTGGGACGATTATTATGACCAAAAATTGGAGTAAGCGCTCTCAAAGTTGCGACCACCGACTCAGAACTTCGACAGTAATTTTTAATAATTTTCAAACGTTGCTCGTTCGCAAACTTCACCATAATAAAAATGTAAACATATACAAATGATCATAAAATAAGTTTAAGAGTGCATTTGTATTAAAATACAAAATTGTTATGTCCCTATGGAAGAACCCTTTATATATATGTAGTCGTGCATTTTATATTTTTATTTCAGACAATAAATACCGATTGGGCTGAATATAACGTTGCCAACCGTCGTTTTTATAAACATATTAAAGAAAGACTTTTCAATTCATTTAATTGCAGCTCAACCAACCAGTCTTGAATAACATCCTCTTAAATATGTTTCCCATTTTTCCAAGAAAAAGAATACAAAGAATTCACGAAGATGTAAATTACGCTCTTTACTATTTAAATGTTAAAATGAGTCATCTGAAAAGGGATCAGATTGAGAATAAAATTGTCATTGTTGGATTTAATGAGACGTGCAAAGGATTCCTGAGGACATTGATTTTCTCGTAAGTAATAAAATGCAACGTATCGATTAATATTGAAGTAAGCCCTTCACCATCCATTTAGTCCGGACTCCAAGCAAGTACAATGTCTTAACATAACGGTAATAACCGATAGTCCTGGTTTTATTGAAGCCGAACATGATACTGAATCCTTTGAGAAACAGGATTCATTGTTCTTTCAAGCTAAAAATCAATTCAGTTCGCAATACTTGAGACAATTGGAATTTAGGACATGGGTTGCATTTATCGGAGGAGGATTAAAAGGAATCTATGGGTTTGTCATGAACTATTTTTTTTTTTTAAAGAGATATCAATTTTTAACATTGCTTCCAACAATGCAGCAATAAAAAACGAATTGTATTGGATACCGGGGCAACACTACGGTATGATCGGTTGTTCCTCATGTGCAGCTCGAGATATAATCCACCGGTATCATCCGCTTCTGTGCCAGTAAACTATTTAGAAATGAACGGTCGACTTGATAAGATAATCTTTTACAACAAGATTCGACTTTTGGTAATGGAAATCACAGAACACACGTTACCAATTTTGGTCTACGGGGCGGTTGTGATGGCTCATTCGTGTGTGAATACACTGATTGAGCTGGGAATAGAACCTTCACAGATTGCTTTGATTGCTCCGCTGATGAAAGCAAAAATCGACTTTCCCGAGACATTCGAAGATGAGTACGTGATGAATTTCGTTCAAGAATTGGAAGAGAAGGCCGGTGTGAAAATTTACAAAGGGTTAAGATTTCTCAACTGGAACCTAAACGCTAAGGATAATTCCATCGAGAGTGTGATTTTTGAGTCGCAGTTTGAAATCGTCACAATAAAGTGTTTGGCTTTCATTTGCTTTCATGGAAATGCACTTCCGGAAGATTTTCGAAATAGTAAGTGTTTTCCTCGGGATAATTTTTACATAATAGTGTTACGAATTTATTAATTTCTTTATTAGTTAAGGAATACGTTTTAAAAATTATATGTGCAAAGATCAAAATCATAAGACGAGCCAACTCGCAGGATAACACTCTAAAAACGAATCCAAGCTGATTTTCGCGCGCTCAGTTGTCGGAAGTTGTTGACAGCTGTCATCTGCTTGAAGGATTGTTAGGGTTGTTCGATAACTTGCGTGACGTCACAATAGTATTGTAGCATAATAATAACTACGCGCCTATGTCTATGCAGCAAATTCCGAAGTGACTTTCCATTCTGGCAGAATTTTGGTTCAAACTGTCCTTCATTCGAGGTTCGTGTCTGGGACGAAGTCTCCACAGCTCATGTCAACGAAAGAGACAAATAATATTAGGGATAATATTAGGGATAATATTAGGGAATTATAACTGCAAGAATTATTTCTCTTGTTCCAGTGGTCGAAGAATTTGCTAGAAGTTTCTGGCTATCAGAAACTTCTGCTATATAAGGACAGATGGCGATCAAAAAAAAGGGACAGTTGGTTTAGAACCGTGGCGAAGAGATTGGAAAAGTGATAATGGGCGAAGTTGTAATTTGGCGATAAATTGAAAGTTGAGAGTGAACAAGAAAAAGTAATTAGTTTGGATTTGTGAATTAAGTAATTGAAAGGAGATAAAGTGATTTGAGAGGAAAGAGACATTGTAAGAAAAGAATTTGCGAAGAATAGTATAGTGTGAACTTGAGTTGTTCTATAGAGTAGAAAATAAAGAAATAATTTCACAGAATAATTGTTTTATCTACTCGAGCCGTAGCTCGCATATTACATTGGTGTCAGAAGCTGGGATAAAACTTATTCTGTGAATAACTATTTCCGTGGTGTGAAATTGCACAAGAAAAAAAAAAAAAAAAAAAAAAAAAAAAAAAACGATTTCTGCGTTGAGTTAATTAGTTGCGCAAAATGGGTCGCAAGTTGGGAAAACTAACTATAATTCAACTAAAGGCAGAACTCAGTAAGCGGAATCTCGACACAACTGGGGGAAAAGATGCCCTACTGATTCGGCTGGAAGAAGCAGTAACGCAGGAAGGTGAAAATCCGCATGACATAGAGTTTGACGTGGAAGAGGAACCAGCAAGTACAGTAGCCGACCCGGGTATAACAAGTCTGCTCCTGCAACTTAAGTTAGTCATGGACGAACAAAAGAAAGCAATAGAAGATCAAAGTCATAAGCTCGATGACCAAAGGAATTCTCTAGAACTTAAGTTGGACGAACAAAAGAAAGCAATGGACGACCAGAGGAATTCTCTAGAACTTAAGCTGGACGAAAAAAAGAAAGCAATGGACGAACAAAAGAATTCTCTAGAATTTAAGATGGACGAACAAAAGAATTCTCTAGATGCTCTGGAAAGTAAACTTGATGAGCAGAACAAGAACTTGGAATCCAAATTCGAAGTGATCGAAGAGAAAATCGAGAAGGTAGAGACGCAACTCGAAAAAGTCGAAACTAGATTCGATGAAAACTTTGAGAAGCATGAAACTCAGTTCGGGAAAATAGAGACTCAGTTCGAAAAAGTAGAAAAACAAGTCGAAAATCTTACTAAGGAACTCAGCAACGTGAAGAGACAGAAAGCACGGGAATATTCCACCGACGGTCTGAGAAGAAAGGAGATGCAGCCTCCTATCTTCGATGGTCAAACATCATGGCCAATTTATAAAAGGCAATTCGAAGCGGCCGCAATGACCAATAGCTGGGACGATGAAGAGAAGTCTATTGCACTCACGCTTGCACTGAGGGGTCCAGCTGCGGAGCTCTTGCAGACCATCCCGGAAGATAAACAGCAGAACTACGACTCTCTGGTTCAGGCTATCGAGATGCGGTTTGGGGATGAACACATGCAGCAGGTGTACAGGGTTCAGCTGCGTAGTCGAGTCCAGAAAAGGGGGGAAACGCTCCAACAGTTGCAAGCGGATATAGAGCGACTAGCCCATCTTTCATACCCTAAAGCCGGTGAGGAGCTTATCAACGAAATGGCGGTGGAAGCTTTTATTCAGGCCATAGAGGACAGACAACTGCAAATGGCTGTAAGGATGGCTGAAAAGCGAACACTCCCCGAGGCATTGGCATTCGCTTTGTCAATGAAGGCTGCGGAGCAAGCATACCAGGGAATACACCGTGTCAGGGAAATGTCCGTCGTGGAATGCTCATGCCAGAGAACAGCCGTCATGGATGAAGACAGAGCTCGCGGAAGTCAAATCCGTTGCTGGAATTGCAACCAAACCGGACACCTACAACGGCAGTGCAGAAGTGCACCTAGACGAGGAAATTGTCCACATTGCGGAAGTAGGAGAAGCAGAGAGGAAGCATCCTGTCGGTCAGACTTCCCAAAACCAGCAGTCGGGGGATGCGTAAGGACCAACTTCGCGGGGCAGAAGTTGGTTACTGGAATCGAGGCCCCCAGGACCACCATTCAAGTTTCGCAAACCAAACGGGGTAACAAGAGCCTGACAGTGGAGGCACTAATCAACAAGAAGAAGTGCGTAGCCACCATCGACACAGGTGCCACCGCCTCCATTGTAAGAAGAGATATCGTCAAAGGCTCCTGGCTGCACAACACCAACAGCTACTGCCTGAAGACTGCAACAGGGGAAATGGCGAAGGTATTTGGAGAAGTTCGTCTTACGATTACTCTGGCAGGACTGACGTTCGCCCATGCGTTTCTGGTGGCAGACATATGCGACGAGTGCATCATCGGAATAGACTTCATGAAAGCAAATGAAGTAATCTTGGACATCGGGATGCAAGTACTGAGGTATCGAAATGTGGAGATTCCGATGGTGTACGGAAATGAGAATGCCGTAACTCTCAGGACAGTCATCAGCAAAGACGAAGTTTTGCCGCCGTCTTCAGAGACAATCATTTGGACGAAGCTGGAAGGTGATCTTGGGAGCCACCGATTCTACATAGTAGAACCAGACCCAGAGAAGAATTCTCAAGACTACATCGTGGGAAAGACGTTAGTCGAACCAAAGAACACCATGGTTCCAGTGAGAGTTTTGAACGCAAGACCACACACTGTCAAACTAAGGCGAGGGGAGGTGACTGGAAAATGCACGCCGATTACCGCCGTCGCAACAATATCTGAACGTGATGCTCCAAAACCTCTCCCATCACCTTGGACAGCGGAAACGAGAGAGACGATTCTCCAGTCCAGTGAGCTGAATCAGGAGCAGCGAACTATGGCAGAGAATCTTATCAATGAGTACGCTGATGTATTTGCCGCACAGGACGGAGAATACGGCCGAACACACCTGGTACAACATCGAATAGACACTGGTGATACTAGACCAATTCGTCAGCCTGCTAGGCGCCTTCCATTGGCAAAGCAGACAGAAGTTGCAGAGATGGTGTCGGCAATGGAGAAAGAAGGTGTGATTGAAAGTTCCAAAAGTCCGTGGGCATCACCGGTTGTACTGGTTAAGAAGAAAGATGGCAGCACGCGGTTCTGCGTGGACTATCGGCAGCTCAATTACGTCACCAAGAAAGACAGCTACCCTCTGCCACGGATTGACGACACGCTAGACACACTATCAGGAGCCCGATGGTTTTCCACTCTCGACTTGAAGAGTGGCTACTGGCAGGTACAGATCCATCCAGAAGACCGGGAGAAAACCGCCTTCACCGCAGGAAATGGGCTATGGCAATTCACGGTAATGCCATTCGGGCTGTGCAATGCTCCGGCGACTTTCGAGCGATTGATGGAATGTGTCCTGCAAGGGTTAACATGGAAAACCTGTTTGGTATACTTGGATGATGTCATCGTCGTAGGAAAAACGTTTGCGCAACACCGAGACAATCTAAGGGATGTGTTTCAAAGGCTTCGAAGTGCCCACCTGAAGCTCAACCCCAAGAAGTGCGCCCTGTTTAGAGCGGAAGTCAAGTACCTGGGACACATAATTTCAGCGAAAGGAGTGAGAACCGATCCGGAGAAGGTCGAAGCGGTGAAAAACTGGCCAGTCCCCAAAGACAAACACCAACTAAGGAGCTTCCTGGGCCTAGCCACCTACTACAGACGGTTCGTGAAGGATTTTGCCGGGATCGCAAAGAACCTGCACCAGTTGACGGAAAAGGGAAAACAATTCAAATGGTCAATTGAGTGCGAGAAGAGCTTCAAGGCACTTAAACAACGGCTATGCGATGCCCCGATACTGGCTTACCCCACTCCCGGGGAAACGTTCGTTGTGGATGCAGATGCTAGTAATGTCGGGGTAGGAGCCGTACTCTCCCAGGTGCATGACGGCCAAGAGAAGGTGGTTGCGTACTTCAGCAAGGTGCTCTCTAAGCCAGAAAGGAACTACTGCGTGACAAGGCGGGAACTTCTAGCTTTGATCTTGGCTACGAAGCATTTTCACAAATACCTCTACGGGAGGAAGTTCGTTCTTCGCACAGACCATGCAGCATTAAAATGGCTATTACAGTTCAAGAGTCCTGAGGGTCAGGTCGCAAGATGGATCGAAAGGCTGCAAATCTACGACTACGAAATACAGCATCGTAAAGGAAAACTCCACTCTAATGCGGATGCACTGTCCCGGAGACCATGCAGAACGGATTGTAAACATTGTGCGCGTCAGGAAGAACGGGAGCTGGTTTCCATCCAAAGAATGAGAGCCGAACCTATCGCCGGCTGGAGCGTAGATGAGATCCGGAACGCTCAGAAGGAAGACCCCGATATCGAGCCGATTCTGGCCTGGAAGGAGAACATGGAGAAACCGGATCATCAGGACATCTCTCACAGAAGCCCGACCTTAAAGGCATATTTTGCGCAGTGGGACTCCCTCCATGTCCAAGAAGGTGTTCTGAGAAGAAAATGGGAATCCTCCGACGGAAAATCGTTTGTAATGCAGCTTGTCGTACCGCGGACGAGGGTCAAGGAGGTGTTACAGGAAATGCATGGCGGGGCGACCGGAGGCCACTTGGGAGTGAATAAGACGCTAGAAAAGGTACGAGAACGTTTTTATTGGTTAAAAGCGAAGGAAGATATCGAAGACTGGTGCAGAAAATGCGACGTGTGTGCAGCTAGCAAGGGTCCGAGAATCAAAACTCGAGGTAAGATGCACCAATACAACGTGGGAGCACCTTTCGAACGAATCGCCATTGACATCGCAGGGCCCTTTCCGGAAACCGACAATGGTAATCGGTATATACTCGTAGTGATGGACTACTTCAGTAAGTGGCCGGAAGCGTTTCCGATCCCTAACCAGGAAGCCAGAACCGTGGCGGAGCAGATCGTCTACAATTGGGTTAGCAGATTCGGTGTGCCCTTGGAATTGCATTCTGACCAAGGGCGGAACTTCGAGTCAAGAATCTTCCAAGAGATGTGTCAACTACTCGGAATCAAAAAGACAAGGACAACCCCGCTTCATCCACAGTCGGACGGTATGGTGGAGCGTTTCAATAGGACTTTGGACGAACATCTCTCGAAGGTCGTAGGTGACTACCAACGGGATTGGGACCGGCAGATTCCCTTGTTTTTGATGGCCTATAGAAGTGCCGTGCATAGCACTACTCGACATACGCCGTTCGAAATCTTATTTGGTGGAATAGCTCGTTTACCCAGTGAGGTGAAATTTGGATCTCCTACCAATGAGCCCAGAAATGAAGAAGAGTACGTGGCGGACCTTAGGGAAAGGCTTAGGGACATACACCAAAGGACCAGAAGCCAGATTAAGATGACGAGCGACCGCATGAAGACCAGGTATGATGCCAAGGCAACAACGTCAGGATTCCAGGAAGGAGATCTGGTGTGGCTGTATAATCCCCATCGCCAAAAGGGGAAATCACCTAAGTTACAGCGGAACTGGGAAGGTCCCTACAGAATAGTAACCCGCATCAACGATGTTGTCTACCGCATCCAGCGAGGACCAAGGGCCAAAATGAAAGTGGTTCATGTGGACCGACTGAGTCGATACAATGGCCGAAATGAGGATGCACTTGTTCGGGACGAACACGTCTAAGAGGGGGGCAGTGTAGCATAATAATAACTACGCGCCTATGTCTATGCAGCAAATTCCGAAGTGACTTTCCATTCTGGCAGAATTTTGGTTCAAACTGTCCTTCATTCGAGGTTCGTGTCTGGGACGAAGTCTCCACAGCTCATGTCAACGAAAGAGACAAATAATATTAGGGATAATATTAGGGATAATATTAGGGAATTATAACTGCAAGAATTATTTCTCTTGTTCCAGTGGTCGAAGAATTTGCTAGAAGTTTCTGGCTATCAGAAACTTCTGCTATATAAGGACAGATGGCGATCAAAAAAAAGGGACAGTTGGTTTAGAACCGTGGCGAAGAGATTGGAAAAGTGATAATGGGCGAAGTTGTAATTTGGCGATAAATTGAAAGTTGAGAGTGAACAAGAAAAAGTAATTAGTTTGGATTTGTGAATTAAGTAATTGAAAGGAGATAAAGTGATTTGAGAGGAAAGAGACATTGTAAGAAAAGAATTTGCGAAGAATAGTATAGTGTGAACTTGAGTTGTTCTATAGAGTAGAAAATAAAGAAATAATTTCACAGAATAATTGTTTTATCTACTCGAGCCGTAGCTCGCATATTACAGTATATTATACTTAGATCCTACTACCGATTGTGGGGTATACGTGCATTCCGCTTATGCCATCAGCGTTACTGTATGATACAATTTTGTATCATACCCTAAATTGATTAAGATGGTACGGTTTTTTATCTAAAATCCCTCAAATCGAATTGTCTTATGCACATAAATTTCAAACTCACTGCTTTTTTTGATGGCTAAATCTGATATTACTACTATAGAGGAACTTGTAGCAGTATGCCTGTCAATTACGTATAAACAATTTCACTTAAATTATCTGATTTCCCATACATTCCCTCATTTGCTAAATTATCTCATCGCCAGGCAAATGAGTACAAAATAAAGTTCAACAAGGCAAATACACATTTTATTGAATTGAATTGAATGAAACACTGTAAAAAAAAAAATTAGTTTGGAGTTCATTCATTGTTTGTAGTGTCATTTTTGACATCTCTGATGTAAAAGTGAAACAATTGTTTAATTATTACCTTGATTCACATAAACTCTGAAGTGTGCTTGGTATGTACTTACAAATGGATAAGAATAGCTCCCTTATGATAGGAGTAATCACAGATCATCCCAAGTTACACACCTAGGTTAGGTCAGGTTGATCTGTGACCAACAGTCGGGTCCAAGTGTGCTCGTTTTGTGTACAATGGGAATGTGAAAAGAAAAACCGCTGAATTAGTATCACTCACAAAATTCTTTAGGTCAACATTCCATAAGTGTTCTAGCTCCTCGAAGAAGTGACTGCCAAGAGTCTTCAGTCTTATGTTGGCTAGGGCAGGACATTTGCAAAGCAGGTGTCGAGTAGATTCTATTTCCTCTTTGTTCCTGCAGCTTCTACAGTAGTCATTGTGTTCTGAGTTTGAGGCCATGGTAACCAAATTGTTGTCGTTCCATTTACAAATCAAAATTCCTTTTTCTTCGAAGACTGAATAATCATATGATCCCCTTTGTTTTTTTCTTCAGCACTTTGTCATCTTCAAGGGGACAGTTTTTTATTCGGTTGCTCCGTATTGTTCCTGGAAAAAAATGTGGATAACAACTGAGTATGTGTTACAACAATCTCTTTTTAGCTGTTGCTTTGATGCCTCTTTCTTTCAACTCTGACAGCAGATCCAGCGATGTAAACAAATCGTCGAAGCTTAGTAATTTCGGCTTGTATCTGCTCCTTGGTAAGAATCAAGCCATAAGGCATACCCGGACGCTGTTGCTCCAACCCACACTTTATTTACCCAACGAATAGGTTTGCACCGAATGAATTGCTTCGTGGAGTGGCGGCCATAATATGGAACCATGGATTCATCAATGCAATACTTTTCTTCCACTGGAGCAAATTCTAAAAAAAAATTATTCAAGTAGTCGAATAATGGCCGAATTTTGCTGAACTTATCACTTTGGTTAAGATTATGGTTATCGCAAAAGTGAAGGTTGGACATTATAGCATTGAAGCGATCTCTTGAAAGGCTGGAAGATACTAGGCACACCCGTCATCTCTTGTGGCTTCCCAATACATACTTCTTTGAGGTAACACTTTATATCCACTTAGCAAGAGTATTCCGAAAAAAGACTTAATTTCATGTAATGAAACATTTAAATGTATGTTCTTTTTCATGGCGTAGTTATTGGTGAGACATATTGCTATTTCGTAGAATCCATCATCGAAAAATTGTTCAAATATCTCTATTGGCGCTTGATTATTGAACACACAACTAAATATCGTCTCACCTGTAGCACCCTGCAAATCAAAGTTAGTTGCTTTTTTTGATCCATTTTTCTTTTCTTGGGAACCATGGCAGATAATGGGATGTCGTCGTTAAAATCAAATACTCCCAGATAACTAGGGAGTATTTTGTTTGTTTTTTCGCTATCATTGACGTTGCTTATGATTCACAGTATTTTTTTCCGTCCTCATGATGTCATCATCACAATCAAATTGCATTTTAGCCATATGACCACCCTACTGCCAGTGTTATGCCTTCACAGTAGAGTTGACTTAGCTTTCGCAAGTGATCGACTTTTTTTATTTATTTCGTGCGAAATAAATAGATGAACAGGATTAGAACCGTGAATCAACAGCGTGACAAGCGATGATGTTACCACTACACCACGGCCACCCTCCTTAAATTCAGATAATTGAATTAATTTAACAAAATTCAAAATGCAGGTGTCCCGCAAAAGGGACAGTAGGAGAATCTGGGTTAATTTGAATATCTACATACTCGTATTATATTCATATGAGAATATAGGGAAGAGATACAACTAACTAGACTCCAAAGTATACCGCCCACTACTGAAGTATTTTTGGGTTTTCAGCATGCCAGAGGTTTCGAACACATTGACAGCTTGATCCAGTACGAGCATTTGATACAAGTTTGGATTTTTGTTAGTTTCATTGCCTCAGGTGCTTACGACCCTCAAAAAACCATGACCAGGCGGCAATCCGCAAGAGGGTTATTGTTAAATAGATTTATACACCAACATCATTGTAATTCTATTTCTCATACTTTTTATATTTTGACAGTTCTCGAGAGTCAAAATATCAAAACTCTCAATAATAAAATTGTGATTGATGAATACTGCAGGACGAGCATCCCATACGTTTATGCCTGTGGAAGGATAACCCAATATCAAAGCAAGTTATTCGCCGCACAAATCGAACAAAGATATTTCAATCAAATTGAAATTGGAAACCAAGTAAAACTTGAAAAAATATACTCAAGCCATTTGTACAGCATTTGAATGATTTAATTTCAGAAAGCGGTGAACTTTATCCTTGAACGTCGCACCGGAGAACAGGTAAGTATGTTGGATGCCAACTTTGTGAAACCAATTTTTAGACAATCGCAAATTATTGGCGGCTTGATTTACGGAGGTTTACGTAAACCGGGACGATATGTTCCACGAGATATAAGGAAAAATCTTCATAATTATGGCCGTGATTTAATAACTCGAAGCTTAGATGGCGAATACTGTAGAGTTTGTATTGATACAAATGGTTTTATTAACGAAATCACTTGTTTAACCAGGAAGGTAAGTTTACTTGTAGGTATTTAAATTTGTTCGTATTTATCGCATCTCTCCGTAGTATAAAGATCTGGAAGTTCTCTATAGAATTTATGGCCTTCATGAGACATACTTCAACAATATAAGAACTAGATGCGACTGCGGTGATATTGAAAGTTTATTAGACTTCTTTCATGAGAATTCGTTTAAATTTTTACTTCATGATCAGTTCCCGTTGCTAAAAGATATGATGCGTCGAAAAAATCTTGAATGTCTGAAAGAGTTTTTCCGTGACCACAAAACGGTATGTTTATGATTTTGCAACTTTCATTGAAGTACGAACCTATACGTATTTTTTTAAAGCATTTAATTTTATACCAACAGCTATCTTAAGTGTTTCGTTCTAGGATGAGCTATTGTTTTGCATTCAGTCAATGTGTACCGAATGTACTCATAAGGTGTAGATATTGTTGCAAGCCTACCGCCTTTTTGCATGATGTAGATGGCAACTATAGATTTTTCTTCTCCAGTTACGGTCAAGTTTTTTTTTTTACTTTAAGGTAGCGCTACAGTTTGGGGTAGACCTGGGCCTCCACCAATAAGTGTCTCCAGCCAGCTCGATCTTTAATTAATTTGGTTGAGATCCCCTTCCACTTGCGTGCGCCACCTCAGTCACGGTTTTCGTCTACTGCGCCGTCCCTCGGGAATGGATTCGAAGATTTTCCCGGCTGGAGCATTGGTGTCCATGGGCTCTACATAACCCAGCCACCTCAGTCGTTGGACCTTCACTCTCCTGGCTAAGTCGATGTTGCTGTAAAGGCCTTACAGTTCGTTGTTGTATCTCCTCCTTCACTCACCATCTATGCAGACGGGACCAAAAATTACCCGAAGACTTTTCCTCTCAAAACAGCCAAGAGTCCATGCTTCTGCGTCTTAGAGTAGGACTGGGTTGATTAGGGTTTCATAAAGGGTAACTTTATAAAACCCTAAAGAAGCAAAGGTTAGAGTTGTCCTTCGTTTGATCTTAGCACTCATGTCGTTGTGTGAATTTATAGCGGAACCTAGGTAGACAAAGTCCCTAACTACCTCAAAGTTATATCTGTCTACGGTGATGTTCTGCCTAGAGACGTCGATGTTGATTGTCCTTTCTTATTGACAGCATATACTTAGTCTTGCCCTCATTGACCGTTAAACCTATCTTCGCTGGTTCCGCCTCAATACTCACGAAAGCGCCACTGACATCACGCAGCGTTCTTCCGATTATGTCAATATCGTCGGCTTATTCGAGTAATTGGACAGACTTTTGAAAGATTGTGCCTCTGGTGTTGGCGCTTGAGTTTTGCACTATTCTTTCAAGAATGATGTTAAAGAAATCGCATGACAGTGCGTCCCTTGTCACAAATGGACGAGTTTGGCAGGGATGCTAAAACTAAACATTACCCTATATAGCTCGTCTCTATAAATGCTGCCATACGCAGCCTTAAAATTGATGAAAAGATAGTGGGTATCGATTTGAAGCTCCTGGGTTTTTTTTCAAGATCTGCCGTAGGGTGAATATTTGGTCGATGGTGGACTTTCCTGGCCTAAAGCCACACTGATAATCAAGTTGTTGACGAACGTCTTCAGGCATTCACACTACTACTATACCCAGTTTCCTGACGTGTCGTAATAATACGCAGCCAGTTTTTGTTAACCCTTATGGAGACCTTACTTCTTTTCCCGTTATAATTTCTGAGAACCCGAGAATTTTACCGGTCTTAGCTTAGGGAATTCTTGCCAAAGTTTGATTATTTTACAGTTTTCCTCCTTCCTTAGCTCTTCTCGTATTGCTTGCGGTCGCAGCCCGCAAACCGGTAAAAGTGGTCTCTGAACGTTTTCTTGCTAGTTCATCAGCTGGTAAGGCACTCCCACACTAGTGTAGAACTGATTTCATGAGAGCTTAACACCTTGATGCCGGCCTGGCTATCCAACAGTATAGCGATGTCTTGTCCGTGAACTTCCTATCGAGGTTAACCTTCCGAGTATTTGGTTGAGGTTGTGGGCCCTTATACACCTGCTCCAGTTCCTGTGGATCCGTTGTGGATCCGTCCGTCTACCACTTTGTGGTATTTTGTTTGAGTTGGTACACCCAGACTTAAATGCTCCATTTTTTTTTCTGTATGTCTTGAGCATAACATCCTTGGGCCAGTCCAAAAGCGGGACTTATTTGGAAAGTATTTCTCGCTGTCTGTGTGCGATGCATTTTCCATTCCCTATGCCATCTTTGATTATTCTTAGTATGGTTTCTTTGGCAATCCTTTCTAGCACTAAGTGTAGAGGTGTGAGTTCTAACATTATTTCTAATGCTGCTGGGAGACAGGTTATCATAGCCCCTATTATGCAAACGCAAGCTAGCCTTTGTACTCTACCAAGGGTTTTCCTTGTTGTGCTCAGCCTGGTTCTGCTGACAAAGCTACTGCTCTGTGCGTTATAATGAGCCTAACCATTATGGTGTATATCCATCGCAGTGTATCTGGGATTCATCCCCAGGTTTTGCCTGAAATGTTTCTGTACACCAATAGTGTTCGTGTTGCTTTAGCTACCACAGTTTCTTCATGTTTCTTCCAGAGACGATTACTGTCTAGCAGTGGCGTGGCATCCATACAAGCCGATTCCTTCCGGCTTCCCTTTTCAAATATCAACAATTTTTATTTTGCCACTTGCCAACCATCACATTCAATTATTTGTTCACAAACCATTTTTCATAACTTTATACATGCTTGAAGATGAAATGCACCAACCACTTCGGTTGTTTATTCATTTTTACTCATACACTTGTCTCGCACACATAGGCGAGACAAGTACGAGCGAGAGAGCGTGCAATGAATTTTTTTGAGAAGCCGTTCATTTTCCGGCTTATGCATTCATTTCTTCACAGTACGAACTTTCAACTCTATTCCTTTCTGGCATATAGTAGAAGTTTATTTGCGATTTCTTTGTCTAACATACATTCGCTTATGAGGAAAATAACCCGGGATTTCTCGGCTTTTGTAGATGAACATTGGTGGAGGAGAAAGGTTTTAGTTCGAGAGAGTTTTTTTTTTTTTATTGTAGGCAACAAAATAAGCCGACGAAAATCGAGTTATTGGGTGATGTAGTGGTTCGAACGGCGTTTAAGGTTTGAGGTTATTGAAAATTTGGATGCAAATTTTTGTGATTTTTGTGACTGCTAATTATTAGAAAATTTTAAAAATTTAGCAATTACATATTGGTAGTTAAGTTAGTGTTTTAGATTATTAAATTATTATAAAATAGTGAGTGAGCTAAGTGAATAGTTATTAGCTATATACCCATTGAACATTCTTATTATTCTTAGACAAGATGTCTCTAGTTAATTTTGAGTGTTGTTTAACTGATTTTCTTCTAAAAGAAACCAACGAGTTCAGTAAGCTTTCTTTTTTGCAAAAAAAAAAAAGTTATAGAACTAGGTCGCTCGACACCATCAATGAAAATTGATTATACGCGAAAGGATGGGTATCAGAAAGATATTGATGAGTCTTTTTACAAAAAGAATCCATGCCTGTCTGGCAGTTGCAAATTAAATAGAATGTTTTGTTTTCCTTGTCTTCTTTTTTCTAATTCTCCTAGTGTTTGGAGTCACACAGGTTTCGTTGATATAAACAATTTGGCGAATATCGCATAGAGACTTCTTTAGGGAATTCTTACGAGGCTCATAATAGAAAAGTTGATCGCAATCGCGATTTAATGAAGCATTTCATAGACACTGTAGTTCTTCTAGGAAAACAAGAGCTGGCATTCCGGGGTATCAGAGACTCGATGGCAATATCATTCGCGATAGTGAACGTCTTATTCAATTGCAGAGAAAACATAGATCTTGCGAAGCAAGAGATCGAGGGTTTTGAGTCATGGATTCATTCTGAATTTTTAAACTCATTTGACTCAATCTATAAGAGCGTAAGTAACTGCTCAGAACCTCCACGCAAACGCCGACTAAATAATATTGATTCAAATACAAATTTTAGCTGAATTTTTGTAGCAATTATAGATAATGTTACAAGTCAGATTAAGAATAGGTATAGTTCATTTAGTTCATATATTTTCTTTGATTTATTAAACAAATCAAAATATGAATATTTTTCTACTTCAATGCCGGATTACAAAATATCTTCTTTAATTACCCTATTTCATGGAATTTTTAATTTACTACTTCAAAAAAATGAACTCAAAGTTTTATACACTACCCCTTCACTTAAAAAGCTTGAGGTCTTTCAACTTTATAAGCCTTTTAATACGGAAATGCTTAGAGATACTTTTTCTCAAGCTCTAACAATGTGTGAAATCTTTTTAACCCTGCCTTTGACTGTGGCCTCTGTCGAAAGATCTTTTTCGACTTTAAAAAGAGTCCACACTTACTTAAGAAATTCCCAAAAAGAAGAAAGATTTTCAGACCTGGCACTTTTATCTATCGAAAAGCACCTTCTTTTAGAAATTAAAAATAACTCAAATTTTTGTGAAACAGTTTTAACAGAATTCGTAAAAAGGAATCGAAGGATAGCTTTAGAGTACAATTTTTTATATTTAACAACCCTCCGAGTTATCAATAACTTATATAGATTATTATGCCCAGAACGGCTTTTTTCGAAGCCACTTTTTTATGCGATGAGCTCGTTGTCGACGTGAATTCCAATGACTTAAAGTATAACATAGGTGGTTTGGATTGCATATCTTAAGTCTGTGTTTCGAATAAGCACCAAAATGGTAAGTCTTGAATAAAACATTTTACTCTCGCTCTCTTGAAATTTCACCCCACGCCACTGCTGTCTAGTGTTATGCCCAGATACTTGACCTGTTGTTGTGGTTCTACTCTGATTCTATTTAGTATTTAGTACTGCCCTTTCCTGGTAAAAGCTACCACTGTAGTCTTAGTCTGGTTTATATATAGTCCTATCGTTAAACACCACTATCGGTATACCCTTGATATTTTATGACGATGTTTTTTAGCATTTGCAGGAGTTCGTCTACAACTAGACTCCATATTAGTGATAAAAGAACCTTACCTTGTGGGCAGCCTATAGTTGTGCTTATTGTAATGGTTTTTTTTCCATCCACAGTTTCAGCAGTCCTTGCCCTTAATATCTCACACATCCAGTTATGTTGTTAGATTTATTCCTTTCAAGAGGTCCTCTGATTACAAAGTTCTTTGGGAGTCCGAGTCATCTAAAGGGTGTCCCAAAATTCACACAAGATTTGAATGTTGCGCCATTTGTTCGGTAAAGTGTTGCCAATAAAAAAAAAAAAAAGAAGACAGCATGACAGCTAGCAGTTCAGGGTTATTAAAAGAACAAAAGAACTGCTACACGAAAGAACAACGCGTTTTCATTGCTGAGCAATATTCTAAAAATAATGAAGATTTGGCAGCTGCAGTTCGCAAATTTTCGTACAAAATATGGTCGGAATAGTGATTTAACTTCATCAACTGTAAAGAGTTTAATTCAAAAATTCAGGGAGACTGGATTAATTATTGATCTTAGACACTCTGGCCGTCCTTCAACAAGTCGTTCAACACAAAACATCGAACCACTTCGTGAGAGTGTTGTTGAGAGTCCAGAAACATCAATCCGGCTCCGTGGCCAAGAATTGGACATTTCGAGAAGCTCTCTACAGCGTATTCTAACGAAAGAATTTCATCTTCATGCATACAAAGTGCAGTTGACTCAATAACTGAAGCCTACTGACCACGCATAGTGAAGAAAGTTCGTTCAATCAATTATGGAACAACAACAAGTGAATGCTGATGTTTGAAACAAAATCATCTTCAGCGATTAGTTAATCGTTAAAATTGTCGGTGCTCGCTGTCGCGACATGATAACCCAGTTTTTTGTGCCTAAATTGCAAGATATGGATGTGAACGACATGTGGTTTCAACAAGACGGTGCCACATGTCATATAGCCCGAGAAATAATTCAATTACTGCATTAGTCATTTCCTTCTCGTGTAATTTCCCGTTTTGGTGATCAGAATTGGCCGCCCAGATCATGCGATTTAACGCCATTAGACTTTTTCTTTGGGTTTTTTTGAAGTCTAACGTTTATGCCAACAAGCCCACGACCCTTGAAGGAGCAAATTGACAGCAGTATCAGCGAAATTCAGCCACATTTATGAAAAACGATATGCTATTCCAAACATAATCCTAGACTGTATACTTTATGAATCAATAAAACATTTGCAATTTTTAATTAAAAACCTGTGTTTTATATCAAAATTACTTCTTACGTGAATTTTGGGACACCCTTTAGAACCACTATTTGCAGCATTAGCAATTGGCTGATTTCAGGAAAGTTCAGGGCTATTATACTCGTACCATTTTCGGTTTGACTTCGTTATTATCACTCTTCACAGACAGGAGAGCCTTGAACTCAACTCGATTTTTCGTACCCCAACAATAGACATTCGCTGCCATAGGACTTCCACTATTTGGTACACTCACTGTGGAATTTCTAAAGATTAATAGAAGGCAGGAATGCTGTCATCGATGAAGGAATGAATTGGATTGCAAGTAAAGGTGTATGGTACTGCCATAAATCAAGAAAAGGGTCGCAGAGAGGACATAATCTTGAAGAAATTACGAGTACTTAAAAAGGTTTTTACTTTTTTTTTCTTAAATTAACAAGCCGCGTACCCAACCTTATTTACACGTTTAAATAGAATTAAGAAGTTTGACAAATAATTTGGAAAAATCGGTTCTAAACAAAGTCCTACTGTAAGAGATTCAGTTAAAAGGTTGCAATGTCTATGAAAAGTGATCGCATAGTGGCAAGATAGTGAAAAATTTGTCAAATTGCAACTTTAGTCGCACAACTGTAGCCCTGCCCCCTGTAAAACATTCCTAGATCCGGCCCTGTCAGGTGCTGTATTTCCTTTTGTGGTGCCTACCAGTAACTTGGAGGGAAATCATATCTCGATAAACGTGCAAATTTCAAATTCTTTTTAACGACAACGCATTGTTTAATGTTATAAATTTACCACAAGATACCCTGTTCTCCGTCAGGTAGTAGGCTTGCACCTCGTATCTTCAGTAAACCCAAGTCTTCGCTGATCTACGCAAACAATTTATTCTCTGCCATAAAGCTAACTTCAATTCATTATTAAAATTTGTATTAATTTTAATATCTTTCAGGTTGATAAGAGGGCAATTCAAGAGTATCTGAAAGAAAAGGGAATGCATGAGGTCATACAAATGGACCTAATTGCCTTTATATCAAAACACTGGGAATCACTTCATCCGCATTACGCATTACCTCATGATTTTTCGACCTAACAAAATAAATATATGTATACAAGCTGAAAACATTAATTTTGTTCCCTCATTTCATTCATAAACATTCAACAAATTTACTGAATTAAAATGGTTTAAAAGATATTTTATTAATTCAGTAGCGACGATTATGGCAACAATTGAACGATAATTTCTCTGTTTGTTCTGGTTTGAGTGTCTGTTTATAAAAAAAAAAAAAATTATAAAAAAAAGGTGTTAGTTCCACACGTTTCAGTAAAATGTAATCTAAAACGTGTCTGACGTGGATCTAGGTGCCAGCATGAGTAAATAATTACATGGTCTCTGTGGGTAAGTAAACAATCAACGTGTACGAGTACTATAGGTTTTGGTTAAAGAATTATAGCAACAAAATTACCAACACATGTAATAAGCAAAGTTTTTCAGTTAAAGTAGCTAAAGTATTGGAGATTGGAAAACTCTCTGGCGATTAGTTCGAAACTGCAGGTAAAAGGTACTCAACCCAAGCAACAATTCTGTGTAATAATAGACATGTAATGTAATGATTCATTGTTTAGTTTTTTTGCATGTAGATGGGTGAAAATGATTAAAAGACATCGCATGCGAGCTTTGCGATACGGGGGATCTGCATGGCGGTTGATCGGGAAACTACTGACTGTCCAAAACATGGATTGGACCAGTAGCGCAACAATCAAGTTCTTAATGTAGTGCTTGCTTTACCTCCTCGTGGTGGTCCCCGGGCAACTGCGTGTATAAATCCTTATACATGTAGGCCAAAATTGCAAGTGCGAGATTGTCTAGAGTCTTATGCCTAGGCTAGGTAACCTGGGCCAGCAACCCGCGTTACAGAAACTTCAATCGCTACGGAAACCGACACAATGCCTCGGATAAGGACTGATCAATGCGCTGGCTACGGAAGCAGACGAAGCAGCATTAAGGTGCGACAGCAGAACCGTATATAGAATCACTAAAGAGCTTATAGGTGGCCGAAGCTCTACTCAACACCCAGTGAAAGGCTTAGACGGTTCGTTGCTAATATCGGATGAGGATCAACTGAAGAGATGGGAGGAGCATTTTGCTACGGTTCTAAACCGAGTATTCGCCAGCAATATGCACCCAAGTCAGACCGTCCGTAGAAATAAGTTCCCGAATTCGCACCACAACCACCAGTAAAGAGGAGATTATTACCGCAATCAAAGCACTGAAAACTAATAAGGCGGTAGGACTTGACGGCATACCCGCGGAGCTTTTTCAAGCTGCGCCAACAGCATCGGCAGAGCTACTGTTCCCACTTGTTGGGAGAATATGGGAAGCTGAGAGTTTTCCGGATGAGTGGAAAAAGGGAATGATCCTCAAGCTCCCTAAAAAAGGCAACCTAAAGCAGTGCGAAAACTAGAGAGGTATCTGCGTGCTGCCTGCTGTGGCCAAGACAATAGCTAGAATCATCCTGGAGCGAATCAAAGAACATCTTGAAGACACACTCGACGCCCAACAAGCAGTTTTCCGCTCTTGATCCTCCTGTGTCGACCACATCAACACCCTGCGGATCATCATCGAGCAATGTGTTGAATATCGATCACCACTTCACCTTTTGTTCATCGATTTTGAAAAGGCGTTTGATAGTGTCAATCGGGAACTTATTCGGCGTGCCTTGTGCAGGAGAGGCATTCCGGATAAATTAATAGCAATTATCAAGGCTACATATGATGGGTCCACATGTCACGTTTTGCACAGAGGAAGGCTGTCTGAGGAATTCGAAGTCCAAAGTGGGGTTCGGCATGGCTGCATACTTTCACCAATATTGTTTTTATTGGTGATTAGCGATGTGCTGAATATGGCCTTATCAACAGGAAATGGAGGATTTCGATGGACTCTCACATCTGAACTTAAACACCTCGACTACGCCGACAATGTATGCCTACTGTCTCACAGAATAATGGACCTTCACCAAATGACAGCAAATGTGGAGAGGGAAGCAGACGTCGTTGGGCTGAAAATTAACTCGGCAAAAACAAAAATGATCAGCCTAGGACCAAACTCATCAACTCATGTATGCATTGCTGGACAAACGGTTGAGAGAGTAGAGAGTTTCCAATACCTTGGGAGTATTGTCTCAACCGATGGCGGAACCGAACTGGATATAGCCAGCCGAATAGTTAAAGCAAAATCTGCGTTTGGGATGCTATCCATAGTTTGGCGAAGTAATGCAATTAGCTTAAACACCAAGCTACGACTGTTCCGTTCTAACGTTGAATCCGTGTTGCTATATGGATGTGGTACCTGGAGAGTGACCGTCACTATCACGAGGAAGCTGCAAACGTTTGTCAATAGGTGTCCACGTTACATCTTAAGGATATTCTGGCCAAACTGTATCTCTAACGAACAGCTTTATCAGAGAACGGGCCATGAACCTATAGGCACAACCATACGACAACGAAAGTGGCAGTGGATCGGTCACAATCTCCGAAAGGGTGACAGGTGCATAGCTAACCAAGCGATGCAATGGAACCCGCTTACCCAGGATGGCAGGATACGTGGCGGGCCTAGGAGTACGTGGCGCAGAACAGTTGAGAAAGAAGCACGACAACTGGGAAAGAGTTGGGGAGAGCTGAGGCACATTTCCAGAAATCGCACACAATGAGGAAAGTTCTAACAAAAAAGGGAAAAGAATATTGAAAGAATTTAGACTAAACAACCAGTTACTGCTACTAAAAAAAAAAAAAAAATACCAAAAACTCAAAAGTTTCAGTAGCTAGCATTACTAGAAAATTATCCGTTTTTTTAGCCAATGTCTAGTTCTTGCTATTTGGGACTTTATAAAGCCTAACAATGTATCTGAAAAATTATGGGACATCAATTTTAAATCAATTTTACTTTCATTGACCGGAAAGTGTATGACAGCTACTCGCGGTGCTAGGTAATCCATTAAATTGTTAACAATATTATTATTTGTCAAATAAAGTGATTATCACTATACTCGTATGATTACATATATTTATATTATTATCATGATTATATTGTCAAAAAATAAATCCCCTGGTTAATTTGAATGCGGATGCTAATTAGTGAATTAAAGCCGATTATTTTAAACAAAATAAAATCGTAAGCTTGAATGGTAAAGTGTGTTTGATTTTTGTTTTTTTTTTTTTGTTCATTTATAGTTTTATTAATTAATTTCTATTCGGGCCTAGGGGATTGTTATATAATTACTATAATTATTAGAATATTACTCTCAGCTTTAGACCATGTAAGGGTTCTTCAATAATGGTTGAATTCATAAAGAATCTGGCTATTCTACAATATCTATGCAGCAAGCTTTAAAATTATCCCGGATAAGCTAAGCCATTGGACCCAAGTTTATCTAGTTTTTCTTAGGAAAACACATAGCCAAACTTCAAATTCCCCCACACCTATTCAATATCCGCTGCTTCTTCGGGACTCTATTTAAAGACCGTTCACATTTATATCTAAAGACCGTTCCACCATCCACAACCCGTAAGCCCATCGGGTAGCCTGTAGTTCGGTTTTCGCAGACTTCAACATATTCCGCGATTTGACAAACCGTCTGCAAGCAAGAGCGGCTTAAATTGAAAAAAGCAAATTTTTGTTGGCCTAACTTTTATTTTAAACTTGATTATCTCAAAAAAGTGTCCCATAATACGAGGGCAAGGTGAAAAGTTCTCGGCCTGACGCAGAGATGGCGTTCCAATCAACCCCTGCCGGGGTGGTTTTTCGTTAAAATGGATAAACTTAAATATCGTGCGGTGATAAAATTCTTCGTTTTGGATGGGTTAACCCCTAAGGAAATTCAGCCAAAGTTGACAAAAGTTTACGGGGAATCTGCTCCTTCCATGTCAACCGTTAAAAAGTAGGCAGCTGAATTTAAACGTGGTCGCACGTCCCTCGAAGATGACCCACGTGAAGGACGGCCAAAAACCGCAACCATACCCGAAACCATCGACAAAGTACATGATATCGTGTTGGACGATAGGCGAGTGAAGGTGAGTGAGATAGATGAGGCTGTGTGTATATCGGAAGAGACGGTGCGAAACATCATGCACAAAAACTTAGGGATGCGAAAGCTCTGCGCAAGATGGGTGCCACATTTGCTGAATGCCGATCAAAAGCAAATGCGCAAATGATTTTCGCGGCAATATTTGGACCGATTCAATGGGGATCCGACCGATTTTGTGCAGCGATTTGTCACCATGGATGGTACATAAGTCCACCACTACATGCTAGCCGGTGGTTCAGTGCCAAAGAAAGCGAAGTCGATGGCATCTGCCGGAAAGGTCATAGCCAGTGTGTTTTGGGATGCAAAAGGGATCCTGTTAATTGATTACTTTGAGAAAGGCAGAACAATTACAGGCGAATATTACTGCAACCTTCTGGACCAGCTGGATGCCAAAATTCGCGAAAAGATGCCTGGCTTGAAGAAGAAAAAATCATCACCAGGACAATGCACCCGTACACAAGTGTGCATTGCCGATGGGGAAACTGCGGGATTTTGGGATACGATTTGCTCGGCCATTTGTTCCCAAACTTGAAGGAATTTCTCGCTTCCGAGAAGGAATACTGATGTTGGAGAAAAGCTGGACCAAGTGTGTTGAAGTCAAGGGAGATTATGTAGAAAAATAAAATCATTTTTTAACTGAAGATCGCAGTCTTTCATTGTCAGGCCGAGAACTTTTCACCTTGCCCTCGTAATTATATACAAACATTTTATAAAAAGTTAATAGAAATAAATTGTACGATTGGGTCGTAAGTACTTGCACCTTAGTTGCTTAGTTGGTTGGTTTAAGAGGGTGAGCTTATGCTTTTCACTTAGGCCTCCATTGGGCCCGTTGTGTTCCCCTCGTCTATCGAACTATAAGGAATAATGCTGTGCTTTGGGTATTATACGTTGAGAGGGGATTTAGGTATTGGAATCATGGGGAATATCAACGGGAAACTATGTTGTATAGTAATCGGGGAATCGTACTGTTCGTCTAGCGAACTCCAATGTACCGATTCCTTTCTTACTGAAGTGTGTTATATCCGATATCGTTGGGAATCCCAGTATCTTCAGTCTTAACCTCGGTGTTGCAGGACATTGGCAGAGGAAGTGTTCTATACATTCCTCCTCCTACACATAGTTGGCAGAGATTGTTGTATCATCTAGACCGAGTCCGAACAAATGTTTATTGAGATTGATGTGCCCTGTTAAAAGTCTCACCATTAAAGCTCTTTTTGCTATGTTGTTACTCAGTTCTATTATTACAGATCTAGCCACTTTAAACGTGTCTAGATTCGTCCAGTAGTTATTGAGCTCCTGTCGTATCTTCTCATTGATTATCGTTTTAATAGTTGTCAGATGGACCCCTATTGTCTTTTCAGGATTCAGTTCTATGTTACTCGCTCCGTTCCTTGCCAGTTCATCTGCCTTTATCGTTATCTGGCACACCTTAATGTGAGACGAACTCTATTGCGTCTGGCAAGTAAGTTCAATTTAGTTTTGCACTCCCTTACTAGTCGTGATTTCGACATGGGGTTTGTAATTGCGCTAATTGCTGCTTTGCTGTCCGAGCAGATGTCGATGGTGTCTTCTGCTAGTATTTCAGTTGCCTTCATAATTGCATAAACTTCTGCTTGGAACACCGATACAAATGTTTCTAGGTGAATAGCAAGTTCAATCGGTGAGTTAGCACAAAAGATGCCAGCCCCTGATTTCCCTGATATGTTAGAGCCGTCTGTATATGCCGATAACCCATTGGAGTTTCTTGTCATTCTTTCATACGTCCAATATTCTCTTGCGAGGAAAATTGTTTCGAAGTTGTTGAAGAACGTATACGATTTTTCAACAACATAACTGGGACAATCGATGAGTGGTGTCATCACTCTTATCATTTCGATAATTTTTCCATTTCCCGTGTTTGCACTTTCGTTAAAATGGCCGATAGTTTTAAGCCGTAAGGCTGATACTTGCACCTTTATGTTGTCACAAAATTTTGATTTTTTTAAATCGGGACAAATATTTTAACAATTTTCCAAAACTTGGTATGCCATGACCTTGAATGTGTCAAATATTGTTTAAATATTGATTTTAAACAAAATTGATATATAGCCAATTGAGAAATAGCCAATTTTATAAAACCAGTCAATAAGTAAAGTACCGTTATACGTATTTGGTTTTTGTCAAAAACTTGGTAAATATTAGATGCGCAACTAAGTTCTCGCTGTTTGTCAATAGATGGATCCAGCAGTAAATGCTTGTCAATTTTGACATATCCAGAACGTCATGAACCGAACTTAGACATATGATAAACAAACTGTTTTGACACATTAGTGATTTTGTTTTGGCGTCATATACTTTTGGTTGTGTGAAAATGTCTGATTTTGTGCCAAATAATCGTGATTTGCGGGAAGTGTTGATTTTTTTCTTTCATTCGAAGAAAACGGCGGCTGAAGCACATCGATAGCTCCAAAAAGTTTGCGGAGATACTGCTCTAAGTGAAACAACGTGCCATGATTGGTTCCATCGCTTCAAAGTCGGTGATTTTAATGTTGACGACCGTCCGCGTGAAGGAAGGCCAAAATCCTTCGAAGACGCTGAATTGGAGGCATTGCTTGATGAGGATCCGTACCAAACGCAAGAACAGCGTGCTTCAGCATTAGGAATTACCCGTCAAGCCATTTCCAA
Source organism: Pocota personata (assembly GCA_963082735.1). Lineage (NCBI taxonomy): Eukaryota > Metazoa > Arthropoda > Insecta > Diptera > Syrphidae > Pocota > Pocota personata. Next base: position 188,629,577 of record OY720430.1, read on the forward strand.
GCGATTGCATGCGTTTGGAATGATGAAAGTGATTCTACAGTATGACAACGCTCGGCCTCAAGTTGCCAAACCCTTAAAACCTACCTGGAAACGCTCAAATGGGAAGTCCTACCCCACCCACCATATTCCCCAGATATTGCGTCATCCGATTATTACTTGTCGATCAGCAGTTCCGCTCATATGAAGACATCAAAAAATGGTTTGATTCGTGGATAGCCTCAAAAGATGAACACTTTTACAGTAACGGTATTCGAGCTCTGCCAGAAAGATGGGAAAAAGTTGTAGCTAGCGATGGGCAATACTGTGAATTCATTAATTTGAAACCATTTTTTCGCAATAAAGTTGCATTTTCATCAAAAAAAAAAAACAACGAGAACTTAGTTGCTTACGTAATAAAGGGTGGTTAAGTTTTAAGGGCCGATGTTGATTTTGAATAAAACACGAATTATTTAGGAAATTACTGTCATTTCTTTTTATTATGATAATATTGGTATGGTTCAATTATGTATGGAACAAAATATCGGCCAAATGGCCGCCGCAACATCGGCGGCACACCTTCATCCGATGGTCCAAATTTTCGATGACGCTGAGGCATAATTGAGGTTCTATCTATAACCCCAAAGAAAGAAGTCCAACGGTGTCAAATCACATGATCTTGGCGGCCAATTGACATCGCCACCACGTGAGATAACACGGCCATTGAATTTGTCGCGCAAAAGAGCCATTGTTTCGTTAGCTGTGTGGCAAGTGGCACCATCCTGTTGAAACCACATATCGTCCACATCCATATCTTCCAATTCGGGCCATAAAAAGTTCGTTATCATATCACGATAGCGAACACCATTCACAGTAACTGCCTGAGCGGCCTCATTTTGGAAAAAATAAGGCCCGATGATGCCGCCAGACCATAAACCGCACCAAACAGTCACTCTTTGTGGGTGCATTGGTTTTTTGACAATCACTCTTGGATTATCATTCGCTTAAATGCGGCAATTCTGCTTATTGACGAATCCACTGAGGTGAAAATGTGCCTCATCACTGAAGATGATTTTCTTCGAAAATTGATCATCCACTGTTGCCATTTTTACCATGATTTGAACGCTCATTTTCATAATAAGCCCGAATAACTTTAACGCGTTGCTCGATTGTGTATCTTTCCATGGTTCAAATTGAGTTAGTCTGAAATTGAGAACTGTCAAATGAAATGCGGAAAAAAACTTGACGTTTAGGTGTGGTTCACATTCAACATCGGCCCTTAAAATTTAATCACCCTTTATATGCCAACCATAACTCAAATACCAAATTTGAACAATACCGCTAGAGCCGTTTTCGAGAACGCGAATGCCATTACTAAAGTACCGTTAATTTTGGGGTTAGAATAAAAATTCTGATTTTGCCCCGAATTCTTAACCCACAAACAGCAAATATGAAATTTAAAGCAAATCCGTCCGGCCATTTAGGCTGCTGTCGACCAGGTGGAAAGATGTAAAGAGGGACAGACAGCCCGACAGAATTGTCAGACCCACTTTTTCGAGTTTCTCCATTGGTAGCTATGACGGGATTGATCTAACATTTTCAGTAAACTGTCTGTCTCTCTGTACCCCGGACTGCCAATGCCCAGAGGCGAAATAGAAATTTTAATTTTAGCCTTAAAATTAGTCGTTTTTTTAAAGCTTTTTAATGCATTTTTCGAAAATTCATATTTCTTCATCTCTTGAAGATTTTACATAAACAGAAACAAACACCACATACGGAGCAAACACGTGCGACCCAATGGACGTTTATTTTTGATTTGTCTTGATGAGATGAACATTACTATCCATAGCCAACCCCCACTTTTCTAAACACCCCGTATATCGTGTGAAAAACTCTAGTGAAACCTAATAACATCCAACAAGAGCAAGGAGAAGTACATAATTGGGAAATGTGAGTAAATATTTACATACAGACAAACATTACAAATAGCAAGTCACTACAGTCTCAACGGAAAATTTAAGCATTACTCCCATCGTTAAGATTGAACAAGCAGATACGAACCATTCACATCATGATCTGTGTTAATTCAATGATATCTGCGATACTACTGAGGTCATTAGAATACAGGTCAAGTTCATTATAGCAGCATTGGATTTGTCCGAATAGATAGCTACATAATTACCATTCGGTATCATGCATCGCAGCAGTTCGTTTGAAGCTCAATTGCAAACTTTACACCGACCATTGCTGCGGTCAAATTGTCATGCGCCGTCGCATCCCCTAATAGCTTCAAACTATTATACACCCACTATACACTATAGCCCGAAATCAAATTACTATAACTAAAAAAAATTGTTCAGAGAAAAAACGGAAATACCATGCGGAACTATGTTATTATTGCCAAACTGAGTGGTCAGTATAAAACCACTGGAACACATTAATTGAATGTCACATTCGTCATTGTATTGATATGGTAAAGATGAGCTATTCAACGAGAGACAAGTCAAAAACTTTTGGGATTATTCTTCTATTTGCCTGTCTTATGGTGAGTGATGCAAAATCATTACAAACAAGAAAATCCATGTCCTTATCAAATATTTCAGAATGCTTGTGCCATCAATATCGACTGCAGTCATCCGCCGCAATTGGTAGTAAGTATACTCGTATACACCTTCAAATCACATTTCAAATGTATCTAAGTAATTAATATCCTTTTCAAGGATCCACAAACATGTTGCACCGATGGAGGACGTGATGAAGTCTCCGAAAGGTGTGCCGTGAAATTTGGTATTACTGGCGGTCAAACGCAAACGCCACCGAATGCTGACACTGCCACTGTAAGGATACTTAACCATCAGTCTTAATAAACTATCTAGTCTTTTCTACCATATAGTGCCTTGCAGAATGCGTTTTGACTGAGTCAAAATACTTGGTTGGGCAAACTTTGAATATCGCTGCAATTCGAATGGACTTACAAAGAAAGTTCCCACAAGATCTGCCTTACATTGAGGCAATGACACGATCATACCAGAAGTGTATTCCAATTGGTAAGGATGATGAGGAAGGAGCTATTTTTTTTTATATTTTACATGGCATTTTATTGCAGCTCAGCGCAAGTTAGAGGAGCTTCGTAGAACACCTCAAGGAGCTGCTGCTTTGCAGAGGAAATGTAGTCCATTCTCTGGTATTATCCTTGGCTGCACATATACGGAATATTTTCAAAATTGTCCTACCGGACACTGGAATCCCAGTGCACAGTGTCAGATTGCAAAACAATTTTTGCAAAAGTGTGCAGTTTTTTAAAATAAATATTTCCTTATACACCATCCGATGGAAAGTAAATTAATTTTTGATATAAACATACGCATGTACTCGTACCTATACATGTACAAAATGTTGATTGTAACTAGTTTGTAGTTTGAACTTCCGACGACCGGAAGTAGTGTTAACATTTTAGAAATTGATCCACATTATCCGCCACTTAAAACCGGAAATACAAGCTGTGCTTTGTCATGTTAAATTTGGCTTGAAATGAAAACACACAGGGTGGTCAAAAAAAAAAGAAGGAATATAGTGATGTTCATCTCATAAGGCAAACATAAAGCGTCAGCATACTCGTACATTTGAAGGGTTAATAAGAAAAACTACTCTTGTCAATTCTCCGCCTACCAATAGTATAGGAACAAGTCTCCTATCTACGTTCGATGAGCCATTGATTGGAGATTGCATGTTGATGTGGGATCTTCTTCGAGGAGGTAGAAGACTTATGTGACGTTGAGCTAAAGAATCCTCTGGGATTCATGCCTCTATCTGGGTAGCTCTGTGGACGCCGTGGTTCAGTGCGTGATCGATGAAGAAACTTTTTTGAAGTTTTTGAAAGCTCACCCGCATATTTCTATCCGGATTTGATTATTTTCTGACCATACTAACAGACAAATTCGTTCTTGAGTTAAGCGCGATAAACCGATAAACCGATGGACACAGAAAAAGAACTGTTTGTTTTGACCTTCAATGAAGACACCAAAATCGAAGACCAACAATTGTTCGGCTTTCAGAATTAATCACTTACTATTCCCCGAATTATGAGGAAGCAATAATGTTCAATTTGATGTATAATTATGCAGCAGGTACTTCCAAATATTTGGCTTTGTGTATTATAGTACAATGAGCCTTTCAACAAAATAATAACTCAACACATTTGGCCGTAGTACCAAAAAGTTCTTTGAGGATGAAACATAACCTATACGAGTAGGTTTGGGTTTGGCTCAAAAAGTGTTGTAGAAATAAACTATATAAAATTGAGAACAACCAATTCCAAGTTGAAAATAAACAATTTCAAATGAAATTAGTAAAAAAAAACATATAGAAAGTTACAATCAGTCTGATACCCTATTCCTCATCTTCTAACCCATCCCTAGAAAAGTGGGCGTGGTGTTGTAAAATTTACAGTGAAAACTTTCTGCTCAGAAAATATTCTTCAATTTTTAAGAGATTTTACCACATAATTGTGGCTAAGACTTTTTCTAGGAAGAAAGTGGGCGTTTAAGTCGCCATTTGTAACCGACGGCCAAGAATTCTGGTGAAGTATTCAGACTTAAGACTTAATAATAACCGTAAATATCTTTAAGGAAGCAAAATACGTTGTTTTTTTTTTAAGAAAACGCCCTCAAAAAGTAGGAGTGTCATTATGTAATGAATGGACAAATTGTAGAGAATGTGAACGTTTATATATTAAGGTAAGGCGATATATTTCGGTTTCTACTAAAAGTATTCATAAAAGGGTATTGCTTTTATTTTTTAAAAAAAGTGGGTGTATATTGTGGCAAATAGCAGAATGAAAGCCGAGAAATGATAAAGGAGTTGCTGATTCCAAATCTGAATTCAGAATTCCAAGCCGAAATGACAAATTTAAAATGGAGCACAAACCCTAATCAAATAAATCAAAGGACAATGTCAGGCAAGTGGTTTTCGGCATCGCTTTATCCAAATTCAATATCAGAATATCTAAATTTAAAATGTAAATATTTTTAAGGAAGATGAATCCAAAAACGAAATTATTATTAATTCAAAATGTCATTCAAAAATTTAAAAACTGCGCCATTTTAAAATATCTGATGGGATTGAAAGACGGCGGCCGTTGTGTAGTGGTAACGCTTGTCACACTGCTTAGTTCACGGTTTAAATTCTGATGTCAAGAATCATCTTCAATCATTTTGTATGAAATAAAGTCGATCAATTGCGAAAGCTTATGTCAACTCTACTGTTAAGGCATAACACTGGCAGTATGGCGGTCATATAGCTGAAAATCCAACTTGATGGAAAAAAAAAACTGTGACTTATATTCAACGAAAATAACAGAAAAATAAAATGCCTCCCAGTTATCTGGACGCTAACCTTGGAGTTTACAGAAACTTAATACCACCTGAGTTTCAAATCACTACACCAATCTTTCTTTCTCTTTCTCTTTCTCTTTCTCTGTCTATTTATAAACGCCCGAGCCCTAAAATAATATAAGAATATTCATATCACCTTTGGCGCGCTAAAATTATATAAAAACAAAAAATAATTGAAAATTAGTCATTTTGAACCTGCTTACCTTAATAATTCTTATCATCTTCCAAAGTTTGATTGCCTGAAAAGAATAACCTGCATAAAAAGAGTTTTTAATTTCAATGACTTCTAGAAAATAAATCGATCTCTCGCTGCTCTAACTTGAAAACGGTCCATTTTATGAAGAAAATCGTTAGGAACAATGAAGGTTTCAACAGTTTTGATCGTAAAATTGACATTTAGCGAGAAAGCTGCAATAATTTCGGTGCGCATTTTCAAATGTATTGTCAAACGCACACCTCTCGGAGGGAAAAATTGATACTTACATATAAAGGGTGTTTAAGTTTTAAGGGCCGATGTTGATTTTGAATAAAACACAAATTATTTAGGAAATTACTGTCATTTCTTTTTATTATGATAATATTGGTATGGTTCAATTATGTATGGAACAAAATATCGGCCAAATGGCCGCCGCGACCTAGACGGCACACCTCCATCCGATGGTCCAAATTTTCGATGACGCTGAGGCATAATTGAGGTTCTGTGCCGAATTATCTCATCCTTTAGCTCTTGAATTGTTGCTGGCTTATCGACGTACATCTTTTCTTTCAAATAACCCCAAAGAAAGAAGTCCAACGGTGTCAAATCACATGATCTTGGCGGCCAATTGACATCGCCACCACGTGAGATAACACGGCCATTGAATTTGTCGCGCAAAAGAGCCATTGTTTCGTTAGCTGTGTGGCAAGTGGCACCATCCTGTTGAAACCATATATCGTCCACATCCATATCTTCCAATTCGGGCCATAAAAAGTTCGTTATCATCTCACGATAGTGAACACCATTCACAGTAACTGCCTGACCGGCCTCATTTTGGAAAAAATACGGCCCGATGATGCCGCCAAACAGTCACTCTTTGTGGGTGCATTGGTTTTTCGACAATCACTCTTGGATTATCATTCGCCCAAATGCGGCAATTCTGCTTATTGACGAATCCACTGAGGTGAAAATGTGCCTCATCACTGAAGATGATTTTCTTCGAAAATTGATCATCCACTGTTGCCATTTCTTGCCACCATTGTGACCATTGACGACGCTTGAAATGGTCAAGAGGCTTTAGTTCTTGAGTCAATTGCACCTTGTAAGCGCGTAAATGCAAGTCTTTATGCATAATGTTCATCAACGACGAGCGTGAGAGGTGCAATTGTTGGGCACGACGACGAGTTGAGGTGGACGGCTCTTCAGCCACACTATCGCGAACAGCAGCAATATTTTCTGCAGTACGAGCTGTACGAGCAAGCACTGGTGTTTTCGCATCTCCTACAGACCCGGTTTGCACAAATTTTTGCACGATTTTTCCGATTGTACGCACATTTGGACGAAAGAATCACGAAATGCACGATATGCATTTTGATTTGAACGCCCATTTTCATAATAAGCCTGAATGACTTTAACGCGTTGCTCGATTGTGTATCTTTCCATGGTTCAAATTGAGTTAGTCTGAAATTGAGAAATGTCAAATGAAATGCAGAAAAAAACTTGACGTTTAGGTGTGGTTCACATTCAACATCGGCCCTTAAAATTTAACCACCCTTTATGTTGTTCACAGACATAAAATGAAACGAGACCATTTCCAGAGCTATTGAAATTGCTTCCGATTTTAAATTCCTGACGCCTAGCTTTTTTTTTACGCTGGGTGTAAATATCAAAAGGCGAAACTGAACCCGTACTCAGTAAGAGTGTGGGATTTTTACCCACTAACCCCTTCTCCCTTCTTCCCGTTTTCCCTACGGGACCGCCATCTTGGCATTTCATCGCAGGGCGGGGAGAAGCCAGCCTTCTTATTACGTTTAAAAAATGTCTTTTTTTTTTTAAATTTTTACTAGGAAGTGAAATATGTTGCTTTAATAAATACGTTATAATGCCACGCCTACTTTTTGGAGGCATTTTCTTTAAAGAACCTGATACTACTTACAGTGCTAAGGCTTACCCTTATTTTGTAGATCCCATCAGAATCCATGAAGTTTCGTATTAAATAGTTGCACCCACGCCCACTTTTTTATAAGAAGAAGCCATAAAATCAGTTTTTTTTTATAAAATCTCTTACAAATAACAGAAATATACTCTGACTAAAAAGATACATATTTCATTAAATTTGAATTGAAAATTTCAGAACGCCACGCCCACTTTATTAGGGATGGGTTAAAGGGATTGTAATGTTCCTGTTTTTTTTTTTTTTTGTAATTTTGTTCTTTTTTATTTTCGGTTGACCACATATGAGCACTACGTATATTTTTGTGCATTTCAGCTCTCTTGATCCAACGATTTAAAACTTGTAACTGTGTGATTCGCAATAAGACGGCCAGCCTAAATACAGACGTTATCACGGTAACCCTTATCCCGATGGAAGTTGAATGTGTGTGTATATGAGTCATTTATTTATTTAGTTTCTCTCGTTTCCAAGGGCTGAGATGCATAAGGATAAGTGAGAGGCCATTTTTGAAAAGAATAAATATTGACGGCGATTGCGTTCTTCTGCTTGCATCAGTCAAGAGTCAAAGACTTTTAAGTCATTCTCATTTGTGGTTGAGTGAAGGTGCATTCAAAACTCTATTTAATGCGTTAAAGAGTCGGCGAGCGAGAAATGAGTCGATTCCTTTCACTGGTTTATGATTTAATGACGTCTAAATCCAAAGCTTTCAATAGAAAAATATTTCGAAAGCTAGCAGATTTTTCAAATGATTGGAACTTTCAGCTAAACGTGGAAGTGGTCATTACTGATGAAGTTTCTTTAGAGGTGATTTCCCGGGAGTCAGAAATCAATTATATCTTTTTCCAGAAAGTTTATAGTATAATTCACGAGAGAGGACTAGCGACTTGCTAGTAATGAGATTGTCGGTGCGTTTGATGAAATTCATAATCAGTTTGTGTTCGAGTTTAGAGAATTCATCAATATTGTTTTGATTAGTATTATGTCATTGGTTGTTTTGTTCAAAGGCGGAAAAATTCCCCATTATTTTCCACTGAAATCTAGTCTGTCTTTGAACTACAAATTTAGTGGAAGTAGTCCATCGCCACTGGAATTCCAGTGTCGGCGGTGTTCACCTCGGGATTTATTAAATAATTCGGTATATTATATATTCGAAGTAAAACTGAAATACGGATCGAGATAAATAATTCGGTATATTATATATTCGAAGTAAGACTGAAATACGGATCGAGAATATCATTACATTAGAACCATTTCACTACCTGATAGGATCCGAAACATTAACATTAGAATAAAATTGTCTATATTCGATTATAGACCTCACCTGGTGAGGCAGATGGTTCCAAAGATGAACAGCATGAATACAAAACTGTCTGCGGCATGTCAAGCAGATATGTATAGATGGTCTTATTGTAATACAGCGAGTAGACCGAGAGAAGGTGACTTTGTTGTAAAGATACTCAGGTTGCTGTCTGTGAATAATCTTGAAGAGCAAGACACAAAACCGATATTTTAGGAAAGTATCAATGTCGTAACCAAGAAGTTTGCGACGTTCTGCTGCAACATGGTCATATCTACGAAGATTGAAAACATAGCGAGCCGTCGACTTAAGTGCCCTTCTTAGCTTTAGAAAACAAGCGTAATCACAGTCAGCAAAGAGTTCACAGCCAAAGGAAATAATAGGCGCAATAAGTGCTTTTGAAAGTTTTGGTCTAATTTCAGCAGATAGTATTGTTTTGCTGACTGATAGACCTCCGAGCGAAGCATATATTTTGGATACTATGGTACCATATTGGTTGTTCCATGTTAGTTCACTGTTAAAAATTATACCAAGATTCCCTACATGGGTGGAGTATAGCTCAATAGGAGGAAAATTAGAAAGACAAGGTTGATGCTTAGAGATGGAGATAATTTTGTTTTGTTTTTTAGGATTAAGCATGAGAGCATTTTGTGTGGACCAATCCATCGATCATCACTAATTTTCTTCTACCATACAAATCGGAAAGTTTAGGTAAAGCTGAATATCGTCCGAGTAAATATGGAAATTGCAATGAGACAACACAGTTGGAAGGTCATTAATAAACATAGAAAACAGTAAAGGGCCAAGTAAGGATCCTTGCGGAACACCACTATTAACGGCACGGAAGGATGATATTTTGGAGTTGTTAGACACAGCTTTGATACGGTTAGTAAGGTAAGAGTAAATTAGCTTGTTAGTAGGAACAGAAAATTTAAATTGTGTGGACAGTTTGTTACAGAGAATAAACGGATTTACACAATCGAATGCTTTTGAAAAATCAAGCAAGACCAAAAGATTAGTTTTATTCTGATCAATAGCCTGCCGAATGTCATCAGACACTTTTAGTATAGTTGTTATGCAACTGTGTCATGATCCGAAACCTGATTGGATAGCAATTAATAACTTATTGCTTTCTATAAATTCTTTAATTCGGCGACATAAGATGGACTCAAAGACTTTGGATAGAAACGGAAGGATAGCGATATGTCTATATTCCGAAACGTTTGCTTTTTTTCAGAATAGGTATAATCTTAGCTTTTTCCAGATGGTTGGGTAAGTGAATGTCATAAGAATTGTGTTGTATGTATATATACAGTGCTGTTTGAAAAATGTTGGCCAAACATTTTATTACCCTTTTCAGGCGCAGTTCTTGGAATTTATGAGAGCTACGGGGTTTTTTTGCACTAGGTAGCAAAATATCGTTCAAATGGTTCATAAAAGTCGATGTTATTATGAATACGAGGTGCATTTAGCTCGTGATAACAGTCCGAAATGAACCGAAGTAATTTAGTGAAAAAAAAAAATTGGGAAAAATCAGTTCGGAGTGCAAAGCTAATATTTTGTGTCTGTCACGTCTTAATTTGACAACAGGTGAAATTTCTAGAAGACTAAATGTTGCTCAACAAACTGTGGCATGGAATTTAAGGAAAATATTGTGAGACCGGGACTACCAGCAGAAAAAAAGGCTCAGTGAGGCCAAAAAAGACGACCCCAGTGGAAGATCGTTTTTTTGTGCTATACAGCCGTCGGCATCGGTTCAAGACTTCGGTGGATCTTAAAAACGATCTGTGTCGAGCTACAGGAAAAATAATTTCGTCAAACTCACTGAGGAAAAGGCTCGTGAAAGCTGGACTTAGAGTACTCAAGCCAGTACTGAAGCCGGATTTTCCAAAAAGAAAAAAACGATTGCTCTGGGCTCAAGATCATTTTAATTGGACTCAAGACATGTGGAACAATGTTATCTTTTCCGACGAATCAAAGTTTAAGCTGCTTGTTGGATATGGGAGGATTCTTGCGCGAAGGGAACCAAGGGAAAGACTGAGCTCTGAATGCATCTTATGGATGCCCCCCAAAACTGAAGGTATAATGGTCTGGGGATGCTTCTCTGGAGATGAAAAAGGTAGAATGTTCTTCCTAGAATCGAAAGTCATTGCAGAAGTTTACCTACGGTAGCTAGAACTTTTATGACTAAAATAATATTTGCATTTTTTTTTTTATTTCTTAAGTTGGCCTCCCTACAGTACAGATCTCGATCCAATTGAGAATATCTAGTCAATAATGAAACTTAAGGTTGCGAAGAAGCGTCCTGGAATACCATACCTGCTACCACATGGAAAAACCTATCTGAGTCAATGTCTCGCCGATGTGTAGCTGTAATTAAAGCAAGAGGAGGTCCAACAAAGTACTAATTAGATAGAGAATGTTTCTAAGAAGCAATAAAAAAACAAAAACTCTGCACCAACAAAGCATTTTTCTTTAGTCCCTGAAAATGAGGCAGGTATCTAAAAAACCCAACCCTAACAACTTTTTGCTACCGCGACCGCGTGTGAAAAATTTTAACACTCTAAATGTATCCTGAAACGATTGAAACCGCATAAGAAAACAAATCCTCATTAAAAATATGTAGTTATTGCAACAAATTTGACAAAATTCGGAAAAAAAGTTCGACCAACATTTTTCGAACGGAACTGTATGTACGAGTAATATGGGGCAGAATGAAAGGAAGAAGTATTTTTATGAAATCTGGGTGGATATTACCCAAGCCAACTGATTTGCATTTCACAGATAATATCGTCATTCCAACAGAACATAAATCTACTAAATCCACTCTGCTATTATTGAAAGTCAATATAGATGTAGAGTTGAAGGCACTAGAGGGAACGGAAGTAATAAAACAACGTTTTTAATTCGCCCAGGCCAATTTCCTCGTTATTAACTGCAACCGTTTTTTTGCATAGACTGATTTAGCGAATTCGGTTCCAAAGAAATATAGAGGATTGGTCGGAATTAAAATTAGTACTATAATATCTGAATTTCGCAGTTTTAATTTTTTTTTTTTTTTATAATTTGCGCGTGTTAAAGGGGATATGAATACCCTTATACTAATTTTTAGAACACATGCGTTTTGTGGAAAGGGGAAGAGACAGAGAGAAAGACAGAGTGGTGTAGTGTAGTTTGAAACTCAGGTGGTATTAAGTTTCTATAAACTCCAAGGGTGGCTGCCCAGATAACTGGGGAGTATTTTGTTTGTTTTTCGCTATTATTGTCGTTGCTTACGATTCACAGTATTTTTTTCCATCCTCCTGATGTCATCATCACGACCAAGTTGCATTTTAGCCGTATGACCACCATACTGCCAGTGTTATGCCTTCACAGTAGAGTTGACTTAGCTTTCGCAAGTGATCGACTTTTTTATTTATTTCATGCGAAATAAATAAATGATTCTTGACATCAGGATTCGAACCGTGAATCAACAGCATGACAAGCGATGATGTTACCACTACACCATGGCCACTACAAGAGAAATAAAAAAAAAATATGTGCAGACTTGAATTATTATATTAAATTATTGTATTATCTTGTTACCCCACAAATTTTAAAAGAACTACCGGACGTAGCCATAATAAAACTTTTGCTTCTAATTAATGCCTGTTAGATTAAGATATGTACCTGATCACTGGGAGATCGCTGAAGTAGTCGTAATACCAAAACAAAGTAAGTCATCTACAGAAGTTACTTCTCATAAGCTAATATATGTAGTTACTCCCGATATTATCAAACATTTTTGAAAAACAACTCCTTAAAAGACTCGATGAAATTATTATTGAAAGACGACTCTTCTCGAACTAACAATTTAGGTTTAGGAATAAGCATTCAACAATAAGACCAAGTACACCGTATTACCGACGTGATAGAGAAAACACTCGACGGTAAACATTTATGCGCTGTATTATCCCTGGATGTAGCGCAAACCTTTGACAAGGTGTGACATAATGGCTTGAAGTTCAAACTGCATAGGGACATATCTAGACGATACTATGAGATGCTGAAATCTTATGTAGCAGACAGATTTTTACGAGTACGGTACGGTGAAGAGTAGGTAGTAGTAAAAGGAAATACTGGCAGGTGTACCACAAGGCAGTGTTCTCGGACCAATTCTGTATTTATTAGGGATAGACCACTAAGAAACAATCTTATTGTAGCCACTTTTGCAGATGACACCACAATACTTGCAGTTGACAAGTGCTCAGACAAAGCTACTATTAAGCTGCAAAATGCAGTTACAGTGCATTAGTCTAGCCATGTTAATATCTCAACAATCAAATAGTTCCTTAGAAGAGTACCTAGGAAAGACGTTATGTCTTTCAGGATAAAGGTTGTCGTGATGTGTACCCTAGACAGACAGACAGTTGATCGATAACGAATAGTGTTTCGTTTTATACTATTATAATATGGAACACTAAAATTAATATTTCATACTCAACAGAAAATGTTCAACACAAAGTGTCCACATATTGAACTGGGAACAAAATTATTCATTTGGAAAGCAAGCTTCTACAACCTTCCCACTTGAAGCAAGCTCTGTAGTTTATGAAAAAAACTTGCAGAAGTAAACATACTGCCACTCTTTACACGCCGGCTCTAGCTGCGTAAACTTACTTCTGTAGATTTCATTGCTGGTTGACACTGACTGCATCAGACCAGAATCAAATATTACTACTACGGCGACGTTGTAAGCATCATTAGGTTGCTAGTGAGCTACTGCGACACAATAAAGTTGTCTCCAATGAAATACAAAATTGTGAAAGTCCAAACAATAATATTGTAAATAGAGCACATTTCCGAAATCCATAATCGACCACCAAATTTGTACTTTAAATTTAATTACCAAGTCGACTGGTCCATTAAGTACTAAATTTTTCGCATAACGTTATCAATTTGAATACTTAGTCATTGGAACCAGAAATAGATATAAAAGTCATCAAATCAGTCCCAAGAGAAAGATTCGCCATTCAGAACTGAATGACAATGAATTTCGGATTTTACGTTTTAGCAATCATTTGGACGTCTTGCGCAATTCCGGTAAGTACTGTGTTCTAGTCCCTACATTACTGTATAACTTACCACAATCCCTAGGAACTTCATGCAGTTAATGTCGACTGTACGAAACCGGAAATCATTAATGAACATCACGTACATTTCTGTTGCAAACATCCGGACGGTCATAACGATGTCACCGAGAAATGTGCCGCCGAGTCTGGCTTCAAACTCCCCAGCAAGGAAGAGGAATCATTTGTCGACTTAACTGTGGAAAGTGTTATTGCCGGAACAGTAAGCAAGGATGCTTGTCTTTGTAAGACTGTATTAATGATGTCTTCTTGATAGTGTTTTGGAAAGTGTGTCTTTAATAAGTGGAAGTACTTCAAAGACGATAAACTGGATATGGCTGCAGTTAAAGCGCATTTGGAGACAAATTATGGTGACGATCCTGAATATGTTAAGGAAATGCTATACGCCTTTGATCATTGTCATTCGAAATGTAAGTTAGGAGGCGCAGATAAAGCAGTTGGAATCGCGGATCAATAGAAATTTTCATTTTAGCTGAAATGAAATTGGCTGCATTTCTGTCGAGTCCTTTCATCCAGCAGAATAGTCAACACTTTTGTGACCCACTGGCAAGTGTTATCCTTGGATGTACGATTAGGGAATTTTTCCATAACTGTCCGGCGAGCCGTTGGTCCAAAACCGAGGAGTGTGAAACTGCTCGCGAGTTCAGCTTGAAGTGCAAGGATCAGTTGACCATTATGTAGGATTCATTTTGAGTTTAATAAAAAAATAAACATGTTTGGGCTTTTAACATCATTTTAATATTTTATTTGCAACATGCTCTAATACTATGACAAACAAACATAGATTAGATACGTGAAATGATGAAGAGTATGTTAAAATCTTCTTCGACACACTGCATAGTATGTAGATCCATTGTGGCGTCCTTTAGAGTATTAGAGGTATAGAAAGGACTTTTGCAACTAAAGCATACATATGTACAAGCATAACTTGTCGGTTCTAATTTAGGTTCTGTAATCATTCAAGCGATTTTATGCCTCTGACAGTGAGCTTTGACATAGTTCTTCAATGTCCTGTAAAGGTAGAGTAGAGACAAACATTCTCATGCAGTTCTTTGACAACCTCAGCCTCAATTTGCTTACATTGACTACTTTCCTCAGTTGTTCGCTTTCGCTTTACTTAGAAGTTCCATTGCTTTTAAAATACGAGTATACGGATAATTTAATCTTAATGACAAGATGCCAGTTTCGAGCTCCAACATGTCTTTGGGCGTGTTTTCGGGTAATCTGAACATCTTTTTTAAGAACTATCTTAACAGTTTTTCTACATTTCCGTACTCGAATACCTCATAGCCGCTTCTACTGGTAATTTCTTTTGAACTGTTTTTCAACTGTGTTTCTTGAAAGATATTTTAGGTGTAATATACTTCAAGTACTTCAACTTTCTCGTTTTGCCAGGTCCATCATGATTTGAATACCGACCCGAGCCATTTCAAAAAATCATTAGTTTGGAGTTACCAGTATCGGTGTTCACTTTTAGATTCCATAAACTGCAATAGCTTATCATCATCTGCATCATTATTGGTGTTTCTTCCAGATTGACAATACCACTCGCGAATAATAGCAGCTTTATTTGATGGTCGCTAAACATAATTCCTCATGGTAAAAACATTGTTGCGTCATCCAGACAAATTTAAAAAAGAAGAGGACTTATGAGACAACCTTGTATCTATCCAATAAACGATTTATTTTTATAATAAAGATTTTGTACGACTATCGGCACATTTGTTGACATATCTAAGGTACTCAATTGGTCGATGCTTGTCAACGTAAAAATATTGTCAATTGTTGAGTATCCTTTTCTGAATCCCACTCAGCAGTTCTAGGATAACTCCAGTAAATTTGCCATTACTGAATTGATGAAGAAAATTCCTCTATAATTAGTCAGGTCACTCATGTGAATATCCCCTTTTTTGAAAAATGGAAATATAGGGTGCCCAGATAAGAACGATAGGAAAAGAAATTTAAATAAAACAACAACGGTGTGAGATATCAAAATGATTCTGGCTCTATTTTGAAGCTACATTCATGCTATTAAATATGGAATAGCGCATTGGCTTGCTAGAGTAGACTAAGAACTTGATGTAGCCCCATAGAAAATAATCGAGGGGTGTCAAGTCGCATGATCGCGGCGGCCAATTAATGAACGCTCGCCGTGAGATGACCCAGTCGCCAAATTTCTCCTTCACCACTTCGAGCGTCGTTGCGTCGCTTATATGGCATGTAGCGCCGTTTTCTTGAAACCACAGATAGGATATATCGATGTTGTCGAGCTTTGGCCACAAAAAGTCGGTTAACATCGCTCTATACCGAGGACTATTGACGGTAACGGTGTCTCCTTCCTCATTTAGAAAGAAATAAGATCCGATGATGCCGTCGTGCCATAGACCGCACCAAACAGTCAATCTATGTGGATGCATTGATGCTTGGACGAATGGGTTGTAGCTGAGCTGATGATTTTTTGTAGCAAAAATCCAGATCTCCGGTCAATATTTCCAGCGAACCAATTAGCGAACTCACGGCATTGTCTATGATCGTTCGGCTTCAATTCTTGCGTCACCACAATCGATGTGGGCTCAAATCCAACCTCAAAATAAGCCTGGTTGACTCTCTGGCGATGCCCAATTAAGCTGATCGGCGCCAAATCGACATTTCTCGATCTTCTTCGATACTGGCCGCTACGGTGGCTATATTTTCTTCACTTCGCACCGATCTCTGTCTAGTTGGTGGCTTAAGATCCAAAAGAGTGTACTCACGCTCAAACTTGTGCGACGAATTGCCTGCGCACTGACGACCAACCATGATGACGACTGACCTCACGACGAAATTCACGTTTTAATAATTTCCACACGTTCGGGAAGTGTCAAACGATGCATGATAAAATGGCAAACCTTACTGAATATTTTGGCAGCTAGTTGTCATTGGTAACTTTGACGGCTGCTGAAAGATAATAATTGGAAAAACTATCATTGCTATCTGGTCACCCTTCATTATGCCCTTTCTGAAAATTTCTGGCACGTCTCCTCTGTCGAAAATATGATTATTATGTAATCATATAAATGTTTATAAGACTTCTACTGTCGCAAACTTAAAAGTTTCTTATGGTATACGATCTTCTCCAGGGGCTTTATATACGTTGGATAGTCTAAATAGTTGACTGTTACGTAGGCTAGGGCATAATTCAGTTGGAGTGCATTGTACGGTGGGTACAACAACTGTTTGAAATGTTCGGCTATTACACATGGTTCCACTTGGATAACCCGTGCGAACGACGTACCAAGCTCTGACAATCTTGCAGAAAGATTGGCTATCGATTAATATCTTTGAAAACCTTGTAAGCCTGCTGATACAAGCTTTTTGCGCCGCTACTGTCTGTTTCTCGAAGTAGGCGAACGGTTTTGTCCTTGCTGCTGCGCACTCCCAATCGTACCACCCTTGTTCTACTTGGGATTTCCTATCGATTAAAATGATTCTGCAGCATTTGAAATATAAAAAAAAACAGTACATCCACCCACCGATTTGAATTCATTTAGCTATCTTCTATATAGTGCTGAGTCTACGTTTCAGGTGTTCTTATAGCTGTTAGATTAATTTTCCTTCCATTGTAGTTTAGGCAGTAAATATAACGGTAGTTTCGTGATTGAAATTTCACATTCCTGTCACATGGCATCTGTCAAACCGTCATCCATAGTGACAGGTAGTTAGTTCTTGCTTTGCCATTTTGCAATATGGGTCATTTAACGGTCAACGCATTAAAATTGTTGCATCGTACTACAAAAAATAACAGTTCTGTAATACATATATGGTACATCGTGATTTAAAGACAGATTATGGTCGCCATTATCGCCGAACTGAGCGTACAATTCAAAACACAATCATGAACAAATCGGTATTGTTTGTGAGAGAGTTCTGAGAATCCTAATGTGATCGTTGAGAGGCCGTTGAATTCACCACGGGTGACAATTTGGTTCCCGCTGTTGTCCGACGGTGTTATCGGGCCATATTTCTGTTTTGTGTTTATTGGTCTGAAATTGAAGAAATTGATGTGATCGACAAGTGGTTCCTACATGCCACACAACAGGTAAATTTGGCTCTATTGCACGAAAAGTTCGTCGGTCGATTAATTTCGAGATTTGGCGACATCAATTGCCGACCAAGATCTTGTGATCTGACCATGTTGGATTCTTTTTTTTGTGGGGCTATGCTAAAGATCGTGTCTATGTAGACAATCTCCAAACTATGAAGCACTTAAAAATCAACATCCGCAATGCAGCCATAAATGTGTCGAAAAATCAACGAAATTACTTCACAAGAATTGAAGTTTGCAAAAACTGACGTGGCGGCCATTTTACCGATGTTGTATTCCATACATTTTGTTTAAATTAAAATCCTAAAGCACAAAATGAATAACCCTGTATCTAAGGTCAACCTAACTGACGACGGTAGGTGATCCGAGTAAATAAGTCCGTCAATATTTAAATCGGTAACCAAAGTCAGTCATATCAACGTGTTGACTATACTTAGACCATGCTTGGAAAGCTGCCTCTTTATTAGTAACCGCCTTTTTGGTTTCATCGTTCCACTACCAATTTAATGTGGAACCGGACTTTCGAAACAAAGAGCAAATTTCTTGCATTTTTTTTTATTCATTTGTCGTAAAAGTTGCTCCACATGTTTTGCGCATTAAGTTCTTCTACAAGGTTCGTGGCATTTTGGAGCCATTGTCGAAAAATTAACAGCATAAAGCCGGCTACTTTCGTTATTTAAATTGTGCCAGTTTATCTTTTCTGCCGCCACAGGTTTCCCTCGCGAAAAGCTCTGTTAGCAAAAGACGATGTTGGGTCACTAACTATTCGCGTAGAAATCACTTTGCAGTCCCGCACTTATTATTCCAGCTTAAACGGTAATCTGGGGTTACATATATATCCCCTCTGTTATGAGTTGTGGTTTTGAATTAAATACTTCAACAATTTAAAATCAACTTTTCTTGCAAACTGAGTCTATTTAAATCCTAGGATTTAGCAGTGACAATTGTTGAAGAACTGTGCTAGACTTAGATCAAGCTGATCCCACCGTGTAAACTAAAGCGAACAGCAGCTTTGAGCACCTGTAAAATAACGAGAAAACTATTACCAATGTACAAGAAGGCCGGAATTAATACACTGATTCAGAAGGACAGGAAAATCATTTCCACCCTTGTAGGAGTGATTACAGATCATAATGCGAGTAATCTGTGATATCATATGAAAAAGCTAAGGCTAAGTAAGGATGATTACTGAAGAGGCTGCGGAGACGAGGAACTTATTGAGAACACAACCCACCTTCTACGCCATTGTCCAGGCCTCTGCTATCTCAGACATAAATACTTCTTCCAGGATATCGAAGAACTATGCGGGTTCTTTCTCACCTCGTCAACCCATCTACCTAACCTAAGCTAAATCTGTCTGGTTTTCATTGAATCAAAATGATGTTTTTTTTTTATATAATTTGCGCGCGCCAAATGGGATATGAGTACCATTAAATTATTTCAGAGCACGGGCGTTTGTAGAAATTGAGAGAGAGAGAAAGAAAGATTGGTGTAGTGGGTTAGAAACTTAGGTGGTAGTTTCAGTGAACTCCAAGGGTGGCTGTTCAGATAACTGGGGAGTTTATTTTTTGTTTTCGATGTTATTGTCGTTGCTTATGATTCACAGTATTTTTTTCCCTCCACCTGGTGTCATCATCACGATCAAGTTGCATTTAAGCCATATGACCACTCTACTGCCAGTGTTATGCCTTCGCAGTAGAGTTGACTAAGCTTTCGGAATTGATCGACTTTTTTATTTATTTCAGACGAAATAAATAGATGATTGTTGAGATCAGGATTTGAACCGTGAACCAAGAGCATGACAAGCGTTGATGTTACCACTAACCACGGCCACCCTCATGTGTCTGTTTAAGTCTCCACCGATGAAAAGCATTTCCTCCGTTGAGGTATTATTTAGAAATCCTGCCAAAACATATCTTTTTCCTTCTGATCGGAGCCCACTTGCGGAGCGTATTCACTAACGATATTCCAAGTTTCCTTTTGAAGCAAACGCTTATTTTCAAGGCACTTGCGATGATATCGAGAAGATAGATTGATAAGATAGTAGCAACACCGTAATAGATTATTTTGTTGCGCTCCGTAATAGAACATTTTGTGAGAATTTTTTTTTTAAATTCAAGTAACGAGCCCTGTTTTTGACATTCCGCCACTTTAGATAGACATCCTGAATTCGATTGCAATTGCAAGAAATGTAATTACAGGGTGCAGAGTTATTTGAGGACACGTCTTTGTTCAGTCCTAGTGTAGATCGCTTTTACAGTAGACGTTTAGGTTGTTCACGGGTACAATGTTAGATAAATAGCTAACACTAAAATGAAAAGATACACCGTTATTGATGCCATGTGTGCGAACAACAGTGATCTCGAAATATCTCTCTTTGAAGGTAGGTAGGTAGGTAGGTAGGTGTGGTTGTGACAGCATACTATGCTAAAACATAATTAGCGCAAAGGCGCCATTTTAATACCACAACTCAACGTATTTGTTGTAAAAACTGACGTTGGACTTGTGGGAAAGGAAGGAAAGGATTATTTAATCCACCCCGTGGCATTGAGGAAACTGATAAAATTCCCGTTGCTTGTCTCCGGTAACTCACTGATATTATCAAAAAGGTGTCTGCCAAGTGTGCGGTGTCTGACCATACTACGGGCCAGACATTTACAAAGGAAGTGAGGGATTATTTCAGGCTCGTTGGCCACATTGTAGCTACGACAAAGTGCATTAAAAGTAATGCCCATTCTGGCTGCGTGGACCCCTATGGGCCAATGGCTAGTGCTAATTGCCAGAACTCTAGCAATATCTGCCCGGTTTCTGTTTAATAGCTCTTGTGTTCTGCGCCAGTTATACTTGGGCCACATCTGCCTGGATATGACACAGTTCTGCAACCCTCGCCATCTATTACCAGCATCTGCAAGGAAATGAGCAAAGATTCTACCCTTAAGGGCCCCTAACGGAATGTTGACCTCCTCCGCACGAGAGCAATCAAGGGCAGATCCCTGCCTCTCCAGGGCTCTTTGAAAGTCGTCTGATCATTCGTTCACAAGATTCGCATCGAGTTGGATAATTCTGGCAGCAATCTTTCGAAACATAAAAAAACTTAACAAGTGCAAGATTGTATTCATCAGGACTCTGGAACGTCGATGAGGTCAATTGCGACTAATTGGCGGTGTAGTTAATGAAAGCCTTCGATATAAGTCCTATGCCATGAGAGGTGGCTAGTTTATGTCGGAGGAAATGAAAAACTAGCGTGTGCTGCGAAAAAGGCGCCCCTTCAACAATTTGAAGAATCCGAAAAATCCGATGAGTGACAGATGTCTGTGGGCAGAGCCTTCAGATGTTCCTCGTGTGATGCACATCAAGTTTCCAGTCAGTTGGAGTAATAAGTGAGCAGTGAAGATCATGTTAAGCCTCCCAACTTTTTTCCAAAAGGTCTTCGAATTAATGCTGCCGGATACATTGAGGTGCTAGAGGGAGTTGTTAAGCCCTGTATAGAGACCGTGAATGAAGGAAGTTCATACATATTCCAGCAGAATTGTATGCCAGCAAATGGATGGCAACCAATTTCAATGATCATATAACACCAAACTTAAAAGCAAATCAGCTTGCTCACGTTTCTGGTCACGAATTGAGACAGTTATCGATGCTGAAGGTGGTATTGAATAAATATAGATTACACACGCATATGTATTTAAAAATTTATCAATTAAAAAAGGATGAATATAGACAGTAAAACAAATCGGTGGTTTAATAATGAACTTAAAATTCTAAAAAAATATTAAGATCAAAAAGTATCAAAAAGCAAGCCGACGCTGGGTGGAATACAAAGCTTTAAGAAACCATTATAAAGTCACAATTAATAACGTCAAAAATCAATATATAAACAATAGGATTAGCCAAGCGGTTGGGCAGAAACAAATGTGGAAAGAAATAAAAGATTTAGTCTTGAAAGAGCACAAAAACAGTATTAAAAGTGTTATCTTCAACGGGAAAGAGTACAAAAATGAACTAACAATCGCAAAGAAGTTTAACGAATATTTTATTGAAAGTGTTAAAAAAATAAGAGAATCGATAGAAGATCTAGAGTATGTGAATTACGCTATTCCTACAGCATCAAAATTCAAATTTCGTCAAATTACTATAGATGAGTTGAAAGAAGTCTGCAAGTCGCTAAAGAACAAAACGGATTTTGATAGAATAAGTCCTAGAATAATACTGGATAACTGGAATTCGTTGAGAAAAGTTCTACTAAAGCTGGTAAATAGATCGGACTCAATGATAACACCAGTAGAGAAAGTACCAAACACCAAAAAGAATGAAGAATTCCGACCTATTAATACACTGCGTACTGCCGAGAATATTATTGAAACAGTAGTAAAACAGCAACTCATGAAATATATGGAAGAAAACAATATTTTCTCGGAATTTCAATCGGGCTTTAGAAAAAACTACTCATGTGAGACAGCAGTAAATCACGTAATTAATGAATGGAAAGATGGGGGCAAACGAAAAACGATTTCAAAAGAGCGTTTGAAACAATAGACCGTGAAATACTTATTAAAAAAATGTATAACTATGGCATTCAAGATAAGGAACTGAGATGGTTTAGGACATTCCTGAACAACAGAGTACAGCGAACTAAAGTAAATAACAGTGTGTCTGATTTTGCCGAAGTGGAACTTGGTGTACCGCAAGGGTAGATATTAGGTGCACTGTTATTCATTATATATATAAATAGTGAGAAACTGTAAAATTGTCCTATACGCGGATGACACATTGATTTACGCTGAAGGAAAAGACGCAGAAGAATGCAAATACAAACTGACATGCCACATTGAACTCATAATTAGATGGCTAAAGATGAACAAATTAAAATTGAATGAACAAAAAATAAAGTTAATGAATTTGAATTCAAATAACGAGACTTGCATTGAAATAAATGGTAAAAAAATTTAAAACGTCAGTAGCATTAAATACTTAGGAATGATTATTGATAAAGAGCTGAACTTTAATGAACATGTAGATTACATATGCAAGAAAATTGGCAAAAAAATTGGATTTTTCAAACGAATAAGAAAGAAGATGGATAGCATAACAGCTGTGTTAGTATACAATACCATAGTGAGACCACATTTTGAGTACTGTGGCACAATTTTATACTCTTGCTGCAACCAGGGTCAACTGGAAAGGCTCCAAAAGCTTCAAAACAAAGCGATGAGAAGTATTTTAAAATGTAATAGATATACACCAATCAGATGCATGCTGGATGCCCTTAAATGGTTAAGTATAAAACAAAGACTTGAGCTTAATACACTTTTAGCTGTTTTCAAGGTTAAATACGGAGTCGCACCAAGGTTTCTAACAAGGGGTGTCAGACGAGTCGGAGAGGTGCAGCCATACCCTTTACGTAATGCCAACAACTTCAGAGTGGGATTTCAAAATACAGCGGCAGGTCAAAACACTTTTATTTATAAGGGCTTATGTCTTTTTAACACGCTACCAAATGACATAAAAAATGAAGCTAATCCCAGAATTTTCAAAAGAAAATGCATTGCATTTGTCAAAACTAGCACGTGAATGTTATTACTAATATTATGATTTTTCGATTATTTTTTTTTTTTTTTTTTTTGTGTATTGTGTCACTATTAGATAATACTTTAAGTAAAATTTTGTATTTTTTTTTTTTTTTTATGTAAATTTGAAAGTATTTAAAATACTAATAAAAAAATTGTGGTGAATACACAGCTAACCCACCACCCGTCGGTCCAATAGCTTCCATTATGGATGAGGGCTCTTCGGACGGGTTGGCCGTCGTTTTTTAACCACAAATGAAGGAATGAATGAATATTTATGTTCCAAATTATATTTTTTTTTTTTGCATTTTCTGTTTTTTCTTTCACCCTGTATTTCTATCTGTCTTTTACTAAAACATTTCTCACTTTTTTATTAACTCGGTATGCAATTCTTCACATTCGTCTTTCATTTTATTACAGATGGTCGCTGTATCATCTAAATCCTTCCATTTGAAATATGGACAACTAACTTTAATACCATAATCCATTAAACATTTAAACACGAAAATCATATACGGCTTACAGGCTCCGGTGAAGACTTTTTTAGCAGCCGTGCTCTTCTTTATGATATGCCATTCCTTGGCAGCTGAAAGGATGTGTAAAAATGGGTACCTAAATTCTATGAAAATATCACAACTTACCTCGTTTTTGGCAATAGTCGTACATCTGAATCATGTATTTTGCCTGCCTTTTATCATCTTTGTACAATTTCTTGGCATCTGATTTGACCTTTTTCATGTTCAGATAATCGCCGTTAGTAGCGTATTTCTTTGATTTGAACACACATTCAATTAGACACTAAAATAATAAACAAACAATTAAGGACATGTGTTGCAACTCAAATAGAATAATATTTAGCAGCGCCGGATTAAGTGTAAACCAGTAATTTATACCGACGTAAACTTAATAAAGCCATTGGAATCCTTGTCAGTCTTCTTTGGTTTATTCTTTTGATGCAATAGGGCGCACTTCATGAAACTATTATCAAGTGATATTTTATTATGGCAACACTTTTCTTTCTGCAAATATTCAATAAATTAGATTTTATAGGACATCTAAAACTTAACCCACAATGCTGCGGCCAGGATTATTACATTCCTTCAAAGTTAGATTAGAATCTGTGCGTTCCCCTGCAACTTTTTCTACAATTTCTGTCACAGATTCTGGTTTAGTTTCTGGTACAATTGCTGGTGCAATTTCTGGTATGACTTGTTCCTCGCTTTCATCATCATCATCATCATCATCATCGCATAATGCAATCTGTAAGAAGAAATTTGTTGCAGGGAAGAACTCTACGAATTTCAGGGATATACACTAAAGCACGATCCTAGCACAAGAATAAGTATTACAAGTTCACGCGCACTAAAACTGTGAAACATTATGAAATGACTGGTCTCTAATTAAAATCTCTACTTTATTTAACCTTTGATGATGTTGATAAGCTTTTTATACTCAATGTAAAAAAAAAAAATTAAATTT
The DNA here is from genome assembly GCA_963082735.1 of Pocota personata. NCBI lineage: Eukaryota > Metazoa > Arthropoda > Insecta > Diptera > Syrphidae > Pocota > Pocota personata. The sequence goes on from OY720430.1 coordinate 188,654,652, forward strand.
TTTGTATAAATCGATTTTTGCTTGGTCTAATAACTTTGATAGTTGTGAACACATGACCATTAATAAAAAAGTTTAAGACAGATGGTTATTTTTAATTGCAACGCAGAATTGCGAATTTTGGCTAGGGATGCAAAAAAAAAAAAAAAAACAAACGGAAAAGTTACAATCCGTCTAGAACGGATCGTATGATACCCTATCCCCCATCTTTTAACTCACCCCTAATAAAGTTAGCGTGTCGATGCAATGGTATACTTATACAAAAGATACTTCAGCATTTTTTAAGAATTTGTAACACAAAACTGTTGTTACACTTAACCACCGCAGTTAGCTTTGAAAGAGCAACATATTGTTTTTTTTGTAAGAAACGCCCCCAATATATGGGCGTGGCTGGATAAAATGTAGAGAAATTCAATGTCTACATAATCCACCCAGACTATATTTTTCAGTTTTCAGCAAATATATTGGTAAAAACACAATTTTGTTGAATGTGGGCTTGTCTGTGGGCGGATTTTAAAAACATTTACATTTGAACTGCTTAGGATCTAGAAAGCTTATACACTAAATTTCATGTTCCTAGCTCAGAATTTAAGGCCCAAAAAGTGGTGATATACGAACGCACACGTCTGGATCGACATGACTTGTGATGCTGATCACAAATAAAGGGTGGTTCTTTCTTAAAATTGTTAAAAAAAAATTTAGTACTTTGCAAAGTTTTTTGCTTTATTGAAGAGACTATACTTTTATTTAAATAGCTGCCTCGGGTGGTTTGGCAGTAGCCCATCCTATGAATCCAATTTTGCAGTATATTTTCAATCGGAATATCATCGATCTTTAACGGCACCCCACACAAAAATTCCAAAGGCTTCAAATTGCAGCTCATTACCAAAATGACGGCTTGTATGGCACGTAGCGCCATCTTGCTGGAACCAGAGATCGTACTGGCCAAATCGGTTATCATGCCTCTGTAGCTCTTTCCGTTGGCCGCAACGGTGTTGCCATCTTCATTTTCGAAGATAAATGTGCCAATACTCGTAATGCCGCCATTCCACAAACCACACCAAACAGTCACACGTTGAGGATGCATTCGCTTCTCTACGACTACATATGGGTTTTCCGAACCCCAAATATGGCAGTTTGAATTGTTTATATAGCCGCCGAGATTAAAATGAGCCTCATCCGAAAAAAAATATTTTTTTTACCAAAATCAACGAGCTGCTCTAAAGCCCAAACAGAGAAGCGATAACGAAGAGGGTGGGTGATCATTTCGCTTCAATTTCTGAGTGAGTTAGGGAATAATCCGAGGTCTTTATGCATAATTCTCCTCAAGGCTAGTGCGACTAATGATCAGTTGTTGAGATCTGTGGCGAGTTGAGGTTCTCGGGAGCAATATTCTTGGCTGAGCGCACAGGCCGAATGCAAGGAGAACTTGTGTTATCAATTAGAATGCCAAACTTACGAACTTTCTTTACAAACTTGCATACAGCAGGCACGGTTGATGCATTATTTGCATTATTTCGACCGAAATTTCTTTTCAAAATTTGCACCGTTTCGGCAATACAGCACTCACCTTGGAGCTTGATTTTTAATATATCCAAACCCTGTTCAGGCATAAATCGATTCAGTTCATACCGCGGAGATACGAGTATGAGACTGTGTTTCTGTCAAATTGTTGAGCCCGAAAGATCTGTCAGTGTCAAAGTAGCATGTAATTTAAAAATAAACCAGCAGATAGCCTACAAATTAGTACTATAGGTCTATTTTGATAGCCATTGGCTGATTACGTCAAATTCAACTGAGACTATAGCGGCGGCGCTGCGTAGGGTTGGTCTTCTAGATTTGAGTCTCGAAGGTGATCAAGAATGGAGCTGTCCTACTGCATGAGACCGACGGATATTTGGTGGTGCTATGTGACTTTGCACTGGAAGCCAATGTGTTGGTGTTATGATCTGCATGGTGTTGTTAAGTTCATACATCTACTTTTGAGGCATGTGAGCAATTTTCCAATAAATGTTTACCAACTTGTAGCCACACATACTGGATTCCGTCTAATCCGTACGTGCTAGATTTGCTCTCATCGGAGAATATAACTTTTCTTCAATCAATTTCTGTCCACTTTTCTTATTTTTTTGTTTTATCTTTTAGATGAGAACTTTGAAGTGATAATTATGCCAAAATACGTCGACCATATATTTGCAGTTACGGACCATCGCAAGATTGATGAAATTCTGCTGGGCCTCAATGAGTTTCATCCGAAAATCCAGTTCACCGTCGAGAAGAAAGAAAATATGGCTATAGCGTTTTTGGACTGCAAAATCCATCCCAATAAAGACCGACTCTTCTTCAAGTGGTACCAGAAGGGAACAACATCGGATTAGCCCATACACAGTAAGGACAGGTCAATTCTACTCTCAGATGCATGTCAGACGTTCATAAGTGGTGAATTCGTGAGAAAACTTTTTTTTTGTATTTTCTGGGATTTGAACTTTGAATCTCCCGTTCAGTGAGCCATGGCTTAATACTTCGCCAAAAATACAGAATGCCCCAAGACATGGAAGTAGAAAAGGTGCATGGTGTATACAAGAGCATTGTCTATGTCCCCAAACTGGTAGAAAGTCCTAATAAAGTCATCCACACAACATCAAAGGAAATCAATTTGGCGTACAAGTCAAACAACACGCTGGCACCAGTTTTCACTAATCTCAAGGTGAAAAAGGAAAAGGATAGGTGTACGGATGTTGTGTATATGATCAACTACCAAAGTAATGTCAATGAACCCTGTAATCAGCACAGCAGTTTTTCAATCACATCAGATATGAAGTCTAAAAATATCAACAAAACAACACTGGCTAGCCATAGCATTGAATTCGACCACAAACTAAACTTTGATGTCAAAATCCTTCAAATGGAGAGCACGCTTCTTGAGACGCTTTATATTCTAAACAAAAGCAATAACATATACATACAATAAAGTAACAATCCGTCTGGAGTGGATCGAATGATACCCCCTTCTCGATCCTCTAATCCACCCCTAATGACGTAGGTGTGACGTTGTGAAATTTGTAAATCAAATGCAATGATATCTTTCTACTCGGATAGTACAATCAAATTGTTTTCAATTTCGTAGAAGAAAGTAGACGCAACTGCCACCATTTGTAACCGAAGTTCACGGATCCTGATTAGATATAGTAAGCCCGAAATAAATATAGAAATCCCAATTTATTCCTTCAAAGCGTGGGTGGTCGCGGGCTTGTTGGCATAAACCTTAGACTTCAGAAAACCCCAAAGAAAAAAGTCCAACGGCATTAAATCGCATGATCTGGGTGGCTAATTCTTAATTGAATTGTTTCTCCAGCTGTATGTCTTCTTGAAACCACATGCCTTCCACATCCATATCTTGTAATTTAGGCACAAAAAACTGTATTTTCATATCGCGATAGCAGCAGCATTTTCAAAGAAGAATGGTCCGATGGTGCATCCAGCCCAAAATCCGCACCAAACAGTGACACGTTGTGGATGGATTTATTTCTCAACAATCACTGGTAGATTTTCTGAACCCCAATTTCGACAATTTTGACACTTAATCAAGCCTCAACGCGGAATATGATTTTGTTCGAAAAATCAGCATCCACTTGGTGTTGTTCTATTATCCATTCAACGAACTCACTTCGCTGTGCGTGGTCAGTAGGTTTCAGTTATTGAGTCAATTGCACTTTGTATGCATGAAGATGCAAATCTTTCGTGAGAATACGCTGTAGAGAGCTTCTCGAAATGTCCAATTTTTGACCACGGTACCGAATTGATGTTCCTGGACTCTCAACAACACTCTCACGAACTGCTTCGATGTTTTCTATTGAACGACTTGTTGAAGGACGGCGAGAGTGTCTAAGATCACTAATTGATACAGTCTCCCTAAGTTTTTGAATTAATCTCTTCACAGTTTATGAAGTTAAATCACTATTCCGACCATATTTTGTACGAAATTTGTAATCTGTAGCTGCCAATCTTTCATTGTTTTTAAAATATTGCTTAACAAATAAAATGCATTGTTCTAGCGTGTAGCACTCCATTTTTAATAACCCTGAACTGTCAACTGTCACGCTGTCTGTTTTTTTTTTGGTTGGCAACACTTTACCGCACAAATGGCGCAAAATTCAAATCGTGAATTTTGGGATACCCTTTATGAAGCATGTTCTGGTGATTCATCATCGCCGAACCGAAACCGCTAAAGCTAGAACTATGAAATTTGAACAGTAGTTGCGCTTTATGACGTAGGCACCCACTAAAAAAGAATTTTTTGAAATTCAACGCCTAAGGGGGTGAAAAGGGGTATTCAAGTTTCTATAGAAACTTACTCGTAGCGTAACTACTCTACAGCACTAATAATGAAACTAGTACTTCAGCATTTGCCAAAATTTAATCCCTAAAGCTTATAAGTCGTCTTTACATTGGAAAGGGTAACGTGCACATTTTGCGGTCATATTCTTAAAAAAGTCGTATTTTTCTTTCTTAAAGCTATTCACGGTGATGATTATATCTAATTGCGAATATTTCTCGAGAATCCATAACCCCTGGATACAAATGGGGATAAACCATTTGAACCAAAAGTTTTACAATGGCACGCCTACATTATTAGAGGTGTGCTAAAGAATGGATGATAAGGTATCGTACTATTCGTTCCAAACGGATTGTAATTTTCCTGTATGCTTTCATTTTAAGTAATTAATAGAGCATTGAATAATTCTAATTATTTGTTTTTACAGAAATTATTTCCGCTTGAACCCTTCGTGGCATTGAATATACTGTTCTTGAATTTCCTCTATTTTTAACTTTTCAATGCATGCTTACACTATAACAATGTTGAGCTCTGCAAGCGTTTTAATGGCATTATCGTGTATTTTGTGGCCCATGATTGACCACAAGTTCTCAATTATTTCAAAGAATGGTAGTTTTCTGACCAACTTAGAGATTCAAATCCAAAGTCTGGCTTACACAGGGCTCCCCATTCAAAGAAAATTGTATTTAAAAGTAATTTTAGCTTTAAATTGTATGCTAAAATTTATTTTAACTTTTAAATGGTGTTTTTTTTTAGAGTTTCCTTTTTCGAATTGGCAATACTACTTCCAGCGACAGCTAATTTGACAGCTGATAGCTAATTTGTGTTCAGTTTCGTTTGCCATTTTACCTTGAATAGATTTACGCCAGAACAACGCTTGCAAATTGTGCAAATTTATTTCGAAAATCGTTCGCGAAACTACCGTGCACTACGTTCATTTCAGGGTCGACATAATCGTGAATCCGAGCAAGTAATTCGAATAACCGTGAATCGTTTTCACATCACGCATACTCGCACTCTGATTGATAATACGCATCCGCAGAGATATCGTACAGTTCGCACCGAAGAAGTTGTTGCTGCTGTGGAGCGTAGTATTGAAGAGGACCCGAAAGAGTGCACAGAAATTAGAGCTGTACCCATCCACTTTATGGAAAATTTTTCCGAAAGATCCATTGTGTGCGTCGTACGTTCGGTGAGTGGGCCGAAACGAGATTGCTCTTGATCCTTATTTTCAGCACAAAATTTTGTTCAGCGATGAGCCTCATTTTTGGTTGAATGGCTCATTGTTGAGACGGCGTTACGTATACAAAAAGTCACTGGTCCATATTTCTTCAAGTCGAGAACGCTATAAATCCATCATTACTGACTTTTTCATTACCCAATTGAATGGCATTACCGTGAGAGAGCTGTGGTTTCAACAAGATGGCGCAACATGCCGCACAACGCGTTCCACAATCAATTCATTGAAGAAAACATTCGTTGTGCGCATAATTTCCCGTAATGGACGTGTGAATTGGCCTCCAAGATCGTGTGATTGAACACCTTTGTATTGTCTACATCAGAGATGATGGACGACTTGAATGCCAACTTTTACCGCTTTATTGCCGATATACGGCCCCAGCTGTTCGAAAAAGTGGTCGAAAATTATATGTACATGAACAATTATATGTATATGCTGAATATTTTATTCACCGGAGTTTTAAGCTAAAATTGCTTCTATTTTTTTTTTTTCCAAACAACTTAGCGAACTTTTGTTAGTCCCTTGTGAATATATAGAGTGCGCCATCTTTTATGTCGGTAAGTAAACATTGAATATATTTGACATGTTTTTGAAACGTCAATTCAGTTCAATTTCAACCATGAATCGCTTCACACCGAAACAACGCGCCGAAATAGTGACACTGTACATTGAAAATAGTCGTTCAGTTGTGTTAACTCAACGTGCATATCGTCGAAAATATCGTGGCCAACAAGCACCGTCTGACAACACTACTCGTCGTTTGGTGTCGATTTTTGTTGAGCACGGGAGAGTGGGAGATCGTCGATATGCCGTCCATTAACGCCCAAGACGTTCCAATAAACTGGTTGAAGCGGCAAGAGAGGGTGTTGCCGAGAATCCACATGTGACGTGTCGTCACCGCGCTGCACATTTTGAAGGATGATTTGCATTATTTTCCTTATAGAGTGCAATTGACTCAAAGAATATTGCCAACAGACCGTCCACGTCGCCTGGAATATGGCCAAACAGTCGCTCGAATGGTCGACACTGAACCTGATTTTTTGAAGCAAATTTTGATGACCGACGAAGCCCATTTCGCACTCTCTGGCGCCGTTAACAAGCAAAATTGCCGGATTTGGGGAACGGAGAATCTACACGAGATCCATGAAACACTATTGCATGACCAAAAAGTGACTGTTTGGGCCGGCGTTTGCGCCAAAACCCATCATTGGGCCATTTTTCTTCAGAGAAGACGAAATAGTCGACGGGAATCGATATCGGTGGATGTTGGCTCATTATGACTGCCCATAAATGTGCGAAACAGGTCTGGAAGCTTACTGGTTTCAGCAAGACGGTACGAAAATTTCCTGGATGTCTGCTGTCAAAAAATGGAAACATTGTTTGGCCTCCCAGATCTTCAGATTTGACCCTCCGGACTTCTTTTTGTGCGGTTATTTGAAGAGCAAAGTGTATGCCAGCAAGCCTCAGACTATTGATGAGCTCAAGGCAAACATTCGTGTCGAAGTCATCGCTATACCGTCCGAGATGCTCGAAAAAGTGATGGAAAACGCAGCAAAAAGGGCACATTTTGCTTTGGTCAATAGAGGCGGTCACTTGATTGATGTTGTATTCAAAAACTAGTCCATACAAATTGTAAATGACCAAAAGATGGCGAACCCTGTATATATTCCTCATTTTCAATACCACCTGTGTAGGTCTTCATATCTTTGTCAGACAGACACAATACATCTGTATTCATAAAAGACCAATCATTATTTACCCATTTTATTGAACAAAGAAAATGTTAAAATATAATATTAACCCAACAATTGCTCACACTTCTCTTTCATTTCTTCACACATTTTCACAGTGTCCTTGGAATCCTTCAATTTGAAGTGTGGACAATTAGCCTTACTATAATTTATTACACATTTAAATACAAACATGTAATATGGCTTACAGCTCCTGGCGAAAAGTACTTTTGTGGCCGGGTTCTTCTTCGAGTCACCCCATTCTTTTGCAGCTAAATGAATGTAATGTTGTTAGTTGGTGGTTAGAACTCAAATAATCTATGTATATCAGAATTTACCATCTTGTTCACAATATTGGAACATTTCAATCATGTATTCTTTCTCTCTTGGTGAATCTTTGTACAAATTGTTGGCATCGGCTTTGACCGCCTTCATATTGAGTGCGTCACCCTTACCAATATATTTCTTTGCTTTGTAAACGCATTCAATTAGACACTGAAATAATACATAAGGTAACATAATGGTCAGCAGATGCTCATATTTTTGTTTGACATCGGGGCTAGATTAAGGAAAAACGAGGGCTAGGTTGGACTCAAAAGGGCTAGGTTATGATTTTTAATAAATCGCATTTAAAACTCAAATTAAAGGCTTAAAGTTGCATCTTCTTCTATTTCAGGCCTCCTTTATGGCTTTGTTTCGTATTTATTGAGAGCAACACAACATTTTCATATTTTTGTAAATTTCCGATCTACAGTTTTTGATTAGAGGAACATAAAATAAAGTGCACAACTGGGTAACGTCAACTTGCACGTCTATATGCTGTTGATTTGCAAATCACTCAGAATTAAAATTTAAGCAAAATTGTTAAAATTTGTATTTTTTTTCTTTTTGAAAAATGCATTAAACATTTTTCCAAAACTCGGTATGCCGTATCTTTTCATATGTCACATGATGCTTAGAAAAGTCGATTTTCAAAAAAAAATCGTTCGAATCATACCCGAGATATAACCAATTTCCAAAGATTAGTTAACATTTAAAGTACCGTTATACGATTTTTTTTTGCCCCACAAACTTGGCACGCCATCTAGTGGGATATATTCAACACAACTGAAAAATTAGATTTAAACAAAATTGTTAGAGCCATTGCCGACAAAAATTTTAGTTTTGGGTTTAGGATGGGAAATAGTACAAACCAAACATTTATACGAACCGAAAGAAATTTAACCAAAGCAGCGGGATTTGTTTCACCATCCTTTGGTATATTCTTTCGATGCAATACAATGCACTTCAATAAATCTTTATCAGTTTTCAGCTCATTTGAGCAACACATTTCTCTCTACAAAAAAAAAAAAAAATACTATAAAATAAGTTCTGTAAAATATACACAAATAAACTTACCCTGCTTTCGCTAGGATTTTTACACTCGTCCAGTGCAGAGTCATCGACTTTTCCTTCGTCTACAGTCTCATCTTCTTTTGATACAGCTTCTTCAGATTCATCATCGTCATCACATGAAGCCAGCTGTAAATGAAGATTATCAATAATTTAAGATCAAATGCTTCCAAAGCTAACGAGCCTAATTCGTACATTAAAGCATGATCCTAGCACAAGAAAAAGAAACACAAAATTATATGCACTGAAACTGCGAAACATTGCGCGGCGTTCTGGTGAAATGGTCAGTTTGCAATTAAAATCACTTCATATAACATCTGATGATACTGATAAGGCCTGCAATGTATATAAAAATTAATTTGGTTTTGGTTTAAGAGCCCTTGACATTTGGTCATTAAACCGTATGGGTGTCCCATCAGCGGATAATGCTTCTGTTAAGTCAGTGGTTCCCAACCTGTGGGGCACGGCTCCCAGGGGAGCATGGGGATTGTAAAAGGGGGGCGTGGACACAATTTGAATTGTAAATTTTTGATGCAAACAATACAATATTGAAGGCTTCAATATTTATTACTGTGCGCAGATATTCCCACTCCGCAAGCACCAACCAACGACCTAAAAAATTACATAATTCAACATTTGCAAAACCTCACTGAAGAATTTCCGAGGTACTTTCCGGAGGACAAACAAGACGTTGCAGAATTGAAAAAGATAGTGCGCAATTGATTCACCATTATTATCAATGAACTACCAGACGAATTACAAGAGGAGGTGATCGATTTGAAAAATGACCGCACACTGAAGGACAAATACGATACAAGCGAACTAGAAGAATTCAGGATCAAAAGCGGGAAATTATTCACAAGGCTGCGAAACAATGCTATTCCATTTTTGGTGCTCTTTTCAACGACATATTTATGCGAACAAGGATTTTCGGCTCTTCTCCTCAAGCAGGGAGAAACAGACTTGACGCACTGAAGGCGCATTAAACATCTTACATTACTATAATAATATATATATATAATATTGTAACATAATGTAGCATAATGCAACAAATTCCGAAGTGTCTTTTCATTCTGGCATAATTTTGTTCCGAAGTGTCTTTTCATTCGAGGTTCGTGTCTGCAGTTAGTGTCCACAGTTCGTGTCCACGATAAGAGACGGTTAATGTCTAAGACAACGTCACGGATAAGAAAGAATTATAACCGCAAGAAATTATTGTCATCTTGGAATTATTACATCAGAATTTTCTTGTTCCAGTGGTCGAAGAATTTGCTAGAAGTTTCTGGCTATCAGAAATGCTGCTATATAAGGACAGATGGCGATCGAGGCAAGGCAGTGGGATTTGAACCGCACGAAGAGATTGGAAAAGTGATAATGGGCGAAGTAGTAATTTTGTGATAAATTGAAAGTTGAGAGTTAACAAGAAGAAGTAATTAGTTTGGATTTGTGAATTAAGTAATTGAAAGGAGATAAAGTGATAACAAGACGAAAGAGACCTTGTAAGGAAGGAGTTTGCGAAGAATAGTATAGTGTGAACTTGAATTGTTCTATAGACTAGAAAATAAAGAAATAATTTCACAGAATATCGTTTTATCTACTCGAGCCGTAGCTCGCATATTACAATATATATAAAAATGAATGTTTGTCTGTATGTCCTTTATAGAATCGTAAACTATGCATTTGATCATGTGATGATCTTTAGCAAAGTTGTTGTTCATGAGCCCACGAAGGTTTCTGAGTTGGTACGACCAATTTTCGACAGATGGCGCCACTGTCATTCCAATGAATTTCATATATTGCAGTGACAGTTCATGCTGATTTGAATTGAAATGAAAACAGCGAACGTATGATGACGTTTCGAGTTGTGGGTGACATAAGAATTTATGTAAATTGTGAAATTCATGTCCGGCTTACGTTGAACAGACAATATTGTCATTTTTCGAATAGTTTTGTGCATTTCATTGTGAGTTAAATTAATTTAGATAAATAATTCAATCGAATTGAATTTTCGTAGTTTCCGTGAGCTGATTTTATTCATTCTCTACAGTGAACTCACGAAGATCATCGAATGTGTATGTGAAGGATCTGACTGCTGATTGACGTTCCGAACGCATTTGCTGTGCAGTTTTTTTTTCGGATATCATCGTGAGTGGAATTAAAATCGATTTCAACAATTCTCGAATGCTGATTTTTTTCACTTCAAATTTTCCTCAGCGAATTGGTGATCACCGGCAATATTAACATTTCCATCCGTGTGTGAATAGCCAGTTCAATTGGATTGGATACATTATGAGATTCGGATTGCTGATTGACATCTAATAAATTCAAACGCATTTTTCACGTCATTCCCGTACAATTATGAATCCAAAGCGACAAGCAATTGGCCGATCTACACCTCAAGCACGGAAGAAAAGAGCATTACGAGCCTCAGAATCAGACGAGCAACGAGCATTAAGGCTGGAAAATCTTCGAGTACGTGCCGCTTAGAACCGTTCGTCTGAATCATCTGAACAACGAGAAGTGAGGTTAGAAACTGATCGAATACGTACTACTCATGCCCGTTCGTCTGAGACAACTGCACAACGGGAAAGAAGGCTGCAAAATGTTCGAATAAGCACCGCTCGATCAAGACGAACACTGCACGCTGATTTAAATCTTGGTGCATTCCATTATGACAGTAATAATGATACAGTCTTCATCCAAGTGTCGTCATTGGAAAAATGGATAAAATTTGCATGTATTGTAGTGCCCTCGAATTTAAGAACGAAACGCCAGAAATGTGCTGGGCCAGTGGAAAAGTTAAACTGCCAGAATTACATCCACCACCCGAACCACTATCAACGTTGCTATCAGGTGTTACACGTGAGTCGAAGCATTTCTCGAAAAACATCCGAAAATACCCATCATACGGCGTACCCATCATTCTTCTTCGAAACATCAATCCACCTCGACTTTGCAATGGAACCAGACTCTCAGTCAAGAAAATGATGAACAATGTTATCGAGGCAACAATTTTGACTGGAAAATTCAAAAGTGAAGACGTACTGTTGCCGCGTAACCCAATGATCCCCACAGATATGCCATTCGAATTCAAACGTTTGTAGTTTCCGGTGCGACTCGCTTTCGCAATGACTATCAACAAAGCACAAGGACAATCGTTGCAAGTGTGTGGATTAAATTTGGAGAATCCCTGCTTATCACAGGGGCAGCTCTATGTGGCCTGCTCACGAGTCGGAAAACCTTCTGATCTATTCGTTTACGCACAAGAAATATTGTGTATCCCACAGCACTTCAATAAATATCGAATTGAAACGAAACGCTACAATATCACAATTTTTACGAAATGAACAAAATCAATAAAATTACTCAAAATGAATTGAATATTTGTGTAATGTCTTTCCTTCAAATTTATTCTAGTTGGTGGTGTTGCAACGCGCGCAGGGTACAGCTAGTAAATAATAAATAAAAATACGTTTTTCAAAATCAATTTAACAAAGTGTATAAACAAACAAATTCGCCATGAGGGGAGCATGCTGTTGAAAAGGTTGGGAACCACTGTGTTAAGTAATGAACAAATGTCACACAGCGTGAAAGTCAAATGTGATTTGTAATGGCATGAAATTAGAATACAAATCTTTATAAACTGTTATTACGTATAAAACTTACGTAAATTAAATACCTTCTGCTTAAAAGCACAATTTTTTTCGACTGATCACTGATAGTGATCCCTCACCGATTATGAAAATTTTACTATCATTTGAAGTGGTTTTTAATGCTTCTTACAAAATGTGCCGTTCACAAGTTATAACCATTTAAAGTTGGCCAGAACTACCTTTAGAGTAAATTCTACTTGCACCTTTAAGTGTTAGTAATGGTTTACTAAAAAAATATCCGATTTCGCTATATTATGTTAAGACTACATCATCACCGGCTTTTTGAAAATGTTCGCCTTTACCTTGCCTATTTACATTAGGAAGCAAAATTGTCCGGATGTTTTGCATTTCTTTGGTTACTCGTATGTTATCAAAATCAGTAAGCCAATAGCAATTTAACAAATATTTTTGGTTGATTCATTCTATTGAAAGTTTATCTTAAAATTAAGTAACAAAAAAATAAACAAAAAAAAAAAATTCACTATTCGGACACTTTTGAACATTAGTGATTTTTTTAGTAATGGCTGTCTAATCGCCAACAATTTATAATATTTAGTACTTTGTCCAAAGTCCTTTATTTTTTAACACACTCTCAATTCTTTTAGGCGTACCTACTCTTCACCAATTTTTGTATGATTTCTCATTTCTCTTTGTATTCTTTCCCAGAGTTCGTCGATGGTTTTCGGTGGATTAGACTCCTTTTAACAACAGCCCATACATTTTCAATTGGGTTTTTTTTTAAAAAAAAAAAGGAAATTTCCAAATCCCGGAGCACCAGGCAGAAACTCCTCTTTGGTGTAGTGGTTGGAGAGACTTAGATTTTATTCGTTTCTCTTTTATGTTCGGGTGGCTGTGATTGCTGTCCCCCGTCCGAGCTCAAACCTGCACAGTTCGGGTCATAAGCGAACACACAATTGGGTTTAGATCCGGGCTCTGTGCAGGCCTTTGTATGAACTGAAAATTTTGATTTTGGAGTCAATTTTGAACAACTTTCGCTGTATGCTTCGGATCTACATTTTGCTGGAAGACGATTTCTTCAGTTGGATACTAGCCCTTACCAGATGTTTTGAACTAACATGTCCGCTGACAAAAAACCCCTGCAGAAAGTCAGTTCCGTGGTGGAACTCAGATCTGCAACGAATTCGTAAGGAAACCAGAAAACTTCTAAATAGGTCACTCAAGACAAATTCGGAGGTGGACTAGAACCTTTACCGATCGAAGCAAAGAGAATATAAGAGGTTAATTCGAACTTCGAAACGTACCCCGCATAGAGCTTTTTGTGGCAAGATCGAAACACTCGGTAGGCTAGTCAAAGTTCTTAAGAATCGAAAACCAATTAAGCCGGAATCACTTAGGAAACCTGATGGTACTTTCACTGAGTCGAAAGCGGATGCTTTCAGTCTTCTGCTGGAGACACACTTCCCAGGAAATCAGGTCACCATCGGTTCGCAAGCAGGTTCAACTAGTGAAGCTGTTAGCGGGCTGAGCCGAACAACTCGGTGCAGCAGGTATACTGCATTGGGCGTGGCGACGGATGTAGCATCTTTTGACAGCTTCAAGTCTCCTGGCATTGACGGAATATACCCAGCAATGCTGAAGCAAGGTATTAGTCAGTTGATGCCAACTCTGAAGAGAATTTTCACTGCTGGCTTGGCACTGGCAACCCCCTGGCAGAACAGTCAGAGTAGCTTTCATACCGAAAATCGGCAGAGATGACTACTCTCTCGCCAAGAGCTTCAAAATCTGGTCAGCAGAATAAAATGTGCACTTGACAGGAAAGAATACGCTATAGGCATTTTCATAGACATTGAGGGTGCCTTTGACAATGCGACTTTTGACAGCATGTGTAGCTCCGCCAGAAATCACGGCGTAGAAGAATCACTAGTGTTGTGGATCAAAGCAATGCTGGTGAACAGAACATCAACTGCAGATTGTGGCCAGTGTGTTATGGCAGGCGTAGATAAAGGCTGCCCACAAGCCGGTGTTCTGTCTCCACTGCTTTGGTGCATGCTGGTACACTCCCTGTTGAACACACTCAATAGTTCTAACGTCTACGCTCAAGCATATGCAGATGATGTCGCCATTCTGTCTGTCGGATCGACGAAACTTGTCCAGCTGAAAACTTCCAAAGCTCTGTCAGTCTTTCGACAATGCAAAGGTGTTTTCGGCAAGACATGGGGCTTGTCGCCAAGGAAAGTCCTTTGACAATAATAAGACCCTTCCTCTCATATGCGTCAGTTGTTTGGTAGAATAAGCTCTCACGTAAATACAATACTGCTGCTTCGCCGAACTCCAAAGAACGGTCTGTCTCGGCTGCTTGGGAGCTTTCCACAGTACGCCTGGCTCTGCTCTAGATGCCTTGACGAACCTCCCCCCCTTGATATTTATATCGTGGGGTATACACTCAGAGTCATCTTCCGTTTAAAAAGAAGTGGTTTCTGGCACGATTCGCACTGGAATTTTGATGACGTTGCGCGACGATTATCCTACGACCCCTATCTCACGGATATGCAATCTGATGCAATGACACCTGAATTACAGCTGCGGTGCAAATTTTAAGTCAACTTTCCTCATGTTCAGGATTGGTTTTGGCCGGAGTCTGAGCCAGGAAAGGAAAGTAGTCGCATTTTCACGGAAGGCTCTAAAACTGGACAGGGGTCTGGTGCTGGTGTTTTCGTGGAATGCGACAACATGAGAATTCACTTCTCATTGGGAAAACACACATCTGTCTTCCAGGCAGAAATATATGCTATCCTAATGGCAGCGGATTATATTGGTGAGAACAGGTGGAAGGGGCGAAGTATCTGCGTCTGTAGTGACAGTCAGGCTGCGCTTAAGGCCTTGCTCAATCCTTTAACCACTTCCAAAATAGTTCGAGAATGCAAAACATCCTTGAATTCGGTCGGAAGGCTGAACTCACTGAATCTTGTTTGGGTCTCAGAACACAAAGGTAAAATAGGAAATAAGATCTCTGATGAGCTTGTTAGACAAGGCTCAGAAGAGAATTTCTCTGGACCTGAACCCACGTTGGGTTTGCCAGCGTCCTCGGTTAGGGCTTCCATTGACGACTGGGTTTTCAGTGAACACAATCGTAGGTGGCATGACTCTCCAGGATGCAGGTAGACTAAACGAATGGTTCCCGTCGCCTGTAAGAAATCCGAGGCTTTATTGCTATCTATTTGCAGAAAAGACTGCGCGTTCTTACGGGCCACTTCACCTTTGCCAAACACCTCCATGTGCTAGGTTTGAGCGCTACCTCTGTCTGCGACTCCTGTGAAGAGGGCGATGACACTGCAGAACACTTCCTGTGATTGTCCTGCCTTTGCTCGGATCAGGTGCTGATGTGGTGAGTGCTGATGATCTAAGCTCTTCATCACTGAAGCGTCTACTCGTCCTTTTACAAAAGACGAAAAAACACATTAAAATGGGGTTCTTTGCCTGGTTGTACAATGGACCTGTTTTTGAATCTGAGTGCTCCAGTAGAATGTATCCGCCCCGACAAAAAAAAAAAAATTAAGTTTGAGCTGATGCAAGAATTGAAGCCGAACGACCATAGACAACGCCGTAGATCCGCTAATTGGGCGTTAGAAATGTTGGCCGGAGTTCCGGATTTTGGCCAAAAAATCACCTTCTCGGACGAGGTCCATTTTTGATTAAGCGGCTATGTCAACAAGCAAAATTGCCATTACTACAGCGACCACAATCCACAAGTGTTCAACCAAGCGTCAATACTTCCACAAAGATTGACTGTTTGGTGCGGTTTATGGCACGGCGGCATCATCGGACCTTATTTTTTTCGAAATGAGGAAGGAGACACCGTTACCGTCAATAGTCCTCGGTATAGAGCGATGTTAACCGACTTTCTGTGGCCAGAGCTCTACAACATCGATATATTCGAGTTGTGGTTCAAACAAAAGGCGCTACATGCCATACAAGCGACGCAATGCTCGAAGTGGTGAAGGAGATATTTGGCGACTGTGTCATCTCACTTCGAGCGTTCATCATTTGGCCACCGCGATCATGCGACTTGACACCCCTCGATTATTTTCTCTAGGGGTGTATCAATTCCTTAGTCTACACTAACAAGCCAACCACTTTGGACCAGCTCGAGGCCAACATTTGAGACGCTATTGCTGGAATAACGCCGCACATATTGGACCAAGTCATCAAAAATTAGACCGACCGCTTGAAGCACTGCCAGCGAATGGCCAAGGCGGCCATTTAAATGATGTTGGCGTAAATGTAGCTTCAAAATAAAGTCAGAATCAATTTGATGTCTTACACCATTGTTGTTTTATTTAAATTTCTTTTCCTATCGTTCTTATCTGGTCACCCTATACTTCTACTTTTTTTTTATACTTTTAGTAGTTTTTTGGTTGGAGGGTATTTTGGGCCATAACATCTGGGCAAGGATATAGCATTTGGTTTCTGTTATGAGACATAAAGGGTGGTCCCGCCAACTTTGGACATCAACATCTGGCATACTTCGGGTTCTTGACGAAGCTTCATCCCCCAGTGGAAAAGGGTTTATGCGTTAGTTAGAACTAGTCCAAGGGTGGTTTTAGTGGTTATTTTAAGTCTTAAATTAGCTTGGGTATAGTTTAGGGTTATTTAGGTTTGCAGTTGAGGGTACAAGAACTACCCCCATCCGACGAGCAACCTGAACCGAAGCTTCCTCCGTTGCCCTATCCTAACTCACAACAAACTATTAAAAATCACATCTGGCTTTAAGTAACAGTGCCATCAATATTAACAGATGCATTATCCGTTGATGACATACCCATAAGGTTTAATAACCAAATGTGAAGAGTATTCGAATTTAGTAGACCAAACCAAACTCAATTTCAGTTTAATTATTATGGCATTCAGTGCAAAACTTTATCAGTATCATCAGAAGTTATATGTAGTAGAGATTTGAATTGCAAGCTGACCATTTCACCACAAGGCATTGCAATGTTTCGCAGTTTCAGTGCATACAATTTTGTGTTTCTTATTCTTGTGCTAAGATTAAGCTTTAATGTATGCTTTGGGCTACTTAGCTTTAGAAGTACTTAGATTATTGATAATCTCCACTTATAGATGATATCCTGTGATGAGGATGATGAATCTGTACCAGAAGAAGACTCCACATTGGATAAGTGTAAATATCCTAGCAACAGCACGGTAAGTTTGGTTGTGTATGTTTTACAAAATCTCTTTTACAATTGTTTTTTTTTTTTTTTAAGAAAAAATTGTGTTGTGCTCAAGACATTCCGGAAATTGATAATGCTTACAGGAAGTGCATGGAGTTGTATCAAAAGAAAATGCCAGTGAAGAATGAACAAAATCCCACTAAATTTATTTCGGTAGATAGAAACATTTGGTTTGTAGTATTTCCAATCCTTGCTTAAGGTATTTACGGCATAAACTGTGATACTGAAGGATTTTGCCGCTACCATTTTATGATGCTCACTTATTTGATCAGGCCCTTACCTTTTGTGCTATTTCAGTGTGTAGTTGAATGCATTTACAAAGAAAAGAAATACATTGGTGAGGGCGATACTATCAACATGCAGATGGTAAAATCCGATGCCAAAGAACTGCACAAAGATGATGCAAGGGAGGAAAAATACATGATTGAAAAGTATCAATATTGCGAAGGACATGGTAAATTGTTCTATAGATACTTTAACCTCTGACCATCAACTAACAACATTATATTCATCTAGCTGCAAAGGAATGGGGTGAAAAGAAGAAACATCCAGCCGCAAGAATAGTATTCGATGGATCCTGTAAGCCATATTACATGTTTGTGTTGCAATGTGTAAAGGGTTATGGTATGGTTAGTTGCCCACATTTTAAATGGAAGAGTGCCAACGAGACTGTAGAGAAATGTGAAGAAATGAAAGAGAAGTGTGAGCAATTATAGCGTTAAAAAGAAATATATTTTAACATTTTTTTTCGTTGAATAAAATGCATAAATAGTGACTAGTTTATTTGTGTCACCATTTTGCACATTTGTTGCAGTAAGAAATACGGTCAGAGTTTTTCTTTCTTCGATATGACGTAAAATGTCAAGTTTTCTCGAAAAAAAATGCATTAACACGAAAGATAAGCGTTTCTTAAGTTCTACATACTGGCAATTCCAGAAGTACGAGAAATTTAAGTGTGGTACATACTCGTACTAGTATCCTGATCATAACTACTTCCGCTACTTAGACAACTGTCCCCAAACCTCCTTAGTCCCAATTGATATAACCTCGGCGTCGTTAGTAGATAAGATCAATAAACTAAAGGGCGAATACTCCCCCGGCCCTGATGGCTTGCCCAATATAGTTCTGAAAAAAATGCGTGAACTACTTAGTCCAACCCCTTACTACTCTATTCCAACTATCTATTTCGCAGGGAGTTTTCCCTGAAATCTGGAAAAACTCATACATGATCTTAACTCATAAAAAAGGTTGTAAAAGTGAAATATCCAACTACCGGCCCATCGCCAAACTATCCTACATACCTAAGCTCTTTGAAAGCATTGTTTATGACACAATGTTTTTTCACTGTAAGACTATCCTTTCACCGAACCAGCATGAATTCTTTAAGGGCAGATCAACAACCACCAACCTTTTGGAAGATGGTAATGAAGTCGATGTAGTTGCCACCGACTTTAGCAAAGCCTTCGACAAAATTTCGCATGCAATTATTCTTCTCAAACTTAACGCTCTTGGTTTTCAATCGGGGTTTATCTCATGGATCAAATCTTACTTAGAAAAACGCCAATAAAACGTCCTCTTCAGATCTTCAATTTCTGATCCTATTAAAGCCACATCGGGAGTCCCTCAAGGCAGCCATCTTGGTCCAATGATCTTCCTTTTGACAATTAACGATGTCGATTGTATCATCAATGACTCACTATATATGCGGATGATATGAAAATCTTCAGAACCATATCGTCTCGTGCAGACTCTCTTTCACTGCAAGATGATTTGAATCGATTCTCAGTCTGGTGCCATAGAAATTTTTTAGAGCTTAACATCAGCAAGTGCCAAGCTATTACATATTCTTGTAAACGTATCCGACCGTCCCCCAGAGTCTATTCCATTAGCGGAGAGCCTATACCCTCTGTCTCTTCACTACGCGATTTGGGTGTTATCTGTGATAGGGAACTCAACTTCCGTTTTCATATTGATAACATTATCAAAAGAGCAAACTCAGCGCTCGGTTTCATTAAACGATGGTCTAAGGAATTCTCAAATCCTTATACATCACATTCGTCAGACCCCTCCTTGAATATGCTTGCCAGGTATGGTCACCGTACTACGAAATCCATATCTTGCGAATCGAAGCTATCCAGCGTAGGTTCATCCGCTTTGCCTTACGTGGTCTTGCTTGGACTGATAGTTACAATTTGCCCTCCTACGCTGACCGTTTGAAACTAATCAATTTACAGCCTCTCGATAAACGTCGAGAAGTTTGCTGACATCTTGTTTATCCATCAGTTATTAGCCGGTAACATTGATTCCCCCGCGCTGCTGCATATGATTTCTTTCAACACCAACCCACGTAACCTCAAGTCCTCACCCCTCTTCCATCTTATTCCTCATCGCACCAATTATGAATACCATGAACCGTTTTTGACTTTCACAATAACAGAGCCTCCCTGAGAAACACCCTTTATTCCATTAATTCTTCCTCATAAGTCCAGTTCTAGTTTAGTTATTTTTAGTTTTAAGTTTAGCTTTAAGTTTTTGCTTGTATTAAGCTCAAATAAATAGTATTGTAGAATAATAATAACTATGCTCCCTAAAAATATAATGCAACAAATTCCGAAGTGACTTTTCATTCTGGCAGAATTTTGGTTCGAACTGTCCTTTCATTCGAGGTTCGTGTCTGGGACGAAGTCTCCACAGCTCATGTCAACGAAAGAGACGGATAATATCAGGGATAAAAGGGAATTATAACTGCAAGAATTATTACATCAGAATTTCTCTTGTTCCAGTGGTCGAAGAATTTGCTAAAAGTTTCTGGCTATCAGAAACTTCTGCTATATAAGGACAGATGGCGATTGAGAAAGGAGCAGTAGTTTCTAAACTGTGGCAAGGAGATTAGAAAAGTGATAATGGGCGAAGTTGTAATTTTGTGATAAATTGAAAGTTGAGATTTAACAAGAAGAAGTAATTAGTTTGGATTTGTGAATTAAGTAATCGAAAGGAGATAAAGTAATTTGAGAGGACAGAGACCTTGTAAGAAAAGAATTGCGAAGAATAGTATAGTGTGAACCTGAATTGTTCTATAGACTAGAAAATAAAGAAATAAATTTCACAGAATATTGTTTTATCTACTCGAGCCGTAGCTCGCATATTACAGTATACTTAAAAATCCAAGAGAACACAAAATATAAAAATAAAAGTTTTCTCTCGGTCCCACCCCTCGTGGACGTCTGACAAACATCCGAGATTAAAATTGCCATGGAAAGCTTCCCTCCATCGAAAAAATTGTCCTTCGGAAACTCCATAAAACTTTAGATTTCAACCATTCGTGAGGCACACAGTACTAGTGGCTACGAGAAGCATTGAGCTGTTAGCGCATGTAGTCAAATAATGAAACAAAGCGGATTTTATTGAAATACTTTTATTTTTATTTAAATTATTACTAGCTGCGTTGCAATGCAGTGTAATGCCCGAGCCGAAAGAAGTGTGCGGAAGAAGTGAAGTCGATGCTTTTAGTTGATGCTATCGCGTACCTCTGGTCATCTAGGGATGTACGTGATGGACAATGCTGAGTCGACTTTGTGTATATGATTTCAGTGCACATGCTGGATGTTTGCTCCACATTCCTGATCATGGTGTGGAGATCATCTTCGGTGCCAAGTTCTTGGTATTTGCTGATCTTAGCAAATACTATTGGTGTTCGGTACAGTGAGACTGTACAGAGTATTACGTATCACTATATACATACTTAAAACCAAGGACATTCAAGATCATTATCCTTAATCGTCCTACAATTTTTTAGAAATAAACTCACTCAACTGTAACTCTATACATTGACGTTCTTGTTACTTTGGAAACAATATTGGAGTGCAAAACTAATATTAGACATTCATTTAAGTCACAGTCCAAAATATATTTTCGACTCAACGTTCATCACGCCCGCGATATGCAATGAGTAAAACAAATAGATATAATACCCAGGTTCACTGGAAAATCGGAGGTAGGCTCTACGGATTCTGGGGAGAGCCAATTATTGCATTTAATAAATCCCTTTGAAAAAAATTCAAGTGTAACTCGGTTTATTTTTTTTATTTAGCGTATGGCAAGATACATTATTACAAAACTTACATAAATATCAAGTATTACATATACACAATTATAGACAATAAGTTATAAATATTGCACATTGACTCAAAATTGAATGTCGAGGTTCTGTAGCCATTGGATAGCAGCGGGAGAGGCAGTGATGAAGTCGGTTGGTTCGCCGTGATACTTTTTAAGTATTAGTAATTATAAAGTATTAAGGAAAAGTCATAAATTAAGGAAAAGCCAGAATTTTCAGGAGCGCAAACATATGCTCAAGCCGCATCACAAGTACATAAACAGAGCGGTGTTACGGCAGACAAAATCTTCCAAGTTTTCTCTATAATTCTCGTGAAACTTGAGGAGCAAATCAAAATAAACGGCGTCATATCTGACAAATTGAGCAAGCTTGAGTTAAAGCCTCGCAATAAAATAACTCCCACATGAATATGAAACGGTTACTACAAATTTTAACGCAAACGGGGTCCAACAAAAAATCACCGAACTATGCTTGATCTCTGAAACCCACCCTACAAAGGAAACTCAAGTAAAAATAAGACGATTTCGTGCGTATCACGCATACCATCCTTCCGAAAGAGCCAGGGGTGGATCCTCCTTATTCATAAAAGACTGCATTAACCACTCCATGAATACTACAACTGAACTCAAAACAACGCAAGCAACTTCAGTTCGTGTTAAAAACAAGAACTTATAAAGGGTAGTTAAGTTTTAAGGGCCGATGTTGATTTTGAATAAAACACAAATTATTTAGGAAATTACTGTCATTTCTTTTTATTATGATAATATTGGTATGGTTCAATTATGTATGGAACAAAATATCGGCCAAATGGCCGCCGCGACATCGGCGGCACACCTTCATCCGATGGTCCAAATTTTCGATGACGCTGAGGCATAATTGAGGTTCTGTGCCGAATTATCTCATTTTTTAGCTCTTGAATTGTTGCTGGCTTATCGACGTACACCTTTTCTTTCAAATAACCCCAAAGAAAGAAGTCCAACGGTGTCAAATCACATGATCTTAGCTGCCAATTGACATCGCCACCACGTGAGATAACACGGCCATTGAATTTGTCGCGCAAAAGAGCCATTGTTTCGTTAGCTGTGTGGCAAGTGGCACCATCCTGTTGAAACCATATATCGTCTACATCCATATCTTCCAATTCGGGCCATAAAAAGTTCGTTATCATCTCACGATAGTGAACACCATTCACAGTAACTGCCTGACCGGCCTCATTTTGGAAAAAATACGGCCCGATGATGCCGCCAAACAGTCATTCTTTGTGGGTGCATTGGTTTTTCGACAATCACTCTTGGATTATCATTCGCCCAAATGCGGCAATTCTGCTTATTGACGAATCCACTGAGGTGAAAATGTGCCTCATCACTGAAGATGATTTTCTTCCAAAATTGATCATCCACTGTTGCCATTTCTTGCCACCATTGTGACCATTGACGACGCTTGAAATGGTCAAGAGGCTTTAGTTCTTGAGTCAATTGCACCTTGTGAGCGCGTAAATGCAAGTCTTTATGCATAATGTTCATCAACGACGAGCGTGAGAGGTGCAATTGTTGGGCACGACGACGAGTTGAGGTGGACGGCTCTACAGCCACACTATCGCGAACAGCAGCAATATTTTCTGCAGTACGAGCTGTACGAGCATGCACTGGTGTTTTCACATCTCCTACAGACCGAGATGTGATGCCCTTAAAATTTAACCACCCTTTATTTCAACATCGCGTCCATGTCACTTTACCTCGCTTGGAACGAACTTCATTATTGGTGGTGATTTTAATGCAAAACACACCTTTTGGGGTTCGAGATACAATTCACCGAAAGGCAAACTTCTGTACGAAATCGGTATGCAATTTGGGATTGATTTCTATTCGTCAGGGAAACCATCATATTAGCCCTCCGATGCAGCAAAAACACTTGAACTAATAGACTTCTTCGTAACAAAAGGAGTGTCTGCTAATTTTGTGAGAGTAGAGGAAAGCTTTGATCTCTCCTCAGATCCCTCACCGGTAATTTTGACAATAAGTGACCGGCTAATGAAAGTGGAAGGTGCACCTAGATAAACCAACAATAACTGGGATGGATTTAGAAATGATTGCGAAAAGAATATTAACTTAAATGCGTTGCTAAAAACACCACTCGAGATAGAAGTAGAACTTGGTAAATTTATTGAAGCTATTCAGATTCCCATATGGAAAAATACTCCCTTAAGGAGAAAAGTAACCAAAAGCAATGAAGCTAATTATCTGCCGGAAATAAAAGAACTTATTCGTGAAAAGAGGAGAACACGCAAAATATAGCAACAAACCAGCGCCTTCCAACACGTTTAAATTCAGCTGCCTACTTTTTAACGGTTGACATGGAAGGAGCAGAGTCTCTGTAAACTTTTGTCAACTTTGGATGAATTTCCTTAGGGGTTAACCCATCCAAAATGAAGAATTTTATCACCGCACGATATTCAAGTTTATACATTTTAACGAAAAAAATTGGTGTAAAGAAACTACTTGAGAGAACAATTTGAAACTTGTCATACGAACTAATGAGAAGTGCACCCAGGCAGGAAATATAAATTTTTGTTGATTGGAACGCCATCTCTGTATCTCTGCGGCCGAAAACTTTTCACCTTGCCCTCGTATATGGATGTAGGCCCGAATTCAACCGCACAATAAGTCTGGTTGACTCTCTGGCGATGCCCAATTCAGCTGATCGTCGCCGCATGGACATTTCTGGGTCTTCTTCATCGAAGAAGACACAGAAATGTTGATTCCCATCTCTGTCTGATTGGTGGCTTAGGGTCCAAAAGAATGTACTCACGCTCAAACTTTTCCACGGTGCGACGAATTGCCTGCGCACTGAAGCCATGATGACAACCGACCTCACGACGAAATTCACGTTGCGTATTTACAACTGAGCCAGAATTTCGATAATATTTTTTAATAATTTCCACACATTCAGGAAGCGTCAAACGACACACGATAAAATGGGAAACCTTATTGAATATTTTGACAGATGGCTGTCATTGGTAGCTTCGACAGCTGTTGAAATATAATAATTGGAAAAACTATAATTGTAAATTAGTTTGACGACTAGGTGCTATAATTGGAAGGATGACATTAAATCATGCCTTCTCCGGGTGTTTTTAGTGGATTAAAGTTCCACGCTATCGCAAAGCTCTCATGCGATGTCTTTTGATGATTTTCATCCAGCTACACGCAAAAAAAAAAAAAAAAATCGTAAAAAATCGAAAACCCACACGGGGGCAGATGTATTCTGGACAGCGTAGCTTTTACAAATGTCAAGCTACGATGCTAAAATTTGAAGAGAATGTTAATGATAGATCTGTCAACCTAGAAAAAAATCGAATTAGATGACTGAAAGCGGCACATGGTAGACATTCCTGAAACTTTTTGATCAAGGTAATAGGTTGCGCATATGGATTTGTCTCTCGTTTAGACTTAATGGCGGATATAAATTGGGATTTGAACTTGCTTAGAAATTTGTTTGGTGATTATACGTTGTTTATTAGTTTTAAAACAATCATAACCTCCGCGTAAATTCGTCTCCTTCTGTTACTGTGCCCATTTGTCGCATCACGGGGTTTCGAAATGTTATATAGTAACTTCTAGTCGTCTTTTCATAGTTTCTTTCCCCACTCATAATCTATGAATGACAGTACCCCATGTCAGTTATTCTCGGCAGCCTTATAGTTATATGTAAGCTTCCATTCAACGCTAACATTAATGTTACAGAATACGAGGCTGGGTCAATAAGTCCCTGAAAATTAACACAAATTGTGTCGTCACCTTAAATTTAATTCTTTTTTGTCAAGAATCGTCTTTCAAAAGAACGCACCCAAATTTTCAGACAGATCTGTCAAATAGTTTTGTTGTGGCAGCCATTTTATATAGACGCCTACTAGCATTTTCGTTAAAATGGAAAAAAGTGAATTTCGAGTGCTCATTAAACACTATTTTTTGCGAGAAAAAACTATCACGCAAACCAAACAAAAGATTGGCAAATATTATGGGGACTCTTCATCATCGATTGGAACCATTCAACACTGGTTTACTCAATTTCGGTGCAGTCGTTCAAGCACAAGTGACGCCGAACGTTCTGGTCGCCCAATTGAGGTCACCACACCAGAAATGGTCGACAAAATCCATGGTTTGATAATGGACGATCGGCGAGTGAAAGTGCGCGAGCTTGAAGAGGCCACAGGCTTATCACATGGCTCAGTGATTTCGATTTTAAATAAATTTTTGGACATGGAAAAGCTTTCCGCAAGATGGGTGCCGCGTTTGCTCACAATCGACAACAAACACATTCGTTTGACAACTTCAAAGGTGTGGTTGGCGATGTTCCAGAAAAATTCGGCTGAGTTTTTGTGCTGTTTCGTAACCGTGGATGAAACCTGGATTCATCACAACACACCAGAAACCAAGGAACAGTCAAAACAATGGACTTCTCCTGGTGAATCGAAGCCGAAGAAGGCCAAGGCTGGTTTGTCAGCAAACAAGGTCATGGCGACAGTTTTTTGGGATGCGCGCGGTGTTATTCACATCGATTACCTTGAAAAGGGTAAAACGATCACCGGCGCATATTACGCAGAGCTGCTG
Organism: Pocota personata; assembly: GCA_963082735.1. Taxonomy (NCBI): domain Eukaryota; kingdom Metazoa; phylum Arthropoda; class Insecta; order Diptera; family Syrphidae; genus Pocota; species Pocota personata. The sequence continues at coordinate 188,680,919 of OY720430.1, forward strand.
GATCAATTCCCAGCCGATCTGAAGCAAAAACGGCCGTATTTGGCGAAGAAAAAAGTCCTTTTTAACAGGACAACGCACCGGCGCACAAGCCTGCAGTCGCAATGGCAAAATTGCATGAGTTAGGCTACGAACTCCTCCCTCATCCAGCATATTCGCGAGATTTAACCCCCTGCGACCATTTCTTGTTTCCAAACATGAAGAAATGGTTCGGAGAGCTGTTTTTTGTTGAACCCATTTGTTTTATAACTTGTGTCGTCCGATTTAACTTGGTACTTACAATCCTTTACTTTAGATAGCGCAACAGTCCGGGCCTCAACCAGCAAGAGTATCCAGACAACTCGATTTTGCCCCAGCCGCCTCCAGTTTTACACACGAAGTTGGTTGAGGTTCCTTTCCAATTGTTTGCGCCACGACGTCCCTCTAGGGTGAATTCGAAGACTTTTTGCATGCCAAAATATATGTCAATATAGGTACAACCGGTATAGCTCTCTGTTGTATCCTTCATTCTCCTTAGATACAAATGGGACCAAAAATAACTCGAAAAATGTTTCGATCAAGATCAGCATCTGTCTTTAATAATGTCCATAAAGGCACCTTAGTTGTTCATGAGAGGGCTTTCCAACTCAGTAGCCTTCTTAGCCCAAAAAAACAGTAGTTGGCCATCTATGGTGGACTTCTATCTTCATCTCAGCTGCCGTTAATTTACCTGCATACTTTTTGTACATTGTCCAGCATTGTATGTGAGCGCCGGACGTACAACAGCGGTGTAGAGCCTTCCTTTCAGCTTCGGGGGCATTTTTTAATCACAGAAGATAGCTGTGATTGTGATTGATGTCATCATCACAAGTTGCTTCGCCATTGATCATAGATCCCAGATATTTGAACTTTTTGTACTTGGGAAGCACTTTTCCATTCAAGTAAATATCTGGAATAGGCAGGTGTGAATCAAACAACCGACAGCACAGATACCCTGTCTTTTTTTTAACTAATACGGTACCCATTTCCCTCCAAAACATCCACCAATACATCAAGTGCTCGTTGCAGGGATAGCACTTACGATAGCTCCATCGTCAGCAAAGAATAACTGATGCACTTTGGGGTCCATCACTTTTCCTTCAAGCGGATAATCCAGAACTGCAATAAATACCAAAGGACTGAGGACGCTTCCCTGGTGTAGACCGACTTTGATTGGGAACTCTTCGGTGACTCCTGCGGAACACCTCCCTCATTCATGTCCATGATCATGCTCACGTAGGTTTCTGGAACTCCTCGTTGTCTTAGTGCCATGCATAAGAGATCTCTTGGTTGTCTATCAAAGGCTTTTTTTCAAAATCAACCAACATCATATGGAAGTCCTTTAAAGAATCACGATGTTTTTCCATTATGATCTTTATACTTTCGATTGCATTTGTTGTTGATTTACCCGAGAAAAACCCGCACTGGTCGTCAGATCTTCATGGTGTGTGACATCAGCTTGACAGAACGGTAGTTATCGCAGTTGCGCATATCGTCCTTTCCTTTGTGCAAAGGAAGAAGCTAATTTTCCCTCCACTGATTAGTCATTGGATCACTGCTCATAAGCTTGGAGATAAGAATCATGAACCATCTTGACCCGATGTCTTCCATCTTTTTCCAGTACTCAGAGGGTACCTCGTCTAGCCCAACCGCTTTTCTTTTTTTGGAGTATTTTACCGCATTCCTAACTTCTTCGACAGTAATGACGGATACTTCGTCAGGGTTAGGAGCGGCTCTTGGAAAATATACCCGGGGAAACTGTTCGTTCAGAAGTCTTGAGACAGGACAGATTCCATCATCGTCGATCCTGAGCATGCTGCTTCCAATTTTCTAGACCAAGCATTCTGCCATCCGCAATCGATCAAGGTTCAGTCTTCCTTGTCGTCTCGAACCTGGGTTGAGATTCGAAGATCCTCTTGGCTAGAGCATTGTTTTCTATTCGCTTAATGTGTGAGACAATATAGCCGTCGTATTTTGAGTTTTTAGACTACATTCACATCTTGAGTAGAGTTCGCGGTTGAATCTTTTCCTCCATTCCTCCATTCCTCCATTCGCCCTCCTTGTTCGACGAAGAATTTTTCACTAGAAACTTCCCAAAACCTACTCTACTTTCCTGCTTATCATCCAGTAAACGTTTCCATATAACAGAACGGTCAAGATTAGAGTCCTATAGAGCATGCATTTTGTCTCTCGAGAAAGGAGTTTTGACCCCATTTGTTTCACCAGACCGAAGTAGCTATGGTGGTCCAAGGGTGAGTGTTCGTCGAATCTCCACTAGGTCGTCATACGTGGAGTTGATGACGACTCCGAGGTAGATGAGCTCCTTAACTACTTCGATGTTGTAGCTATCAACAGTGACATTTAGTCAAAGGCAGTGGACCGATGGTACTTTGTTCATTGACAGCATATACTCGTACACCAGTCGTCGATGATATTTCAGCTAATAACCGTCTGTGTTAACAGCAGCTTTGTTCAAACTTTACTTGACTTTATGTAGCTATGTACAACTATTCTACTATAGTGTCTATCTGCGTATAGCATACCTAAAAAAATGTATCTATCGGAAAGAATTCTTCACTATTTATGCATTTTATTCAACAAAGAAAATGCTGAAATCATTATATTTCAGTATTTGCCATTAACCCTGCAATTTTTCACATTTTTCTTTCAATTCTTCACATATTTCCACATTGTCCTTCTGACCCTTCCATTTGAAATATGGACAACTAATCTTACCATACTCCATTACACACATAAACACAAACATGTAATATGGCTTACAGGATCCGGTAAAGATCACTTTTGCGGCCGGGTTCTTCTTCAGCTTGCCCCATTCGTTTGCAGCTAAATTAATGTATAGTAGTATCGTTAGGTGGTGGCTGGAACTCAAAGAATCTATGTGCATCAAAATTTACCATGTTTTTCACAATGTTGGTACATTTCAATCATGTATTCTTTCTCCTCTGGGTTATCTTTGTGTAGTTTGTTGGCATCGGATTTAACCATTTTCATGTTGAGAGTATCGCCCTTACCAATGTATTTCTTTGCCTTGTAAATGCATTCAACTAGACACTGAAATAACACAAAAGGTAAGTGAACATCATAATGTGATGTGAATGGATCTGAAATATAGTACCACAAACTAAATACGTCTACGTACCGACATAAATTTTACCAAAACAGTGGGATTTTTTTCGTTTTCACTTGGCATTTTCTTTTGATGTAATACAAAACATTTCATGACAGCATTATCAATATCCAGATTGCTTTTGCAACACTTTTCCCTCTAAAAAAAAATTCTCTATAAAATAAATTCTGCAATTGTACGCAATTAAACTTACAGTGTTGTCGTTAGGATGTCTACATTCGTCCAATTCAGAGTCACCTTCTTTTCTTTCGTTCACAATTTCCGCTTCATCAGATTCAGCTTCTGGTACAGCTTCTTCAGATTCCTCACCATCGTTACAGGATGTCAACTGTAAGTAGAGATTTTCAATCATTTAAAAGCAAGTGCTTCCGTAAACAAAGATCCTACTGCATACCCGTACATTAAAGCATAATCCTAGCACAAGAATAAGAAATATAAAATTATATGCACTGAAACTGCGAAACATTGCGATGCCTTTTGGTGAAATGGTCAGTTTGCAATTAAAATCTCTACTACATATAACCTCTGATGATACTGATAAGGTTTTGCACTAAATGCCATAATAATTAAATTCAAATTGAATTTGGTTCGGTCTACTAAATTTTAACGCTCTTGACATTTGGTCATTAAGCCTTATGGGTATGTCGTAAACTGTTAATGCTATTTTCAGTTAATGCTATTTTTAATGAAACGTAAAAGCCAGATGTGGTTTTTAATAATTTAAAACAAAGATTAAAATCTTCTTAAACAGTTACACGCTTAAATAATTGTATGCGAAACGCTGTCGTAAAGAGAGCTTAGGTACAAACTGGTATCTACTTTTTCTTGATGGAAACAGCATTATCATGACAGCGTTGTCAGTATTCAGATTGGCTTTGCAACGCTCTTAAAGGGTGTCCCAAAATCCATGCAAGAAGTAATTTTGATAGAGAATACAGGTTTTGTAAATGTTTTATTGATTATTTTATGATTTAGTCTGCAGTATAGTGTTATGTATAGAATAGCATATTGGGTAAATCGCCTCCACGGCTTTACTAGCAAACGTACGTACTCTTTTGTAGAAATTTTCCACGTTTTACATAAATGTGGCTGAATTTCGTTGATATAGCGCTCAATTTGCTTCTTCAAGGAGAGAGTGGGATTGCTGGCATAAACCTTGGACTTCAAAAAACCCCAAAGAAAAAAGTCCAACGGCGTTAAATCGCATGATCTAGGTGGCCAATTCTGATCACCAAAACGGGAAATTACACGACCAGAAAATAACTCATACGGGAATTGAATTGTTTCTCGGGCTGTATGGCATGTGGCACCATCTTGCACAATAAACTGGGTTATCATGTCGCGTTTGCGAGCACCATTAACTGTTATTGCCTGACTAGCAGCATTTTCAAACAAGAATGGACCGATGTGGCATCCAGCCCAAAATTCGCGCCAAACAGTGACACGTTGTGGATACATTTGTTCCTCAACAATCACTCGTGGATTTTCTGAACCACAATTTTGACAATTTTTACGATTAACAAAGCCATCAAGATGAAAATAAACCTCATCGCTGAAGATGATTTAGTTTCAAAAATCAGCATCAACTTGTTGTTGTTCCATAATCCATTCAATAAACTCTCTTCGCTGTGCGTGGTCAATAGACTTCAGTTCTTGAGTCAATTGCACTTTGAATGCATGAAGATGCAAATCTTTCGTGAGAATACGAATTCTGCATTTTCGGCTCTATGATTCCCTAAAAAAACCATTAATCACAGCTTTTAATGATGTCCATGCATATAGCTCTTTATCATTGAGTGTTTGGTCAAAAATTTGGTTTTTCATCAGAAGGCGTATTTGTGGTCCATTAAAAATACCTTCTTTTAGCTTTGCGTCACTTAATTTTGAAAAAAACAGACTTCAAATATAAAAATCCTTCGCCATCTTTATTCATTGCCTTCACAAAATCCTTCATTAACCCGAGCTTTATATGTAAGGGGGGTAAAATGACGTCTTCGGGTTTAATTAAGGGCATATATTTTATATTTGACTTCCCACAGACAAACTCCTTTTATTTGCATGTGTCTCTTTTAAAACAGTTAAATAAGCGATTGGTATTGACAGATACTTATTGCCATTATGAAGTAAAACTGCCTTTAAACTCGTCTTCGAACCATCAATAAATAAACGCCATTCATTTGTGTCATAGGGAATGTCTAAGTCGTCCATCAAAGATACGATGTTGTTACAAAAATATATGTTTTCTGCACTAGAGATAAATGCAGCCATTTCTTTACTTCGCTTTCGTTGTATGGATACTTTTGTATCCGGTGCCAACAAGTTCCATTCCTGTAGTCCAAGTAATTTGGCGTGTCTAACGGACAAATTCAAATCCCGTATCAAATCATTTAATTCCTGTTGTTGAATGAGATGCGGTTTGCGTGCATCTTTTGAAGAGGGTAAAAACTCTGGATCTTGATTGTCAACTTCCATGTCTTTGCCATCGTTATTTTCATCGCTCGGTATACTCATGTCTAACTGTTCAGTTGGGCTTTTCTCAGGAGGCAAAGGAGTAGGCATGTCTTCACTGTAAGGTATTGGTTTCGATACCGAATTCACAGTCGGGTACTCGATATTATGCTTAATTTTCTTCGAAAAACCTCGAATATCAGTCAGGCAGAAGTAGCAATCGTTGTAGTGGTTACTAAGTTCGCGCCACAATGTCGGTATTGCAAATGGCATAGATGTTTTGTTTCCATTCAACCAAGACAACAGGAGAGTAGCATAACATGATACACAAAATAGTTGTGGAATCCACGTCCGAAATATAAAAAATACGCATTCCTTACTTTTTCAGATATTTTTTTTCCTTGAGACTTAAGAATGTATTGTCCACACACCTAACAGAACTTTTTTGGCGAATTTTTGCATTGACGGCGAGTGCTTTTTACAGTATTCATCTTGAATAGTCTAACACTCACAAATATATAGTTAATCACAAAGACACTACCGCGAAATGAGCCTATTTGCTCAAGAATAATTCAATTTAAATGTGGGCCAAATGAGGATCGCTTAAAAAACCGTTATCGGTGTGTACCTAAAAAACAAGACGTGGTAGAAACAAAAGACATTCACCGTTTACATACTATAACTACGAGTAATAGATTACTATAACAGCAGTCAGTTTTTTGGGTACCGAATTCGTGTCACGCAGTGATAATTTTGGAAGGCTACCATTTAATCGACTAGCGGCATAAGTTTTTTCGACCAGCAAAATAAAACTATTTGATTAGTAATTTAATATTTTTTTTGGTCATCGGAAAAACCAGCAGAAAAAGTAAATGATTACCAAAAATAAATTATTTGATCAGCTGAATAAAACTTTTTGATCAGCAGAAAAACTAGAAAATCAGCAAACATGTTAATATATCATTTAAACAATTATTTTTTCTGCAAAATTTCAGTCATAAAGAGCCGAGAATTTCACAAAAATATGCAGTGAACAAAAAGAAAAAAAAAATGGTTGTAGTTTTAGGGGTTTTTGTAGCCCAAGAAAAAAAAAACTATTTGTCCACCCCATCATGTGATATGTCAAATAAAAGCTGGATTTACAAGGGGTCCAAATATATTAGAAATAATCGGATAATGATTGTTGAACAAATAAGCCCCCAGAAACCATCTCTAAAGGAATGAATTTAACTTCTTTTATTGCGGCAACTGCATATCTATGTACATATGTTTAGGACAAAAATACAGGCAGATAACAAAAAGTATTAGTTTTGATATCTGACTCTTCAATCATGTATACCTATAGATGTCTCCTTCTGTTTGAGGCACCCCTCTCAGTGTCAAATACGTGGGACTCGTGCTTGATAAGAAACTAAGTTGGAGGTTGGATATTAATGAGGAAATCAAAAAAGCTACAATAACCTTCTACTCGTGCAGTAGAATTTTAGGGAAAACCTGGAACCTGGGAACCTGGTGTATAAGGCTATAGTAAGAAATATAATGACTTACGGCAGCCTTGTTTGGTCATCTAATTGCCAACACGAAAGTACAAAGACTAGAATGAATTGGAACCACCAGTGCAATGAGAAGAACACCTACAGGCCATCTTCAATCTTCTTCCTCTAGACAACTTCATACGAGTATTGGCGGCTATTACTGCCCTAAGAATCAGCCAATCAGACAGCTGGAAACAAAATACAATGGATCACACTACGATCCTACAGAAATATCTCTAGGCAATCTACTACTGATTACACCATACCATACCTAGACTCTATAAGACCTTTCTCAATCGCATACCCAAACAGGGTTGAATGAAAAGCAGTTTACTCGTATTACCCAATACACAATCGACAGCGGTATACATCGATGGATCCAAAATCGAAACAGGCCGAGCCGCTAGGTATATCAAAGCCAGTCCTACTTCCGAACCGCAGTAGTGTTTTCCAGACAAACGTCTCAGTAGTGACAATAGCCGCCCATAAGACTGCGATGAGGGCAATACTACAAGAAGATATCACCTTTTTCATCCACAGCCAGGTAGCAATAAAATCGATTACTGCTAAAGTGATGCCGAGAAGAGCTCAACGTTTTTGGAACACAGCTCTACTGGGTATTTGGACAGACATACCAAGGAATGACAAAGCAGACGAATTAGTAAGAAGAGGTACGCCATTAAGCCCTAACCAATCTGATCCCTCGATGAACATCCCGCTTTGCACACTAAAGCTCGAAGCAGAGAATAAAACTCTAACAGAGGCAAACAACAGGTGGATCCCTCTAGACACTTGTGTCACCGCTAGGAAGCTATGGTCCCTATGCGACAAAGCCAGGACTGACAGACTTATGCAAATGAAAAGAAAATCCCTTTCTACCTTTATAGGAGTGATTACGAGGAATAATACTCTGTGGTATCTAATGAAAATCTACGTACAACGATGAAGACCTATGTAGGGATTGCGGTGATGAGGAAGTTTATGAGTATACAACCCACTTCCTTTGCCACTGCCCAGGCCTCAATTAAGTATTAAGTATTATTTTTATTTAAAGAATCTTTTACATTGGATATTATTTAGTGTTTTAAGGGTGCAGACATTGTAATAGGTATGCAGGTCATAACCCAGAATCCTATTAGTGAATCCAGAAATATGATCAAATCGTTCAAAATTGTGAACGTAACGCGTAATGCTATTAAAGGCCACTGTGAGATTCCTTCGTATTTCTGAATTATGGCAACAAAAAATTTAACATCCGTAGGTGGTGATTGACAAAATTAAAGTTTTTGCCAAGCTAAGCCTAATATGCTGAGGTATAAAGTGCTTTGTCAGTGAGAGGGCACCGAAACATCCGTATATTTTGCCAATAACTATCTGAATACGAGTATGTTGGTCCCATGTGAGTATCGAACTTAACCAAATACCTAGATTTTTCGCATTTCGACATATTCCAGAACAGTGTTACCTAGATATAAAGCTGAGAAATAGCTACTGTCAAGCTTGTTTTTGCAAACTATTAAACATTTTAACTTCGTTGGATATAGTTGTAGGTGATTTTTTGCGGACTAGTGCTAGATTTGCTTGAGGTCGTTATTAAGTTTTTCTGCTCCATCTTCTAACATTTCCAGCTTGCAGCTCAACCGAATCTGCAGATTGTCAACATATAAATGTATTGATTAGTGTTGAATGACTTGCGGGGGATCATTAATAAATATGACAAAAAGCAATGGCCCGACAACTGATCCCTGTGGTACTCCTGACATTAGCTATAAGTACCGGGAGGTGTTTGCACCAACCGATACGGCTTGACTTCTGTCACTTAAATATGGAAGTTAGCTGCGGAGTTACTAAAATCGAAATTCCGCTTCAGTTTTAAATGGATTTGAAGAGCATAATAAAGGATATTAAATCGTTATCCATCTCACTTTTCATACCATCTACTATTTTTAAAATAGCAGAGACATAACTATGGTCTTCCCTGAAACCTGACTGTTGGACATTCAATAGTTTTAGCAAAATTTGTCATTTGCTTATTAAGAAGTTTTTCGAAGACTTTGGATAAAAACGAGAGAATAGAAGTAGGTCGAAACTCGGGTGGTGGCAAACGGGTAGCAGGCTTTTTTTTACTATAGATTTAACCTCAGCAACCTTCCAAGAAGGAGGAAAAGACGATGTCATGATGATTGTGTTAAAAATGTGTATACGAGTAGATTCTTCCTACCCAGAAGAAGAATTATTTTAATAAAAAAGTGTGGATGTATACCTTCAAGGCTCATAGCTTCAGGCTTAATTTGTAGTAGGGCGCTCAAAATGTGGTATCGAACTGGAAGCAATCATTACTTTCAAGATTAACGAGAAAGTCAAACATACAGGGTTCGCCAACTTTAAATTTTGGCGAATTCAGAATTTAAGAAGTCAGGGTTTATATTTTCAGGGATAATCACCTTTTGTCGACCAACACCAAGCTCTCTGATATTTTTCCACAAAGTTTTCATGGGTAGAATTTTATTAAGTTGCTTTGCATACTCGTACACCCTCTTCTTAACTTCCCTTATTTTCATAGAAACACTGTTTCATAAAGCCCGGAAAAGTGCATGAGTCTCAGGGAGTTTAAAACGTTTCCACCGTTTGTAAGCCAGGTTTCGTTGTTTTATGGCTTCTTGTATTTCAGGTGTAAACCATGTGACAGTATTTATTCGAAAATGTTTTGTTTTTACCGGAACGTGTGTACTATAGAGATGACGTGTGGCATTTTGCAAGAAATTAATTTGATCACTAGTAAAAGTCACAAAATAAACATCTCTTCCAAATGATTTAAGTTGATTCCCCTAAAATCTCTATATCTATGCACAGAGGGTGTTGTTTGTGGTAGAGGGTGTTTGAAAGTCGCAAAGATCAAGTCGTGTTTTGAGAACGTGGACGCTGACAACTGAGTGTATAGAAGGGTGTTTTCGAAGTTACTTGTAAGAAAAATGTCCAACAGGGTTGATGAAGTACTTGTGAAATGCGTCGGACTAGTAGTGTTGATAGACCCTAGGCCAAGAGTTCTGATTTTGTTAGTAAATAACTGTGAAGTATTTTCAAGCAGGTCGCAGTTAAAGTCTCCGCACAGGATGATGTCTATCATCAAAGAAATGATAGACATCGGATGACACTTCTTGACATGGTGAATGACATCTTGAACTTCATCAAATCCATAGAATGGTTTGTATCATAAAGAACAAAATTAAATCCTTCATTTCGCTATTTGTATCTGAATGTAAAAAAATCACGTATACGCCCTCAGCAACGCACTGAAATTTGCTTTAATAACCATAATGACAAGAAATTTTTAAAAAATTAAATGAATGAGTTAATATCCGCTAATAACATCAACTTAATTTAAAAGGGTAAAATTTCCGGCCAATAAGCTACAAAAATCACCACATCAATGGCATGTATCTGGGTCATATAAAAGCCCTGATGATACACTTGTATGCTCTATCAAGCAATCTTCAGTGGTAAAAATGTTGGGAAAACATTACGTTCTGCTTATTCTGGTTATATCCCTCATTGGATGCATCTCTAGTGAGGAGCCGAATTGCGATCATTCCGGTGCCGGAGTAATGAAGGTGAAAAGTAGAAATAAGTTTTCTCGCAATTAAGTTGTATGACGTGTTTTTTTAAATTCTAGCAAATCTACCACTGCTGTAAACATCCTGATGGTCACAATGAAATAGCGGAAAGATGTTCCAATGCAACAGGCTTTAAGTTGCCCAGCGCTACTGATGAGTCAATGTTGGATATAACTCCAGCGAATGCGATCAAAGGAAGTGTAAGTGTAGATCTGTTTCCCAAAAAATGTTCACCTTTTGACCGAGCGGAGTGTGTGCTTTTAGTGCTTTTCAGAATGTGTCTTCAATGCAAGTAAATTCATCAATAATGGAACAGTCGATATAAATTCCATTCGTCTAGCCCTTCAAAGTGACCAATCCGGAGATCAGGAGTATATAAAGGAAATGATAGCTGCTTTTGATCAGTGTCACTCAGCAGGTAGATTTAATGCCTTCATAATCCCTTTCAAGTGATTCTCAACATTCTTCTACTATAGCTGAGGAAAAGAAAGCGGCACTAATGAAGTCCAGTTTTGTAACTCAACATCTTAAGGATAGATGTGATCCAATGCCTGGTGTCATCTTATCGTGTGCTATTCTGAAATTTTTCAAAAACTGTCCAAGCTCTCGTTGGACTGATAATCAACAGTGTAACGATGCCAAGGCATTCATTAATAGTTGTGAAAAGAAATTTGGTTAAGTCTGTCTGTGATGGAGTTTGACAGAGTATAAATTCAAGAATAAATCCGTCAACAGGACAGTAGTGCAATTATTGATTAGTCTATTTCTCTAGATGCAGTATTTTAATTTTGGCTTTGAGAAATAAATCCCAAAGATAAAAAGAAATCCGTCGAGCTCTGGTCGAACCTTCTGCCTTTAGTTTGGTGTACTGTTATTTTGGCTTTAACTTTATCTCTTCACTTCAGGTCACAATACTCTTTATGTCCTTAATTGCCTTAATATGTTTAGTATAGATATACTCCACATATTTTGATAAAATTAGCTTTGTAAAATCGACATGACGTCTAAGTAGTCAAGTTTAAAAGTTACACCAGACAACAACAAAAAAAAAAGTCGTACCTAAAGGCCGTGATTGCATTATAAAGGGTATCCCAAAATTCACGCAAGAATTAATTTTAAAAGAAAACACAGGTTTTTAATTAAAAATTGTAAATGATTCATAAAGTATACAGTATAGGGTTATGTAAGGAATAGCAAGTCCACGACTTTGCTGGCACATACGCACTCTTTTGTCGAAATTTTCCATTACCGTATTGCATAAATGTAGCTGAATTTCATTTATACAGAGCTCAATTTGCTCCTTCAAGGCGTGGGAGGTTGTGAAAAAGAAAAAAAGAAAAAAAGAAAAAAGTCCAACGGCGTCAAATCGCATGATCTGGGTGGGCAATTCTGGTCACCAAAACAGGAAATTACAGGAGAAGGAAATGAAATGAGCTTCTCGAAATGTCCAATTCTTGACCACAATGCACGCACCGGACTCTCAACAACATTCTCAAGAACTGCTTCGGTGTTTTGTGTTGAAGGACTGCTAGAGTGTCTAAGATCACTATTTGATCCACTCTCCCTGTATTTTTGAAGTAATCTCTTCACAGTTGATGAAGTTAAATCACTATTCTGACCATATTTTGTACGAAAATTGCGAACTCTAGCTACCAAACCTTTATTATTTTTAAAATATTGCTCAACAATGAAAACGCGTTGTTAATTAGTGTAGCACTCCATTGTTAATAACCCTTAACTGTCAACAGTCACGTTGTCTTTTTTTTTTTCTTTCGTTGGCAACACTTTACCGCACAAATGGTGCAAAATTCAAATCTTGAATAATTTTGGGACACCCTTTATTTTGCCCGGTTGATTCCGAAAATGTATCTCAAAATTTCCTCCCATGCTTACAATTGGTTTATTACAACAAAACAGAAAAATATAACCAAATTAAATTTGTTCGTAAAATACTGAAGTAAAGGAAAGGACATTAGGTTAGGTTAGGTTGAAGTGTCTGCCAACTAAGAGGCCGACACACGTTAAACCAATTGAAAATGTCTGCATTTCTCAGTTCACTTAGGTCGGCGAAACAGAAGGCTACTAACTGGAGTTTTCTTCCTTGAGACTTGTAGAATGAAAGTGAAGAATAGTTTCCTTCTCCGTTTCTTTCAGACAGTTTCAACAGAAATCGATTGAATATATGCCAAGCTTTATTGCATGCTTACCTATAAGGCAGTGCCCAGTGATGGCACAAAATATAGTACTGCGATCAATTCGAATGAGGACCAGCTCAAGAGATGAAAGTAGCATTTTGCTATGGATTTGAACCGTGTATTCACTAGCGATATACTCCCAAATAAGATTGAGGTAGGAAGTGCCCGAATGCGCACCTCGATCCCCAGTAAGGACGAGATCACTACTCCGATCAAAGCACTTGACGGCGGTAGGACTCGACGGTATTCCCGTGGAACTACCAACAACATCGACTGAGAGAAATCAAATTCTTAGGGCGTTTCAGATTTCAGCTTAGGCCAAAACTGTTTTGTCGTTAGACACATTTGTACCACTTGTCCACCTAAGATTTGTTCCCTCGATAGCTACCAACTTTAATTTAAGTTTACATGTAGTAATCGGTATACCCAAGGTACCTTCATCAGCCAAGAAAGGTCAATTTTGAACTGCTCCACCATCTCTATAACAAACGATCGGCAATATAGGGATGTTATTGAGTTTAGAAAAATCGATTTCAAAGACTTGATTACTACTTGGTTGTTGAAGATGCAAATATCTACTACTTACGTCACGTTTTTCTTTAGCTAAGATAAGACTTCTTTTATTGTTATTATTTCCGCCTGGAATAGGATACATTAGTTTGGGAGACGGAAGAAATGGTTAAGAGTAAGGAAAAGAGAGGTAGTACCGCCTCAAAATAAATTAAATAGCACAAACAAAAGACTACGTTTTCCTAAATTAATTACATTTTTTTGAAAGCTATTGCTATGTGAATTTACTTATTTCTTACTTACTTAAATCCTTACACTCCTCGAGGAGTATAGGGCATCAACAAAGCCTGTACACCATTTCTGCTGCACACATCCAGTTCCTAGATAAAGAAAGTTGTCTACTTCCTCGACTACATGTCCGGCAATGTTGAGTTAAGCACGGGTATTAGAACTGATCAGGACTTTGTTTTGGCTCTGTTTTTTAAGCCCCACTTTGTTTGCCTCGGCTTCTAGATTTTGAGCCATCAGATGAAGGTTCAGTATCCGATGTGAAGGTAGGCAAACATTTTCAGCGTAGTCGAGGTAAGATGTCATAGTCCATCAATTTATATGGTTACCTTCCGTCAATCGCCGATGACCACCAAAATCAATAGCAGTGACAGTATGCACCCCCATCGTACTCTACTTAGAACTTAAAAATCCTCCGACACCTTATCATAGTATAAGATGTGGCACTTACTACTCTCGTATGTACGATAAATCTTGATAATATAGAGTCATCCAACAAGAGGTGTCAGTTTAAATTTCGCACCATTGCTGAACTGTCAACATTCAACTATCATTGCGATGGCTTTTTATAAGTAAAAACTAGGAGGTTATTAAATATGGATCGATACACACTCGCACAACGTAAAGTTCGCACTGCTTTTGGTCATCATCAAGTACCTTCTCGGATAGCTACAGTGAATTTAATCAATAAATTTGAACGTCTTGGACAGGTTAGTGATGTGAAGACTCCGACTCTTGTTCGTCTGACAATGTCAGCTGAAAATATTGCCGCCGTAGCTGAGAGTGTGACTGAGAACCCAGGTGTTTCCATTTCGAGACGATCACAGGATATGGACCTATCCGCAACGACTTTGCAACGCATTTTGCATAAAGATCTTGGCCTACATGATTATAAGGTCCAGTTGACACAAGAATTGAAGCCAGCAGATCACTCACAACGCCGTACTTTCGCTGATTTGGTGCTGGAAATGAACAAACAAGATCATGATTTTTTCCATAAAATTATTCTGAGTGATGAGACTCCGAAAAAACAAGAGAAATAGTGGAACAACCTCCGAGATAGTGCGATTTAACACCATTAGACTTTTTCCTTTGGTTTTATGTTAAAGAGAAAGTCTACGCCAATGCTCCACCAACGATTCATGCTCTAAAATAAAACGCGGACATTTGGACATTTGGCAGATACTGTATTCCATTACTAACCACAGAGTTTGTACTTACTTTAGATTAAAATAAAAATATCACCGCTTTTCATAAAAATGTTACGTTTTCCTATTGATTTAAAATGATACCACTTGTTGGGTAACCCTACATCTATGAGTTTTCTGGGATGCCTCACCTACGCAAGGCCAACCAGATAACATCTCGATTCAAGCCTTCTCGAAGTCGATGAACAGTAGATACGGTGGGTCAATAAGTCCCTGAAAATTAACACAAATTGTGTCGTCACCTTAAATTTATTTATTTTTTGTTAAGAATCATCTTTCAAAAGAACACACCCAAATTTTCAGACAGAGCTGTCAAATAGTTTTGTTGTGGCAGCCATTTTATATAGACGCCTACTAGCATTTTCGTTAAAATGGAAAAAAGTGAATTTCGAGTGCTCATTAAACACTATTTTTTGCGAGAAAAAACTATCACGCAAACCAAACAAAAGCTTGACAAATATCATGAGGACTCTTCACCAGCGATTGGAACCAATCACTACTGGTTTACTCAATTTCGGTGCGGTCGTTCAAGCACAAATGACGCCGAACGTTCTGGTCGCCCAATTGAGGTCACAACACCAGAAATGGTCGACAAAATCCATGGTTTGATAATGGACGATCGACGAGTGAAAGTGCGCGAGCTTGAAGAGGCCACAGGCTTATCACATGGCTCAGTGATTCGATTTTACATAAATATTTGGACTTAAAAAAGCTTTCCGCAAGATGGGTGCCGCGTTTGCTCACAATCGACCACAAACGCATTCATTTGAGAACTTCAAAGGTGTGTTTGGCGATGTTCCAGAAAAATTCGGCTGAGTTTTTGCGCCGTTTCGTAACCTTGGACGAAACCTGGATTCACCACAATACACCAGAAACCAAGGAACAGTCAAAAGAATGGACTTCTCCTGCTGAATCGAAGCCGAAGGAATCCAAGGCGGGTTTGTCAGCAAACAAGGTCATAGCGACAGTTTTTTGGGATGCACGCGGTGTTATTTACATCGATTATCTTGAAAAGGGTAAAACGATTACGGGCGCATATTACGCATAGCTGCTGGATCGATTCCAAGTAGAAAGCCCTCTCGAAGTCGATGAACAGTAGATATAGCGGAGACCTCTACTCTAAGCATTGTTCTATTATGATAAGTAAGGTGGAAGGAGGATCCAGCGCGAAAGCCTACCTATTCGACGTCGAGAGTTGAATTATCTTGACAACGGTCGGGAGAACGTATATACCTCTCTAGTTTCCACATTCCATCAGAATTCCTTTTTCGGAAGCATATAACCTTGGGTGACATGACTCTCCAGAAAATAGAACGAATGCTCTTGAAAGCCTGTATAGAAATTTTTAGTAGAAATACTGCAAACAACTTAGCATCTGAATGTGTTAAACACCATCGTCTACGACATGATTGTTCTAAGTTTGCTCATATTGGATGGCATATTTATGAGACTGATATGCGACTCATAAGCTACTCATCGCTAGAACAATGCCTAAATAATTGAAATAGATATCTTTTGGTATTCACTTAGTTATTTTAGATAGCACAATTCCAATAGAAGGAACCTTAGACAGATGTGTTACAATTCGTGCTTTTCCTTCAATGTTGTTTGTTACTTCTAAACTGTTTCCCAGAGTAGAGTAACATAGATATACGAGTACAATATATATTAAGAACTCTCACGCAAACAATGCCACTCAGTTCTTAACAAAGCTCTAAGCTGCCCCTGCAGCATACTTCAACATCGATGATTAGCTCTTGCAACACTGCGTGTTGCAGCATTTCGGATCGAGGGTAAACAAATTGAACAGCCAGATCCAAACTTATAATTATTTTTTGGCAGCTGTACAAACAGCTCATGCAGTTGCCTCCATTCAAAAATATCAAATACGAGTAGTTTGTTGGTTCCTCAGTTAGAAACAAGACGTCATGTGGGCTCTTCAAGTTCTTTCGCTTTTAGTTTGTATCTCATCGATAAAATCTATAAATATATACTACGGTCCTCCAAAGGAGGCTATCCTTCCAGAACGTCCATTTCAAGCGGCAATCTTCAGAAATAATTTATACAAGTGTAGCGGTACACTCATTTCTAAAAATTGTATAATAACCGCTTGTTCCTGCATTGTAGACAAAGAAGTTAACAACTACACTCTGGTGACATACACAAAGTATATACGAGCGCAACAGATTAATTGGGAGTACGCCTCTGATATTTTCATCCACGAGGGATGCGACACTAGTACCAATGAAAATGATGCAGCGATTATATGCTCACGGGAGGATTTGGTAGGATATCCAGCGACAATTGTAAAGGAGAGGACTAAAGAGAATGTTCGAGCAATAGTGTCCGGATGGGGTCTTTCGGTTGAAGGCCAGGAGGCAATTCAAGCACGTCTACAAAGGGCTTATATGCGGGTTATTAGCTTAGAAGAATGTCGCCATCGATATGCTGGAGTGCGTGAGGTGCCCGATAGTGCACTATGTGCTGTGGCAACTGATGAAGTTCGTGGCTTCTGTGGGGGAGATATTGGCGGACCACTGACACATGGTGAAGGTCTAATTGGTATCGTAGTATCTGAGTTCGGATGTGAACGACTTCAGCCTGGCATTTTTACCAATGTTTCTAGGATTAGCAATTTTATCGATAATACTGTGAAGAATTATGAAACTCAACTGGAGATTCATAATTAAACCAAAAGTTCATGTGTGTACATGTACATAAAGTGCAATAAATTTGTATGAAGTATTTTGTTACTTGTTTTTATCTGCAAGCTAGCTTCAAGTACTGCATGAAAATAGATCTTCGGGGCTACGGGATTTGTTCGCCTGGACATCGAAAAAAGAAGGGGAACTATTCTAGAATCTCAGGATTCAATGCCATTGTAGGATTTATTAAGATTATTCTGTTTTTAGTTCTAAGATGGCAGTCGTTTCAAGTGTGGTTCATATTGTTGAAACTTCTTGATTAACTCTGACAAAATATTAAGAGACTCTTAGATGACGAATCAGCAAGTGAAGTTTTGTAACTCTTTCGCTTCATTGAACACTCTGATTTATACTGAGACTATACTCAGTGAGTTTACCAAACATGGTTCATGTATACCTGCAAGTTCAAATAAATCGTATTCCGCAGGCGGAGTCGGAGTTTTTGTGTGTGATTTGCTAGATTTTGAAGTATATTGTTACAGGCGGTTGAGTGTAAACGTAATCAAAATTTCTTGCAATATATTCGATGGAAATTAAATTTTGTTTGTATGTATAGATTACAATCTTATAACGTTCAATCTTTCCTGAATAAATTTCCAATCTTTTTGAGCAATGAAAAAGGGGCGAATCTTGTCATCCTAGGCGACTTCAACATCGATATTTTAAACTCGAACACTATATCAGATTCCTACCTGGCTCTAACTGCTGAACATGGACTTACCTCCTTTATAAATGAAATCACGAGACCAATCTCAGGTACATGTTTAGATCACTCATACACCCTCCCTGACTAAGATTAGATTTGATTTTTTAAACAGTATGCTTTGCTTAGAAAACTGGGAGGAAGTCTACTCTGAAGGCAATGCTTCGAAGGCTTATAAAATTTTTCAACCAATCCTACAAAACTATATTAGATCTTCTAGCCACAATGCGGTGCGAAAAAAATTTGGAATTAGATTAAAACACTGGATAAACTGTACCATGTTTTAAGCATCCACTTAATCCAATATTGTTAAGCCGTTTCTAAAGAATGTGTAAAAATGTTAACAAGGAAATTTGGATATGCCGTGATAGGTGGTATTATTCTAAAGTGCAAAGAGCCCAAGGAAACCCTAGAAATGAATAGAAAGTGGTAAATAATATCATCGACCATAACTGTAATAAGTTAGTTAGTTAGTTAAGACTTTTATTTCATAAAATGGTAGGTTGTTACATTATCATAGTTTCAAATCTATTTAGGTTTGGTCGTTATTGACCGTCTACCAGATTGATATTAAGGCTCCCTACATAAAATATGAATTTACTTACATAGTACATTATAAGCTTTAAACATTCGCATAAACAATTTAACAATTTCATAATGAAAACTATCTGTATTGACATTGCTATTTTAAAAACTTTCCTCCATAATACTGTAACATAATGTAGCTAATAACTACGTTCCAAAAGTAGGCAACACATTCCGAAGTGTCTTTTCATTCGAGGTTCGTGTCCACGGTAAGAGACGGATTATGTCTAAGACGACGTCGCGGAATTAAGAGAGAATTATAACCACAAGAGATTATTGGCTGCAGCTGTCATCTTGGAATTATTACATCAGAATTTTCTTGTTCCAGTGGTCGAAGAATTTGCTAGAAGTTTCTGGCTATCAGAAATGCGACTATATAAGGACAGATGGCGGTCGAGGCAGGGCAGTTGGGTTTTCGAACCGGACGAATAGATTGGAAAAGTGATAATAGGCGAAGTTGTAATTTTGTGAAAAATTGAAAGTTGAGAGTTAACAAGAAGAAGTAATTAGTTTGGATTTGTGAAATAAGTAATTGAAATAAGATAAAGTGATTTGAGAAGAAAGAGACCTTGTAAGGAAGGAATTTGCGAAGAATAGTATAGTGTGAACTTGAATTGTTCTATAGACTAGAAAATAAAGAAATAATCTCACAGAATAACGTTTTATTTACTCGAGCCGTAGCTCGCATATTACAATACATTTTCTATACATTAGCGCCTTCGTAGTATAATTATATAACGCGTTCCACCCAAAGTTTCCATTTAAAATGCTTAGCGTTCTCTCCTCATCCAGCACAGTCGCCTCAAAGTATTTCAGGCTATATTCTTTTAAGATAGGACATATCGCTATAAAGTGGAAAACGTCCTCTCTCGCACTGTTGTTACACAGATTGCAAAGGATTGGCAGCTCTGGACGATACGGAATAAAATTAAGTGCGATCAGTTCACCTCTTACTTTCAATAGTAGGCTTATTTTGTCGGTTGAGTTGCTGTTTAAAAATTATGTTTCATCTTGTAGATCATATCTAAGTTGCGAGTAGTATCATATCTCTCATATCTACCTCGTCCGATTGATGACAATAGTGCACTAAATTTTGATCTTAAGGCTGTACCCTGATCCGCCGTTGTTAATCTAAGTTTGAAACCGCATTCAGACGCTAAACGTTCCCAATTTTGATATAGATGACCTCTTCTTGAAATGGTAAGATAGAGTACCAGCTTAGGTAGCCTGCCTTGTTCCATCTCGGTGACTTTAACTATGTATTCAAAGTGCAGTCGTAGAACATCCAGGAAAAGATAATAAAGAAATAATTAGGCATGCTGTTGGGTAGGCGAAAAATTATTTTTAAGAAGTAGCGAAGAAACATTTCTACTTCCTCAAAATGGTAGAAACCCCACACCTGGGCTCCATATAAAAGAATCGATTTTGCTGTTGAACAAAATATTTTCTTTTTTGAGCTGTGGGTTATGCTTTTGTTAACGATAGAACGACTCCAAACTGAAGATATTGCGCGTTTTGCTTCCGATAGTTTCGCATTAAGGTGTTTTTTTCATATTGAGATTTGCATTTATCAGAACTCCTAGGTATTTGTATTCTCTCACTATTTCAATACATTTACCTTGTAGGCTCCACTTTTCGTTGCGCGAATACCTCCCGCTTCCACCTCTGAATATCATCATCTGCGACTTTTCAAGATTAACACTCCGGTTCCATAGCTTGCAGTACTCAGATAGTCTGTTTATCATCAACTGATTGTATCACAGAGGAAAACGATGTCGCCTGCATACACAAGCGCCAGAATCTTAACTTGGCTCAGTTCAATCCCTCCCCTCATAAAATCGGTAATGTCATTTACGAATAGGATAAATAGAAGGGCGCTCAGTATGCAACCTTGCTTCACCCCCATTGATGTTCCAAACTCATCAGAAATAAATTCACCATCTCACACGTATGCTAAATCGCTGTCATACATTGCTCTTAAAATGTTGATGACTTTGTTGGAGATTCCCTATTAAGTGGAAAATAGAGCCTCGCCTGGTTTGGCTGCACGGAAATCGACAAAGAAGGCATACAACTTCTTGCGTTGGCTTTTGTAAACTTCAGCTATATTAATAATGGAAAAAAAACAGATAAATGGTTGAGTATTTCTTTCTAAAACCGGCTTGAAATTCTCGAAGAATTTTGTTGTCAGAGACCCACTGAATGAGTCTTTTAAACAAAATAGTTCCGAACAGCTTAGCCGATGTATTTAAGAAAGATATGCCCCTGTAATTCTTTGGATCATCATAGTCACCTTTTTTTGTGCAATGGGAAAATAATTGCTCTTTCGAAGCTATTAGGCACATCCGCTGTTTAGAAGATTTTGTTGAATTCTGCAGTAAGTGCTAAAAAGAATTCATTCGTGCAGTTTTTGTAGAATCCGAATGGGATGAGGTCGTCTCCCGGAGCTTTTCGAACTTTCGAATCCTTAATAACTTGTAGCACCTCCAAAAGAGAAATCGGTGCGTCCAGAAAGACAACGTCAACCAGCGGGGCCGCATAATGAAAGGCTGGCGAAATTTGGACGGGATTTAGAAGTCTGCTGAAATGTTCCCTCAACTGTGGTGCCTTCAATTTGGATCCAATGATATTAGCTTTGCCTTTGATATACTTTATAGCCTTCCAAAACTCTGCTGAGGATCTCGATCTGTTGATTACCTCAATGGTTTGTTCTTCGAAGGACATTTTTTTTCTGTAACAGATGCACTTGAAGTCCTTAATCGCTTCAACATAGATGTCTTTAAACACAATTGTGTTGTGTTTTCGCAGAAGTCCAAAAGCTTCAAAAGATCTCTCTCTTGCTTTCAGACATTCAAAATCAAACCAATTTTGTTTGCTTAGAACGTTCCTCCTTGTTGACTCATTCGGTGTAGTATCGTTGATTATTTCTGTAAGGTTGTCAATGTTTATTGGCGTGTTTGATATTTTCAGACTCGTAAGTGCTTCGTTTAAATTTCTCTGGAATAGTGTAATTAGGCTGTCTTTCCTAATCAGTTTTGGCAAAAGAGTAAGTGATTTTGCGTTTTCTTCAAGAGATGTTGAAGAACTGTGATAATATTCCTAGTTCTGAATAACCAAGGTGCTGATATTATAGATCCTACATCTGTAACCAATGAATTTAATGACTTCTTTGGCTCAGTGGGACAATTGTCAATAAGAGAATGCCCCGCATATTGTATTCGTTGCAGTGAATATAGTTTTGTGGAAAACACATCAAGTTGCGGAAGTTTCTTTTTTGAACAGATTACTGGGCTTGAATTTTTACGCATTATTAACTCTCTGAACAACTCGTGCTCCTGTGGTGAAGATGGGCTTTTTAATATCACCCTCAAGTGTATCGCTCTGAACTTAGTAGACATTCTGGCTCACCTTTTTAACCGAAGTATTTTAACTGAAATTTTCCCAGACAAATTAAAGTGTGCTAACGTGAAAGCTCTTTTTAAAAGAAAGGTAATAAAGAGGAGAAAAACAACTACATCTACGATTTCTAAAATTTTTGAAAGAGCTGTTAAGAGTGGAATGTTAGATCTCCTCAAGAGGATACATTTTTTTAGTCCTGCGCAGTATTGGTTTACGGAGGGTCTCTCTACAGAAGATGCACTTCTAGAATTCTGCTCGTTGATAAACAAAGGACTGAATGATAAAAAATGTTGCGCCGGTCTTTTCGCAGACTTAAAAAAAACGTTTGACATGGTTGACCCCGACATTCTTTTGAACAAAGTATATAATGCAGGTTTTCAAGGTTTTATGTTTAATTGGTTTGTGTCTCATTTAAAGGACCGAATACAAAAATTGCTTTAGTAACCCGATGGTAATAAACCTAGCTGTACCGCAAGGTTCCGTCCTTGACCCCTTACTCGTTATTTAATCAATCATTTGTTGGAAAAGTAACGGCTTTCGCGGATGACCTTCGCATTACATATGGTTCAACCAACCCTTTGGATCTCATTGCGGTTATAAACTCTGATATTACTAAGAAACACAAATAATTTTTTTTTTTATAATTTGCACATGTGAAAGGGGTTACGAATACCCTTATACTAATATTTAGGACACAGGCATTTTGTGGAAAGGGAAAGAGATAGAGAGAAAGACAGATTGGTGTAGTTGGTTTGAAACTAGGCTGTTAGTTTCAGTGAACTCCAAGGGTGGCGTCCAGATAACTGGGGAGTATTTATGTTTTGCTGTTATTGTCGTTGCTTATGATTCACAGTATTTTTTTCAGTCCTCCTGATGTCATAACCACGATCAAGTTGCATTTCAGCCATATGGCCACCTTACTGCCAGTGTTATGCCTTCGCATTAGAGTTGACATAAGGTTTCGCAATTGATCGACTTTTTTATTTATTTCATACGAAATAAATAGATGATTCTTGACATCAGAATTCGAACCGTGAACCTGCAGCGTCACAAGCAATGATGTTACCACTATACCACGGTCACCCTCAAGTTAGTAATGAAACAAAACTAATGTTTGTCAGCCTAAGTATGGAGGTGGCTCTAGATTTTCTAATTCACTTTCATGCACAGGATTGTGCTCGCAACTGTTTCGCTCAACTGTATGAGTAGTGAAAAAAATGTTAAGGCAACATTCAATGAAGATGAAACTTGTAACGTTAAATATTTCAGAATTGAAATAGTTCAGCAATTTAAATACGGGTACCGAAGTATTCTAATTGGCCAAAATATGAGCTGGTCTGAACACATTCCGTTCGGTCATCTGTAGTTAAAAAATATATGCAAATTTACCAGAGATGGTGATTCCTTGTTATCACTGAGATGTAGCCCAATCAACAGGATTACCTTTGGATTTGAAAACCTAAAATTCCAGCTTGATAATATTTCGGAAAGAGATCAAGAAAGCCCAACATTGGTCCTAGAGCATATTCTTCAAAAGTATTGACAGCACAATATGAACATTTATAATCTGAAAAGTCTTTAATGCTTACTCGACTCCGAAAAGGAATCGCTTTATCTGCTAGGTTAGGTTAGGTTATGTTATGTGTGCTGGACGTCTCAAGGAGAGCTGGGAACGACTGCAACGGCATTCTAAGGCGTGATAAATTTACACAAGACCAGCAAGTTAGGAACAAAATATTGAAATGTCCAAAGGGCAGTCTTTTGGTCTTTTGTAAAAAGAATAAAAGGCTCCGCAACATCGGCAATCCCAGCGCTTGTCCACAATAATAAAAATATCACGGACTCTAAGGAGAAAGCCAATCTGCTAGCTGCACTATTCGCGGCGAATTCTACCTTACCTGACAGTTCTCTCCCTCCATATGTACTGAACCGAGTTAACTCGTTCAGTAGCACGAGTCTTTAAAGATCTCAACTGATGGGATCTCTCCCCTTATTTTGAAAAGATGTTCTTCTACCCTGGCCAAAGCACTATGGACATTCTTCCATCTATCGTACTCTATAGGCATTTTTTCGGATAGGTGGAAACTTGCGCACGTCCAACCAATATCCAAAAAGGGCGATAAAACCTCTCCTCCTAACTACCGACCCATTGCATTAACATCAGTGCTTTCCAAGGTCATGGAGAGCATTCTCAAGGCATCTCCTCAATGACCGACAGTATTGTTTTCGGCAACAGCGTTCCACAGGAGACCTAATGATATACCTGTCTGAAAAATGGAATCAATGCATTCATCAACACGGTGAATGCAGAGTAGTTGCCCTTAATATATCCAAAGCTTTCGATAGAGTATGGCATAGCGCTCTTATAATAAAGCTTCAGTCTTATGGTGTTGGTAGCATCTTTTCACAATGGATTGCGAGCTTCTTAAGCAATCAATCAATACAGGTTGTATTAGATGGATTTACTTTCACCCCCTTCTCAACTAATGCTGATGTACCTCAGGGCTCAGTCCTCTCTCCGACTCTGTTTCTATAATTTATCAACGACCTTCTGTCTATTACTCGCAATCCAATTCATTCCTTAGCGATGATAGCACTCTTGACTTCGCTTATACATTATTGACTCCACAACAACCGAACTTAACTCTGACATTTATGCAATCATCAATTGGAGTGTAAAAAACCGGGTTGAGTTCAATGCGTCAAAAACCCAGTGCTGTTTCCTGTCTCTGGAAGCAGGGTACTAACGTAGCCTAACTCAAAATGAACGGAACTGATGTTGAGGATTCTAATGGTTTGTCAATGCTAGGCATGCATGTTAGCCTAGGCCTTCGCTGGAATCAGCAGAACAAAGATGCTGCTAAAGCTGGTGCAAGATGCCTTGGATTCCTCAAAAGATGCAAACGATTTTTCACTCCCACAGACTTGGCTATGATCTATAAAGCTTACATTCGTCTGAAACTTTAATATAACTCGCATGTTTGGGCGGGAGCTCCCTTCACATGCTTGAGTTCGATCGTGTTCAGCGCCAAGCATGTAGATTGATCGATGATCAGTCTATCTGCAATCTCATTCCCTCGCTCGAACACCGCCGGAACGTTGGATGGTTAGGACTCCTGTACCGGTACTTCCATCACAAGTGTACCAGTTCCACCTGACCCAGTTTTCCGAAGAGTCTGTTTCCCATATAGAGGAGGCGACGGTTATGGAAATTATGGCAATCGCAGAGTAGGTGTTTGATGGTCTCTATTTCTTCCTCATCTTGACAGCTCCTGCAGTAGTCCGGGGAGTAGTCCCAGCCTTTTGGCCATAGTGCATATCGCACAATGTCCCGTCAGTACACCTATCAGGATGCGAATTTTCTTTTTCCCCATAGCTAACACTTGTTAGCTTATCTGCTAACTGATACTCACTTCCATATCTTCGTTGCATTCCCTAAAGATTGTTCTGCTCACTTCTTTGTTAATCACTTTAATACTTAATCACCGCATTTCGCGGGCCCTTTCAGAGGCTATTTTGTACCGCTTAGCACCCTATGCAGGGAGATAGACATCGAGTCTAATGAAGAAGCTAATGAACGCTGGTGCCGATTAGATACATGCCCTACAGCCAAAACATTATGGCCAGTCTACGACAAAAGGAGATCTATCAATCTTATAGAACTAAGTCGAAGTCGAAGGGATATCCGCATAGCTGTTGGCGTCGCGACAGGACATTGTATGATAGGTATTCACGTAGCATGGCTAGGGTTACCTCATAACGACCACTGTAGAAGCTGCAGGGACGTAGAGGAAATAGAATCCGTTCATCATCTCCTGTGAGACTATCCAGCTTTGGCCTGCAAAAGAAGCCGTGCTTTTAGCATATACTTCTTTTCAGAGCTGGATGAGCTAGGTAGCATTGAGCTAAGAAAACTCCTGAGAATCATACATTTATCTGGGTGGCCGCTGGGCTAGGTCGAAGATTGAAATTTTTAGGTTCCCAGGGTTCTAAATATTGGGCACAATGGACTCTTAGTGGTCTAAGTGAGCTGTTGACAATCCTACCAACAAGGGCACCCAGTTACCTAACCTAACCTAATCACTGTACCATATAGACTTTTATGATCAGTAAGTGAGTGAGTGAGTAAATGAGTGAGTGTGTCCCAAAATAATCGTTTTTGGTATCAAAACAATTTCGAGTGTGGTTCATCCCAATATGATGTGCAATTCGTGTATTTCTATCATTATTTGAGCCATGTTATAGGCTGGATAAAAATACCCCAAACTATTTCGTGTAAATAAAATGGAAGTCCACAAATTGCTAATAAACTTGGGGCTACACTGCCATGTACCTCGATGAATATAAATATGCTAACACTAATAGTCCATAAAGGACCTTGCCTAGCTCCTGTGTGTTATATTTTTCCACACCATTGGAATGGACCTTCTGTTTATTGCCATTTCTGAAGGACATAATTGAGAAGCTTCTTCATTACAGTTTAGTGTGTCTTTAGCCCTAACTCGAGTCTCAGTGGTTCACTATCTTATCAATTTAGACACGGCACCCACAACAATCCAGATATACTTGCCGACATTCTCCGTGGAATGGACGCATCTCCTTACCAAATATTGTCCAGTTCCAGTTAGATGGCACCGCTTAAGAGCCTTAACGACACCCCTGACTGTTAATGAGTGTATTGTAATGAACTTCCAAACGATATTGTATTTTTAATCATTTTTACAGCCTGAAAGATGTAGAGCCTGACACATATAGAGCCTTCGCAGCCACTCGTATTGAGCGTGTTATTTTTACTCCACAATTAATACACACGTTCAAGTTTGTTACCATTTATCTTTCCTTATGTTAGGTTGGACTTAGAAGACATAAAAAACTGTACTGCAGGGTTTCGAATTCTTCAAGTCGTTGGGAATAGTACAAAGACAATAGAAGATACAAATGTAACCGGAGGAATAGGAAGTTGAGAAGCTGCTCGAGGAGGCGTCAAACCAGTCTGGTGCTGCTAGGTTGGGGGCCCGGGATTATAACTACGGCCACCGCTGTAGTATGGTCTACTTCACTCAACCAACACAGGTTGGGAGAGTATTAAAGGACAGAAACTACATACATATCTGAGAAAGACCAATTCCGAGACGGAGTATTTTCAGCATTAAGTTAGCTAGTAAAGGAGAATTGTTCGTTCCTCCTACTAACTTAGGAATGGCCGCTGATATGGTCCACACTGAGTTTTCAAAGATGGTGACCTGCAAAAATAACCACAAATTCCAATACAGTTCGTTCCTACTGACGAGGTTTTTTGCTAGTAATACTTGCTCCAGCTTTATTAACTATACTTACTTTACCTTGGCTGTCTACCCTCTGCCTTTGCAGTTCATGACTTTTTAACAGAAGCATCTCCATTTAACACGAATGGCTCAAGTAAAAGTTGTAGAAGCTGGATGCAGCCATCCGTCTAAAAGTCTCTTCTATGTGGTCAACCAACCAAGTTCTTAGCTGGCCTTAATTGGCAAAATTTATTATACGAAAATACCGGCTATACCCCACCAAAACTGAAATTTGATAATAACTTCCGGGCATCAATTCCCGTCCATAGTTAGTGGGAACACGTTGCCAATAACAATGGTAGTTCAGTTCACTTCTACACAGAGTGTTTTCTCCGAAAAGCTCAATTTGTGTATCTCCTTCCATCTCTCAGATCACTGTAGAGTATTTCAGGTGGAAATAATGGCGATTAAGGAAGTCCTGTCCCGGCTGAAGTATAATGTAGTATCTGTCTAGGATATTAGCATTTTCACGGATAGCCAAGATAGCAATAAACTCCCTGCTAGGCCACAGAGACATATCGGGTAATTACAAGGCTGACGAGCACGCCAGAAAAGGTACAATCCTCAGAATTATGCAATCAAAAATGCCAATCATAGATGGGAGGCTCTTACAACTTTCAGTGTCATTAGACCAGATTTGTCTAAAGAGTCCAAGCTAGCTAGAAAACTCTCTGACAGATTGGTTTTGTTCAAACGATCAGTGCCTCGCGGGGCACTATCCTATCGGTCTACACACTAAAAGGCTGAGCCTCTTTTCAAATTTTTACTGCAGAAGCTGCAAAGACGAGGAACAGGAGAAAACGATCCTCCATTTCCTTCTAACCTATCCAACTTTGTCGAAAAGAAGACTGCTCCACCTAGGGGCGGTGACCTAACGAATATTGACGTCAAAAACATTCTCCGCTTAATGAGAAGATCAGGTGTTCAACTAGCCCTTAGTCTCACAATAAAACTCTTTTGGTATAAATGTATAGACAGTCACCCTAACCTAACCTTACCTGAGTTGGCTCACATAAAGTCCTTCATTTCGAATCGAGAACTGGGGTAACATCTTTAGCTTCCTTGTCAGCTAGAAATTTGGGTTAAAGATCTTCTATTCTTGACAGTGCCCTTTATTTCTTTACCTCTTCCCGCATGGCATTCAGTGGGCTGAAGCAATTTTGCTTTCTTTTAACAGATTGCAGATATAAGCATCTGACTATCAACACTTCCAATCCCGTTCGAATAGCTTACTTACCTTTATGGTTAATTAATTAAGTTATCCTCACGGAATCATTCACTCACCTGTTTTAATAATTCCCTTCTCAGAAAACTTTATTTTCGATCGATCAAACATCACCCATATTTAGTAAAAAACGTGAAAAAAAAACCCAATCTTCAGAATTTTACAAAGCAATATTTGCACTTTATTATTTCCTTCACAAATACGATCACTGGCAATACTTTGTCGTGATGCTATTAATCCATGGCAATACCTGCTTAACACTAGTGTAAACGCCGGCATAATTGTCTCGAGCGCATCCATAGCCCCACGAAACGATTCCATACTGTTTGCTATCTTTCACTACTGGACCACCAGAGTCACCAGAACACGAATCCTTACCCTTGGCAGCAGCACAAAACATCGTAGTGGTCAGTGCTCCAGAATATGCAGTATTGCATGTCGCCTTGGCAATCGCCGGCACAAAGACGTACCGTAATTCATCCGACACCGTACCAGATTCTTTTGTCACTCCCCAACCACTCACTTTGAGTTGGTCACCTATATACGTTACCCCATCGTTCAGCGCAATAGTCCCGATATTAGTGCCGGTAAGTGCAGAACTCAACTTTAAAATAGCGACATCATAATTTAGGGTGCCAGCATTATACTCGGACGGTAAAAATGTCTGAGAAACTGTACGAGATACACCACCAGTGCTGCTCAGTTTCGTAATACCAGCACGGACTTTGAAAGCAGATGCCGCTTTGCCCTTAACACAGTGAGCCGCAGTGAGGACACAGTTCTTTGTGATTAAGGAGCCACCGCAGGAGAAATAGTTGTTGACATACAATGCGACTTGATACGGAATGGGACTAGCAGATACTACACCCCCTACGATACGCGTGTCGACAGCTTCGACAGTGATAAAGTTCAAAAGAATAACTACGGATACTATGGGAGAAAAAAATCGAAGATACATCGTGGGCTGAGGAAATTTAGACAAATTGGTTGGATGAAATGTTTAACACTGGTGATTTGATAGAGTCGTCGAGTTAATTTATTGAACTATTAATTAAATATTTAACTAAATGCTTAGCTAGGAATTTGTTTGAAGCACACACATAAAAATGTGCCCTTTTCAGTTGATCCCTTATCACCTCTTGGAGTTTACAAATTATTTTTCTTTTAGAATGTGCAATTTTATGTTAAGTGGCTTATGTGTATTGATAATTTCCTTGAGTTTTTCAAACAATTCAGTTACAACTGTGAGAAGTGCATATTTGCAAATTTTAATTATAAATAGTCTTCCCGATCTGGGTTAGTAAAACTTGGGTTTTGAAATGTGCTAATGTATTAATACTTGGTCTGTACTGATTACAAAAAATAATTATTTGCAAACATAACTTTGAGAAACTGTTTGGTAAAATAGTCAGCTATTCAAATAAGAACATTTGAATTCATAGCAAACTTCTGGCAATCTGTCAAAATTAAAGTGAGATTAATGCGTAAGCAAATTCTATTTGTTAATCCCTAGAGCTAGAGATATGTCACAAATTTAACTGTATGGATATGTACCGAAAATTACAATTCATCTGGAGTGGATCGTATTATACCGTAACCCTCATTTTCTACTCAGGGGATATCTCAGCGATTTTTACGTCATTCTATGAGAAAAACTGAAGTTACTAAATTCTCTTTGAAAAAAGGGGGCGTGGCTGTCGTCAATTTTAATTGCAGTTCACAGCTCTGTTGATATATTCAAAATAAAACTTCTATCACCGTTAGGCTAGGCGCACACATGCGATTTTCTGTCGCAGCGATAGAAGAATCGTGGTCGCAAAAAAATATGACCATGCACGCACTTGTTCTTTTCTGTCGCACGATTATTCAGCCGCCAAAAAATAGAACACGCGGGTTTTAATGTCAATACTCACATATACGACCAAATAATCGCAACGGTTAACGAACTGTAGTTTATTGACGATTGTTTTGTCGCAAAAAAAAACTGGATCATATGGATGAGCATAAACACTTCTATTCAAAGTCGCAAGTGTGCTAAGATTCATAGTATTCCATATGTCCCATTTTAAATTGCGGCAAAAAAAAAATCGTCCATAAAATGGAGCTTGTTGCATTTTTTAATCGCTGCGATTTTTAAGTCGCATATGAGTGCATTCATGTATAAAACAGTGGGTCTCATTTTTTGCGACTTAATTATGATGCGATAGAAAACCGCAAGTGCATACATACATCTTGCTGCGACAACGATTTTTTAATCGCAGTGGTTTAAATCGTAGGTGTGTGGATACACTTGCCAGTACGTATGATTCATTTTAGCTTGCGACAATCGCGTCGCCAAAAAAAATGGGACAAATCGCAGCCTTTTAAACGTTGCGATTGCTAGGTGTCATGTCCGCTCGTTCACATTGAAAGTTATGTGTTCTACTTTTTGCGACTGAATAGTCGTGCGACTGAAAACGTGTGTGCGTGTCTAGCCTAAATAGTTTCGAGAAAACAAAACGTGTTTTCCCCAAAAGTGGGCGTGGTCTTGTACAATACATACATGAATGAGTTGTAGAGAGACTAAACGTTTTTTTTTTTTTTTTTGTAGTGTCTAGTGGGGTGTTTGTGGGTGGTTTTCAAAAAGTTTACATTTGCAATGCTTCGGATTCTAAAGAGCTTATATAAACAATTTCATCTTCCTAGCTCAAAATTTAACCCCACAAACTGGTGACGGATAGACAGACAGATTTTGATAAATGTTGGTATTACTAAAGTGTATTAAATTGGAGGTCACAATTTAAATCTGGCACTATTGTGATTTATGTCAAAGATAAACAGCTGACATCTGTGAATACTGAACATTGACATTTGTAATTATGGAGTGGTATATGAGAGAACAGCGCATTTTAATTGTTAAAACTCATCTCCGATGTGGGGAATATTTAACCAACAAGATTTGCGCTTTGCGAAATAATATCGGTACACATAACTTGTGCCGCAGTTAAGAAATTAATGAAAAAAATTCGATCGAAAGTCCAGTGCCTCCTTGTAGTGGCCGATCGCGCTAAAATATTGTCGCAGTGATTGACAGTGTTCATGACAATCCGTCAAAACCAATCGAACATTTCCATGCAGAGGATTTAAAAAAAAAAATATCTACATCGTCGTGCCTTTGTTGATTGGATGTTAGAAAACCAAAAAGTTGAATGCGATTTCTCCAACAAAATCTTCTTCAGCGATGAGGGCCATTTCTCGTTCGGCGGCTACGTAAACCGACAAAATTACAGAACTTGGGGTTTTGAGAATCCAAATGTGATCGTTGAGAGGCCATTGCATCCAGCAAGGGAGACAGTTTGGTTGTGATCGGGTACTATTTATCTGAAAACGATGAATTCGCTACTGTTACGGTGAATTTTCTGTGCCATGGTGAAATCATAACCAACTTTTTTTTAGCCTGAAATTGTTCCCTGGTCGTTTGAGATTTGGCGACATCAATTGTCCACCAAATTAGTGTGATCCGACCCCATTGGAGTTATTTTTGTAGGGCTACTATACTTACTTTATTTGCGTTGGCGCTACAAAGCGTGGTGCTCCTATGCCTCAAGTAATATGACTCTCCAACCGTCTCGCCCACTGTCTCCAATTTTGTACACCTAGTCGATGGAGATCTCCTTCTACCTGGTCACACCATCGAAGATGAGGTCTACCTTGGTTTCTCGATCCCTCTGGTATAGCGTTGAAGACTTTACGAGCTGGAGCGTCGATGTTCATTCGCTTCACATGACTCAGCCATCTTAACCGTTGGATACGTATTTTTTGACTAGGCTTACGTCGTATTTTTTGTCTAGGCTATTGTGCTGTACATACAACTCGTCATGCTATCTTCTCCGCCAGACATTGTCAAAATTATCTCACAAGGATCGAAGTTTGCAAAAACTCCCGTGGTGGCCAATTTGAGTGCATTTGTGGGGTAATCCGAGGTTTCTCTCTGCTCTGACTCGAAAAGAATCGTTTTTATGAAAAATTTGGTTGGGACTTTTTTATAGAAAAATTTATTCGAAGCAACAAAGAATTTAATGGTTGTTCTCGTAAAATTGCGGTTCAGTGACATATCTGCGAAAAAGTTAATTTCAGTGACTTTTCCAAAATGACAGCAGGCAAAATCGCATCATTACCTCTCCATGGTGCCCGCTGGATAGCTATCTTTTGATAGTGAACTAACGTTGAGCGTATACTGAGTCGGGCGAATTGTGTGCAGCTGAACACTCGGACATCTGGGTGAACTTCAGCGCACATATATTCAACCGGACGAGGCATCTCTTGTTTACCTGATCGGCTGAAATATGCGTCTCAGGAGTCTAGCAAGAGGTCCTTAGAAGGAGGACGTACTGCGGATGAATTTTCTAGATGGAATCAACGGTGACGTCTACAGGCCAGCGAACACCTTACTTGAGCTACTTCGACGTATTTGGAGCTGAAGTCTATATGGTATTTCAATACTGGGTCAGGGTATTGGAAAAGAGATGGTGGCGGAGGTGCCCTTAATGGGTCAACGGCAGCGCTCATATCCCCGAAGTGGATTACTGACACCGGTGTAACCGGCCCCTCGTCCTAGGGGTTAAAAAAGAAAAAGAAAAAAGAAGGGACCTGGTCCTCCAGGTTGGGGGTTGTGCCGTCGGGTTACCTTCCCTACCACGTAAAAAAAAAATATGGTTACGAAGCAACGAGCAGCCTCTGATACGGATGATTTTACTGTTGGCGACCCTTGAAAACGTAAAAACGACAACGATCTTCGTGTCTGCAGGTGGAATGTTCGAACCCTCTACAAACCACGTGCAGTCGAACAACTTGCGGAGGCCCTAGGCTGCTGTAAAGCAGACATTACCGCCATCCAAGCAGTACGATGGGATGGGCCGGGCAAAAGAAGGATGAAAAACTGCGATATCTACAAGGACAGCGTCTATTTGGATGCGGATTTGTTATTAGAGGCAGACTTAGGCAAGAAGTCTTGAGTTTTCGGCATGTGAACGAGCACCTCATGAATATCTGCATCAAGGCTAAATTCGCCAACATTAGCCTAATATACGCTTACGCCCCTCACGAAAAGATGGACGACGCGACGAAGGACTGCTTCTACCAGCTCTTGGACAACAGGTATGTGCAATGCCCTAGCCACGACGTTAAAATTGTTCTGGGTGATTTTAACGCAAAACCTTTTTGACCATGGTGCGAGTATACGAAGGCCCAGAATTCTGAAGAGTCGATGACAAGTCTTCGAAAATTTCTTTAGGCGATTTTCCTTATAGGCCCAAAGAAACATGTAGGACCATAAAGTGATGTCATACAGACGGATAGACGGACAGCATAATTGGTTTCTAAATTTCTGTTAACAACTAAATAATTATGTTATCAGAGGGTAGCTATGGTGTAGTGTATATGCTTGTCACCCGATCTGTCCAGGTTTGAGCCCGAGCGGGGAACAGCAAGCAACAGCCACCGGGAATAAAAGAGAAACGATCAAAATCAAGGTTTCTCCAACCACTGTGCACAAAAAGTGATTTCTGTCAGGTAGTACGAGTGCAATGGATCGAAAGTCGAGTCTGAGTGCTCTGCGATTTGGATGTTTCCTTGAATAAACAAAAAGAATTATGTCACTGGCTGCAATGTTTCAGTGGGAAATTCTTCACGAGTTGGAAAGGAAACAGGACTTTTAGCCTATTCTGGCAAATCCAGCCTGGATAAATTGAAAACTTTTCTAGGTAGTGCAACTCATATCTGGCCCTTTTTAATATTCAGCACCAGAATGCTATAAACCTTAAACCCAAAAAACAAAACAGGAAGAGAATTGAAAACAAATATTTTTATGTGTAGACTTTTGGCACCTAGGCATAGGCATACTACTACAAGATTTCCTTCTTCATCCCTACAGCCTTCTGTTTGGACTTTGTAGCCTTGGCATTATATTTTTAAGGCTTTTGAACATTATTCCTACTATAATACCTCTCCACTTAATGGATTCGCGCTTTTCATATTCTGTCTTTTTTTTTTTCTTAGAAGCTGGTGTTCTTCCCTTCCCTTCTGATTGTAGATGTCGTAAGCTCCTCGCATCACCCTATGCAGCATAGCTTTATAAGCATCTAGCTTTGCTGCATTCGCTTGGTAGCACTCTTCATCAAACCAAGAAGTTCTTTGTGGTGAATGCATGAAACTCAACACATCAGAGGTGACATTGCTAACAATGCCATTAATCATCTGCGCTTAACGTTGGCTGCATTGGATACCTTGAGAGGTTCAGGAATACACAAGGCTCTGGCAGTCTCTTCCGATTATAGCCGTTAGATGCACTACTTTGGTGTTGTGGTGTTTGGGATATCAGCATATGTACCTTGGTAGCAACAAGGTAGTGATCCAAGTCAATGTTAGCTGATCAGAAGGTGCGAACATCCAAAATACTGGAGGGGTACAATCTTTACTCACGACTGATGTTTTTGAATTCAGCCTTTGAATTCAGTCATCAGACATTCGGTCAAATGCCTACAGCTTAAGGCTTCTTGCATAAGTCTGCCTCTTGCGAGAAATCTGTATCCAAATACACGCAGCTTCTGCTCCCTAAAGCAATCACCGTGTTACAGTTTTCCGTGCCGACCCGGTCCATCCCACCGCACTTCTTGAATGGCAGTGGTATCAACTTTATAGCAGTCTAGGGCCTCCGCTAATTGCTCGACTACAAGTGGCATTTTAAGGGTCCGAACATTCCATGTGCAGATTCGAAGGTCGTTGGCCATATTTCGTTTGCGAGGTTCGTTGACAGTAAAATCATCTTTATCCGAGGCGTGCTGTTGCTTCGTAGCTAACTTATTTTTCCATAATACGGCAGTTACCTCGACGCATATCCCATAACCTAGAGGGCCAAATCATTCGTTAAACCCTCCTCGA
The DNA here is from genome assembly GCA_963082735.1 of Pocota personata. Taxonomy (NCBI): domain Eukaryota; kingdom Metazoa; phylum Arthropoda; class Insecta; order Diptera; family Syrphidae; genus Pocota; species Pocota personata. The sequence continues at coordinate 188,716,739 of OY720430.1, forward strand.
CAGAGGGCCTTGATTCCATGGGATTTCTTCCGCCTCTCCGCCTCCTTCTGAGATGTAGATTTCAGGCAATCAGGTCCATGAGAGAGTCCTCGTCCGGTTTGATACACGTATGCTGAAGTTCACTCAGCTATGTTCAGCTACAGATGTACAGCCAGACTCAGCATATGCTCATCGTTAATTCACTATTGGATAGTGATGATGTGATTTTGCCTACTTAAAATAACGGTACGGAACTCTAACCGCACAGAATTGTGGCCACGGTGTAGTGGGTAGTGTGTTCGTTTGTAAACCAAACTGTGCTGATTTGAGCCCAGGGAACAGCACATCCAAGTTTCTCCAACCACTACAACGAAAGGAGTTCTGCCTGGTAGTACAATGGAGATACAAGTTGAGTCTGAGTGCTCCGGGGGATCTGAAAATTTCCTTAAAAAAAAAAAAAACTCGCATAGCCCGATACTCGCACTTGACGCTTTCTTATTATTTCTACCAAGTTTGACACAAAGTCTGAACTTTTCTAATTAGTCAAGGAACCTTGTGATGTCATGTGCGATATTAATTGGAAATTTATTCAAATTCTAATTCTAGCCCGCAAATTTCCCCTTTTCCACCGATTCTAGACCGCATTTAGAGACATGAAGTCCGCACCCTGGTCGGGAGCCCGTTAAATAAGAAGAAATAACAAATCCGTCTCTTTTGTTAAAAATATAATATAATACAGGAAAAACAAAATTTGTTTTCCTAAGAACGCTCTCTTATTCATAACATCCCAATATATACTTGTAAAAATGAAATGAAAATAAATAATAAGACATGTATACAAAGTGATTAATAAACATAATGATACAAAGTGATTAATAAAAGGTCCAAAGGAATTGAACATAATGCGAGCACAAATCAATTAAGTATACTGTCCCATATCCTAACTTTTGACATATCGAAGGCGTTGTTAGTACACGCCAAGGATCCATCGCAATGTATTTTAAACTCTTTGTAGTCACAAATTTTATTTTCTCCTGACCGTTTAAAAGCCTCCGCATTACACTCTCTCATCTTGTTGCTACCCTTGGGTTTTCTGGAAAAATGCACAAAGGTTAGATGATCCTTCATACTTGGTGAGCTTTGAGTTGTTTTAACTTACCCTGTTTTAGCAAATGAGACATATGTGTCTACCAACTCTTTGATCATTTGCGCTTCTACAGATGACTTGTCAAAGTCCACATTAAACAGAAGCGGCGAACGAAAGAGATAGATTAGATCATCACAATGCACCACACCGTAGTTGTTAAAGTTTCCCGTGTATAGGGTCGAGTAGGAGAACAGACCACGGTAGTTGAATTTGTAGAGATACACTGGGTTCTTTTTTAGGTTCGCAGTTGCTACGTACTGCTTGATATTTCTATAGAACGGATGTACAAATCCACGATCAGTGATGATCTGTAAAGAGAAATCGAATAATTGGATGGAACCAGTAGACGCTCGTTGAGACTTACATCGATGAAACCTTGGGTAGTGTTATCGTTCAGCTCATGGACGCCACCAAAATAGAAATCGATGAGTTTATTCATTTTCGTCTCCACATTATCCATCGGGGGGAATTCCATTAGCTTCTCCAACAAGTGATCGAAATGCGCATTGAAATCACGGCGCAGGGCATCGTTGGCTATAATCGACAGAGCTCGAACTGCACCTTCACCCGGTACCATACCAGTCATCCAAGGGGTTTGAGTGTATCTACCACTGGCGATCAAGTCACGAGGATCTGCAGTTAGGAATGCATCTGGCGAGGGTGCTTCTATCACTGGCCGGAATGTAGTCAGAGGGTCAACATGCCAATATTTGAAGCCATCACCGGATTCAACCAGCTGCTTGGCGTCAATTTGTCGTAAAGCTTTTGTCAGTTTTTTCGTAGAAAGTGTAGAGGCATTGCGAATGTTGCAGAGTTCAGCCTGTTTACGAGCTTGATCGATGGGTTTGGGAATTAGATTACAATATGGAGCACCTGCGTTGCCACTAATCACGATTGCCCTTTGGAAAAGTCCTAGAATTGGTAAACGGGTTAGCTGTAAATTAAATTATGGAGAACTGGTTTCATTACCTGTAGATAAATCGCTCAATATATGCATATGAACCGATGCAGCTCCAGCACTTTGTCCGAATATAGTTACCCTGCTAGAGTTACCACCAAAGGATGGAATGTACTTCTGAACCCATTTTAAGGCCAAGTTTTGATCTTTGAAGCCAAAGTTGCCAGGCATGCTATCATCACCAGTCGAGAGGAATCCTGGAAATAAAATATATTTTTTCATTAGTAACTTGGTATCTTATTAAATTGTCTAAGTTTGGTTACTGGAACCGATAGGAATAGAAGTTTCCAGTCCCATACACCAAATGGATGAATATTCTACATGTACCACTTGTTTGGAAGAATTGTAAAGAATAACCCTTTGTTCGAGCATGTGAGATGAAGGTATTTGGAATATTTTCATAGATAGTTACCCTTAATGCCTTCTCTCTGCATACTCTTAATCATTTATCTACTACTCCCATTCCTACTTTCTTGTCCAAAATAATCACATTGCCCTGAGGTACGATAGAGTAATCTGACCAAAAGGCAATTATCTCAACCTTAGGATTGTCTAAGGGGTAATGGTTGTAAACTCCGGGTACTTTTGGACCTACGTTCAAGGTAATTGTATCCCGGGACTCTGGCATCATTGGCCATTCCTACACTACCTACTCGAGTGAACAAAGTTTCTTCAATACAGAAAAAAATACAGAAGAAGACAGCAACGAATATACATGGATTCATGCGAAAAATTAACAGTAAACACAGGTATATAGATTTTAAGCCCAAATGAAGCCATACGCCTTCAAAGTTTACACTTTAATTCGGAGAAGTAATTTTCAGAATTGCGAGCGCTCTTAAAAGTGATCATGGTTATTTTAGGGTGACTGTCTGCACCTGTGTACAAACACACTTAAACCAAAGGACGTCTGTTGCGATACCACGGGATCTATTGCTATTCTAACTACCTAAAGGGAGCATTGAAACAGCCGAAGCTTCTTATGAATCAGAGAATACTCCTGACGTCAAAATTCGCCAGGTCACCGATGTTGCTGAAAAAAAAGAGCCCCCAGATGGAGCAGTATTCTTTTGGGCAGAGCTGGACAGGTACAACGGAAATTAATAATAGTTTCTTCTTCCCTTTCATCCATGCGGATTCTGCAGAAGTCATTTGAAAAGAAGCCCTTTACCGAGTAGACCAATGGAACAGTGTCAGGACACCTATGATGGTGCTGATCTTCGATAGTTTTAGCACAACCAATCTATTAGAGAGTTTTTGAACAAACTTCTGCCAGATCTGTCTAGAGACTTGACACGTCGCGAGAGTTTCCCATCTATGGTTGGCTTGCATTTCAAATTCAGAATAGCCCAACTGCAACGCGCAAGTACCCTCTCACTACTCCTTCAGGGTTCCACCTAAAACGACCTCTCTTGATAAAAAAAAAACTACACCTCAACGTACACTCAATACAAAAATAAAGCTGGCGAGATTCATTTCATCTAAGACCTCCAGAGCTCAGAGAAAAGAACAGTTACATGGAAGTTTAACTTTGACAGAAGACAGAAGGGTATTACCTCAACTCACAGGTCCTAATACCTAAAAAATATTTAGTTTCTACAGACAAACTTTTATCACCTAAAAATCAACGACAAGCGACATGTCTGGACATTATATTCTTTCAAGAGTCATGATATAATTGAGGTTTTATAAAACGTCAAGAAAATGTCACCCAATCCACGACTGCCAATATTGGGAAAACAAATTATTAGTTACGACTACAATGCTTGCCAAGTAAAGGCGAGTAGCAAAAATATTTACAAATGTCATAAGCTCCAATCTAAAAGAATTTAAGGGTGAATAACCAAACTTTTGTAATTCTTAAGCTGGAAGTTTTGGATATAACCTGACCTAGCTACATAGATTATTTACTATCTAATCTTCAATGAATCAACATTTCTATAGTGCAGTTTCGCTATCCGACCACTGTCATTAAATAGTATCCTTAGCTTTTGAGCTGCCATTAGATTATGTACTACGAGTACAATAACCATCTATTTGTCTTCTCATATAACATTCCCAATGCGAACATTTTCGTACAATTTTCACTTAGATGTCATGGGGTTGGACGTGCGTCATAATAATCTAAACCTTATTGTCATCCGAATTGACTGCTGTCGATGCGAGTGACTTAGAGAATATACAATTAGGCGTACCATGGGCATATAGTGTCGTCATGACATAAGTAACGTATACTTCTACGTTTTAAAAAAATGCGGATGCAGTGACCTGATACTCATTGAAAGTTCCAATAAATTTTGTTTCTTTGCTTCTTTCGACACTTGGAGTACTAAAATTGTCATCTCAAATGTCAAATCTTGCCACAAGTGACTTAGGGAATATAAATAATATAAGGCTAGGCTGTCTAAAAATAGTACTGTCACTCTATGTGACTTAGGGTATAGCAAATTCGTCATCCGAATAGACAACTGTCAACGAAAGTGGATTAGGAAATACAAAATGTCGCTGGACACAACGTTGTGTCACGTCGATAAAGGGAATACACATATAGTCACCCAAATCGACTGCTGTCCCTTCCAGCCATTTATTGAATGTGAAATGATATCTGTCTTGAAATTCCTCGACTTGGGGAATAGGGTATTACATCTTACAGAACATAGGTATTGTTACCCAAAACACTGGATTTCAGTGAATTGTAATAGTCCTCAGAATAAGAATAGAAAAAGTTAAATTAAAATATATAACGGATGGTAGGGTTCATTTTTAAATTATTTTAAATCTTATTTTGACACTGACAGCTCTTTAGCGCTCAAAAAAATTAACAGAAGCACAGTATCTCCGCGGAACGAAACGAATCAATTTACGCTTAAACAACGTTGGGAAATGTTGAAAACTGATTTCCAAAAGTGAATGCTGTGTTGACGAAATAATGCGAATTTTGAAAATAAATTTCGATCGAAATAATGCACCAACCGTGCCGTACGCATTTTTGTGATGAAAGTACGTGAGATTGACATACTAATTGATAACACAAGTTATTCTCGTGTTCGTCCTGTGCGCTGGGCCGAGAGTATTACTGTAGTTGCCAAAAGTACGCCCACACGTAGTCGTAGAGAAGTGAATGCATCCTCAGTGTGTGACTGTTTGGTGTGGCCTATTTTCTTCGAAGATGAAGATGGCAACAACGTTATGGTCAACGGAGAGCGCTACAAAGGCATGATAAATAACTTCTTTTTTTTTTGTAAAATAAATGAACTTTGAAGATCTCTGGTTCCACCAAGATGGGACTACTTACTATATAAGCTATCCAACAATCGATCTTTTGTGCATTAAGTTCAATAATCGTGTAATCAGCCGTTTTGGTGATATTGCTTGGCATCTGTGGAGCTGCGATATGACGCCATTGAACTTCTTTTTTTTATAGATCAGTATTATGCTAACAATCCAGAAATGATTCAAGTACACAACATTAATCAAGCTATTCGTAAAATAGAGGCCCGAACCATAGAAAATATAAGACAGGAGAGTTGAGTTGACAGGATAGCCGCTACAGTCGTTTGAACGAAGTTATTCTCCATCAATAATCGGAAGGTATACTCTCTTCAATAAAGCAAACAACTATGAAAAAATTAAACGGATGTTTTTTTTATATCAATTTTAAAAAGAAACCGCCAGATGGTCCACCCTTTAAAAACACTTATATAGGGTGACCAGATAAGAAGATAGGAAAAGAAATTTAAATAAAATAATAACGGTGCGAGATATCAAACTGATTCTGACTTTATTTTGAAGCTACATTCCTGCCATTTTGTATGCAATAGTACATCATTTAAATGGCCGTCTTGGCCATTCGCTGGCAGTGCTTCAAGCGGTCGGTCCAATTTTTGATGACTCGGTCTAATATGTGCGGCGTTATTCCGGCAATAGCGTCTCGAATGTTGGCCTCGAGCTCGTCCAAAGTAGTTGGCTTATTAGCGTAGACTAAGGATTGACGTAGCCCCAGAGAAAATAATCGAGGGGTGTCAAGGCGCATGATCGCGACGTCCAATTGATGAACACTCGAGCGTTGCATCGCTTGTATGTAATGTAGCGCCGTCTAGTTGGAACCACAGCTCGGATATATCGATGTTGTCGAGCACTGGTGGCCAAAATCCGGATCTCCGACGAACATTTCCAGCGAATTCACGGCGTTGTCTATGATCGCCCGCTTCAATTCTTGCGTCAGCACAATCTTATATGGATGTAGGCCCAAATCCAATCGCAAAATAAGCCTGGTTGACTCTCTGGTGATGCCCAATTCAGCTAATCGGCGCCGAATCAACATTTCTGGGTCTTCTTCGATACTGGCCGCTACGGCGGCTATGTTATCTCCACTTCGCACCGGCTTAAGGTCCAAAAGACTGTACTCACACTCAAACTTTTCCACGGTGCGACAAATTGCCTGCGCACTGAAGCCATGATGATAACCGACCTCACGACGAAATTTACATTGCGTATATGCAACTGAGCCGGAATTTCGATAACATTTTTTAATAATTTTCACACGTTCGAGAAGCATCAAACGATGCATGATAAAATGGCAAACCTTACTGAATATTTTGACAGCTGGATATTATTGATAACTTTGACAGCTGCTGTAATATAATAATTGGAAAAACTAACATTGGTATCTGGTCACCCTTTATTAATCTTTCGATGACGATGAGGAGTATTTCGAAGCCCGAAACAAATTTGTATAGCTGGCAGAATTTTGGTCACAAGATGGTAGCCCGCATAAGTTAAAAGAAAGCATGAATATAAAAGCACTTAGAACATTTTTCCCGTCAGCATGAAATTTAAGGAAGAAAAAATATGGCCGCCTGCAGGCAGAGCATTGTAGCATAGTTTATTTCTGGTCTAAACCGTTTTTTTTTTTTATTGATTTACTTGATATAAATAAATACAACTTACCTAGTGCGCCCACGCGATATGCTACAGTTACAAGTATGACCTCCTTGGTGTCCATAAAGTATTCCGGTCCATGAATCAAAGGGCTCGCTGAGCCAGAGAAAAATCCCCCGCCATAGATGTACACCATAACAGGTAGTTCCTTGTTATCCCTTTTCTACATTAACATAGAAATTAGTGATTATAACTAATACATATGTTAGTAATGAAGAAAGTGTTTCTTAAATAAAGTCCGGTACTTCGGGATCAGGTGGAGCATTGAATTTCGAGCAAAGAATATGTTAAAGAATGAGTTAGACGTATTTTCAACTTGACTCTATCTTCAACAAGTCTATACCACTTTCAACAATTCTGATGTTCGTCGAATGAAAAATATTTAGTTCACATAAATCTGGAATAGATCGGAAACTTACGGCCTAAACTCGATTTTTTTGGTAAATTGTTCGAATACGTTTCGCTTTAACATAAATTTTTGAGAAAAAATGCGTAATTTATTAATTTCCTTTGACCTAAAGTAGGAAAGATAATTAAAATCTTGTTCGCACGACTTTCATACAAATGAAACACGAGTACGAGTATCTTGTAAACTATAAGTTCTCTATACAAAATATTTACACGCCATTCACACTCTTTCACCTTTTACACTATGAAATAAAAAATAATAATTAAATTACGCATTTATTGTCAACAAAATATATTAAAATTATTATTCGAAAAAAAAACTACGAAAAATCTAGTTTATCTCATAGTTACGAGGGAAGTCAAAGTATACCAGAATTATGTGCACCGGATATTTTGCATTAATTTGCACTAATTGCTAAAACTAGTACAGATTTAGGAAATGATATAAAAACCGGTAAAACTCAATAATGATGAAAGTTGTTGATGTCGAAATTCAATAGCAACCCCTATTTAAGAAATACCCTGTAAATCAATTGAGCTCCAATCCACCTACCAAGGGACGATAGACATTTAGATACAAGCAATCTTCCTCTCCACTGACAAACGGTTCTGGTAATAAATAATTCTTCTGGATACAATCCGGTCTTGGTATACTAGCATTAAGTTCTCCCACCCATGGTAGTACCGGCTTCGGATTCTAAAACAACAACAAGCAAATTATATCCCCGTTATTCATACCCAAAAGTGTGCCTGCGCATGGCTTTTAAACTTACAGCAAATCTTAGATCACCCACTGGTGGCTGAGCGAAGGGGATTCCTACGAAAGCCTCAAATTTATCCTTCTGGTAACCGGGCATAAAAGTCCCTTGAATACAGCCCAAATTCGGTATACAAACCTTCGGTGATGCATGGACTCTCACCAGTTCCAACAACAAAAAAACCAAAACGGATAGATAGATCATTCTCAGACCAAATGTCGATGCCTAAAAGTTGAAGAAAAAAAAAATTTTAATTAATAAACAATAAATATGCTAACGAAGTGGTTGTGTATCCATGGAACTCATCCCATGCCCAATATCAGTAAAATAAACATTTGTCTGGTAATACCGGTAGCCGTTATAATCAACGATGATTTTATTGTGATTTTAAATAATATGTAGATGACAGTGGTGAAGAAGATGATCCCCCCCCCCTCATACGGTCTCATCTGGTTAATCTTCAAATTCGAATTTGTTTAATATTTAATTTTTAATAATTCTAACGCTGATGGAGTGGAGGTTATGTCGCAATACAACTATTAATAAACTATTACCATTGATCTTTGACGTTCGGTTGTGGGCCATTGAGACATTTGCATAGTTATTGCCAGAGGTTTAGAGAGGTTATTCTATCCCCTTAATATAGTAACTGTAGTAGGTACACAAGACACGTTTTTGACGCACGACAATGGTGCTTTGCTGAATGGAAATGGCTAATTAGGTAGACTTTCTTGGAATTGGTTATTTTAATAGTATTTTGGATGTTCACCTGTTACAAAAGGTTTTTTTGTGATAAATTTTGAATGATTTATGGATAATTTCTTTCTTTTTTTTTTTGTTTGTGGATGAGATAGGGCGTATCTATATCGCACACTTACGGATGTAAGGCTTTAAATCGTAGCACCTTAACAAAAGATATCAAGCACGAGTTTTGATTATTTGGACTGATTATGTGTAATTGTTGATAACCGCGGAAAAGGTATCTGAATAAATAGGTCATAACGATATATCCGATATGATAAGCATATCGAGATAAAATACTCTCTTTGTGGGTTTTGAAAGCACATTAAAGTGTTGCTTATAATTGTTTACGTTATTACAATACGAGTAACCGGGAAGTTTACTGTGGTCACTTTTTATCAATGTGCTTGGTATGGGGGACGGCTGATAAGTTCGCGGTCTGAGATACTCAACAACGAGTCATCTTCTCATGAGTGATAACACTAACTGCGGCACTCTTTAGTAGTACACATCGTTTCAATAATAATCTCATTTTGTTATTATTTGTGGTTGGATAAACATCACCTTGTCAGCCGAAATTGGAAATTCTAGCAATTTTGAGCACCGCGCCGTGATAAAGTACCTCGTGAAAGAAGAAAATCGGCTAAAGCAATATTCGAAAACATGTCATTGACTCTTTAGGATTCTGGGCCTTCGTATAACATGGTCAACTCGCTTATTTCAACAAGTGGGAGCCGTGGCTCAATGGTTAAGAACGCGAGCACTGAGCGAGAGGTTCAAGGTTCGAATCCAAAAAAAACACAAAAATAAAAAATGAAAAGTTTTCTCACGGTCCCACCTCTCGCGAACGTCTGACAAACATCCGAGAGTAAAACTGTTATGAGAAGCTTCTCTCAATCGAAAAAATTGACCCTCGGAAACGGCATAAAAGTGTAGGTCCAAACCATTCGCGATGCGCACAGCACGAGTGGCTGCAAGAAGCTAGGCCAGGTCCTGCATTGGGCTGTTAGCGCCAAAATATTTATTTATTTATTTCAACAAGGGTGAGAGGGCCGTGAAGATCACCCCCGCCCAGGGCGTCCTGTGTCAGTGGTCACTGAAGAAAACGTCGGAAAAGTTGATAAATTAGTTCTGACCGTCCGAAGAACAAAAATATGGCAGATAGCGGACGAGTTGCACATTAGCAAGGAATGGATTGGCTAAATTTTACAAAAAAAAATTTTAAATTTTACCGAAAAAGCTCCCGTCGTTCGACAAGCAATGACGACTGAATGAACGAGTTACCCGGGGACAATCTCGACGGAATTTGGGTCTTGTGGATTTAAAGATTGAAAAAGGGGAGAGGCCGCCGAAGAAATTGTAGCAACGTGAGAAACTGAGGCATGAATTGTTGTTTTTGCAGGATAATGCGCTTGTTCACACAGAGCGGGTTTCGAGACAGGCCTTAAAAGACACAGGTTTTTCAACGATATACCGACCACCCACGAGTTTTTTCCTTTTTTTCAATTTAAAAAAGGAGTTACGAGGTCGAAGATTTGCAGATGAAAACGAGATCAAGTTGGCCGTAGAAAGTCATTTTGAAGGCAAAGAAAAAGAATATTTTTTCGGTGGTATTAAGACACTGTATGCCCGATGTAAGAAATGCATTTCACTCGAGGGAGATTATATTGAGAAATAACATTTTTTAATCGGATCTCTTTTTTCACTTAATGCCTTAGGCCGAGTACTTATCAGCAGCCCCTCGTAGTGGGAGGGGGCATTATATCATTTTTAAGAAGTTCATGAGTAGATTTCCTTTTATTTTATTTCAAATGGACACATAGTTCACACATAGTGCACCTAAAAGAAAAACTTAAGTAAGCTAAGAACGCCATCAATTTAACATAGAAAGAATGTCTCCTCAATAAAAATGTTAGTCTTCTTTGGATACAAGCAAAACGAGTCGGTTGACCAGCTCCTGTGATTCTTTGTCATACGAATGCTTTGCTCGCCTATGACCACACACCAACTTACAGTCTGTACAATAAAAAACGGTAAGCACCCATTTGTCCCCGAACCTCTTAAGAAGTCCAATGCCAATCCCCACCCTTGAACCAAAGAACTCCTGGTTTGATCAAGAGTGCTGCCAAGTGCACGCAGCAAAGCAAGAGGCTTATAAAGCGACGTTGCATATGGTGACATGGGAAGAATACCCGCTTCTAAGAAAGAAGATGAAAAACGCGAGATCGATTGAATATAGAAGGATTATAGCAGAAGTAATGTTCGAGAGCTTTAACAGAAGGTAAAAAGGCCATACCAAGGCTACAAAGCGCGAACAGAAGCCTGTAGGGATAAAAAAGGAAATCTAGGATTAGAGTCACAGTCGATATTGAGAAAGATCACTTCTTCAGGCTATTAAGCTGCGATGATGATCAAAAACTGCCAGGGAGAATGCTCCATTCAACCTGGACGGTGACGATCAACAATTCCATCCACTCGACTAAAGTGAATCTCAGCTTAAGTCCAACAAGACTACTGGAGCCAATGGTCTATCTACCTAGTTATTTAAAGCAGCTCCGGATGATTTAGTACATAGCATACATCAACTCATCTGTAAGATATGGTCGGATCGAAATATGTCCCAATGGAATCGACGGTTTGCCCTATCTTCTAGAAAGGAGACCCTCTGAACTGCTCCAACTACAGAGGTATTAGTCCCTTCAATCTGCTTAGTCCGTATCAGTATGGTTTTACGCTGAGAATGTCCACCATAGATCAAATATTCGCATTACGGCAAATCTAGGGCGAAACCCAAGAACTTCAAATCAATACCCACCACTTTTCAGAGATTTTGTAGTTCGAAATTCGCGAATCGTGTTGATTAAATTTCCCCCATTTCAGAGATGAATCTTAACAATTAAAATGCATTGATCTCTTGTATACCGCTCCATAATTACAAAAGTCAATGCTTTGTATTCACAGATGTCAAATGTCAGCTGTTTATTTTTGACAGAACCACAGTAGTGCCAGATTTAAATTGAAACCTTCAATTGAATCATCATTTAGAACACAAGACTGTATTTTTTTGATCTAAATTGCTCTGAAAGGTTTCGCAAACTTGTCTGTAATCTATTCCGACGAAAGTCCAGAACATGAACATCGAGATCAATTCTATTCATCCTGGTTTGGATGCTAGTGATCACACCTCAGAGATGGGAGTTTTAGACGCCGGAAGATGCCAAAAATCCATCCAATATCCGCTCAGTAGTACCTGAGATTAGAGCATTCGAACAAATGGACTGACAGTGATAGTGGGAGCTTTTTTTATATTTTAATTCACATAACGGCCTCGTGGCAGGAGAAGCTAGCGAAATTCCCAAATTTATTGCACGCCCTAGTAAGGATAAAATCATTGCCGCGGACAAAGTATTGTAAGGGGGAATTTACATGTATGAATGCGCAATCACCAAAAAGTACCTAATAGTCTGATTTCTGCATTACCTTACTGTCACCCTTAAACAACGCGTCAACCACAAATCCTTAAAAAGGATTTAGAATTAGACCAACGACTTAGCAAAGTTAAATTATAAACATCATTATATAAATTGTAATTGTTAGTTACTATCTGGCAGTACTACCAATTAGCAATTACAGATGGCAATTTTCTGCATAGACACGAGCTTTATAACGAGCCAATTGATATCGCCAATTCTCGGAATTAAACGGCCGGAGTACTTTTTGTGCAATAGAGCCTGTGGAAACACATGTCGCTCACATAAATGTCTTCAATCTCAGGCTAAACAAAGTTTTTAAAAAAATACGGCCAATCACGTCGCCGGTTCGCAACGCGCACCAAACTGTCACCCGTGGTGGATGCAATGGCCTCTCAACGATCACATTTATTTTCTCAGAACCCTAAATTCTGCAATTTTGTTTGTTTACGTAGCTACAGAACTAGAAATGGACGATATTGTTCGAAAAATCGGAGTCAACTTGATGATTTTTCAGCACCCAATCGGCGTACATTCTGCGCATTATATGGTCAGCAGACTTTAGTCGTTGTGTAAGCTTTATAGGGATATAGATGTAAATCCAAGCGCAAAATATGCCAAACGGAGCTACGAGTATATGAAATGCCCAATTACTGAACGCGGGGTGGAGTTAACAATTCTGGGTTTCCGGCCAATGAGGCACTCACAGCTGCTTATGACATCACAAACACTACCACATGACAGAAGGATTTGACAGATGCCATATGACAGGGATGTACTCATAATTCTAAGCAATTACTCGCTAAAAACTGTTTTAATTTGTTGAATATTCAAATAAATGATAAAATTGTAATTTGTGCAAGATCAAGTTGATCAACTACGAGTATAAGAAATACCAAATTATGAGACCCGGTTTTATTTGTTTTTCTTTATACAAAATAGTAATGCAAAGCAGAACTTGGTCTTTTAAAATATCGCAATCGAACAATTTTCGCAATTCAACATTATTTTCTGGTTTTCAGGGGTACGATTAAAATAGTGACAGTAATGACACAGTAATGTGTTCTGAGATACAGTAACTACAGCCCAGTCTACAACATCTGCATACTAAATAGTAATGATCAATGAGTGCAGATGAGTCACATAAATGATGTGTAAGTTGGTGGCAACCGTATAGGTCAGGTACTATTAACGACAGCGAATGTGTCTGCTATGTATGTATATACCACTTTATTGTTTAATTGGGTAAAAGACCACATAAGGTGATTTATAACTGCATCGGGGATTGAACCCATAACCTTGGCTAAGCATGCATAAGAGATTAATCACGTAAATCAATTAAACAAACTGGTTAAAATTAAATTTGCAAAATTGCAATAAGCACAAAAAAAAAAGGTAGGGACGACAACTTAATTACCGATGGGTGATGTGGATTCCGTGTTGTTGTAAAAGTTATGCACATAAGTACATCAACAATTAGTGATGTCCGGGTCAAATTTGACCCAAACTGAACTTCAATTTAAGATATCTCAAGAAGTCAATGAGTAACGATTTTAAAACTTTATGACTTTTCATAATTACATATGCATTGATCAGAACCTTATTTTTTTTGATATTTAACAAATGCTTCGTACGAGTATCCTGTATTTTGGGTCAATTTTGACCCAGATCAAAATATATGTTATAATCTGGTCCTGCTAGGTGGCGCAACAAGTAATGCCCCAATTTGATTTATCAATAACTTTTTTTCTAAATGGAAAAACGATGATTTTATTTTTTATTATTTTTATCTGGATCTTATGTTTTGTTCCGTACTGCAGATGATATCTTATAAATGTTGGCCTCCAACTTTTGTGCAAATTGAGCCCTTTTTATGGAATTTTTGTCTAATATAGTCTTTTAGGGCTGCGAGAGTCTGTGGCTTGTTTATGTAGACCAATGACTTCAAATAACCTCAAAATCAGATGGTCAGATCGGGTCAATGCAATATGCCAAAAAAGGAGATCACACGGCGTGGAAAAGTGTCCTTCACTAAGTCCACTGTGTCACCCGCTGAGGGTGCAGTGCTATCGTCTTTTCGAAACCACATGTGCTCCAATTCCAATTCATGCAATTTGGATATCAGAAAGTCACATATCATGGTTCTGTAGCGCTCGTCAGTGACAGCATAGACATCGCACCACACAGTAACTTTCAGTAGATGTACAAGCGATGCTTGTTGTTTTCATAGGCCCAAAAGTAAGTACCCTGCTTGTTGACATGTCCGCAGAGATGGAAATATGTTTCATCACCCATGATTAATTTTAAAGGAAAATCGTCTGGACTTGGTGGTCGGCGGGCAGCAGCTGATGCACCATTTGAGTTTTATACGGAAACATCTTAAAGTCTTTCACCAAAATACGCTGCAGAGACCGCCTGGAAATGCCCAGTTGCGGGGCCTGTAGTCTCGTTGATGTTTCTGGACACTCTTCTATATCCACGCGCACAACATCAATATTCTCGGCTAAACGGTCTGTTATTGGTTTGCCAGCCCTTGCCTTATCTCATGTTGAGCCAGTCTCTTTGAGGTGTGCGGCAAGTCGGTACCGAATGGTGAGGAAATCTTCGACAAAATTCACTTTGTGTTCTTATCACTGATGAATTATTCAGCAAAAGAATCGACGCAATTATTCCACGTTCTTGAGGAGTATAGCTTTCATCGTCGTGTATTTCACATCTGTTTACTACACAACTGTCAATATCACGATGACAGGAGACGCCATTTGCAAAAATCATAGACAATTCATATAGGATCATTACTTTTGCAAAAGTCAATGGTACTATTTTCTAATATGGTACGACATATTGAAGTAGAATTTATTTGTTGTCTATTGTGTCATACAATAAGGACATTAATTGCAAAGGATTCGGTCGGCCGTGCTCGGTGCTTGCGTACAATTTTCCTACGGGCAAATCTCAACAGTAGAAGGTCTGCTGACCACAAAACGCTCAAAACAAAGTCAAAAGTTGAATTTGTTGACATTGAATGTTGATAATTCTCAGAATTTTATCTGACCGATTGAGTAATAAGAGTCCAACAGGTACTATATAACGGGCTAATTTTCAGAAAGAGAAAGAAATAGAAGCATGCTGGAAAATTACAAGCCATCCAGAACGGATGAAATGAAATGTAGGTGGCGTTGCGAAATGTCAAAAACTATGGTGTCTTTCTATACAGGGGATATTTCCGCGTCTTTTAAGAAATTTGAACACAAAACTGTTGCTACAATTTTTTTCTAAACAAAAAGTGGGCTAGGACTTTACCATCACCGTGAATAACTTTGAAAAAACATGTTTTTTTTTTATAGAAAACACCCCTAAAAAATTGGGCGTGGTCACCTATATTTCATGGACGAAATGTAGAGGAAGTCAATTAAAACAATATTTTTCAGTTTCCAGGAAAAATATTGAGAAAAACTATATGTGAAAGAGAAGTAGGCGGATTTCAAAAATCTTTACTTTCGGATTCCAAATTTCATGTTCCTAGCTCAAAATTTAATGCCCAAAAGATGATAACATAAGAACAGACAGACGAACAGAATGTGAATATTTTTTATTGAATCGAAAGAAACAAATGTTGAAAATTTATTCAAATTCAAGGATTTAATTAATATTTTCGATATGGCCACCTTTGGCACGAACAATTTGCTTGAGACGTTCAATAAATTTATCGCACACTGCACGTAAGTGTGTCTGTGGAATGCGCTTCCATTCTCGGCGAAGCGCTAACTTGAAGCGAAGCGATAGCCATAGTGTCGAGGAAATGAAGTGCGGAATGTTTTGTCGCAGTCATTCTTGATTTGCTCGGATTTGGAAATGGTGCTTCATCAGAGAAGACTATGTTTGGCAATTGGCCACTTGAGTGCAAGCGGATCAAGTCCTTTGCTCTTTCCACTCTAACTTTTTGGTCAGGTGTGATATCGTGCACTTTTTGGAACTTTAAGGCCTTGAGTTCGAGCTCATTTTTCAAAATGTGTTGCATCTGTTCTCTGGATATGTTTAGTTCCGAAGCCATTTTTCTCCCGCAACGCCGAGGATTCCGTTAGATTCTGGCCTTCACACCCCGAGTCACTGTTGACGATGTTGCCGTCTTTTTCGGACCACCTCCATAGCGTTTTGCAATGCTGCCGGTTTCATTGTAATGCGATATGGTGCGATACACAAACATTTTCTTCACTTTCAAATGTTTTAGCTCACAAACAATAGCTGGTTGTGATTTCCCAGCCAAAAAAATGCAATAACACTATTACGTTTGAATTCCATTTTCGAAAGAACAAAAACTAAACACGCGATAAAAAAAAAACTTACACGCGCTTTCCAACAATGAAATGAATTAACAACTAACAAATTTTCAGCGTGCTGTCATTCGTAGTTTAGCAGACACAGTGACGTGAAGTTGGGAACAGTTCATGTCAGCCACCCTGTAGATCGACATAACTTTTGATGCCGATCACAAAAGCGAGCATATTGCATACTTTATGTATCAAAATGAATGTACATTAGATAGAGTATAATAAGTAAACTAAATCCATTCTTATTGCGTTGTTTCATTCCTGTATCATCAACATCCTTTCTGTGGTTTGTCAAATATTTTGATGCCCCGAATTCAAATGTGAATAGCAACTAGCATCGTTTCGGAAAATTGTGTTTTTCGGGGCCACTTTCGAGGCTATTTTAAGTTTGGGCCAAATACTGAACAGTCCATCGTATGAGTGTTATGACGGGGAGGAAGGGAACTGTTTTTTACTTAAATATTTGACCTACATGAACTTGAAAAATGCTTTAAGATTGTTAGCAGAATTTTATAGATTCAAATAGTTTACCAATATTTATAATACCTTGAGACTTTTACTATTAATAAAACTTTTCTCATACTCATTAGACGAGCTCTGTTCTTATATCCCAGGAAAGGTTAGTGCCCAAGGTTCCTATTTATGCTCTAGAGATTTGTTGGTTGAGGCCCTGATCCATCCCAGTCTAATGCCATCTATGGTAAAGTAAAGTAGAGTATGCTAAACACTCCACTAATCAGGACACCCTTGTGTTTTCAAAGTTTATACAGGGTGGGCCAAATAAGACCAACCAATGTTAAACACGAATAACTTTTTTATTTTCCAATATAATTGTTCTTTTCTTTTTGCAGGTTATAATTGAGTTCTTGGAAATTTATAATGGGTACATACAGTACACAACAACGCGTTAACGTTAACAACGATTAATTGTTATACTCGTAACGCAGCGAAAATATCGCCAATATTTTAATTCAATATCAGCTCCCACAGCCTTTATGATTAGGAGTTTGGTCGACCGTTTTGGGGAACGGGGTTCAGTGGCCGACAGTCCTGGAAGAGGTGCTCATCGAAATATTCGCTCTGAAGTCAACGTGGAAGCTGTGCGGCAGAGTGTTGCAAATGATCCACCTGTCTCAACTCGTCGTCGTTTAGGCCAATTGGGCATGTCCAGAATAACATTGCGGAGAATTTTAAAGTTGGATCTTAAGATGTACCCATACAAAATTCAAATTGTGCAAACACTGCTACCGCAAGACCACCGACAACGACTACAATACGCTATTCGTTTTACACAATTAGCCACACAAAGATTTTTTAAATAATGTTTTGATGTCGGATGAAGCGCATTTCCATTTAAGTGTTTATGTTAACAAGCAAAACTGTAGATTGTGGGGCTCCGAAAATCCAAGGGCAACACACCAGCATCAGTTACACCTATTAAGATGCACTGTTTTGTGCGGTGTTATGTCCGAAAAAGATATGGGCCCATATTTCTTTCAGAATGAGGATGAAACGCCAGAAACGATTTCCGGGGTTTCTTATAGAACAATGATCGACAACTTTTTGCGGCCAATGGCGGAGCAGCATCCTAATTTGTGGTTCCAACAAGATGGAGCAACTGTGCATACTGCTAGGCAAACTATGAACCTGCTGTGTGAAATTTTTGGCGAAAAAAAATTCAGTTTTCATTTGGCCACCTCGTTCACCAGATTTAACTGCGCCCGACTTATTTTTATGAGAATATTTTAAAGACAAGGAGTATGTTAATAAACCAGAGACTATTAGACAGCTAAAGTAGAATATTCGAGACGAAATACGGAGCCTGCAACCAGAAGCATTACGTGGTGTAATGGAAAACGTGCTAAAAAGAGCCAATGTATGTATCGAGCAAAATGGTGGACATTTGTCTGATGTCATATTTCATACTTAATTTCCATAAAATGTATTTCATATACCTATATAAAAAAAAAATAATTAAAACAAATGATTATTACAAGAGCTATATGTGTTTAACATTGGTAGGACTTATTTGGCCCACCCTGTATATGTGACCTCTACAGTTTGGACAGAGTAAAGTAGTACATGCATACATTTTTAAGTATTCTATCCTGTAAGGATGCACTTCTACATCATTCTCGTTCCAGTACTCAGTGCTCTCTTGGTCCATTTTTCCGATTTACATCAATGACGTCCTTTCCATTACTTTTAATCCTATTCATTCCATAGCGAGTGACTCCCAACTCGTTTAGTCTCAGCTGCAGCAAAGGTCTACCGACCTCGACTCTGACATTGATGCAATAATCAATTTGGGTGCAAACAACCAAGTTGTGTTTAATGCGTCAAAAACCCAGACCTGTGTCCTATCTATGAAGCGGAATGCTAACGTCATCAAACTCAGAATGGGTGAAGTTTATGTAAAGGAATCTAAAGGCTTGTCAATGCTTAGCATATGTGTTAACCCAAATCTTTTATGGAATCAGCAGATGGCTGATGCTGCAAAAGTTATAGTTCAGATCATGAAAAACTTTCTGAATTCAGTCCTATAAACCCAAATAGCTATTGCGTCAATGGTTTTTTGTTTGGACATGCTGATGAATATTATAATACAAAGAAGAAATAAGCTTCTTGATTCAGACGGTACCGGATCTTTCATTTTTGCCCGTACGACAGTCCGTACGTCAAACTGCGGTTTAAGCGACTGAATAAATTCATTTCGATTCATATATTTGAGGTGTGTTCTCACGAAGAGAAATGTGAATTTTTTATTCACACCGCAAAATTAGCGACAGGTACTTTATAAGGGCCAATTCTCAAAAAGAGAAAAAATGATTCTATCCATTTGGATGATCCATTTTACCTCAGATACCTGAGGTAAAATTGACATTTGCAACAATAATGCATACACGGTTTTTGACTAAAAATTCGAATTGAGATACTTTACTTATTACCGCACTTCAAACAATTTACTATTTTTTAAGGCAAACGTAAAAAAAAATCGGACAAAGTTAATTGACCAAACAAAACTCAAAAAAACCACAGCTAAAGCAAGTAACCAGAATGCGACAGCGGTGCTCCGAACCAGACAATACATCACATTTTAACTGAATACCTCGGGGGACATCTTCAGATATCTTCAACGCCACCGTCGAAGCAATTGATTGGCTCGGCAATCCAGACATAAACCTTAAAATTTTCATTGTTATTTGTATTATTTATATTTTATACATATTTTGTCTTTTGTGTGTTTGTTCACTGTAGTGTAATAATAATAATAATCAGTCTAACCTTACTATTAAATTCCACAAAAAATAAAGATTGCTTAATTGGCTCCTCATCGATCTTACCCAGTTCGACTTGTTGTAGCAATTCATTTTCTACGTCCTTCCCGACGAAAGTACATAAACAACATTGGTATACTATGACATATGCCAGCAAACAAATCGACAATAAATGTCAATAGTAAATACGAAATGTGTATCTAGTCTCGACGAGTAGCCCGTTTGAAACTGAACGATTATCTTCTCATCCCATATATGTATGTCAGTGAAGCTAGATAGGTTTGACTGTCAGCAAGAAAGGACACACAACATGGACAAATCGGCACCATTGCCGTTGAAAATGTTGTCTACCTTGGGTTTGCAGTTCAAACAAAGAATTACTTTTGCCAACCGCTGCATACTGTTGACAGTGGAAAAAGTTGGCGGAAATTATGTTTTTCTTAAAAGATCTTCAGAATAGTAACGGGTTATTCATTTCGTGCTTTAAGACTTTAATTTATTAAATAAAATAAAAAGTATTAAAGATTTCAGTGAAATTTGTTTACTGTTTTAAATTCTTGACTATGCCATTACGAGTATGTATGAAATATAACGTCGGTGAAATGGCCACCAGGGGAGTTTTTGCAAACTTCAATTCTTGTGAGGTAATTTTCGATGACTTTTCAGCACATTTCTGGCTGTATTACGGCCATAACTTGATAGATGCAACAGAGCCAAATTTGCCTGTCCTGTTGGAAACACATGTCGCTCATATCAATGTCTTCAATCTCAGGCGAAAAAAGTTGGTTATCATTTAACCATAGCACAGAGAATTTAGCTTCTTCGTTTTCAAAAAAATTACAGCCCAATCAGGCCGTCGATCCATACCGCGCACCACACTGTCACCCGTGGTGGATGCAATGGCCTTTCAACAATCACATTTGGATTCTCAGAACCCCAAATCGTGCAATTTTGTTTGTTTACGTACCCGCCGAGCGAGAAATGGGCCTGATCATTGAAGAAGATCTTGCTCGCCAAATCGGCAGCAACTTACAGACACACAGTTTTTACAGAACTGTTAGCCTTGTAGTAAGATGCAACAATTTTAATGCTAATTTAAAAGCTAACTGCCTGTCACTATGGATGACAGATGAATTTGACAGATGCCATATAGCAGGGATGTGAAATCCCAACCTCGAAATGAATAACCCTTTATATTAAATATGATATGTTTTGATTGATTTTTTTTATTAAGGATGCGATAATATTGGGGCAAAAATGCGTAAAAATCTACAACGATCCTTCTTAAAATGTGTGGAAAAGTGGAATCTATTAAATTGGCTGAATTTTCATTGTGGTGCAGTTTTAGATCCCTCGATTCAAAATGTCTATGGGCAGTCCAGAGGATAGGCAGTTTAGGTGGCATATTTAGTAAAAATTATCGCTAATTCTCATACACAAAAGGCCCAATAAGGTGAGCAGATGCCACCTCAATCAACAATCTAGAATCTACATGTATTATACAAAAAAGAACATCGATTATGTCGGATTTCAGTGAACTTTTCAGGATCCGTTTCGAGACACCCTTGAACACTTTTTTTATTATTCAGAATGTCTGCTATACTAGGTAGAAAAGTACTTTAGAACCTTTTCGGATTTTTAGTCATTTCATACCCGGGTTCGATGTTTAATGAGCGCATTTCAATTTAGATCTACACTCCGGGACAAAATGATAAGACACCCCACAAATTCATAAGAAAAAAAAGAAAAGTGTGCGTAACATTTGCCAAATCTGATTGAATCATTAGGTAACATGATGTACATATTTACACTGCACTGCCATAAAATAATTACTGAGGAAACCCTTACTTTTCCTGTTTTAGAGGAAAAACCGAAAACTGTACAGGACAAAAACATAGGACATATTAATCATTTTGTGTCGATACTTTGTTCAGGAAGGATGAAGTAAACGTTGGTGAAAATATTTGTGCTCTTATTTTATTATCATTTGGTGTTAAATTTGATAAAATTTTTTCAAAAAAAGACAATATGTTAAATTTGCCCAATTTTACGCACATTTTATGTCTTAAGAATTTGTAGGGGTGTCTTATAATTTTGTCCCCGAGTTTATATAGTACGATGTCCAAGAAAATAGAAGTATTGTCAGGAAACACAACTTATCTTGAGCCTAACAAAAGTTCGCTAAGTTGATGTTAATTTATTATTAATTATTAGTTTTAAAATTTGATGATCTGTTATAGTCTTGAGGTATTTACAGGGTGATTCAATTGGAGGTTATAATTTAAATCTGGCACTACTGTGGTTCTGTCATAAAAAAGCAGATGCTATATGACATCTGTGAATACTAACCATTACTATTTGTAATTATGGAGCGGTATACGAGAGAACAATACATTTTAATTGTTGAAACTCATCCCTGAAATGGGGAAAACTTAACCAACGCGATTCATGTTTTGTTTCGTCCATCTCGTGGACATTATTAAGAATTTAATGGAAAAAATCGAACCGAGTCAGTATTGGTCACGCGAAAATATCACCGCAGTGAGTGTTAGTGTTTATGACAATCCGTCAAAATCCATTCCCCATCATTCCTAGCAATTGAACATTTTCTACAGTTCCACGGAGTGCTCTGCATCCTATTGACTTAGGAATTGCAGCCAGAAAACCATGAATGACATCGAGACTTCGTCGATTGTGTGTTAGAGAACCCCAAATTGATGGCGATATTTCGAACAAATTCATTTTCAGTCACGACAATCTACGCGCGACAAACGAACAACCAATGCATCCACAAAAAGTCACTGTTTGGTGCGGATTTTGGGTCGGCGGCGTGGTTTTACGAAAATGTTCATGGTGCTGCTATAACAGTCAATGATCAACGTTATTGCAATACAATAACAAATTATTTTTGCCACCAATTAGATGATATTTATGTCGAAGATAGTGGTTGCAACAAGACGATCCCACCTGTCACACAGCGCCAGAAACAATGCAGTTATTACACACAAAGCTTACCGGCCGCGTCATCTCTCGTTATCGTCGATATCACGCCGTTGGACTATTTTCTTTGGGTATATGTGATGTAGAAGATGTATACCAATGAACTAATGTCATTTATGAACTAACGTGGGATTTATGCCGAAAAGTAATGAAGAATTTCATCAAAAGGACTGAAGTCTCCAAGTCCAGCTGTGGCACCATAAAGATATGAGCAGTTTATCAAAACCAATATGTTTTATTTCAAATTCAAATTTGAACCTCCAATTGTATCACCCTTTAGTTTTGAAAATTAGTAAGAATGGAGAATGAAAGCTTGAGGTCTCCTAGGGACTTAATGGCCTTTTTTGTTGATGCTTCTAGCTATGTATGGTGAAGGTTACATTCGCCCAAAGTGTAATCGGCAGCTTACTGATCTTCAATAGAAAGGAGGCAAGTATACTTTGAGACTTTTTTTTTAAGATGGAGGTTAATCAATCATTGTCCGATGCAAAATTCAAGAATTATTTTCCATCACGCTTACTTAGCCACAGAAGTTAGTTGTTGGCGTCTTAGAATTTGTTGGTCAGATAAATTAATACTTTTTTTGACTTTACGTAGCCCTTGTATTTAATAACATTATTTGTAGGCATTTCTTAAAAGACTCCAGATTTATATAGATACACCACACAGAAGGGTACCGTTTCTGAAAATGTGTAAGGTGGCTCTCAACATTATCTGCAAATCCATACAAACTTCCCACTTTTCAGCAACAATATCTATATATCGGGGCATGCTGAGAAGTGAAACAAAAAGTTCAGTGTACTCGTAAGTATACAGAAAAGAAGAAAATCAATTTTTGCAAAATTGATGTATAAAGTTATATTAAAATTGTATTTTTATCAATAAAAATACAACAAGAAATAGCAGTTTAACCTTACACCTATAAACTACGCCAATAACTGCACGAAAATCGTATTAATACAGGTGGTCCCTCTTGTGTCAACAACTGATAAAATAGTCATGTCATAAATACTGGTACAGACTTAAACGCACTCATCGTGAAACTAGTATTGAACACACCCATTCTATATTGACAGGTATTCAATGACTGACATTTATACTAAGTTAACGCGCTTACAGATTTACGCAAAAGGCGTTTGTAAATATGCGATATTGAAAACCGTGGTATTTGGCTTTCACAAGTGTAATATGGAAAGAGGCGATATGTTCCCGACCTTACGACCGCTTGGAATCACCCGGAATTTTCCCAAACTGTTAAATTGTTTGAGGACTCTGGTGGAGTAACTGACAGTCAAAGATTCGGACGCCCTCGCACTGGCAGAACCCCACAGGCGATCAAAGCTGTTAAAGTAAGGATTAATTGGAAACTGCTGTGAAAGCAGAAAATTTTGCCACAAGAAATGAAAATATAGCAGAAATCAAACAAGAATTGGGACTAAACGCACATAAAAAACTCCACTTACTCACATAATAGGAAAGCTATGATAGCTTTCTATACTTATAGCAGAATATTTGCAAAAACTTGGGGACCCAAACCAAAAGTTATTTCCTGGCTCTACACAGCAGTTGTGAGACCTATATTGACATATGGCAGCCTAGTATGGTGGCCAGCCGCAAGTAAGGGCACAAACCTCAAGATACTAACCAGAGTACAAAGAATGGCGTGCATTGGTGTCACAGGAGCTGTGAGAACCACACCAACTGCAGTTAAACTCAATTTGAACAAGTCAATTCGACTTCCGGACTATAGCAGTGGGCGCTGCAATGCACCTGATGATATCACCTTTTTCATTGACAGCCAGGCAGCGATAAGAGCGATTTCCGCCACACAAATAAAATCGAAGATTGTGCGTTGCTGTCGCGAAGAGCTACGGGTTTTTGGTACGCAACCCGGACATAATGGCGTTGCTGACGAGCTGTCAAGGGAGGGCCCAGCAAATAGCAGATGGAGATCACTAGATCCTGTATAATTAAAAGAAAACTCTGGCCGTTCTACGATAAAAATCTTCCCGAGCAAATTCTACACTTCAACAGATATATCTTATCAGACAAAACAATTGGGAATAAACGAAGAAAATATATGTAGAGGCTGCGGCAATGAGGATGTACACGAAGATATACCTCACTTCATGTGTCATTGTCCAGGACTCTACCACCTTAGATTCAAAATACTAGGGAAATATTTCTTCCAGGACTTAGAAGAACTATTAAATGTATCGTTAAATAAGATAAACAAATTTATAAATGCATCGGGTTGATTAAGAACTCATAGGGTTCACGAGTGGGGAACCTACACCCCTTGGGCATCACAATGGATCTATTGTACATTGATGTAAGTGTGGCGTAGTGTGTCTTTCGTTCTCTACGTCAACCCATCAAACCTAACCTACGCCGCCGGTACGCACAAAATGGTTACAATAAAGTTTTGATAAAATTTTTACTGTTGTGGAATCGTTCAATAAGAAAAATGGATCAGAACTCATTCCACGAGTCGAATTTGGTAGTTCCAAAACAATGTGCCGGATTTCACAGAAGCAGACGATTCACCGTCAGGCAGTCCAGACCTCAGAATATGGAAACCAGCTCACAGGCGTGAATAGTATTTCAGTCTACCAAGGTAGGACAATGCAGCAAAGGAAGACCCCCGACTTAGGTGGAGCTCACAGTTGGAATGAAATATCAACCAACTTGTCAGTCGAAACTGAAAGGAGCTAAGG
Organism: Pocota personata; assembly: GCA_963082735.1. NCBI lineage: Eukaryota > Metazoa > Arthropoda > Insecta > Diptera > Syrphidae > Pocota > Pocota personata. Next base: position 188,742,467 of record OY720430.1, read on the forward strand.
AATCAGCTGGTTGGAAAGGTTTGTTGGTTGAATCCTGGTCCCCCACAGACTGCGGCGCCATCAAAAGTGAAATTAAGCAAAGTTCCATCTTCTCAAAATCAGTCTGCATCCTGGAAAAATGTAATAATATTCCCAGGCTTAAACGTCGCTTACACCCACTTATTCCTATTCCTATCTGTTTAAGGATCAAACTTAACACTTACTGCATACGAGTATGACTCAGTTCATATCAGATCAAGCCGCGTAATGCTGTGTCCATTTACAATCTATTTCCTTCATAATATGCACACCAGACATTCTATCAAAAACTGTGTCAAGTAAATGCAAACGATGACACGAAAGGTGCAATTGGAATACTGCGCTGCATTGTGTATAAAAATACACGACCGGTTTATTGTTACCGTCAACACGTGCCTCTGTTGTTCCCCACGATCGTCGGCGTTTACCACCATCAATTAAGTCTGTCTGACTCGTGCCAAATATTTTTCTTGTCTTTTGTTTATTTTTTTTTTTTTTTTTTTCGGTGTAATGTCGAAACGCAAAAATCCGTCTACCGCAGCGATTTTCACATGCAGACCACAAGACTGTCTCTGTGTTTGTGTAAACAATAAATAATTTCTCACTTGGAGGTGCAAAATCAATTAAAAACCCATTGGATTGTCACTCGTGTCACACATAGATACATCATTGACGTCCACCACCCATCGGCTATGTCAATAAAAACAGAGAAGAAAAAAAAAATTCCAACCACTTACCTGCCTGAAGAACTAATAATTTGATTATCGGCTATTAAAACTCTGCCGCACTACGACCACCGGAACACGCAGACTTAAAAGCGTCGTTCACTCGAATGAAACTCTCACCGAACCACTGGGGTGAGGGTGCAGCACTTGGGGGTGCACGATCACACGGTTATCACTTAAGCGAAGTGTAGACACAAAAGCACTGAAAACACTAGCACTCGGCCAATGGGAGACGCAACTGTGGAGGCGTGGTGGTACTTTTTTTTAACGTTATCTGCGTTCCAGCACCGTTCTAGACGTTTAAGGGAGAACAAGACGTTTAAGTGGTTCGAAGGCGAGTACGCAACTGATTTCCGACTCAATCTAGATGCGGCTTTATATATTGAGAGCGGTTTTGTCGCGCCGGCTATTGGCATGACCATCCGATGGATGGATAGGGGCTCTTTTCTGTGCCGTATCGTGGACTGTCTAGTTAGCCAGAGCCGGCTGACTAATTTGCGTTGATACTGACTTTGAGTAGTGAATAGCGAATTTAACTTCAGCTATTGATCGAAACTATTAATTGCCATATATATGCATGCGTGTAGTTTTGATGCTAATAATATTTTTGATATCAATTAGCCAGTGATCGGTGTTGGGGGGGGGGGGGGGGGGGGGGGGGGGGTATCCTGGGCACGCATGATAAGGGGATTTTGTTATTTCTGTAATTTTCTTTCGATTGGGAATATAACAGCGGCTGCGTAGTTCTACCAATTAAAGAGTATCTAATTAGCAAAGTCGCTGAGATTAAATTATTGTGATTTCATTATTGCTAGCATGCAACACGTTTAGGGTCATACTGGTAATGGATTGTAAACAAACAGTTAATAAATAGGTATAAGCCTACCATATTGCAAGTGTTAACTGCACGTGGTGGCAATTACATGGCGCTGCGATAAGATATGTATCTGCTGGCGGATATTTAACAATGATCTTGTTGTGGATAGCAACATGCGCAACATATTCGGAGTAAATTGATTTATTGACCAGGAAGCTAGAGAACTGCTGCAACAATGTCGCAAGTTACAAAATGATTACAATTCAATTTCTTATGAAACGGTAATGCACTGCGAATAATATTAGCATTAAGACTAGATAATAAAAAAAAAATGGTCAAGTGCGAGTCGTGCCTCGCGCTGTTAGTGTTCCGTACCGTCATGTTAACTGTATCACAACCTTGCTTTCTCTTTAATCCGTGGAAAAGGGGAGAGTTTTGGTCGCACTTGAAAGGGACAGGTGGTCGAGGTTTCAACTAACTCAAGAAATCCTCAACAGATTTTAATGAAATTTGGTTTGTGGACTTAGACTGACACGTTAGAAAATTTAGTTTAAATTTATTGAAATCTAATGAAGTGGTGGTAAGATATGGGAAGGGGTTTAAAACATATTCGAATCGATTTTCTCAAACGCTTAGCTCAGGAACCACTTAACGGATTTTGACGAAATTTTGGTTTTGAGTTACGTAAGATGTGTAAATATATTTTTCTAAAAATCATTCAATGGTGGGATGAGTTTTCGGATTCAAATATTTTTCAAAAACTGTTTGTGTCAGAAGATTTGTTATAAGTGTCCGCTTACCTCCTCATGAATTTATATTCCTTCATTTTTTTCACAGTTTTCTTATTAACATCGCCAATGCCATGGTTTTTGAGCTTGATTGTTCAAGAACCTCCTTCGAAGTTCAGCTTGATCCGTCGCATAATAGAGTATACAAATGTTTTTTTTTTTTAAGGTACATTATGACCCCAAAAGCCCTCCCACAAAAGTATTTTTTAAAACTTTTTTCCCTGATTATTTTTGGTCCCTATCTACTATTTTATTAACAAAAATTCAGCTCTCTAGCCCAAACAGTTCAAAAGTTACAATCGTGTGACAGACAAATGAACAAACTGACAGACAAACACCGTGTTGAATTCATTAGTGTTCGGTATACTCGTATATTATTCTGGTATGGGATGTTAAACAAAAAAAAATCTAAATTTAGATCCAGATACTAGAGGGAGTTTCTAAGTGCAAATTTGCTACAAAGAAAATGAAAACAGCTTTGCGCACCGTTAGCCATGCGTAGTATTCTAGATATTGACGACGAAAGAAGGATACAGACCTCAGAAGGCGTGGGTTAGTGTTAAGGGTGATCATTTGAACCAGAGCAGGGCAGTCAATTGTTTCTTGCAAACAGCTCTCGACGTTTTTCAAATGGCTGTATGTTAATTAATTTCAAACAATCTTCATAGGTGGTAAGTTATATCTGTCAGGCCAAGGAAGACCGCGTAGAGCAAAATGGATCAACAAGTTCTATTCGCATGGAATGTGTATCGTGATACAGGGACCAGATTTTCGTAGCATATTCGAGGATTGACTTAACAAATGTTAAGTAGAAAGATTTCGTGACGTAAGAGTTCGATAATTCATCTGGAATTGGCTGGAAATGTAGTTCTCTATTGCAGATAACACCCAAATCGCGCAATAAAGTTACGGAAGAGACGAGCTCGTCACAGATGAAATAGGATCTATATGTAATAACTTGACATTGAGCTCAAGAAAATTTGTTTTCCACCAGGTTGAAAAGTAGTTAAAGTCAACTTGAATTGGGCGCAAGTACTCTGCGATTTGAGACTGGATTGCTTTGAACAGCCCGTTTTCATGTCATTACTAGCTTTTTACATCTCCACACATTATAAAACTTAAAATGTTTCTCTGTTTATCCATCTGAGTGACCGTTTATAACTTAAGCACCTCTTAACCAATTTTGATGCTGTTTTCTTCAGTACATTGGAACATTTTCTGAGCACCTACTAGGCTACATGCTATATGCGGTGTATTAAATGCTACGAGTATATAACGATTAAATGTTTGTGAAAATAATGTATGAGAGAATTTTAGAATTCAAAAAGATCTACAAAAAAGTCCACGAGAGCACATAGCAAGCACTTTTTACGTTTTCTGTGTTTTTACGTTCTATTTGCTTTCATGCCAAATAACTTGAAAACGGCTCTGCCGATTTCAATGTAGTTTACTTCCATCTATTGGCAATTTTTCTCGAAAAGATAGAAGCTACATTTGATTAATGTCCGATATCAGGAAGCTTAACACTCAAAAAATGTATTTCAGAAGTCGGTAGAAAGCTATTAAAACACTAAAGCTATACTCTAAACTATACTATTAGATATTCGCCAAATTATTATACAAAAAACTTATAGGGCTTGAAGAGTTTTATAAAAAAAAATCGCGACAGCATATATTTCAGATTAATAAGAAACTCACAAAAAGCATTTTAATGTTTCGTAAAAATTCCTACTTGTAACTTCAGAATGGCTTTGCTCAAATGTTTTACTCATTTTGTATTTACGGTATTAATTAAAAAATACTTTAAGTTACATCTGGGAAATCTCTCTCATAAAGCTAACTTCATTCAGAACTAACTTGTGCCACTGCAAGTGCATGACAAAGATTGCATACCAAGTTTTGAAAAATTGTAAAAAAAGTTTTTTTTATCTTTTTAACGCATTTTTCAAAAAAAATAATTTTAACAATTTCGCTACAATTTAAAATTTATGTGATTTGCAAATGAACAGCACATTACGTACATATGAAGGGGCAAGAACATGCAATACAGTCGCGCCTTTTATTTTTACTTGCCTACCTATAGGGGCAAGTATTATGATAGTTTCCTGAAAATGTTCAATCAAAATAGAGAATCTCAAAAAAATTGTGTCACTCAATTCTGTCTTTCTGTACGCACGACTGCAACCTAAGCGGCTGGATATATTTTCTTCAAACTCCACACCTGCAAACAGTAGGGTCACAATTCAAGGGAAAATCGGAATTTTCATTCCAACTCAAAAAAAAATAATGGTAATTTACTAATGACTAATTTTGGAAGAAAAAAAAATCGATTTTCTCGGAAAAGGCTTCTATGATTTTGTTCAAATTTAATATTTGAGTTATGGTGAATATATGCCAACAGATAGCGTACCAGCTTTTTGCCAAAATACACGTATAACACGAGAAAATTACAAACTTTTATTTTATTCAAAACTGATATCTGCACAATATTTGACATGTGGAAGGTACTCGTACCAGGTTTGGGAAAATTGTCAAAATTATTTTTTTCTTTAAATTTTTTTAAAATTACAAATCTGAGCTTTGGGAACAACATATAAATGCAAGTACTTGCGAATCAGTCATGCACTTTTTTTTTTTTTTAATGTTCTGCATCACTGAAGGCTATGTGGTTTGAAGTTTATTAACCCAGTGATGGTGATAGTGGTAGGGGTGTATAGGAGAATTAAAGATCAAAGAGGAAGGAATAGGTTTGCAAGATTAAAAACTCGGTGCTAGTTTTGCATGTAAGCGAGTTCATAATTTTCAGCCGCTCCTAACTTGGGGAAATAGACGCTGTTCACAGACGCCCATTTTGAATCAGACGCTGCGGAGAGGATCATAGCTTGATGTTTACAATATGTAATGGCGACATATATTCGCTCTTCGAATCCATTTCGGAGGGACGATGCGTTAAAGGAAGACCTCACCTTAGGTGGAGCACACAAGTGGAAAGGAGCCCCAAATAACTTAGTGTGTAAAACTGGACGCGGCAAGCAAGGTCTACCCCGCAAAGTATACCCCGCACTGTATGCATCATCTAAAGTAAGTAAGTCTATAATCGCTCTGTCGACATTGGACCCAAGTAAACCATGCACAACACTTAAATCCGTCCGGTAGTCTGCAGGCCGATTATCGCAGAATTTTTTTACATTTCTCCATACCTACATAGAATTTAGTTTAAGGAGTAGGTACCCGTATGTATGTTCCCCAACAATTGTCCTGTAGTAGAACAGTCTGTTGCAAACATTATTAACGGTAGGAGATAGAAGGCTATGTTTTTAAAGATTTTTTTCAGAGCAGGTCGGTGCATAATATACCTAAAAAATAAACAATATTTGTTTATAGACTATAGTAGAACAGTCTGTTGCATTATTAACGGTAAGAGATAGAAGACTATGTTTTAAAAGATTTTTTTCAGAGCAGGGCGGGGCATAACATACCCAAAAAATAAACAATATTTAATTATCCGAAATTTTAATAAAAGAAACTTTTATTTTTTAGTTTCTTTTTCACAAAAAAAAAATAATTTTCTGAAACCTTGACTTAAAAGGCAGTTTTTCTATCATTCAAATGGCATATAAATTATTACTTATTAACTTAGTCATTTAGAGCCATTAATTATAATAACTAAACCTCAAATAACTCCTAGGAGAGCGAGACAGACGATCCGATCATGCCGCAATGGCCACTTAACGATCACATTTGAATTATCAGAATTATGCAATTTAGTTTGTTTACGTAGCCGCCGAGCAAGAAGTGGGACGCTAAAGAATATTTTATTCAAAAAATCGGCGTCAACTTGTTGATTTTCCATATGTTCTGCGCATTTTATAGTAAGATGCAACAATTTGAATGCATTGAGCGGTAGTTAAACGATCCATATTGTAAAATGTTAGGGCAAGAAATAACTATCTGTCACTATGGATGACAGATGAATTTGACAGATGTCATATGGCAGGGATATGAAATCCCAACCTCGATGCGAATAACCCTTTACTTAGTTTGCGTTTCCTTTTTTGTATTAGGAAACATTCCTCTACTTCATCTTTTTTTAAGCATGTGTACTCGTATGAATGCTCTGTTTAATAATTTAATAAAGTTAAGGATCGCATTTATTAATAATGACAGTCTGTCCTCTCCCCGATTTTTATTATTTTACATTTTTAAGCATTTGTAGAATTTCGTGTGCTGTTATCTCTTCATCTTGCTCTTCATCCAAAATATGGAGTTCAATCCACTGCATGGGTTTTTGGAGGATTAAGCAAGTTTTTTAAATAGCTTTTATCATTTTTTATATGAAGCTATGCACCTTCTTTTATACTTCCTCGACGCAGTTGATTTGCAAACTTCTACCAGTCCTTTGCATTTTTTATGGTATTTAGCTTTATTTCAGTGTCCTTTTTACGCCTCCATATATGTAGTAACTTAAAATATTTCATCTGGATGTTATAGCACGAGTAATCATACCACTTCTGTTGGGACTGTAAGTTTTGTATTCTTATTGGTTTGTAGCCGGATAACTTTGTTCAATTAGATCTCGAACAGCAAAACTCATATTGTGTGCCTTATACTCCCTGGTCTCTTGTTGTAATTTTCTCTTATACTAGTAGGTACTTAGATTTTTCTTGTTATATATTGCTATACTCGTATGTGGCATAGTAAGATCTTTAGTTTCCATATTCATTCTTTTTAAATTAATACTCAGTTCAGCAAGTAATCAGAGTAGATTTGCTCCTCAACTGAAAAACTTAGCACCTTCTCTGTTAGCTCCCCAGTCATTAACCGATTTTTCTACTTTGCTGAGATAAATATCATCTCTTTTGCTTTATTCCATTTAAGATTCCTAGATCATAGTTATTGCAAAAGTCAATAAAATCCCTCTCGGTATGAGAGGGATTTTATTGACTTATAAGTTGTTTCCTAACATCTTAAAGAGGCCAATATAGTCTTCTTGTGCAGGAGAGTATCTGGGTGGGCAGTAGATTGCTGCTATTTTAAATTTCTTGTTTTTTATTTCGACGCTAAATGAAGTTAGTTAAATTATTTGAGATTTTAGCTATTTCGTAGTGTTGTTCCTCCTAACACGAACAGCTGTTCCTCATCTAGATCTAACAGCTGGGTGTTTTTTCGAACTGCGGCCGATTTGAAATTGGCGCCATTTCTCACAGAGATGGTTTTATTATGTGAAAGTTGGCAGTAGTGTTCAGCTGTCAATGTCATTTCATCGTGGAGAGTTTGACTTCACAACAACGTGTTTTAGTGATTAGAACATTTTATCAAAATAGTTCATCAATTATTACAACACAGCGTAAATTACGTGATTTTTTAGAGTATTGTTTCCCGTTGATACGTCTTTTGGTGAAATCATTGGTGTAAGTGAACTCCTTTTAAAGTTTTTTGGTAGCAATAGATCGTCCCTTCAGAATCTATGGGACCGACCTCCAAAAGGTTTAATTTTCCAGTTTATCTGATTTGCCACATAGGGTAATGGCTTTAGTTTTAGCCACTGCTATAATTTTAAATGTGTTCTGTATAGAAAAATTCTGTTTACTGATGAGAAAATCTTCACTGTGCAGAAGAAATTAAACAAATAAAGTGATAGAGTCATCTAGGGAAGTGTTTGAGCCAGCCTCAAGGGTCCGTAAAGGAAACCCGCCAGAGTTAGCCATGGTGTACTGGGTAGTCTCTTATGACGTGGTAACTAACCTGCATTTTTACGAAAAAAGCATCGAAACATAGGCCGAAGTTTACCAGCAAACCATTTGAGAACCCTTTGTGAAACCACTAAACCATATCCTATTCCAAAAAAAAGAAAGAACATTCCAGCAAGATCGTGCGCCAGTTCGTAAGACGAAAACAACCCATGCCTGGCTCCGGAGAAATGTACCCCGTTTTATTGGTACAAAGACTAGCCTTCCATCACCCTAGACCTTAATCAACTTGATCACAAATTGTGGACAGCCTTAAACATTATGTGCCACAAAAGATACCCTAACATGGAACTCTTAAAGCGAGCTCTAACCGAAGCTGTGGGCAATTGCCCAATTAATGAGCTGTGTATCGATGAGAGGCCAAAACGACTAAAGACTTGCATTAAGGCCAAGTCAAGTCCTTTGAAAATAAAGTTTCTATTTTTATATTCATTTTATGTAGCCCCCGCAAAATTATAAGTTTATTTTAATCATCTTTAAGTATCTCCACACGCAACTGAGCCATAGCTATTCTTCAAGTATTTCCTTCGTTTGTAAAGTCCCTTTCGATCGCTATTATCGCATCTTTGAGATTTTTTGTAACCAAAAGTACTTTTATCATCGCAATAGAGTCTCTAAATTTCACCACCACTACCATTGAGCACCCTGTATCCATGTATCCTTTGGGCATTCCTTATAATGGGTGGGCCATCTGTTGGTTTCTTTTTGAAAAAATATTCATTAAATATTTTCAATGTTTTTTTGCTTTTACGAAGAGACTACACTTTTCGATTATTTATTGAAAATAATTTTATGTAAATCACAGCCGTGGCTGGCTTGGCAGTAGCCCATTCTGTGAACCCAATTTTGCCTTATATTTTCGATGATTCGGGGTCTATTCTACGATTGACTATGTTTAAATGCCTCAGTCGGTTCTATCGTATATTGTTAACATAACATCGATTTTTAAAACCACCCCACAAAAAAAAGTCCTGCGGCGTCAAATAGCAGCTCCGCGGAGGCCAAGCAACATCACCAAAACGGCTGATTACACGATTATTGAACTCAGTCTGATAAAGATCGATTGTTGGACTGATTGTATGATATGTAGCGCGCGGGGTCTTGCTGGAACCAGAGGTCGTTCAAGTTTGGTTAAGCGCTCAGGACAAACATGAGGATAAATTGTGTTAGCAATTAGCATGACAATCTGACGTACTTTCTTCACAAACTTGGGTACAGTAGGCATGCTTGGTGCATTCGGCAATACAGTTGTGATGTTTTGGCAACACAGCACTCAATTTGGAAATAAGTTGTCAATATTTCGAAACTTTGTTGAGGCATAAATCGATTCATTTCGTACCGAGGAATTATGATGCTGTATTTCTGTTAATTTTTTGAGCGCGAAAGAGCTGTCAGTGTCAATGAAACATGTAATATAAAAAGAAACCAGCAGATGGCTCGAACTAACGAGTAGTTAGTTCCTCTTTAATTTGTAACTGACTCTTGAAGAAATCTTTTACGACATTATTTAAATCTTCGCTTCTTGTTATGCCTCTTATGACTATCTTGTTGGCGTTCTTCTTCAGCCTATCCGTGCTTATTTTTTCTTCTGTGTATTGATTCTTAATTAATACATATGCGAGTATATGTGGCACACAAAACGAAAAAGTAACTAGTCAACCTCAATATTGTATCCACCTACTAGCTTCTGTGAGTTTTCTCTGATAAGTAGAGCTCTGATTGCATTTATCCATTGCAAATCGTATTCATTTAGAAAACAAATGAACGTTAGGGTAGCTCAGTATCACGTTCGACAGTGAGACACGCAAACTCTTCGGCTTAAAAGCTACGTCGAACTTAAGGCACTTCAAACTAGCCGCCTAAATAATTTTTTTTTTTTTTCAAAAGTCATGTAAACTACTCGAAGCTACATACAGATGAATTTAATTTCCAATATTTGTCCAGTAACAATTTGTCTCAGATGTTTAAGCGTGTATCTTATCTACATACAATAGTATGTACATATCTGTTTGATCACGAGAGCCACTCCATAATAAGCACTTGAGACTACTAGCAGCATGTAGATTTCACACACGTGCCTAATATTCTGACTGTATTTTTCCCTGGCCCTAATATGTACATATATGCAACTTATCTGTCTAAATATTGTTGGAAATACATTGCCTTGGCAACAGAAACTTTCTATGGAACGTTCTTGTTAGTTTTTGTTGTCCGCTGATGCATGGTTACTTTCGTATGACTGTTGATATTTGATTTATGTCTGACTACCTTTGCGTGCCATATTAAAGGGATAGGTAAGGTATCTTCCATTTCATGGTGCATTTTCAAATATTTAGATTTAATTTTATTTCTTAGTAACATGGAGTTACTGGAAACCATCCAAAGTCAAACTAACTTCGATCAGGTCATTATTTTTCTACCATATTCACTCGGCGTTCATTGCAATCTAATTTGATTGTCCTCTCCAAAGAACGATTGGTTAGTTTACAATGAAATTAAACATTCAGCCTTAAGATGACGTTAGCTATCATCTCGTCGTTGGACTTATTTGTCTACACGAAGACACAGATCGTCTGTTGACACGTTCAGTGTTGACAAATGATATACAGCCTGAATCTCAGCCGCAGCCATACAACCCCTTCACTGCATTCCAAGTACTCAGCTTTATTCAGTCCCAAGTACTGTAGCCTGTCTCTGGCATCAAAGAAAAGCATTTATCCCAAAGCTGAATTTCTAACTCAAGCCGAGTCTACCTATATATCCAAGTATGTAGCCAGCCTTCATTACTGAACGCAGCACCACCGAGATATAGTTTATAATCCAGAATCCATTTCAGAACTATTTTCTACCCAGCGCCATCTGCTTGATTCAGACAAAATGAAACCATCTCACCTGAACTATTACAGATGTATAGAATCCTATTAAAATAATACTCAAAAAGATGGTAAGCCTAGACCAATTCATTGGGTACTATTTTCCAGAAGTCTGTGATACTAACTTGCCTGCGCGGATGACACTAGCATCGTTGACAGAATGACGCGACTAAGATTTTGTCATCGTTGGCAGAATGACGCAACCAAGATTTTGTCTTGTTATAATCAAAGATAAGGCGAAATAAACCGACACCTTGACCAATACCCCACCTTGACCAATACCGCACTATTAACTACCTATATAGTCACAACCAGCGTTGCCACTTTGCTACGATTGTAGCAGTTTTGCTGCTACTTTGTTACCTACTTTCACCAAATTCATAGATTTTTCTATGTTTTAATACTTTTAATCTTTTACTTTTTACAGACTTCATGAATTGTTCCAGGAGCTTATAATGTCCAAGTATTTCCAGTTTGCTCTCTTGGAGTATTTTTGCTTGTCGCAGTTCAAGGGAGACCCCTAAAGAGTTTAGCTCTTTTCAGTTTTTCTTCTTTTCGTAGCTCTTCTCTGATAATGTATCCGAACAGTGTCCAATAGGTATTTACCTCAAAAGTTTGGTAGCAGAATAAGAATCCAATTATTCGCTTTAGAAAGCTGTATAATGCACTAAAAGACTTCAAATATCCGCACCGCCAATCAAAAAAAATCATGATAAGAAGTGGACATTTCTGCCGCCCATCTAGAAGATACTTTAGGCCATTCGATGGTCAGGCGCTTATTCAAAATATGAATACGTCGGAAATAGCACTTGGCAGTTACACAATAAGAAGTGCAATGCTAACGGAACTGAAAAAAGAAATAGAAAAATGGAAACTTAAGAAAGCTCCTGTTTACAACTTAATATCCGGAGAAGTTCTAAAAATATTCCTAGAAAAGCATTAATTAAGCACCTCTACATTATAAATGCTGCGCTTAGATTGGAATACGTCTCGCACTAAAACCATAAAAATCACCGAGTGACAAGTAGTCGAATACACCTATTTCGCTTCTCTCAATAATATCCAACATTTTCTAGAGGATATTACTCAATGCCCTACAGCCGATTATTGAGGGTTCAGAAGCAAGTATTCAGCCATTGAAAAAGATTTGCTCCAGCATATTTCTTGATGTCTCGCAAGTTTTTGATAACATACTGACAACATATTTCGCGAATAGACTCCTCCGTATCAAACACGGAAATGAATACTCACAATTCAAAGAAATTTCAGCTGGCGTACCGCAGGGAAGCCTTCTTGGTCTGCTTCTGTATCTCTTATATACCAGCAAAAAAGAAGGCAACGTTTTAGCTAAGTTTGCCGATGGCACTGCTATTCTGTCAATAGGCAAAATGATGAACAAACAACTGTGAAACTGCAAAGCGCTTTGAATAATGTAAATGAATGGACAAAGGCCTGGCGGATCGCCCTCAATGAAACCAAATCTGTTCATGTAAGTTGCACTTATAAGAAAACGAACAGCTTGGTTATCCTTATAAGTTCAATCCGTATTCCGTTAAATACCTAGGAATGACACTCGACGCAAAGCTGAAATGGAAGTTGCATGTGAAAAATAAAATTAAAAAACTCGAACAAATAGAAGGAAATGTATTGGAAAATATTCCAGGCTTAACATTGAGAAAAAGCTGCCCTTATACAAGCAAGGGCTGGAGATGGTGTGGACCTATGGTATACAATTCTGGGGATGTACCAAGAAAACGAGTACCAATAATTTACAAACTTTAGAAAGTTCTAAGTTCTAAGAAAAATTGTGGTGCATAAAAAAGGACATTATCACAGAGATCTCGGAATTCCTACAGTCGAAGATGAAACCAAAAACTTCGCACAAAGCACAAAATTCGATTATACGGACACGTCAATAATGCAGTCCTATTGTCAGGTTCTTGTGGCTTGATAAAAAGAAGATAACTGTATATTTCCGTAGCTATTCTAACCTTTTGAACACCCTGTAGGTGAATAAATATGTTTTTGTAAGGAATTTGACGCCAGGTTGACCCGAGCGTGTGTAGCAAGTTTGAGTATTCTCATTTGGTTTGATGAAAATAAGATAACTGCATATATCCGTAGCTATCCTTACCTTTTGTAACACCCTGTATGTGAATAAATACGTTTTTGTAAGGAATTTGCCACCAGTTTGATCCGAGCGTGTGTAGTAAACTCGAAGCTTTTCGTTTGGCTTGATGAAAATAAGTTAACTGTATATATCCGCATCTATTCTAACCTCTTGAACACCCTGTACGTGAATAAATATGTTCTTTGTAAGGTATTTGAGGCCAGGTTGACCCGAACGTGTGTAGCAAGCTTCAGTATTCTTATTTGGTTTGATGAAAAGAAGATAACTGTATATATCCGTAGCTATCCTTACCTTTTGAAACACCCTGTACGTAAATAAATATGTTTTTTTTAAAGAATTTGACTTGTACTAAGTAAAAATTCTTTGAATTGACTGGGTCTGAAGGTAAAAATTAAACCATTAGATGTACAATTTATCAGCCATTTTCATTTATTTTATTAATTTTTGTTTACCATAATAAAATTTAGTGCTTTTAAATAAGCCATTCACTTCGATGACATCAAATTCAAAAATTCTTCGTAACTAACCTGACCATCACCATCGAGATCAGCTTCACGAATCATTTCGTTTAACTCTTCGTCTGATAGTTTTTCACCAAGATTTATCATTACATAGCCTAATTCGGCCGCCGATATATAGCCATTACCATCTTTATCGAACACTTTGAATGCCTCTCTTATTTCTTCTTCGCTATCGGTGTCCTTCATTTTGCTTGCCATCATCGTTAAGAATTCAGAGAAATCGACCGTTCCATTACCATCGGCATCGACTTCATTTATCATATCCTGAAGTTCGGCCTCTGTTGGATTTTGGCCAAACGATCGCATGACCAATCCCAATTCTTTTGTTGTTATGGTGCCATCACCGTCTTTGTCAAATAGCGCGAATGTCTCTTTGACTTCTGCAATTTGTTCCTCAGTTAGCTGATCCGCCATTTGATCTAGAAAATTTGTATGTTTAAGGTTTTGTAATAAAACAAAATAATAATAATGCTTGTACCTTGCTTACGCTTTAGCGCTTGATTGGTTTAAAACTGACGGTGGAATGAAAAGGTTGATAAAATGCAAAGCCGAAACTAATTTTATTAGAGGCTTGAAATCATTATATTTTTTGTTCAAAAATGAATTTCAAAATTTTCAACTGCTTCGATGAGAGCAATATTTTCTAAAGAAACTAGTAGACAAGAAATTCGTCGACAACTGTGAGAGATGAAAACTCGTCGAAAGTTAATTCGCCAATTGTGAAAGTATAAATCTACAAAACGGGACGTTCCAGATACTTATTACTAAAATGTCAAAAAAATCCTATATCAGGCTTGCCACTATTTCCGAAAAAACGTCTGCCATTATTTAGTATTTTTAAGATGCTTATTGTCCTTTAGGAAACTTGCTATAGAAGTCTACCAGGGCTAAAAAAATTGCTACTATCGACAAATTTTGTTGCAATCTATTGAGCTAATGCAGCGTGTCCCATAAAGGACCATAAATATTCAAAAGTGACCTATTTTTTTTTTTCAGATATAGTGTCAAAAGTGAACTTTTTAAGGTTTTAGTAATAAGCATCTCGAACAAGTCATTTTCGAAATGTCCCATTTCGTTTTTTTTGAATTCCAATTTCTTTCGACTAATTTCCTTCTTTCACACTCAGATGTATATTATGGTTCTCAGAGTCCTTAGGCGAGCTCAATTTTGGGCGCCCTTTAAGAATTTTTTTTTAAGAAAAATAAACTAAATATGGAGTTAGGTAGGAGCTAAAGTAGGAATTACGAATAGGACATTTCTTAGTGTAGGCTTTCTATAATACTACAATATTAAAATTAAAAATAATACTCGTAGATAAATTATTTATCTTGCATGACATTCTAGTCAGAGATCCGTACTGACCATTGTCAGTATAACGAGAGACAAGGCAGAACATTGGTACCAACCGTAGATGAATAAAATCTGTTGAAGCAGCATAAGGTAATCAATACTTCTTGCCATCAATTGGTGTATAAAGAGTGTGTCGGTGACATCAGGACGCGACTTCTTAAAGTTTAACAATGTCAGTCGATCCGTATAGGGAGGTAAGTTATAAGTATCATCTCAGGGGTATAAAAGATAGTTGGCATCCTCATCGTGCATCTTGAAAGAGCAGCCATACCTTCCATATGAAATTACATCCAACACCGAACTTCTGGCTAATAAACAGTGAAAGTACACAGCTATCAGCGAAAAGCTGTGCAAAATTCAACTTACATGTGTGCTCGATAAATAACAATTTTTCAAAAGGCACTTTACTGTGTCACTTGACAAAAGATATGGTACCATCTATCCGTATCTGCCAGTTGAATATTGAATGTGACCACCTATCAAGATTGCGCCTTGAGAATTTGTTTTTATAATCAGCGCACACCGAAGGGGATATGAATACCCTTAAACTGTTTCAGGGCACAGGCGTTTAGGAAGAAGAAGGGCTTAAGGGTGAACTGATGTGCATTCAAAGCATTCCGCGTACGAGTATTGCGGGTTAAATTTTGAAGGGGAATAATGAAACGATAAAATAGGGAGAGACACGAGACATTTCTCTGATAGAATTCACAATGTTTCTATCACCTATAAGTTTTGAAGCGCGATTCTGTACCCTGTCAAAAATGTTCAGAACGGTCTTGGGTGCACCAGACCAGATATAGGCGTTATATTCCAGCTTAGGGTGGATGAATGCCTTATAAATTGAGGCCATATCAGACGGGGTAACATATTTCTTGAACCGTTTAAGGAATCCTAGACATTTTGCAGCATTTTCGGCGACCTCGAATATATGATCGTTGAAAGACAGAAGACAGCATTATATTTTGGAAGCATTAAATTCCATTCTGCTGGTTGAACCCCATTTGATTATGCTGTGCAGGTCGGAATTTAATATGTGATTAATTGACGGCACATGCACTCATTTTCGACAAAAGAGCCTGATGCCAAACTCTGTCAAATGCCTTTGAAATATCAAGCGCAACTATCTTAGTTTCTCCGAAGTGATGGAGAGATTGTTTCCACTTCTCGGTGAGATATGACATCAAATCACCAGTGGACGTGTTGCTACGAAAACCATACTGCCGGTCATTAAGGAGTTTTCGTTTTTCGTTTCCATGACTTTGGAAAAATGGAACGCATGTTCAATGGGTCGGTAATTGGATAGGGAGGAAGATTTGCCTTTTTTAGGCGGAATAAAGTTGATGTAGCATTTGTCCAAAAAATGACGCGCAACTTTCAATAAATTCACATTCACTTTCAGTTCATTAACAAGTGCACGCCTTTTTGTTAATATTCCCCTCCGTTTTACTGGTGTAATTCTCTTAAGCTTCTTAGAATATTTGCATAGCTTTCTCCTATGATGCTGGTGCCTTTCGGTTTATAAATTTTAAGCAGGATTCCTTGTGAGTTCCAGACAGTATTGCATGATCTTCCCAGCCGATAGTACGACCTCTAACTTCTTGGGGCATGGATCACCCCTCAGGCATAGTAATGAACCCGAGTTTCATTTTGAATAACAATTAGGTTGATATCTTTTGCTGGATTATCACCACGCAGCTTACTACATTCCACTTGGTTTTTTTTTTTTTTTTTTTTGTTTTTTAATTTAGCACAACCATTCTGGGCATCCATCGTGAGCTGTTTTCTGACACCCCAAGATGATCGTGTACAATTTTGAAACTCGTTGTTTTGATTTCTGCAATTTCTTTTAGTTTAAGTCGACTATCTTCCATGAAGGCTTATTCGACATGTGTTGTGATTCCACTCGGTCTTCTAGGGTGGTCATTATCTTCTAATGACTCTCTACCTTGTTCAAATAAGCCCGATTACTTTTTAACAACTTGGGTTTACCAGAGCAAGGAGTTCCTTAAACATTTTGCATTTCATTTAGTACACATCTTCCTTGTTTTATGAGAAAATTAATTACTGCGCGGAACTCAATAATGTAGGTAGATATTTTTTAAAATTGTCACCGACTTTAACATATTCTTTTGACTACTGCAGGCGAACTAATTGGTAAATCAACATGAAGTTTCACATGTATACCCAAATAGGATTACGTGATAATAATAAAAATAATTCTTACCCCATCGCTTTCAGCTATGGCGGAAGATCATTGACGAAAAATAGAAACAGCAAAGGGCAGAAGTGACTACCCTGTGGGATACCTAATGTTACTTTTATCATCTTAGTCATTCATTAATTTGAACATATTCAATGCGATTACACAAGTAGGGCTCAATTCAAATTTGAATGAAAACTCAAATCAAATAGTTTTTTTGATTAGAGTATTATGATTAACTTTGTCAAAGGTCTTTGCAAAGTTAGTAAAAATCACGTCCTTTCCAAAGTTTTTTTTTACAACCGAATTGTAAAATTGGTTGAAGTAGACCTGCCCTTCATAAAACCGTCTTGATTATTTGATAGCATATTTTTAACCAGAAAATAAATTTTGTTGTACGAGTAAATTATCTTTACAAATTGCTTAGCAATTGAGGAGATTTTACAAATACGTGGGCTATTCGATAAGTCAGTGACTTTGATGCAAGATAGCGCTCGCATCGCATAGAGGATTTTTTTCTGACATCTCTGTTTCTTTCTCGGCATGGACAAAATAAAATCAAATAGATCTGTCAAACACTTAGCTTTTTATAGTGATCGAAAGAACTTTTGGTTTGTGAGATTTGGCCAAAATGGAAAAAAGTGAGGTTCGTGTTTTAATAAAGCACTACTTTTTGAGCGGTAAAACCATTAAAGAGACTGAAGACAGACATGAAAAATATTATGGAGACTCTGCTCTCTCGCATGGAAGGTACACAAGTGGTTCACTGAATTTCGTTCAGGTCATACGAGCACAAAAGGCGCTAAGCCCAGGACGTCCAAATGATGGGTGCCGCGTTTGCTGACGGTGGACCAAAAACGAGTTCGGGTGAAGATTTCAAAACAGAATTTGGAACTCTCTTCAAGCGCAATTCAAGTGAATTTTTACGACGTCTCGTAGCAGTTGCTGAATTCTGGATACACCACTACACGCCAGAAATAAAGGAACAACCAAAACAGTGGACTTCTGCAGGCGAACGTGCTCTAAAAAAGGCAAAAACGGTTCTGTCGGACGGAAAAGTCATGGCAACGGTTTTCTGTGATCCCCACGGTCGATAATTGCAGTCATTTTGATTAGAGCCAGGCTTATGGATTGGAATAATGTTTGGTATTTTCCAAACATCTAAAAAGAGTCTACAAAAAATGTGGATAGAGATTTTGAATATAGTTTGTAATATAGATAAATAATATCGAAAAACCCCCGAAAGTATATATATTTGTGATTGTCATCTAAAGTTAAGCCGATATAGACATATTCGTCCATCCGTTCGTATCTCACCACTTTGTGGGCCTTACATTTTGAGCTAAGAAGATGAAATTTTGGTAAATAAGCTTTCTAGAATCCGAACCATTACAAGTACACACATTTTAAATCCACCCACAGGCACACAAAAAAAAATAGTTTTTCTCAAGACTTTTTCCTGAAACTGAAAAATATTAAGGAGGTTAAATATGCAGACGTTGAGTTTCTCTACATTTCGTCCATACCTTATAATAGTCACGCCCCCTTTTTGGAGGCGTTTCAAAACAAAATCGTCAAATGTGAGTCAGTCAAACATTTTTGTTCCATGGCTGTCCATATGTTCGTCCTCACACGGCTCGCTTGAGAACTACTAAAGATAGTTTGATGATATTTATTTTGTATTCATGTACGAGTATGTCCTGATATGTAGGTTATTTCGTCTAAAAGGTGCCAAGGGCGACCCAAGTGTAAGTGGAATGTAGGGGACGGTGTTTCAAAAATATTTAAATCATATTTGTTAGCCGGCTAACTCGGAAACTATTGAACAGATTTTGATGTTAGTGGTTCCACTTGAAACTGATCGAAATCAAATAAAGAGTAAGATATGGGGAGGGGTTTAAAATATTTTCAAATCATTTTTCCCAAACACATAATTCAAGAATCACCAAACGGATTTGGATGAAATTTTGGTTTTGAATTGCGTCAAATACGTTTGTCTGAAAACCATTGGAATCGGATAAAGAAAGACTGTTTCTGCAAAGAATTTGTTATAATTTTCACCTTACCTTCACATAAACTTTATTCCAAAAAAATATTTATTATATTTTTGGACGCATGGCGGAGTGTAGATACTCTTTTTTTATTGGGGTACATTACAATCGCTTAAGCCCACTCACAAAAATATATTTTACAATGTGTTTTCTTAACAACTTTTAGGGTAAAATTTCAGTAGCGTATGACAGACACACGGTTCCGTTTATACCATTCTGGTACGAAACCCTTTTGTTTTTTCAAAGCTATTTGTGGATATTTCATCAAAATCCGTGGACTTCGGCTACCTGAAGACTGGAAAACTGGCATATTATGTTCTCTTAACATAAAAATCGATAACAACATCCTGTATTTTCGTCTCCTACCGTATGCTGAAGAAAACATTGCCGAATACCAAAGCGGTTTTCGCAGTATCAGATCTAGGACCGACCACATTTTTTCCATCAGACAAATTCTAGAAAAACATCACTACTCAGCACCTGTTCGTTGACTTCAAAAATGCTTACTATAGAATTAAACGAAGAAAACTATGGAGCGCACTGCATCTTTATGGTATACTACCCAAATTTATAAGATTAACTAAAATAACATTAGCAGACGTCGATTGCTAAGTTAAAATCAGAGCTGACCTGTCCGACCCATTTAAGACCAAAGATGGACTAAAGCAAGGGGACGAACCAGCACAGCCTATTGTTTAACTTTCTCTTAGATTTCGCAGTCGGAAACTCCAAAATCGGAACCAGTGGCACTATACACATCAAATCGATGTCGATCTTATTTCAAAAAACAAAAGCCAGCTAAAACTGAATTATTTGGCAACTAGAAAGGCAGCAAGTGATCGAGGAATCATCAACAACAACCACGACAAGACCATCACAACATCACAGTCAGAGACCACATTATAGAACAGGTTCAAATTTGCGTGTATTTGGGAACAGAAGTAAATAAAACCAACGTCATCATCTCTTCTGAGATAAAAGACGTATTCAAGTCAGGAATAGAACATATTTTGGACTCAGCTAACTAATTTGGACCAAACTTTCCTACAGAACTCTCAAATGCTCAGTTTATAATATCTTGATCCGTCCTGTGGTCACATATGGTTCCGAAAACTGGTGCATGACAGCAAGTGTATGGACGCCATTTAGCCACCTTTAAACGTAAGATAATGTGACACATATATGGTCCCGTATAGATTGAAGAAACGTCTTTAAAATTCGTTCAAATAATGAACAGAAAGCCTTGTACAAGGATCCTAATATTGCAAAATTCATCAAAATTGGAAGTTTACGCTGGACAGCACATGACACCAGGATGGATGATGATCGAGTCGCGAGACGTCTGTTGAATACCAGGGCAAGGTGAAAAGTTATCGGCCTGACGCAGAGATGGGATTCCAATCAAAAAAGATTTATGTTTCCTGCCTGGGTGCACTTCTCATTAGTTTGTATGACAAGTTTCAACTTGTTCTCTCGAGTAGTTTCTTTACACGAATGTTTGCAGTAGACGTCTTGCGTGTTTTTCGTTAAAATGGACAAACTTGAAAATCGTGCGGTGATAAAATTCTTCGTTTTGGATGGGTTAACTCCTAAGGAAATTCATTCAAAGTTGACAAAAGTTTACGGGGACTCTGCTCCTTCCATGACAACCGTTAAAAAGTGGGCACCTGAATTTAAACGTGGTCGCACGTCCCTCGAAGATGACCCACGTGAAGGACGGCCAAAAACCGCAACCACACCCGAAACCATCGATAAAGTGCATGATATCGTGTTGAACGATAGGCGAGTGAAGATGAGTGAGATAGCTGAGGCTGTGTGTATATCGGAAGAGAGGGTGTGAAGCATCTTGCACAAAAACTTGGGGATGCGAAAGCTCTGCGCAAGATGGGTGCCGCATTTGCTGAATGCCGATCAAAAGCAAATGCGCAATCGATTTTCGCGGCAATCTTTGGACTGATTCAATAGGGATCCGACCGATTTTGTGCGGCGATTTGTCACCATGGATGAGACATGGGTCCACCACTAAACGCCAGAAACGAAACAGCAGTCGAAATAGTGCGTGGAAGCCGGTGGTTCAGCGCCAAAGAAAGCGAAGTCGATCGCATCTGCCGGAAAGGTCATGGCCAGTGTGTTTTGGGATGCGAAAGGGATCCTGTTCATTGATTACCTTAAGAAAGGCAGAACAATTACAGGCGAATATTACTCCAACCTTCTTGACCAGCTGGATGCCAAAATTCGCGAGAAGACAATAATTTGGCTTAAAGAAGAAAAAAATCATCTTTCACCATGACAATGCACCTGTACACAAGAGTGCGTTGGCGATGGGAAAACTACGGGATTTGGGGTACCTTTTCACCTGATTTGGCACCGTCAGACTTCCATCTGTTCCCAAACTGGGAAGCGCTTCGCATCCAATGCAGAAGTTGAGAGGGCAGTAGATGAATATTTTCGCAGCCTTCCAGACTCTCACTTCCGAGAAGGAATACTGATGTTGGAGAAACGCTGGACCAAGTGTGTTGAAGTCAAGAGAGATTATGTAGAAAAATAAAATCATTTTTTAACTAAAAATCGCAGTCTTTCATTGTCAGGCCGAGAACTTTTCACCTTGCACAATCCCTGAAAGACACACTACTCAAGGCAGTAAGAAAGAGAGGGATAGATAGCGTTTTCAGATATGCACGAACTCTAGGAGATGCACTAACTCTAGAACTGGAGAGCATTAGTTCTAAATGGAACAAAATGGAGGCAGATTTTGGTTGACGTCAGGGTCCACAACGGACTGTAGTGCGAAAGAAGAAGGAGAAGAAGGTTACAAATTTTATGAGCCATGCCCACTTTCTGCTTAGAAAAAGTTGCAACAACATATTTGTGGTAAAATTTCTTGAAAATTCCAGAAAAGTTTTCTGTATACAAAAATTTTCGAAACGCCACGCTCAATTATTAGGAGTATCATACGACCCTTTCGAGATGGCTTGTAACTTTCCTGTATTTTTCAAAATTATGAAGCAATACCATCACTTTTAATGCTTTTGAGATCATTGAGGGCGCTCTCTACATCAAACTTATTAAAACTTAAATCTTAAAGATCGATTATGGGCTAAAGACTAAATAAGTTAACATAATGGGTTACATCAGGAGAATATACCGAATTAAAATAATCGACAAAGAAATTGCAGATACATAGTTTTAGTATCATCAAACGATGAATTTAAACAAATCAATTAGTATCTCTCTTAAGAGTTTATCTTCAGAAGTATTCGATTTAATTTAATTTAGATTCAGTAGAAATGATGTATTGTAGGAACGGCATATCAAGTTCTAACTCTATATTTGCTTTGTCATCTTGGAATCGTTTATATGCCTTATTTGCTTAATGTTTGAGGTTCAAGAGTCTCCTATTAAATCGGGTTGGGTTAGCGTTGTTTTTTGGGAACAAAACAACAACTAAATTTGAAATGATTTTTTTTACGATTAATTAATCCACAACCTAAGACTAATTGGCAATAAGGGAAGTCTTGTCTTGGCTAAAGAAAACGTGATATCAGCCGCTGATACCCGCATCTTTTCAGACAGCTAAGCACTAATCAAATCCTTTGAATCATCCTCAATAAATTCTATAACAGCTCTAGACTGCCTATCGTCTCTTATAGAGATGGCGGAGCAGTTCAATATCCACCTAATTAGGGTGCCGGGGCATAGGAACATTCCAGGAAATTGTAAGGCTGATGAACTTGCCAGACATGGAACAACAATACCCATTCTTCCAGACAAAAGTTTACTGGGTATGCCTATCGCTACATGCAAGCTTAAGTTAAAGCTGGATAATATTGAAAGGACTAATTCTAGGTGGACTAGTGGTACCACTTGACTAGCGACAAAACAGATTTGGCCGAAGCTGGATCTGAAGCGCTCTAAGAATTTGATTTTTCTCAATAGACTGCGCTGTTATAGGTGCCATCACTTCACACTGTCTAATAGGTAAGGCTTGGCATTTTCTCAAATGATATCTGCAGAATTTGTATAGACGAGGAGAAGACTATTCTTCACCTTCTTTGCACCTGCTTGGTAAGATGTTCACACAACGATCTTTATGGATACGAGTAACATTGTTCTCTTTGCAGGCCAATCAGAGCTGAATGCGGATGCCATACAAGTGTTCCATTGAAAAGATAGTATAAATACATCTTTCAGATATTCTTCTTACTTCTTCGTAGGTATTGACGAACAATTGAAACACAAGTCATAAGAATTCGCAGACCACCAGACTGCAGTTCGTCAACACCAGCGCATACTTAGTTCGAACTTGAAAATAAACTTTGAGTTGCTTTCGTTTAAGCAAGCCCGAATAAAAAAAAAAAAAAAAAAAAAACAAATGTAAACAATAATCATCATCAATAGTACAAACAAAAACACCGATTAAATGTTCCAAAAGTCTTAACCTAGTTCTAAATCCGAGTCCAAATAGATAGGCACAATATTGTGTTATTCAAATTTTCATAGGCGGTGACCTTTGCTAAAAACTCTAAATGTTCTCAGAGTCGGAAATCTGAAAATCTGAACCGGTGTAACGCAATATCTACAAAACTGAAGGAAAAGTAAATAAATAAATGAAATAATGTAGCTATAGCTTCCCTCAAGTGTACTTGAACTGCCTCATTACTCTGATTAATTGCGAACGCTTATTTACGCTGTTTCGATTACTCGTGTTTTTATTTTTTCATTTCATTATCATTTTATTTTTTCTCAAGAGCTACACACCGGTACTACTTGAAGAGAATTTTTACAAAAAATGTATCTAACACTTCTGCTGGTAAATCTTCCATAAGTGGCTGTAAGTGACTGCTTAAGAACCTGTAGCATTGTACGCATTTTAAAGTTTAGATCTTCATAATCAACTTATCAATGTGTAATTGATCTAATCGTGCGGTTTGTAGCTCTTCATTGATACGCCACTGGCTAATGTATCTAATAGTCATCCAAAGTGGTGGTCTTCAAGCGGAACTTAATAGCTTAATAAGTGAAAATAAATGAGGAATAATTCTGATTGCGGTACCGAAGGGAAATGACCCTCTAACCTAGCCTAACATCGAATGATGATGAGATACGAGTATGTTCGTAGATAAACAAATTAATTTATTTAAATGAGCTACACGGGCATTCGATTTGAACGTTGCCCAGTTGATTGCACTACTTCTACTCAGCATCAGTGATGCACCTGTAAGTCCAGTAATCTGCTTAATGGGTCCAGACCAATCAAAGAATCTTCGAAAAAGGACTAAACATTGACTCCCTTCAACACTCAGAAGCGGAGTTGACTGTAAAGCCAAGAAAGTGCATAATTTCCTTGAGTTGAATAATTTAGTCATCCATTTTAAGTTGTAGTCCAGTAGATATTTTCTTGGTGGAAAACGCGATGAATTGGATTTTCATTGCATTGAAGTATTCGCGCTAAAAAAAAATACTCCATCGGGATCCATATGCGAGCTGAAATTATTCACAAAAATAGTGAAATAGTGAATAGATGAACGGAATATATGTAAATAGGAAGAAAAAATTGGTGGTGGGCTTTTGACGGCGTAATGTACCTCAAGAAAAAAAGTATTTTCCCACACCAACATGCGACATTACCAAATGAAAGCCAGAGTTCTAAAGGATTCGAATGTATTAATTTTTTTTATAAAGTTGGCCGAAAAAAAGCCTTAAAAACCAATGCAAAGGCGATGTCCCCATCATACATATTAATGCAAAAAATCTGAAAATATTGCAAACTTGTAACGGGTAAAATCATGCAAACTTAACTCAAAAAATATAGAAGATCTCCTGGCATAAATCGTTCTTGAAAAAAGCTAGAAGACGTGAGATTATCTGGTTTGGAGTGGCCATCGATGAGGTACACTTAGACCAAAAGTAGGTCCATTGTATTGCCACTGAGTAAGGATGGGTGGTTCACACCGCCTACTCTTGGAACAAATTACTTTTCATAATGAAATTTTAAATTTTAGTGCAGCTTCGCTAATGTTGGCGAGGGCGGGGAATGAAGTGTGTTACTCCTCGTCTCTGCAGCTCCTGCAGGAGTCGGTATAGGTAGTGATAGTAGATAGTGCTTCAAAGTATCCGGATATTTCGGATAATCGGATAGTGTCGGATACTCGGATCCACAATCCGATATCCGACTTTTTCGGATAGTGTCAGATAGTGTCTGATAGTTTCGGATCTTCGGATAGTTTCGGATATTCGGATAGTTTCGAATAGTGAAAACGAGACAAGAGGGTTTATCGCCTCGCTCTATCGCTAGAATTGTGAAAAAGGCGTTACTTTAACTTCCTATCACCAAAAAACTATACGAGTATCTACGAAATAAATTGCTATGTCTTGAATTTTATAAAAAAGCATTACTTAATTTTATCATTCCCCGCCTTGAAACCGAATTGGTTATCCGGAACTATGTTATTGTCCTCAACCCACTTAATCAAGGCTCTATTGATCACTTTTTCGAATACCTTGCTGATATTCGGAAGGAGACTTATCGACCGGAGATTTGCCGGATTGGAGGAGTCCTTTCCCCTTTTCGGGATCGGCTGTACCACTGCTGTTTTCCAATGCTCCGGATAATGGGCATTATTCAGTGCATTATTGAACAGGGTTGCGTAAATTTCCACCGTTCCTAGAGGAAGATGTCGAAGCACAATGTTCGATATTCCGTCGATTCCCACTGATTTCTTCTTTCTCAATGATTCGAAGATCGTTTGGAGTTCTACCTTCGATATGTACGGGGAATGAACCCTTTCATTGGCGATGGCATTGTTTGCCAAGTTTTCGGCATAGAACCTGGTAAAATCAGTATTCTCTGATCGCCAGTGCTCTATATCATTTCGAAGGTAGAAGTTGTGCCCAGGGACTCTATTCTCCAGGTCATGGTTCGGGCGAATGCTAGCATTTACCTTATACATATCCTCAAAAATAGATCCTATAGCCTCCACCTTCTCTTGCGGATCTTCAATCACAAAAAAGTCGTCATCATCGACAGCGTCCCTTGGATCTATTCCTGCTGCTGTAAGTAACCGTTCATTGTTCGTTGTTCGGGAAATTTTCAGACATACTCAAGTGTTTACTTGGCTCATCTAATCTTCTCATCTTCCTAGAAGTCTACTTGGGATATCCGGTGGATTGTTTATGGGCGTCGAGGGTATTTCATCGTGTTGCCGATGGTATAAAATAAAGTATAAAAGACAGCGACTCAATGATTAAGTTATAAGTGTTATTGAATCGTTTTGTGAGAAAGTGACAAGTATTATTCATATTTTTTTACAAATGAATGAAATTAATATAAAAAAAAATACATAAAACCAGTTGGGTATGGGAATATTTTGAAGAAACAGAAGCAGGACCGACGTGCAAAATATGCTATGCTGTGTTTAAGAATGGGAAATCGACGTCTCCTTTAAACAAGCATCTCATCTATAAGCACCTACAAAAAAAAGCACGACAATGAGCAAGACAGGAGTATTGACGATGAAGCATTTTTATATTTTTTTTTCCTTTTTTTTTTAATTCCTTATATTTTAGATTTGAGGGTAATATCGAAATTTAAGGGTTATATCGCGCCCTACATCATCTCGATTAATGGAGCCTTCGCTTAAACTTCGTAAGATTCTGACCAAAGTTCACAAAAATGAAGAAATCAGTCAAGCTTTGGCGAAAATTGTTTTTTTATTATTATTTATTGTTCTTGGTGGTTATCAGCGATGTACTCCATGCAGCATTGATGGAAGGAAACAATGTAATTCGTTGAACTATGACATCTTACCTTAAACACCTAGACTACGCTGACGATGATTGTCTACTTTCACATCGGATAATTGACCTTCATCTAATGGCCCATAATCTAGAAACTGAGGCAAACAAAGTTGGGCTCAAAATAAACACGGCCAAAACAAAATCCCTCAGCACTTCCAACACTAACGCTCAACTTAACATTGCCGGACAGGTTGACAATGTCGAAAAAGTTGACAACTTTCTATATTTAGGAACTGTGGTCTCGGCTAACCGCGGTGGCACCCAACTAGACGTATGCAGTAGAATCAGGAAGGCTAAAGCTGCGTTTGGTATGCTATTCACAATCTGGGAAAGTAATGTTATCAGCTTAAGAACCAAGCTGCGACTGTCCCGCTCTAACGTAGAATCGGTACTGCTGTATGGGTGCAGTACCTGGAAGGTGGACACCATTAACACACGCAGGCTGCAAGTCCCCGTAAATAAATGTTTAAGGATCATCTAAAGGATTTTTTGGCCGAACCGGATCTCCAACGAACAGCTTTATATGAGAACGGGCCAAGAACCTATAAACATTACTATACGAAGGAGAAAGTGGCAGTGGATTTATAGGTCAGGGGTTTCGGGAATTCATTTCGACTTTGGAGCCCAGTTATAACATTCTATGTAAGCCAACAATTAGACTTCAGCTTATATACGACAGGCTAAAATCGAAAATTGATTTTTATTTTTAAATGGTGCCAAATGCGTGCCATTAAGCACTGACGGATGGTCTTCTAGGGCCCATGATACATACATACTGTTCATAACTGTCAACGCTCACATAATATATTTCGAATGGACCGAGCACACTTTTACCCTATCGATGGCTGCACTGGACGACAGGGAAACTGCTTGCAACATTGAAATGGGAAGTAGCTGATTCCTGGAAAATCAAAAATAAAATCGTAGCAGTTATAACTGACAATGCTACTAGTTGCAGTGTTGAGTGATCGAAAAGTCACATCATTCAACATTGATACTGGTCTCTCTCTAATGGATGCTGAGTGGAAGACAATAGACGAGCTCGAACCTCTGTTAGAACCACTGCATCTAGCCACGATCATATTTTCTGGTAAGTATTCTTTTGAAGTTACATTTCCGACAGCAAGTTTGGCAAGTGACAAAGTTGGACCCACCAATGAAGAATCTAGTGCCACTTGCAACGACTTAGCATCTTCTTTGGCATCGAACGTATTAAGACAAATTTATGACCGATTTGAAATGAATAATGATATACCTATTCAGACGCGACAACTTGCTGCCTTATTAGATCCACTTTATAAAGACCTGAAACATGAACACTCAAAAACGAAGATCGCAGTTATGGACGAGTTGAGCTCAGTTGCCAGTGCTCCAAGAAATCTACTTGTAGATACAAATGAGAACACCAACGACAGACAACAGAAAGTGACGCTGAAACTGCCTGCATTTGATAATTTGTTTAAGAAAAAGCATCAAATCGAAGCCTACTTAAGTGAGCCTCAGCTTAGTCACAACGCAAATCCGTTAGAATGATGGACGCATCGAGCTAAGCTGTATCCGTTTGTAGCTAATCTGGCCAAAATATGTTCAGTATTCCTGCCACAACCGCAGCTGCAGAGCGACCTTTTTCAACGGCTGGAAATATTATTACATCCAAGAGAAACGCGCTACTCCCGCATAATGTAGACATTTTAGTTTTTAAAAACCAAAAAAAAAAAAACAAAAAACTGTTGCAACAATGCAAACAAAAATAAATTTTTGAAAATTTTCAATAACTCGTAGTTTTTACTGTGAAATTAACTTATAACAAGACGTTCTTCTTGGATGGGTGCCTTAGAATAATTTTATTTGATTCGAAAATTCTTAGCCAAAAAAATAACTATTGTATCAAAATAACTATTGTACCTTAAAGTACATATATGTAGTTAGTTTCCATGATGGCTGCCTGACTGTCGATACAGTATTAACCACCAACAAGTCAGCGGCTTGGTGAACAGCAGTTACTTCTGCTGTACAGCACTTAACGAAACAAAATTCAAAGTCCAAATAAAATCATCGTCTTTAATTCAGAAAAATAGTTATGTGTCACCTTGTAAAACTCTCCATACTGATATGATTTTCTCGGTTAATTGTCAAAGCCAATGCGCAGGCTCTTTTAATCAAAATAAAAGAATGATATTTTACAGCATTCTTATTAAACATACTACACAACTAGTATAAAAAGATTAAAAACCATTTTCATTTTTGACCCACCCTAATGTACAAATCTTGAATAGTAAATCGGTATCGGCAAATTAGTAGTCCATAGCCATAATCCTTTATAGGTATCATAAATATTTGTTTCCAAATTTTATTTTCTTAATTAGTAATCAAGTTCATTCTAATAAATATTAAGCTATCAGTCTTTGACGCCAATTGCCTGCTAAAATTTAGGCACCCCTCCTGTCATCTTGACAATGTACGTTATACAAGACTTTTAAATTCTACTCAATGAAGCTGTCTATTGTGATCTATGAGACAACCATGAAATTAATAAATAGTTATCGCGCGTCATATCTATAGCGCCGGGTACACACCTAGACTTTCATTGTACGGGCTTTTATTTTTAGTCAATAAACTACAAAATGATTATGTTTGATGTTTGGATTGTCGTCAGATGAAGAACTGTTTCGATAACCTAGTCACGGTGGTTAGTTGTGAATTAAATTTATAAAAGAAAAAAAAAAAAAAAACGTTTGTAGTTTAATTTTGTTCGTAACTGGTAATAAGCAATGTTGTACTCGTATGTCTTTCTTGTGTTGGATATACAGAATGTTCCTCTTAACTTAACCTATTCACATGTTTGACGTCAGAACTGACAAACGCATTCACTTTGAATTTTAGATTCTAGCCAATGGTCATAAGGTAGAGATATCATGAATTTCATTGACTTTAAAGCATTTCTTTGGTACTCGTACCACCTTAAATATAACCACTCAGACAAGTAAAGTTATTCTTCATTCAACACTGCAATCTGCAATTCATTCAGGTATCCACTAGCATACTCGTAAGGAACGTGATACCAGCTCTAAGAATCCATTGTCTAACTATCTGGTCACTTAATGCAGTCTACTTCTTATACGAACGTCATTTTCGCCCTTAGCACGGATTCTATTTATATTCCACTTCTGGCCGATTTTATCTGGAACACATAAATTTGCAAAATATGCATATAAAATAAAGTGCACGACTGGGTCGTACGTACTTGCACTTTGAGTTTTTTTTAAAAAATTCATTAAAATTTAAAAAAAAAATGCTTTTTTCCCAGAACTTGGTATGCCATGACCTTGTATACTTCAAATAATGTTTAGATATTGATTTCGAACAAAATCGATAGAGCCATAGCCGAGAAATAGTAAATTTTTAGGAACCTGGGGTCGAATTACGTCATCAGTTAACGAGTGAGTGAAATCCATACGCTATCGAGTGATCGAGTAACTACATTGGAATGATCACATAAGAATGGTCACGTATTGAGTACACTTTGAAAATTGTACTAGAATAATTCTACTACATTGAATTGAGATGGCTGACAAATATCAAACCTATTTATTTTTACTTTATTCTATATTTACTTTATTTTTCATCTTCTAATTCAGAAGATGATCGCTATGAGTGTATTGAACGAAGACGTTTAAGAGATAAAAGTGATCCCTTCTCTTTACAAGATTCTGCGGTTGTGAAAATATCTTTCACAACATACACTTTTGATTGCAGGTCTATCAAAACAGTCAGGGCAAACAAGAGTGCATTCTTATTTATAATAGAGAATATAAATTTTAGAGGATGCACCTAAACCGCTGTCCCAGCTCATAAAATTTACCAAAATCTTCTTTGCAGAGTGTTAATTTTATTTAGACTCAACATGAAATAAATTTCAGACAATAAATTTAAACAAACGCAAACATAACAATAAACAAAGATATTCCCACATATTTTCTCCCAAATGCACCTCAGCTCGTTAGCAGAAACCATATCGAATAAATAAATACACGATCACTGATGACAGCATATCAAATTTCGATACTCGATACTCGATCTCTAAAGCGGTCATGTCAAATCAACATTTATCAGTCACGTGTTGCTCGATAACTGATGCGGTAATTCGACCCCAGTTAATTAGTAAAGTACCGTTATACGTATTTTTTTTATTTTATTTTTTTTTGTCAAAACGTGGTACGCCGTCTGATAGCATATGCCCACCATAATTCAAATATCAAATTTAGTCAAAATAGCTGGAGCCGTTTCCGAGAAAATCAATTTTTCTAAAAATCGACCATTAGTAAAGTACCGTTATGGGTTGGAATGAAAGTTCTCGAATTGTGACCCCCACAGACTGCAGATACAAAGTTTGAAATCCGTCCAGCCGTACACACAGGCATATAGAGATAATTAAGATACCCACTTTATTGAGTTTTTCTATCATAGTAATGTCAAGTACTCGTATTGAAAATTTTCATGAAACCAATACTTGCTCTATAGGTGCAAGTAAAAAAGGTAAAACAAGTTGAAAGCACAAACGTAAGCAAATCGAGTAGAATATCAGCCGTTGCTTTGGGAGGCGTTTTCTTTCTTGTAAATATGAAATATAGGTCAGACCAAGAGGGTCAGAGGGGCTAAGATCTCTAAATGGAATCGGAACTGTGTTGAATTATTGTGCTTTGGTTAAATACAAATTTTTGAAAAGTTTTGCAGTCGTTTATATAATTTATGGGTAAATTAACAGATTAATTGATATTATTTTTCAATCAGTATCAATGATTAATGGTTGTACTTTTACCCTGGCTTTCGTATGACCTTAGCAATATTTAGTATGTGCGGATTCCTGCATATTATTTATTTATCTTCTTATTCCCATGTTTGTCATTTCAGAACACCAGGCCACTATCATCACGTAACCACATTTTAATCATAAAATCGTAAAACCACCAGTGTTGGTGTTGTGAATGACAATTTGTGCACCATAGTACGTGGAGTACTGTGCTTTTTTTTATATAAAATATTTCAAGGAAATGGACTAGGTTTATTCGATGAGATCAGGGAAGTAATTCAACTTCTAGTTCTAAGGTATCATCCCGCGACTTTTGCTATAGACAGTGTCGTGCACATAATTAGAAACGCTGCTGTTGCTTGATTTGCGAAAGTCATAAGTGCTTACGTTTTAAACCGTAGTCTACTTAAGTTTATTATTTTAGTATACACATGTATTGAAATTTTTGAAACGTTTGTTTAATCGTCAAATTATTTGGATACGTCTTTTCACAGCTTAAATTGGGAAAGGACGTTAAAACAGGTGGTGCATGTAATTAGAAGCACCTGTTGTGGAAAAACCATGATTATCAATTACAGTCTGCAATCTATCCGGCAGAGATTCTATCAAATTTTCACATAATGGCTTTAAAATGGACTTCCAAACTCCCTTGGTCTCTTCATAAAGACTGTAGATTTTCTTGTAGTTAATCTTCCTTTTGCAATACTGCCACAGGTTCTCGTGTACTTGGTCTCGTAATCCTGTTGAAACATCTAAATTACTTGTATTCGTCTGCATAGAGCAGCATTGAATTATGAAATATACTGCAATATTGCAAGCTGTCGTCATGCCCCTCAATTTTGTGAATTGTGAATTTTACAGTCCACTTTTACGGAAAGCGATACATTCATAGCCGAACATTTGGTCCTTCGAGCCGGATTTTATCAACAATTTGTTTCGCCTTGCCTTTGATCGCGAATCCAGTGTGTGTATTTTTTTCTTAAAGGCAATTTAATTGATTTAATTGACTTTTAATTGAATTTTAAATTTAAAATAAAAATCTTTCTTACTTGTGGTATGCGTAAATTAAAAAAAAATAAAAAACAATCGTGTGCTGCAGTGTGGTATATATGTGTATATTTGGATCTGGGAATTTCCGACCCCCAAAGGACGGAACTTAGAACCCCCTACTCGACTGGAGCACCGCGCTTTCACAAGTAATTGACTTCTTCATTTTCTTTGTTCCTGTTTCTTTTTCTGCAATAAAGAGCAATAAATATAAATATAATGGCAACATATTTGGAGCATACTCTTAAGCAGATAGAAAAAGATGTCTCCAATTTTTCCAAAACTGGTTCTGCTAGGCGAACAGCCAATTATATTTCCAGTCGATTGTCTGCCTTAGAAAATACAATGGAAGCAGCAACTGTACGACTTGAAAAGGCTCTGTTAGGGGAAGTCGAGTCTCTCTTTAAACAAATCCGAGAGCTCTACTTTGTGTATCGCTGCGACTTATTGGACGCGATGGATAAATTGCAGGCAACTGAAAAGAAGGTAGAAGGGGATCAATCGGAGTTCAAGGGAATACTTCTTAGAAATTTATTTTCGGTTAACGAAAATAAATTTACTGTTTTCGCTAGGAGTTATAAGTCATGGCGAGCCTTTTGTGACTTTTTCAAATACGTAATTCACCATAATACGGCACTCTCTGAGGTAAAGAAAATGCACTATTTAAAAACAACTGTTTCAGGGGAATCAAAGAAACTTTTAGCTCACCTGGGAATCGATAACGGCAACTATTCCAAGGCATGGGACATCTTAACCTAGACCTTTATGATCACAAACGATTCCTAGTGAACACGCAATTAAAATGTCTCTTCAACCAGCCTTTGATATTCCAAGAGCGTTCCGAGGAATTTCCATCCACCAAGGAATTGCTCGATGGAAGTTGTTCACAGATCAAAAAAAAGCTAGAGTCTGTCAGTCTAGAGCTAGCTGACCACAAGACCGAGGCTGTCCTAATAACCAGCTGATAGACTGTGGAATACGCAAATTACCGGGCTGGAAACCGGACAATTAGGTCTAAAGAGGCATTAAAATACTTAGGAGTAATGCTCGACAATAGGCTGAACTTTAAAACTCACGTCGTGTATTCAAGTAAATAGACGACACCGATGCAGGCAGCGCTTGTCCGTATGCTGCCAAACATCGATGGACCTGGATACGCCAGGGGGACCCTGCTATCCAGAGTGGTAAGCTCAATCCTTTTAAACACTTTGCAGATGAAAGAATTAACCTGCCAAGTCAACAGCTTCTAGTACGTCATATGACGAGCCTTCATATCGAGTATACAGAACGAGCTGAGAAGAGTTGAAAAACTAAGTAGAGCCGAAACAGTAAACACAAATGATATAGCATAAGTTGCTAACCAGCTCAGCGAAGTAATACCTAACTTCAGTCCCGCGGGGAGAGTGGTAGAAGTATGCAGGGTATGGATTAGTAAGTAGGTGCACTCCCGGCATCTATTATTTGAGTTTGCGAATCATGCATGCTGGTAACCTGGGATAGTAGTATCTTTAGAAGAAAAAAAAAAATCATCTATTGCTCATAAACTGGTGGCTGACTTCAAGATTCTGGCTGACTTCAAGATGGTGGCCCACTTCAAGATTCTGAATAATTCAGCTGTGCAGCGCAATGCTGGGAAATAACGATGCACAGTGTCCTGTGGAATTTACTCCTCCGAGTTATTCAAAACGTACACCGGATTTCGACAAAAAGGCGCGCTATCGGGTATTCTTAGCGTGCCGTAATATAGACTTGGTTGATCTTGAGCTTAATAAGGACACATGTTGTCAACAAAAAAAATAAGGATTTGTAAACTATCTAAGACAACACGTTAGTGTTGATAACTTTAACCTCGAAGTACGAGTAGATAAAGAATTTATCTAACCCTCGCAGGGATAAAGTATGCATGCCTGTATGAGGCGACTAAAATCCATCCAGAGAAAGTAACCTTAATGATGCTATTAGCAATACTACCTAGGGCCCCAGTCCCTAACAGGGACTCTCTAGGAAGTAAGATTATACTGCTGAAGGTAGAATCCAGGTACGACTGCCAAACAATGTGCGGCACACTGGTCATCTTCTGATCCCCTAAGGGTGACTGATGCATGCAAATATGTAGTAGTATCCTTGTCGCCCGATGAGATACCATCATATCTTGCTACAGGCTCCGTGAAGTAGTCGGGATTATGTTTCGTTGTGTGGTAGATGGACCGGAACTATAGGCACATCGGCGACCTGCCACAGTGCTATAGACTCGCCTTTCCTGCGAGATGCTGGTAAAAGTTGAGAGCCCGTTAAGTAACTATTGTAAGTAAGTAGCATTTCTTGGGAAGTTGCAGTAGAGGTGGTGAGTGGGGAACAATATTTTGAACTCGCATCAGGTGAAGCATGGACTAGTTACCTCACTGGAGATGAGTCGCAGAAGAGTTGTAGAGAAGTGCATCGCTGGAAGCCGTACTCGATAGCGCGTAGGCATTGTTTAGTGGAAATAAGACATATGCGAATAGGTTTTACTCGTAAGCACTGCAATTTATTGGTCAACTACTTTTTACATTCTGGTAGCCTTGCTGAAAATGTCCCTGGTATCCTTAGAAACATACTGGACATCTCTATAATAGCAAGGAGATTTACTATTTCTGCTTACCCGCTGAATCGGCGTCCTTCAAGATGTACAACCAGAACGAATGTTCACCAGAGCAAATTGCATTTGAAAATAAAGTGCAAGACTGGGTCGCACGTACTTGCACCTATACATATATTATTTATTTACAAATCACTAAGCTCGAAATTTAAACAAAATCGTTAAAAATATTTTTTTTACTAAAAAACAAAATCCAGATGTTAAATGTCAGATGTCAAATTATTGATTAGAAATTGAATTTGAAGTAAATCGCACGAGTCATACCCGGAAACGAGACAGTTTACAGAAATCGATTAATACATAAGCAAAGTACTGTTATATGCATTTTCGGCAAGACCTGGTACGTTATACTATTGATGTACACTTGTGCTCATACAATTAAGCCACAGGATGTAGAGCAACATTTTTTTGCGAAATGATATTTTCTCGTTTGTTTTATGCGTCTGCTTTTGTGTGATTCTAAAGTACCGTTATCTTTACTTTAATGTCAGAAGCACGTGGAGAAAAAAAAACATTTGTGTTACAAACTATGAGTAGTTGTTTGTAAAAAGTCAATAAGGTTAGTGCTCATATAATTAAGCCATTTTGTGCGACAAAATTTGGTTGACTACTTTTCTATTACCATTTTTACTGAAATTTATTTAACATGTTAATTTATTAATTTCACATACGTTTTTATCGAAATTTAGAAAAAAGCTAGTAAAAATAAGAACTCCACCCTATGCGAGAGGAAAATCATCTGGGAAACCTTCCAAAAACACAGATCAATAAGAAAAGGTGATGGAGGTTTTAGGTTTTTTACGCGGTAAAGTGAAAAATGCAATTCACTATTACCAACAAAATAAAATATTTCATAATCTTTCGCGTAATAAACCGCGCAAAACCACACTTCAGGAAGATAGACAGCTGACTCGACTGAGTAAGTCTGATCCTTTTCTGACTTCATCTCAGATAAGAGCCCAAATGGACGCGAACTATGGGGTAAAAATCTTCGCATAAACTCTCCGAAAACGAATGAAGGAAAATATTTTAAATGGAAGAATTACGAGAATTTGATCAAAATGGTAAGAGATGTTTTCGAGAAAATTTTTTTTTTTTCAAAATAGACCATTAGTAGAGTATACCGTTAATTTCGGAGTTAGAATGAAAATTCCCATTTCCCTTCGAATTGTGACCCTACAGATCCCAGATATGAAGTTTGAGGAAATCCGGCCAGCCGTTTATATTGCAGTCCACAATACATAGAGACAAACATGCAAACAAACAGACAAAATTGAGAGATACTGTTTCTTGAGATTATCTGCTACAGTAATACCAGATTGATCAGAATTTTGAGATTTAAAATTGTCAGGAAATGTAAATGTTTATTTATTTATTTCAATTAGCTTAATACAAGCGGTAAAGAGACTTATAAATTATTATTTACAATGTGTACTTAATAGCTAGTATACATAAATTTAAATCAAGGCCTAAGTGAGGAAGGGAAATAAAGGGAGTTTCTAAGTGAGTTTTTGCTGCACTGAAAATCAAAAAGGTTATGGCGGTCATTAGCCATGCGTAGCATTCGAGACATAGGCTCATTACATCCGTAATTCGTACGGTGAAACTTGAGACGGAAGAGAGGTACTGACCGCAGAATACGCGGATTGGTGCAGAGTGATATGGTTTGGAGAAGCATAGGACAATCAATGTTGCCTGCTAATAACTGATGTACAAATAGTATATCGGCAACTTTTCTACGCTTTTCAAGCGATTGCTCGTAAGGAGGTAGATTGAATCTGTCAGGCCACGGGAGTCCACGTAGAGCAAAACAGATGAACCTCCGTTGGACACACTCAATTCGATACGAATGTGTATCGAATTGTACTTCACAAATGTGAAGTACAGAGATTTCGTGACGCAAGGATTTGGGAATTCCTTGGACCAACGTTTCACATAACCTAGCGCAGAATTTGCTATGCTAATAATATTGTCAATATGACTACGAAAATTAAGCTCACTGTCGCAAATGCCACCCAAATCACGCAGAAAGGTGACAGTGGTAACAGGCTCATCGCAAATCACGTACGTTCTAGGAGCTGTCGGAAAACGCTTCCGGGAATAAGTAATAGCTTGGCATTTGTTGACATTCAATTCAAGTAAGTTTTTATTACACCAAGTAGAAAAGCTGTTCAAGTCAGATTGAAGTGCACGGGAGTCAGTGGGAGTGGAGATGTGTGCAAAAATTTTCATGTCGTCCGCATAAACTGAGAGAAGGGAATATTTAATAATGCCATCAATATCATTAATTGACAAAATGAAAATCGGGGGCCCAAGATGGCTACCTTGAGGGACACCAGAGGGGACCATAAAGGGATCAGATATAAAGGATCTAAAAAGGACTTCATATTGACGTTTATGAAGGTAAGATTTGATTCACGCAATAAAGGCAGACTGAAAACCGAGAGCTTTGAGTTTCAAAAAAACAATTGCGTGCAAAATTTTATCGAAAGCTTTGCTGAAATCGGTAGCAACAACATCGACTTCCTTGCCTCCCTCCAATGCGCACAGGGTGCTGGATACGAATTCGGTTAGTTTTGTGGTTGTTGACCTTCCCTTTAAGAAACCGTGGTGAGGGGAAAATATAGACTTACAATGGAACAACATTACTTTCGAATAGCTTAGGTATGCAAGAGAGTTTAGCTATGGGACGATAATTAGAAATTTCATTTTTCGGGCCTTTTTTTATGAAGGGGAATAATAAAAGAGCTTTTCCAAAGCCTAGGGAAAACGGACTGTGAAAGCGACAGTTGGAACAGAGCCGTAAGGGGTTGAGCTAAAGAGTCTTCACGTTTTTTTTAAAACTACGGCAGGTATACCATCCGGACCAGCGGAGTATTCGCATTTAAGTCTTTCGATCTTTTCTTTCACGAGAGCCACTGTTATATAGATTGAAGTTAAAGAGGTTTGGGCACAATCTCTCATGTAGGAGAAGTAAGAATGGTCGGGCTCTGATGTGTTGTTAGAGAATGATTGACTGAAGAAATGGGCGAATAAGTTTGCTATTATTTGAAGATCGCTTGACGATGTATTGGAGAATATCAGAATTGATGGGTAGCTGTCTGACTTTTTCTTGGTATTAATAAAGTGAAAAAAACATTTGGGGTCAGCGATGATGTCAGATTGAATACGGTCAATGTATTTGATATAAAGAAACTCACAAAGTTCGGAAAAATGCGTATGTGCAAGGAGGTAATTGGAAAAATTAAAATCAGAGCGAAATTCGAGGTTGATCTTCTGTTGCGAAGTGAGTGTAATTCCTTAGTATACCAAGGTGGAGATGACGAGAAACTCTTTTAGGGCATGTATGGGACAGATTGCATAAAACAGCTGAAAATTTCAGAGTAGAACAATCCAAGTACATCATCGATAGAAATGTGTGTACTGTTAAAAATGCTATTGAGATTGATAAGCAATTAAAAGGTTACTAAGTTTTGTGTAGTCTGCCTTGCGAAAATTAAAGCTATACGAATACTCTGACTGGACAGTATTATTATCGTTATTGTAAGACAATGTTAGGGATAGGGGAGGGTGGTAATGATCCAATTTGGGTAAAAGGTGGTTGCTTGCTGAAACAACGCAGTTATCGGCATCTGTCGAGAAAATAAGATCAAGTTGTCTACCAAGGTTATTAGTAACTCCACTTAACTGATATAGGCTGGAGTCTGATAGACAGTCAATGTTAGGCGCAAACAACCAATAAAATGCCTATGGCCTAGCTTCTCGTAGCTTTACTTGTTGTGCGTGTTATATTTTCCGCACGAATTGAAGGAACCTATAGTTCTATTGGAGGTTTGATCGATATTTGACAGAGGTGGTGCTGTACCCACATTCATCAACATGCTTAGCAGTTCACCGCATCAACTATTTTTGACATGGCGCCCATTAGCCAATAAACATAACGCCAGCTGTTTAAGGTCGAAATCAAAGAATACTCGTATGACTAGAAAAGCTAAGCAATAACGGATTTCCTTGAAGACTTTCCTGCATAGATTAAGTATAACCGTCAAACGTCAGCTTATCTATTGCTTCTTCAACCAAATATTCATCGAATATGTAACAACATGTGGCAGCATTAAAGTGGTAGGAGCCGGATAATTAAATAAACAATTGATTTTCTACTCAACCAGAGCAGATGGCATTGAATTTGAACTTTATGGAATGGACATTGACTTTATGGAATGGACTATTGAATCCACTTCTAATCCAGTTGAGTAAGTTCATTGGAATGGCTACAGTAATAGCCCCCACAATAGAATCTACCACGAGCCATAAATACTTCACAAGTACGAGTATGTGTCTTATCACTAGCACTGAAAAAAATAAACCGACATTGTTCCATGTAAATTGGACAGTAGACGGATACATTAAGTGCATAGCCGCACGCGCGTGTGACCTTATTCTCGTCGTTGTTATCTTCCTCAAAGTGTAATTGCTGCATTCGGTTCTGGATGTGCATGACATTGAACCACCGACGACAACGACAATAACGCCATCGGCGATTCCACTCCAATTGCAAATTGTATCTTTTCATTAAGTATAATGCTTTTCTGCTGCGGTTGTTATTGTTGCGTTGACCCAGTGAAATTGAGGCGCTTGTGCGCCAGCCAACGAGATGAGTCTTATCAGTGAAAGTGTTTCTGATGCGATGGGTAAACTCTACGAGTATAGTTGGTTACTTACAAATACGCAATTGGAGCAGGGACTCATTGCTGACTGTGAATGGGAGACTGGTCATCGTGGTCGGCACGTGGAGTAATGCATAAAAGTGCATCCTCTATATGACAGACAGCTAAAGAAAACATTTTTTATGATGATAGTGATGTAGCATGTGCATCGAGTCAATTAAGCATGATTGAGGAGACGGGTGATAATGATTGTGATGATAGCATATTTTCTTTCTTAACCGGAAGCATTCCATTGAATTGTTGAACTTAATTGAACAATGACGCAAGTGTGTATGTTTTTCTACGCATATTAACAGTTAAATGTAATTTCCAGGAACAAATCATAAGTTAAAGAGATCACATTTAATATAATTGGTTTTTCTCTTGGAGGAAAAACCCACTCTAATAGGATGAATACCTATAAAGCAGTGCCCCGTGAGGACACCTATTACAGAAGTTAGGCAAATCGTTTCGTTCTCTTCAAATCCAGGTTAGGCCAGCCCTGCCTCGACGAAAGATAAGTACAAATACTATTCCATCTGTTGTTTATCATTCTTCAAGGCGGAACTTTCTCTATTCTATATGAGCAGATGGTTACTCTCTTTTTTCAGAGAAGTTGCGACCTGCACCTTCCTTTGTCAGCTCTGTGGTTGCCCGGAACACCCCTGTGCCCTGGAACCCAGCAGAGGAAAACGTCATATCTGTCAACTATCTTTAGCTTTACTAACGTAGATCGTATTGACGATCTATGTATAGTATACATATACAATAGCGCTACACACTGCTGTATTAATTAAAGGACAAGCTGCAGCTTCTCGGCCTGCCGTAATTTCTGCCCGAAATACACTACAGTCGTCTGGTAATATTTACATCAGGTGTACTGGAGAAACCCATGACCCATGTGACGATTTCTAATAACGCTCTTGAATTTTTACCAATACGGTACATTTTGGACGAAAACTCCGTCTTTTTCACGCTGTTTCCATACTCCGCCCGCCCTTACAATGTCTGCGTCCAAAATCCTGTTAGTGGGTGGCCATCATGTAGTGGTAACGTCATTGCTTGTCACGCTGCAGGTTCACGGTTCGAATCCCTCTTTCCCTTTTCATAAAAACGCCCGTGTCTTAAAAAAAATATTAGTATAAGGGTATTCATATCCACTTTCACAAATGCAAATTATAAAAAAAAAATCCTGTTTTCCAATATCACGTCAACGGTTGGGTTTTCGAAAAAATGCATGCATACAAAAAGAGATTTTTTGTTCGTTCTAAACATTGTGCTACAGCATAGCAACCAATTAGGAAACGAAAGCCAATGTCACAAACAAATGGCATAGCAACCAATTAGGAAACGAAAGCCAATGTCACAGACAAATGGACAGACAGACACGCGTATAAGCACAATTCGAAAGATAACATTCTTTAAATTTTAAGTATAATTAGAATCGAGCCTTAATTCAAGCTCAGACACAATTTACTAACACGATCTTCCGATACTTCCATTTTCTTAAAACTCTGCTAGGATGATCGCTTTACTATTCTATTCATTGTAGTTTTTATTATAGTTAATTACCGGTAAACTTCAAACTTCTTGCACGATCTCTAAATGATCTCTAAATACTTTTCGAATAATTATTTTTTGATATTAAAATCGAATTAAGGGAGTGAGACCGAACAAATTTTAGCATTCAAAATGTGCATACAAGTTTGGACCACCCTGTATTAGTATTAGTATTAGAACTTCATCCCTCCATGCATTGTTTATCGCAATGAAATGTAAAAAGAATACAGTCAAGCATGACGGTAATTCTAATTCCAATAAAAATTTTGCCACTTATTTTTTCTTTGTACCTACATAGCCAAACTATTTTGCATGTACGAGTATTTTAAATGGGCGCATGTTTGTTTACCTCAGCACTGACAAAAAAAGCAAGAAAATTTCGCTTTAAAATATCCTCCGGAAATTAAGGAATTGGTGAAAGAAAAAAACAAAAGCACGAGCAAAAATAGCAAATATAATAATAATAACAGGAATGTACCTTGAAAATCTATCAGCGCTTTGGAAAGTAGTTAAGCGTATTAAAAAACCACAGATCCAAGTTCCGCCAATCAAAAAAAAAAATATAATGGCGACTGGGCCAGGAATGATAAGGAAAAAGCGGAAATCTTTGCAGGCCATTTTTCAGCTGTCTTGTCGGGGCGGGAAGACTTAAGAGCCGAAGATCCTAAGGGTCTGCAAAGATCCCAGGTGAGACATCGAACTAAGCGCTGAAGGCGTCTGACTTTGACGTTAAAAGGAGACAAAGTATGAATGGAGAAAACAAATGATATAACTAC
Organism: Pocota personata; assembly: GCA_963082735.1. NCBI lineage: Eukaryota > Metazoa > Arthropoda > Insecta > Diptera > Syrphidae > Pocota > Pocota personata. Next base: position 188,785,025 of record OY720430.1, read on the forward strand.
TCCAGGTGGCACTCGCAGAAACGAAAATCCACCCGTGGTCTTCTCGACTGCGGCTAGAGCAAGGATTCTGGAGGCCCTACCCATCATACCCTCCCCCGCCAACACGGCAAAAAGAAGCAGGTCGGTGGAAGGTACCCCAATCGAAACCGGCAAGAAACCGAAGGAAGAAGGCTTCAAGCTCTCCTGCCGGTAGGCATATGCGCGAACCTCATGCGCGTGCGTCTTCCGAGAGACCTCAAGCCGGTGGCGTTGCATGCGCACAAGGTCTGAAGACGGGCGCTACAGCCAGTAATGGCGGGCGTGCTCTTCACAGCAAACCTCTAAATGGATTAGCATGTTGGTGCCGAAAATCCCCCCCTTGAGACTGCTACTTTTGAGGTCTTCAGGACAACTAAACAGACGCGCGCCATATGCTGGATCCCGGCGAAACTTGTTAAAATGGCTGATGTGCTAGCGCGCCTGCGTACCCAGAATCCTGAACTCGAGACGACCAAGTGGACTGTTCATTCACACAGGGAGAGAAAGAATCGTCAAAATAAAGATGGTTCTACTCTGGTCGTGAGTTTGGACAAGGGTTCTGCCGAGGTCATTAAGTCTAGGTACGAAATGTGACCATATTTGCATCTTGGTAGGATTCAGTTCCGCTTCGATGCCAAGTATTGCGAACAATGGTCGAAATCGTGGCTCGGGGTGGATGAGTTGTGGAGCTGTCCTGTTGGAAACCAAAGTTGTCGTTGGCGTTATCAGGCCCGATAACGCCCTTCATTGACGGTTACGGCTGCTCCAGCATCGTCTTCGAAGAAGATCCGTCCAATGATTCTTTCCGCATAAAATTCCAGCCCAAACATGAATTAATTGTGGGTTTTCATTGGCATAGAACCGACAATTTTGTTTATTTACGGTCTCATTCAAAGAAAAAGAAGGCGCTTCCTTCACTCGATATTTTGCACGACACGCACGTTGCGTTTTCACAATTGAGAACATGTTTTGAATGTAAAACTGCACTGCGCGTTGTGGTAGCATGTACAAATTCGCTTGGACGGACGCTTCGAACGCGGGCTGTCATAATCTGATCTGAAAACAGATGTTAAAGTTATAGGGTTGCCAGATGCCAAAGGTTTAAATGGACCACCCTGTATATAGACTCCATATATGTCTGTTGAATGCAAGATTTTGAAGCAAGAGACTAGATATTGACGTTATGCTGAAGCGAATTTGCGAAAACTATAATAACAGGCTCATTTGATTTCGTTAGGAAATCTCAATAGACTATGTCATTCAAAGGCTTCTGAGATCACGGAAAACCCGAATTTATTAGAAAATTTTTAAATTTTTAGTTTCTAGGTCACCAGAGAGGTTCTGGAAGCCTCGGAAAAACAAACTTAACTTAGTAAATTGTGTATTTGAATTATGGGATTCGGATGTAGGAAAAAAAGAAGAGCTTTTAGCCCACGTTGTTCTTAAACAAATGTATGCTGCGGTAATGATATATTTTATAACACGATAAATCGTTGAACAGGGGCCTTATTATGTTTGATGATTCTCGTTACCTAGCTATCGTAAATGCAAAATTGCGATTATGTTTTACGATTTCGGTTGTCCATATCGTTATGGCAACGAGAATGTTTAGACGTCATTTGAGATAGCATGAGGGTTGTTTTTGTTTATGACACGTACACATGTGAAGTTTGTGCAGCATTAGGTTTATTTTTATTCAATTGAAACACAAAAAAAAAAAACTAAAATTGTATGTTTCTTATAATATTTATAATTTTGTCAAAGAATATTCACTATTTCCAAACATTTTCCTGCAATTTTCCTTCAATTTTCCTTGGCACCTTATTGCAAATATGAGGGTGGTTATATAGTTATGAAATATATTGCATTGTACCGAAGCACAATCTCTAAGGAGCCCTTTTGTTCCTTTTTTTAGTATGTCCATTGATTCTTTGATATGCGTTATGTTCGAAATTTATTGTGTGCTAAGAACTGAGTGATCGTCGGTGTATGCTACTAAACTTCCACCACTGAGCGGTAGCTTCAAAACATTCTCATTCAGGAATTCCTATAGAGACTAATGATCTCGCTTCAATTCTGAGCTAATTTTTCTGCTCTTAAGCGTTCCCTCAATCCCATCTGAGAGTGCTAGGTCTACGTTCAGGTGTTCAGAGTTTGGCTAATGATCCTCCCTTTAGTCATGCTAAAAACTTCTTCAGTATCCAGAAAGGTTGCAAAACAGTGTATAGAAAAGTGATTACTCGTGGCCTAGATAAAAGCTTTAATTTTAAACCCCGCCATTATTTTGCTATGCAATCAGTACTATTATATCGTCACTACAATGCAGAACAATCCAAAGTTCAAATTACAAGTTTTTCCAAAATATTGGTCAGAGATCTTTAGCGTGCCTTGGTATAAAAATTAGGTCTCTATCACGTGTATAACTACCGCGCAATGTCATTTGCCCGCACATACCTTACATCATGTTGTATGATCAAAACGATTCGAGTAAAACTTTAAATGGCTCTCCTGAGAAATAACGAAAATGGACTTAAGCTTGTTCTGCATTGTAGTGACGATATGGGTGCAATGCTTGGAAAAGAATAGCGAATTGTTCACAATATTACCGCCTTGCAGTCCGCTGGATACGCTAAAAATCATCAATCAATGCAAAACGTTTAATAAAAATAAAACCAATTTAAGTGTCTTTATAGAAAAAATATAATAAATTCTATTCTTTATAAATTCATACGATAATTAACAGATATCAAAAATTTAAATTTAAGTCACAGTTGATCGTTTGTTTCATTTGTTTCTTTTTTTTTTAATCCTTGAGATACAAAACGTTTTAATATACATATTTATTATTTTTCTTTCATTTAATTCCCCCTAATAGTAACAATGTTTTGATAAATTTAAATTTAAATGATAAGCAAGATGAGTTGCAATACTTTGCACATAATAAATAATTGAGTGTTTAGTAGGTGACTTATTTTGTTTGTTCGATTGCAATGCAATAAAGTGTAAAGCTAGGAACTTTGTAACAGATGGTTAAAGGATGTGTAAATATAGAAACAAAATATTTCTCTTCCTTAAAACTCCATAACAAAATCAGCATCACTTTTATGTTCTCTTTGTCTCCTAAATTGGAGATAAACTTTGGCGTTGTTGCTCTGTTAAATCTGGATGCCAGATATCAACGATTAAAACAAGGCGTAGACTGGTCCCATTATGCCATACCTCATGTTCAAAACTGTCATCGAATATGAGGAATTTTCCCTCTTGCCAGGTTCTGGTAAAAAGGAAAGGTAAACAAAAGTTACAAAACTTAAAAAAAAAAAACAAATTTACCGTTCTTCATTGGCGACTCTTAGTAGGGTCCCTGGTGGAACTTTCAGTCCCAAATGCGCCCTCAATCTGCAGTTTGTTGGACCACAATGTGGCCATACATGTGTTCCGGGGTGCATAACACTGAACTTCACCTGGCCCCGTTTACAAAATCGCGCCGAAGGAAAGGTCTCAATGATTCCACATGTGACGGGAACCTTCAAACAGTTTTCTCGTCTTCTCTGGCCTCTGGCAAAGAGTTCGAGTTGTTTCCAATCACCAGAGTCTCGAAGGTTCTCAGATTCATCTTGGAATACGCCTTTGGAATTTAATGCACTAAGCCCTTCTTCGCGTATTATTTGCCAGTTACTTTCAATGGTGTTAAGAAACTTTTCATATCCCGTCTGTTTTTTTGTCCAAAAGGCTTGGGCTCTAAGCGAATCCACATTGTACAGTGATCTTTGGTATTCGGAGAGAAATAGTTTAAGTGCAGCGCCTCGTTTGTATACCTCTCTCGCTTCTTCTATTCGACCCAGTCTTTGAAGGCTATCTCCCAAATTGAAGTAGAACCGCCCATCTTGGGTGCCTTCAGCTTGAGAATCGATACCGCTGCGCAGATATTGAACGGCAAGATGCAAATTTTTATTAAGATTCTTAAGAACGAACCCATAATGCACTAACGCAAAACCATCAGTGGGCCAACGAGGTAAGATTTCTTCCAGAACACGTTTCGCATCTGAAAGACTGTGTAATTACGCTGGATACTATTATCGACTTCGAGGGGGCAAAACAGTGGACAGTTGACAGTGCACAGTGTTACGTTGAACTCACCGATTTACCATTAGATAGGTCACTGCCAGTTGATTTCGATACGAGACCTCTTTGGGGAATCTTTCTATCAGCATTTCATGGACCGTTACTGCTTGTAGATGAAGCCCTGTAAATGAAGAGTCCATTAGGAAAAATTACAGGTAATGATAATTGAAGAGTAGATTGTAGTGAAAGCAAAAACTCACCCATAAACCGCATTCGATCCACACATCTCTGAGCAACATCTTTAAACTCTTGATCATCGGGGATATCCTCGCCGAAGGCCAAATACCTTTTGTACGCCTTAAGCGCTTCGCTGAGCTTTGAATTACTACGATGAATCTCTGACAATTTGTCTAGTGTTCTGGCTTTTCCAAGGAATGCTTCAGGCTTATCAGGGAATTTTTGGGACAAGGATTCAAACATGGTAAGCGCTGAGTTATAGCTCTACATTGAGAGCGCACAGCATTTAATAATCAAACACACACGCACACAGAGTACACGATTTCAAGCGGGTGGAAGGAATTAAATTAGGAAGCAGCATACGCGAGGATTTGAAATAAAATAAAATAAAAAAAAAGAAAACACAAAAAGAAATATTCAAAGTGTTAGCTATTATAAGCGATTATTTATGTAATTTTTGTTTTTAATAGTAATACTAGGACTAGCATGCAAATTTAAGTCTTCGATCAGATTCGTTGAGAAGTTAAGTGGGTGGGTTTCTGCAGACGAATCGTATCGAAAAGTTAAATTAGTTAAAACGAACAAAATTGTTGTTTTGTTAATTTTAATAATATATAACAAAATGCAATTTTTTCCCTTAATTAAAAAAATAATAATAATAATTAAACTTATAATTGTAAAAAAAAAATGTCAATTTATAAAATTATAATTAAAACAAAAACGTAAGACAATAATTAGAAACTATGAGAGGGACTTTTTTTTATTGGTATCCGAACTAAAACAAATTGGTAAATAAATTAAAAAATAAAAAATCAACATTTTGCCATTGGAGAGTATTTTGTTTAAACAAATATATGCACTTACTTCTCGAAGCATTTCCTCGTTAGCTCTTCTCAGTTCCTCTTCGAAGGCATCGTCGTCCATCGATTGCGGACCACCTCCTCGTGATTTTATTTCTGTGAAAATATTTATTATCATTTTAAATGGATATAAGGTTTTTCTGCAGGTTCAAAGTTTTAAAAATTATCTAACTGTCTTGATTGCAACTTATCTAAAGCTGAACAGAAACTTAAATGTATAGTTTCATAGAATATCATTAAATTTATTCGTGGGTTCTCTATGTTACAACAAGAAAAACTTTTTGCAATTTTACAAATTTATTTTGCAAATAAAATTTGTTTTCTGTATGTACAGGGTGGCTGTCATGAACTGTTACCAACTTCACGTTGCTGTGTCTGCCAAACTACGAATGACAGTATGCTGGAAAATCATTTTTTGATAAGAGTGTGTAAGGTTTTTTTTCATCGCGTGTTTAGTTTCTGATCTATCAATTCAAACGTAAGTGTTATTGCCCTTTTTTGGCTGGAAAATCACAACCAGCTATTGTTCGTGAGTTGAAACATTTGAAAGTGAACAAAATGTTTGTGTATCGCATCATATCGCGTTACAACGAAACCGGCTGCATTGCAAAAAGTTCCAAGAAGTGCACGATCTCACACGTGACTAAAAAAAAATTACGAGTGGAAAGAGCAAAGGAGTTGATCCGCTTGCAACCAAATGGCCATTTACCAAACATCGTCTTCTCTGATGAAGCACCATTTCCAATTAAGCAACTTGTCAAGAAGCAAAATGATCGAGTTTACCTGCCAGAGAGGTCAGCCAAAGCCAAAGCCATTAGACTTTTCTGTCTGGGGTATTTTGAAGGCCAAGATTAGCACCAAAAAATACCACACAACGGATGCGCTTCGCCGGGAATGGAAGCGCATTCCACAGACACACTTGCGTGCAGCGTGCGATAAATTTATTGACCGTCTCAAGGAAATTGTTCGTGTCAAAATTCCTCAAAGGAACGATAACATCGAAATTTAAGGTAACGTCACTCCGGAACAATACTTGGAAAATTAACGTCAATGACTCCGATGGTTACCAAGCAATATCACAAAAATTAAACTCGGAAAAAATCCAGTGGTACACTTATGAAAATAAGTCAGAAAGACCACTGCTTGTTATAGCAAGGGGACTCCACACCTCGTGCACTAAAGATGACTTCTTGATGCCGTAAAAATACTCAAGAAGGTGAACAAACAAACGGAACAAGGCCAGGAAATTTTATTTTATTTTGCTTTTTATGCTTACTTTTGATAAGAGCGAAAATATAGACGATATTTACAATGTTAAAACTCTTCTGGATATCGTAATCCATAATCGAGCCCATGCGTACGACTACAAGATCAATACCTCAGTGCAAACACTGTCAAGGTTTCACACACAGTCGTATTGCAAAAAAGAGCCGAGATGTGAAAAATATGCCGGTAAACATCTCTCGGAAAGGTGCGACCTAAATAAGCAGGCCTCGGCGACCTACATAATTTGCAAAGGAAAACATCCAGCGAACTATTGAGGTTGCTAGGTAGCAAAAGAGCTTCAAAACAAGTGCGACACAAATTTAATATTTGAGTTGAGGTGGTCATATGCCAACAGATGGCGTACCAGATTCTTCCCAAAAAATGCGTATAACGGTACTTTACTTATTACTTGTTTTTTAAATTCATTAAACACTACTTTTAGCGAGAAAAACTATCACGCAAACCAAACAAAAGCTTGACAAATATTATGGGGACTCTTCACCATCGATTGGGACCATTCACCACTGGTTTACTCAATTTCGGTGCGGTCGTTCAAGCACAAGTGACGACGAACGTTCTGGTCCCCCAATTGAGGTCACCACACCAGAAATGGTCAACAAAATTCATGGTTTGATAATGGACGATCGGCGAGTGAAAGTGCGCGAGCTTGAAAAGGCCACAGGCTTATCACATGGCTCAGTGATTTCGATTTTACATAAATTTTTGGACATGAAAAAGCTTTCCGCAAGATGGGTGCCGCGTTTGCTCACAATCGACAACAAACGCATTCGTTTGACAACTTCAAAGGTGTGTTTGGCGATCTTCCAGAAAAATTCGGCTGAGTTTTTGCGCCGTTTCGTAACCGTGGACGAAACCTGGATTCACCACAACACACCGGAAACCAAGGAACAGTCAAAACAATGGACTTCTCCTGGTGAATCGAAGCCGAAGAAAGCCAAGGCGGGTTTGTCAGCAAACAAGGTCATGGCGATAGTTTTTTGGGATGCGCGCGGTGTTATTCACATCGATTACCTTGAAAAGGGTAAAACGATCACCGGCGCATATTACGCAGAGCTGCTGAATCGATTCCAAGCCGATTTGAAGCAAAAACGGCCGCATTTCGCGAAGAAAAAAGTTCTTTTTCACCAGGACAACGCACCGGCGCACAAGTCCGCAGTCGCAATGGCAAAATTGCATGAGTTAGGCTACGGACTTCTCCCTCATCCAGCATATTCTTCAGATTTAGCCCCCTATTCTTCTTGTCGGATTAAAGCCATAACAAATAAATTAATTTTCCAGAAATGAAGGGAATTCTAATGATTTCAAAGTACCTTTGAAAGTTATAGGCCGATTAATCTGTGGTTCTCTATAGATTGTAGACAACTTATCCGTATCACAGCATGTACTCGTATATATAGGTACATGTACTACTGTACACCATTATAGTCTGGATAACAAGGCTACATAATACGGGAATCGCCTTATGGCCCCTTACTAAGAAGTAAATAGCAGAAGTAAGGCCAGAAGAAAAACACCTAAGGACGGTGTTCTCTCGCTATTGACACCTGTCACTCCTTGTTATTGATAAGATTCTTAAAATTTCGAGGCCAAAAAGATATTTATTTTTAGGTTTTTTTTCGCAACCTCACAAAAAATGGCATTACTAGGAGCTATAGTATGTAATATATGATTTCGTTAAAATAATTTTTGAAATGATTCTGCAAAATTCTCAAGACAACATCAGAGGTACTACTCGTTTCTTTCAAAAACTTGTGTATGACATAATTGGAAGAACGCAAGCCAACGAGCTTTCAGTGATACGTTTGCGAGTACCTATAACGACCAAGGCGACCCTGATAGCGAAGTTTTTGTAAAAGCTGAAGGAAAATATCCTTGGATTTGAAAAAAAAAATCGATCCCGTTTGTAAGTTCAATATGATGTTTGGTGCCTTAGAAAGCTAGGACATGTAGAACAAATGGATATCAACATTTTAGCTGATAAATTCTTCAAATCACGAAGAGACTATGTATTATAAGAAGGGATCACGCACCTAAGGCAACAACAACAAAGCAACAACTTGGAAACGAAAGGATGCTAGCCGAGGATCAAGATGGATGGAAATGCTTGTTGGTTGAGGCCGAGGTCGACATCAGACTGTAGTCTCGTAAGTAAAGTAAGTAAATTCAACTTGTTCGTAGTGAACTTCTCCGCTCAGGCTCTATCAAGTGCTCCATAAGATATTTTACAGTCGTATCAGCACCAGATTACAAATATTTTCTGTTACCAGGACGTACAACGTTACCACAATTATCACCCAGGCTAGTATCTAAAAAAACAGGTTCGAATCCAAGAAATCATCAAAAATTAAGAATAAGTTTTCTCACAGTTCCACCTCTCGCGAACGTCTGACAAACATCCGAGAGTATGTTTGTCAGACGTTCTCTCAATCGAAAAAATTGTCCTTCGGAAGCGATATAAAACTGTAGGTCCCAACCAAACTAGGTCAGGCTCTGCATTGGGCTATTAGCGCCAAAATATTATTATTAAATCATTTTGGACATCTACAATAGACCAAGTGTACCGAATCATAAATAAAGTAGAGAAAGCGCTTGAAGAAAAACAAGTATGTTCAGCTGTATTTTTAGATGTTGCTCAGGCATTTGATATAGTTTGGCATGAATGGTTGGAGTACAAATTACATAGAGATCGAAGTAGGTGTTCCGCAGGGAAGTGTCCTCGGTCCGTTTCTTTATTTGTTATATACTAGAGATATTCCAGTAGAACACGATGCCAGGCTACCTTCGCAGGACTTTGCAAAAAAGTCGTGAGGGCTACAGACAAGCTACAAAATATAGTCAACAAAGTAAGAGATTGGATGCAAAAGTGGCATATCAACAACCAATGTGTACCATATGCTAATACTGACAAGTACCTGGGTATGAAGTTAGTTGCTAAGTTAAAGAAGAAAGGCGAAGAGTTAAATATTAAACATAGAAAAATATACTGGTTACTGGGACGCAATTCAGACCTATTCATCCAGAACAAATGCTCTATAATCAAGTACTGAAACCTGTTTGGGACTTATGGATGCACAAAGAAACTGAATGCTCATATAATTCAAGCATTCCAAAACGAAGTCCTTCGTGGAATTGTAAATATACCTATACCCTGACCTCCAAATTGATATAATAACGGAAGTTGTAAAGAAGCAAAACTCCGAAATAGAGACCCTGCTTATAAAGCTATGGGAATTTATTCGAATATTAATAACTTCCAAAATAAGAATTGATAATAAAATATATGTAAATCATTGGTCGATCATTTTTAGTGGAGTTAAAATCCCACACTACTATGGTAATCGAACACCTCTATATGCTCAGAAAAGTTGTTTAACTTTTTAACCCACTTTTCCGCTTAGCATCGATTTTGCCTAAATTGTAAATCGTGTTGTTTATTTGTTCCTGACTACATGGGGGTCGATTCCCATGATCCCCTGGATCCGGCCTTGGCATGAGCGTCTTAAACCACTTTACGCCATACTAATCGTTATGTACCATTTGGCTTTTGTTCGGTAAATCGACATTCGAAATGTTCAAACCCATCCGTTGATAAACTTCAAACAAGACGATGGTTGACTTCGGGATCGGGATCCTAAGTAAATTGATCCACCAGTGCCGCATATACATATGTACATAGATGTAAAATGAGGTGTTCTATCAAACTATTACAAACGTGGAACGAATTTCGGCAGACTGGTGCGCTCTTACATGATTTCTTCACTTTCACTTTGCCGGAGAGGCGCCCAACGAGCTCAAATCCAAGTATAAACTATCGACAAGTAAAGTATTAGCTACAACTTCGAAATATTTAAGGGCCAAATATCGACATCGGTTTGAGTGCTGTTGGATTTGACTATAGAGCACGAATTATAGATAAAGAAGATTTTGAAAATCTCTAATTTGACTCCTTTAGATCGCTCCATTGCGAATGAACACGTCGTCAAATAGTGATAAATCGTTAGCTACCAATTCGACCATCAAGTACGTTCATCCCAGCTCTATAAGAATGAGGATTGTGCATCACCTTAACTACACACTTCACCGCATTTAGGAAAATAATGCATGCAAACGGCATTCAATAATCCAAGGTATGGACATGGTTAACTAATCATTTCTGGTATTTTCTAATCGTTAACATTAGCGGCACTATCTTAGAGTATAAATAGTAACCATTTCTATTCTTATAGTTCACACAACAACTACAATGACTAACTAAGCAAAGTTAATCAAAATCTCGTTATGATTGTAGAGATCATTCAAGACGACCTCCACTCTGCACTGGTACCTGAAGATGCTCATGAAAATGAAAACAGAGAAGACTGTTTGTTCCATTCATTATATTTTACATGATTACTCAAACTTGCCAAAGGTCAGTGCACGATGGGTACCGCGAATGCTAACGATATATCAGAAACAAGTGCGAGTCGACTGCTGTAAGGAGTTTTTGATCTATGGCGAAAATCCTTCGAGCGTATTGTTAATAAATAAATAATAAATATATGACGCAAACAGGTAATATAGGGCCTAGCTTCTCACAGCCATTCGTACTGTGCAACACCCTAATGGAAGGGACCTACAGTTTTATTCCGTACCATGAACGTGGGTGTTTTCTTGGAGTCGAATCTGTCTCCCGGTCAGTGACACGCGCATTTAATCACTGAAGCACGGCGCATACCTGCTAGAGATTAAACTTGGCTTCATTATTATAACCCTAAGAGCAAACAAGAGGCCATGAAGTGGGAAAAAGTGCTGGAGTTATGATGGTTGCAATTTTCGAGAATATAAAGGAATCCCGTTGATAGAATACAAATGAAAAGATGAGAAACAATTAACGAGATAGCTACCCTTCATCAATTTAAGGAAAACGAGCAAAATTAGCCAAATGTGTTTTGCTTCTGTTCGACAATACTCCGGTAAAGACATGGTGGAAGTTGCAAAGGCTGTTGTGCGAGAGTGTGAGTTTGAAGACATCAACCAGTGAATACCGCATGCCTGTGCTCAAATTTGAAAAAGGCCTTTGTGGACATCGATTTTCCAACAATGAAAAGGCACAATAAATGACAATTTTTCGCCGAAAGAAGAAAATTATATTTTTCACATATTGGAAAGTTACTATCCCGTTGAACTAAAGGTTAATACTACCTTGATCAAATAGTTTCAGGAATTTATTCAGAAAATTGAAAATACAAGTTTATTCTTGATAATCGATATTGTTCCCTTCAAAGTATCTTCCATTAAATGAAACGCACTTATGCCAGCGCTTGATCCAATCCTTGAAACACTTTTTATAACCGGATTTTGGTATACTCGTAGCCATTATATTATTATCTCCTTTCGGCTGCTAAAACGCGTTCGCCGGAGCGGTTTATTGAGTCGATCGAACAGGAAGAAACTGCAGGGAGCCAAATCACTCGAATTCGGTGGGTATTCGTACTGTTCTTGGTCAAAAACTCACGAATAAGGATGGCTTTGTGCGTCGGTGCGTTATCGCGGTGCAAAACCCACGAGTTGTTTACCCACAAATCCGGTCTTTTTTTGGCGAATTGCTTCACGCAAACGTCTCATAATGCCCAAATAATAAACCTTGTTGACTGTCTGATCTTGTGGCAAGAATTCATGATGCACAACACCGTTTTAATACATGAAAACCGTGTGCATCGTCTTCTTTCTCCACTGAAAATGACGTGATTTTTCCGTTCTTGGCTAATTCGGTGTACGCTATTCACTCGCCTGATGCCTGTATTGCGTTTTGTATTCATAAACCTACGTCTCGTCTCCAGTAATTATGCGTTTGATGAATGTTGATAGATGTACTCTCGACAGCGTAGCTTTTACAAATGTCAAGCTACGACGCTAAAATTTGGAGGAAATGTTAATGACAGATGTGTCAAATCAGATGACTGAAAGCGCCACACGGTAGTCATTCCTGAAACTTTTTGATCAAGGTAGTATATGTAGAGAAAAATTAAAAAAAAATAATTAATAAAAATTAACGCCCCTAGTAGTTATGAAAGAGAGAATTAAAGCTTTGGATGTACATATATGGATCCCCACTTTTCGAAAATGAAAGTCAGCAGCGTCTCGGGCATGCGAGTACATTAAGAGAATAGTTGAGGCATTTCTATGAATTCAACTTCTAAGACTCATCACTACTTAGTAAAATTTCAATCTAACTTAAATCTATACACACATAATCATAAAAAAATAATTTACTTGTCCATGATTGATCATCGACATCCTCGTCACTGTCGTAATCTCTTGCGGGCAATCGCCCATACTTAGCCTCTAGTCGATTCATCAGCTCTGAATCATCAACATCGGACAGATCCTCTTCATCTCCTTCATCATCTGCGATGTCCTCCTCTTCCTCTTCGTCTAACATCTCATCATCGTATAACTCATCGTCGTCATATTCGATCTCTTCTACACCTTCATCTGAGTATCCTCGAACATTTTTCGCTTCAGTCTGCGTCTGAGGGGGTGGTGCTGATGGTGGTTGTGGTGATCTTCTTGGTTCAGCTCGTGGTGGGGTCTTTTCTCTGCTATATTGAGCAAAACGAAGTTGTGGTGATGTAACTGTTGATACCGGTTCCGAATGTTGACTGCTTTCTAGACTTGTAGTTACTCTCGGCTCAATAGGGACTTGGCTGGACGTTTTCGGTGGACTTTCTTTCTTCTCTGTTTTTTCATTATCTGCATCCAATTTTGATGAGTCAAACACTTTTGGTCGATACATAGCGTTAAATTGCTCAAATGTTTCGGGAACATATTTTGGTTTTTCGGTTTTCTCCTCATATTCTTCGTCAGTTACTTCGATTTCTTCCTCTTCTTCGACTTCTTCTTCGATATATTCCTCTTCAGTGCCATGATCTCGATTCAATATATCATCTTCGGTGTAGTCTACTTGCCAAGAGAAATATATTCATTCATTTCTTTAACTCAATCCTGCTGACTAACACACAATATAAAATAAATATCTACGAAGTAGCATACAAATTGTTCAACATTAAAGTGTTTAACATTTAACATAAAATAAATTAACAAAAAATCATTTCTCTATGATTACTTCGTAAATATGTATGCATGTGTGTAGTTTTAAATTTAAATTTTAAATAATTTTAACCATATTCCAGAAGTTCATCGGCGTCCTCGGGGAACGTATCTGAATGTGATGCAATTGTTAGACGACGTTTCATTAGAGCTTCCGTCGATGGTTCACCTTGTTTTTATTTTCAGTTTTGATGTATCAAAAATTTACAATAAAACATTTAGTTTAACATATAGAGGTAGTTTGTTTTGTTGTTAAAAATCATGTACAAGCAATTTACATAGTAAAAATTAAATTCAAAAGAAATTATAAAGAATTTTGGTTTTTTTTTTTTGTAAAGTCCTAAGAAAGTGCAAATTAGATATAAATTTTACATCACATTTACATACATGCTATGGCGTGCTACACAAAAACAACAAAAAGAAAATCCAATTATGGTTATAACCAAAAAATAGCAAAATTAAAATAACACAATAGATGGCACTGCCATCGTTGCTATTTGTTTTTGGCAAATAAAAAAAAAAGAAGCAGTTTAGGAAATTTTACGGTTTTTAGTTTAAATAAAAACAAAGTCAATGACAACAGCTTGCTAGCAGCAGACTTGTAATGCTAGTAATTGTAGTTAGAAAGAAAAAACCATGGAAAACTCACTTGTATTCGGATTTTTCCTAATCAATACAAGGCGTGCAACTAACGCAAGTGCCACACCCACACCAATTTTAACCGCAACTGCAAAATTTATTTGGAAAAAGAAGTACGCAAATTAATTTTTTTCAAATATTTTCTGAATTTGCACTTTCTTTCACAAAAGGATAGCTACTTAACTATGGTACTAAAAATATTCATTTACTCGTATCTACCAGGATATTATACAGATATTCTTACCTTTTTTTTAGTAACTAAAGAAAAGGATCGGCATGTACATTCCATAATAAACATTTCGCTTATTTATGGACAATTAATACTAGTAGTAGTCACTGGTGATGTTTTGTTTGTTTGAGACCAAAATGAAGCCTACAGTAAGTCACAGTGAAAATCATACACCCACTATATCTCCCTTCAAGACTAAATTAGAAGAAATTGTGGCTAGAAATTGTCATTTTCTTTTTATTATGGAAATTGGTCAATCCTTAGAAAACAAAAAAATCCATACGAAATTAAAGTCCAATTTCGAAATAGAATTATTTTTTTAAGTAGGATTAAAAAAATCGTCTCACAGTGAAAATCATACACCGTGAATTAGAGGCGCCTATTTGACGCGACAACAATTTCTTCCAAAATAAAATTGTTTACATGGTTCAGTTTCCTCAATATTATACTCCGTGTGTTAATTCATTACATTTCGGTGGATTGGATAGTGAAAAATGGCACCAACAAAGCAAACCACGATTGAAGAACGCAAAATCGCAATTTCTCAATATGGATTGGGAAAAAGTTATAGAGAGATTGCTAAAATATTAAAAAGAAATCATGCTACTGTCCAATGTATTATTCAAAGGCACAAACGTGAAGGCAGGATTGAAAATAAATGTAAAACAAGCAACAAACAAATTTTTAACGATGAAAGGTGGATTGTCCGAAAAGTCAAAGCTGACCCAAAATTAAGTGCCTCTAAATTAGCTACTGAAGCAGAAAATCATTTACGAAAGAAAGCAAATGCAGAAACAATCCGCCGTGTCCTCAAGAAAAATCGACTCAATGGAAGAATTGACCGTAAAAACCCATACTTGTCTAAAAAGAACATAGCTCTTCGAAAACAGTTCGCTAAGGATTTCGAAAACAAAAATTTTGACTATTGGAAACATATCTTGTTTAGAGTCGAGAGCAAGTTTAACATACACAGGTCGACATAATTCATCGTACGACACATATAAACGCTGTTGTTCGGTACCTACACAGTTCAATCAAAAAAGGACTAGGATTTAAGAATCAGAACAAAAAACAAAGATTATCTAGATATTAGATTAAATTAAAATTCTTTTTATTTTCTTAAAATTTAAACAAAAAGGAAAAACACATTTGGGTCAAACGACAAAATTCTTCGTACGACTAGTTTCGACTTTAATTTTTTGAAGAAATCGGGCTGTCAGTAACTTGTTGGGCCTCCACGAGATTTAAGGACTGCTTGTAGTCGACGTGGCATAGAAGAGACCAGGTTTTTCGTAAAATCTTCGGGTACACGATCCCATTCTAGTTGGAGGGCTTCCTTAAGATTCGCTTTTGACGAAATCCGGTGTTTATGGAGTTGTTTTTCCAAATAGTTCCACAAATGCTCTATTGGGTTTAAGTCCGGGCTCTGAGGGGCAGAATTAAGCTGTCTTGGAGCATAGTATAACAACAAATCCTTCACTTTTCGATCGGTGTATTTAGGATTGCTGTCTTGCTGAAATATCCAGCCAGGATCCAAACTTAATTTCTCTACTGATGGGCGTAGATTTGCTTTTAATACGTCGAGGTGCATGTGTTGGTCCATGTTACCTTCAGTAAACACCAGCTTTCCCACGCCAGACCAAGCCATGCTCCCCCACACCATAACACTACCTCCACCGTGCTTCACTGTTCTTCTTACATTTTGAACTTCCATTTCAGTGCCGCTCTTTCGCCAAACTCTTGCAGGACCATCATGACCAAAAATGTTGTATTTGCTCTCGTCGTTGGTCACAACTTTCTTCCAAAAAGAAAGATCAGCGGCCTTGTGTAAAGTGGCAAAGTCTTTACGTTTTTTCTTATTCGCTTCACTTATGGATGGCTTCTTCCTTGGTGTTCTTGAAAAATACCCATGTCTGTTGAGGGTCCTTTCTATTGTACGCGTGCTGACGTCTGTCCTGCATGTATCCGCTACTATTTGTTTTATGGTAGGGCAATTAGTTCTTGGGTTTTTTCACAATGTGTTCAGAATGACCCTTTCGTCCCTTTCATTTAATTTGCGTGGACGGCCTGTTCTTCGCGCGTACTCAACACTTCCTGTTTTTTTGAACGTTTCTACGATGTACGATGCACAGTTGATTTGCTTTTTCCCACTGTGCGTGCAATTTCTGCTAGCGATTTGCCTTCTTTCGAAAACAAATCTACTACCACTTGGCGGAAATCTTGGGCCGTTTCTTTTCTACTTTGTTGAACTGACATGATCACTTTTTTTGCAAAAGATGTTAACTCACTAAGGGCTGAATACAGAATGATATGCATTTTGCTAAAACTGTAATTACAAACAGAAAAACTAACGGAATCAATCGCCGTACGATGAATTGTGTCGTTTGCACTGCAGCGTATTTTATTGCTTTTATGAATAACTTGAACAAAAGAGATGGAATGAGGGACAGGATATGGATAATAAAAACATCTTTAGTGATAGGAAATAAAAAAATAATAAAACAATAGGTTCATAAATATATTGTGGAATATATTGGAAATTTATCTATCGTACGAAGAATTTTGTCGGCCTGTGTACTTGGATCCGAAGACCGTGTTAGGACTTAAAATTTAAAAATATGAGACCAACAGTAAAGCATGGCGGAGGACATGTTATGGTGTGGGGGTGCATGTCAGCTTCAGGAGTAGGAAATCTGCACTTTATAGAGGGAAATATGGATAATTGGAAGTATCTCGACCTAGATCTAAAAAGCAATGTAAGAGAAAGTGCTCGGAAATTGGGAATCCTGGACACATTCCATTTTTACCAGGATAATGATCCCAAACATACGGCGCTCGTTGTAAGGGAATGGCTATTGTATAACTGCCCAAGGGTGATAAAAGCGCCACATCAGTCACCAGACTTAAACGTCATAGAGAATTTATGGCATATTTTGGAGATTAATAACCGGAAGCACAACATCTTTGGAAAGGAATAAGGCACTACAGGAAGAATGGTGAAAAATCAGTAGTGAATACACAGAAAAATTGGTTAGGTCAATGGGAAATCGCCTAAAAGATGTCATCAAACAAAAAGGATTACCAACGAAGTACTAAAAACGGGATTTTAAGATTTTTTTATAATATTGTAACATCCCCTAAAATTATGCTACAATAATGTAGAATAATAACTACGCTCCTCCAGCCCATTCCAAAGTGTCTTTTCTTTCGAGGTTCGTGTCTGCGGCTAAGTCTCCACAGTTCATGTCTACGAAAGAGACGGATAATATCACGGATAAGGAAGAATTATAACTGCAAGAAATGATTGACATCTTGGAATTATTACATCAGAATTTTTCTTGTTCTGGCTATCAGAAACTTCTGCTATATAAGGACAGATGGCGATCGAAAGGGGGCAGTAGTTTTAAAACCGTGGCGAAGAGATTAGAAAAGTGATAATGGGCGAAGTTGTAATTTTGTGATAAATTGAAAGTTGAGAGTTAACAAGAAGAAGTAATTAGTTTGGATTTGTGAATTAAGTAATTGAAAGGAGATAAAGTGATTTGAGAGGACAGAGACCTTGTAACAAAAGAATTGCGAAGAATAGTATAGTGTGAACCTGAATTGTTCTATAGACTAGAAAATAAAGAAATAATTTCACAGAATATTGTTTTATCTACTCGAGCCGTAGCTCGCATATTACAATATTTTTATTGATGTATGATTTTCATTGTGAGCTCCAAATATGGATTTATGTTTTGTTTTTACTGTTTATTAAGTTTTTAAAAATGAATTATCTATTTTGTTATATTTTTACGTTTAAATATACTTTGGTTAAGTATTAAATATCAAGATTTCTATTAAAACTCCAAGCACTAGTTTTTATTCACCTTCGAAATCGAAAAGTTCAGGTGTATGATTTTCACTGTGACTTACTGTAAAGAACAGATATCTCTTTACATATGTATGCATACATGTAAAGGGTAATTCAATTGAAGGTAACAATTTAAATTTGAAATAAAACACATTGGTTATTGATAAACTGCTGATATTTATATGTCAATATACTGTTGAGGCATTGACATTAAACATGAAAAACGATGGGCGCCTTGTAGACTTCCGGCCTTCTGATGAAATGTTCCATTACTTTTCGGTATGAATCGTGTGATAGTTCTTAAATAATGAGTCGAATCTCGTCTTTTAGCTCTAGAATCGTTCGGGGTTACTGACATATACCTTCTGCTTCACATAACCACCAAGAAAACAAATCGCACGATCTTGGTGACCAATTTTGGTCGCCCAAACGAAATATGAGTCGGCCGAGAAATTTTGTGTGTAATAACAGAGTTGTTTCTCGCGCTGTGGCACCACATGTCTTTTAACATCAATATCGTTCAATTGGTGCCAACAAAAAAATTATTATCATGTCCCAATAACGTTCACCATTGACTGTTACAGCAACACCACGACAATTTCAAAGAAAACAAACAGTAACTTTTTGTGGGTTCATTGATTGTTCGTGAGTGGCCCGTGGATTTTCATGACCCCAAATGCAACAAATTTGTTTGTTTGAGCCTTATAGCTAAAGACTATTTCGTTCGAAAAATCGCCATCAACTTGGTGGTTCTCTAACACCTAATCGACGAAATCTCAACGCTGTTCATGATCTGCTGGCTTTAATTCCTAAGTCAATTGGATCTTGTAGGAATGCAGATCTTTTTATAAAATGCGCTGCGTGGAGCTATAGGAAAGGTTCAATTGCTGGGAACGATGGCGAATTGATTTTGATGGATTTTCCGAACACAGTTACTCACTGCGGTGACATTTTCGAGTCTCCCTCTACGAAGATGTACTGGTCTTTGCACATCCAACATTGACCCGGTTCGATCGAATTTTTCCATTAATTTCTTAACTGCGGCATAAGATGGACGGTTACGTATACTGACATTATTTCGCAATGCGCGATTCATGTTGGTTAAATTTTCCCCACTTCAGAGATGGATTTTAAGAATTAAAATGAGTTGTTTTCTCTTACCGTTGCACAATTACAAATGACAATACTTCACATATGTCAAATATCAGCTGCTTATCTTTGACAGAACCACAGTAGTGCCAGATTTAAATTGAAACCTCCAATTGAATCACCCTTATACATATCACCTTCATAAACTTATCTGGAACAACTCACAGTTAAAGCGTATTACCATAAATTGTGTAATAAAATGTTGTATGACACATGTCTTAGGATTTGAATAGCAAGCGACGATTAAAGGTATTTCGGTCTTGTTGGAACGTTCATTTTGACGAGAAAGAGTTGCCAGACCTTAACTCCTTAAAGCTCTGTTAATCAGACTTTCTTCAAAATCCCCCTGATTCCACCTGGGAGATTTTTCGCAAAATACGAACGGGAGCGGACGAATAATGCGGTAAAATTAGGAATTGTTGTGGGCTAGCAACTCGCTTTGAAGCTCAAGCATTGTCTCGGAATTGCTTACGACTTTTAGTAAGAAGAATATAACGGGTGGGTCATCTGGTTTCTTTTTAAATTACATGTCACTTTGACACTGACAGCTCTTTAGCGCTCAAAAAATAGACAGAAACACAGTATCATACGAAATGCGGTACGAAATGTATCGACTTACGCTTGAACAACGTTGGGAAATATTGAAAACTTATTGCCAAAGTTAGTACTGTGTTGCCAAAACAGTGGGAATTTTGAAGAGAAATTTCGGTCGAAGTAATGCACCAACCGTGCCTGCTATACGCTAGTTTGTGAAGAAAACTCCTGAGATTGACATGTTAATGGATAACACAAGTTATCCAGAAACTGAGGAAACGAACCATTTAACATACAATTGCAAAATTGGGTTGACGGGATGGCCTACTGTTAAGACAGCCATTTAAATGAAATTAATGTCCATAAATAATCAGAAAGTGTACTTTCTTCATTAAAGCAAAAAACTTTGAAAAATATTAAATGGATTTTATAGCAATTTTAAAAACAAACCAATAGATGGCCCACCCTTTAAGATGGGATTATGAAACGTTGGACCTCTTCTCAACTATCAGGAAGAACATTTCAGAACAAAAAATCTCAAATCTTCGAACAAGGTACAGAGATAATAATTAATATTGTCTTGCACGACTCTGATTACTTAACTACTGATGACTCCAACAGCACACACATTTTCAAATCCCGGACCACTCAGACTCGATTTTCGGTCCATTGTACTAACAGGCAAAAATCCCTTTTGGTGTAGAGTTGGAGAAACTTTTTCGCTCTTTTCTCTCTTATTCTCAGTGGTTGTTGGTTGTTGTTCCCCGTTCGGGCTCTATTATGCACAGATCGCGTCACAAACAAACACACTACCCGTTACACGAGTTTTTCGAGCAGCAATTTATTTATTTTTTTATCAGCAGGAAATAATTCATTGATCAGCAAAAATAAAATTAAATTTCAGCAGAAAAAGGAAATGATCGGAGGAATAATAAAAGATGAGTTAAAATAATTTTTGATCAGCTAAAATTAATTACTTTTTTTTTTACTGATCGAAAAGTGATCGTTGATTATTTATTTTTCTGCTGATCAATTACTTCGCCTACTCACCAACGACACCACGGCAAGGGCCAAACTGTCGAGTCTCAGCGGTAGCAAATATTTATCGAACCCAACTCTGACATTGATGCGAAAAGCCGAGTTGAGTTCAGTGTGTCAAAAATACAGTGCTTCCTGCTGTCTATGAGGCGAGATATTAACGTAGTCAAACTCAGAATAGATGAAGTTGATGTTAACAAAATTAATAACTTGTCAATGCTAGGCATGTAAGTTAGCCCAAACCTTCGGTGATACCAGCAGACTACTAATATTGCAAAATGTGGTGGTAAATGGACTAAAAACTTGGTCACAATCTATAAAACTTGAACATAACTCACATGATTGAACGGGAGCACCCGTCGCATGCTTGAGTTTACTTGATCGTGTTCAGCGACAAGCTTGTAGATTTATCGGTGATTAATCAATGTATATGCACCCAAATTCCTTCGCTTGAACACCGCCGGAATTTTGCACCTCCATTGATATTTCCACCACAAATCTTCAGATGAAATACATACATATATAATTTGTCCCGACTATTCGTTTGTTTAATCGAAAATAATTAAAGAAGGCTTAAATAAATTTACCAATGTCTAAGAAGCAGATAGGCGATCTGTAGATTAACATAGAGTAATGCATTGTGTTGTAGGTTTTTTTACCTCGTAGCTAGCTGCTAAGTCTCACGTCTTTCACAAGGGTCCCAAGTTCGTCCAATCAAAATGTCAAAATTTGAATTATACGTAAGACAAGAAAAAAAATTGTATTGAAGGTGGGGTCTATTTGGACTTATTCACTTTTAAAAAATGCTAAGAGTAATGCATCAGATGCTGCCGTTAAGAAGTCATATAGCAGCGGACGTGAGTTAACTAAGAAGAAATGCATTTTTAGCTATAATAGATGATACAATTTTTTCTTACCTTGCCTCAACCTACAAATTCTAAAATTTGTATAGGACAACCAAGGGACAGCTTGTATATTTGCACCAGAGTTATTACTAGTGGATTTTCATGCTGACCATGTTTTATTACTTTCCCATAAAATGGTGGACTTACACCAAATCGTACGCAATTATGTATATGAAAGACGTGATTCGGCTCAAAAATTAAGATACCACTATTTTGCTTCAATGTGGCGTCAGTACAACAGTATGACTGTGGTTATTGGAAGATGACTGTAACCATCATAAGTAAGCTATTCATTACCACGTCTAAAATCCAATTCATTCTAATTGTAAGCACAGATCTCACCAAAAAGTGTCCCATTCCACATCCACTCCATGTATGTAAATATAACACAAAAACAGATTCTTAGGAGAAAAAAAAGGCTTTTTCCAACTTATTTTAACATCAAACCTACGTCATAATGCAAAGAGGAAGAAAAGTACTAAATGGAATATTACCAGATAATAAATTCCATTAAACTCGTAGCCATTATCAATTGTACATACGGGGGTAGTAAATGTCACGTCTTACACAATGGTAAAGTGTCTGAGAATTTTGATGTGGAATACGTCAGGGATGCATACTGTCACCGCAGTTGTTTTTGATGGTAATCAGCGATGTACTCCGTGCAGCATTGACGAAAGGTACCCATGAAATTCGATGGACTATGACATCTTACCTTAAACACCTCGACTACGCTGACGATGTGTGCCTTCTTTCACATCGGATAATAGACCTTCATCTGATGGCCCAAAATCTAGAAATTGAGGCAAACAAAGTGGGGCTTACAATAGACACAACTAAAACAAAAGCCCTGAGTACTTCTATCACTCAACATTGTATTGTAATCTGTAAGGCAAAAGCTGCGTTCGGAATACTATCCAAAGTTTGGAGAAGCAATGTTCTCAGCACAAGAACCAAGCTGCGACAGTTCAGCTCCAACGTACTGTAATATGGGTGCATACATTGAAATACGATTCAATCAAACTATTTGTCTTTATAAAATGGCTAAAACCGAAAAAGATATCTCACAGGAACTTAATATTTCTAAATCTAGACTAGATAGAGCGATTTCGTAAAACCGAAAGCAGTGATCCTAGGAAACTAGCGTAAACAAAATTTTATGACACCAAAAATCTTCGGAGTTCAAAATCAACGGAGTTTGTTTGACACCAAAAGAATGGTTTCCATTCGACGTTTCGCAGAGAAAACCAACTTGCCGCAATCAATGTATTGTGCCCACCATAAAGCATGAAGATGGATTAATTTTAGTGTGGAGAGCCTTTCTCTTCAGTGGAGCCAGTATCTGGTTCGTAACGAAGGCAATTTTAACAGACCCATTCTAGATGAGAATGCTATTCCAAGTGGTCTTCGGTTGATTGGAGAAGCGTTCGTCTTTCAACAAGATAAAAACTCTAAACACACTTCAAAGTTGTGCTCAAGTTTTCTGCGATAGAAGAAGAAGAAGGGATGTTAATCAACATAATTTGGCCACCACAGTCGCAATATTTGTGATCTTTGATGGGATCAAATGGACAGAAAGGTTCGCCAAATATCTTCTTCTTCACTAGGAACCAATCGAAACAATATGAAATTTGATAGGGAGGAAGGCTCGAGGATACTTCCTTTTTAGAAATAATTTATTTTGTTCATTTGTGTTTCCTTATTTCATTAAAGTACCATTTAAAATGTATCTATACAGTGCACTCACTATACAATGTGCTTCTTTGTAAAAACACCTTCTTTCATTGTGTAGAACTTATTGGTGGTCTTAAACTTATGTAGGCTGAAGAAATTCTGATTGACTTTGTATAAAATCAAAAAAAGTCGGTCAGGCATAAAAGTACTTTATGTGCCGAGGGTTCCGGAGCAATTACTGTAAATATTAAAGTGCAA
Source organism: Pocota personata (assembly GCA_963082735.1). Lineage (NCBI taxonomy): Eukaryota > Metazoa > Arthropoda > Insecta > Diptera > Syrphidae > Pocota > Pocota personata. The sequence goes on from OY720430.1 coordinate 188,808,857, forward strand.
CTTGTGTACTACCACTTTATTTACACGAAACAACTTAAGAGCATTTAAATATATGTTTTTTTCTTTTCTGTTAATTAAATCGTCGAGAAGCAGCACACCCTTTCCAGCTGAAGGAACCACTTTAAACTTTTTGGGAATGTCTGCACCCCTAAGTGCCATTGCTTCAACTCTAGCTTACTTTCTGGGTCATAGTGATGAACCCAGTTTTCACCGCATATGAACTCTTATTTAGTACTGTTATCGATTCTGCTTGTTTGTATTTGACTTTCACAATATACCGAGAATATATTGAACGCCCCTCGTAGATTTGTACTAAAGACGACTCAAGAACCAAGTCTTACTTGACGATTGCATACCGATGATCTGCCTTTGTGACTAAACGTAGGTATACATGTCTAATATTTGCAAAAAGTATTGATAACTAACCAAAAGGCATTAATGTAAATAACGGGCTAAGTTCTCTTGCACAAAAATCCTATAGCTGCTTAGCCAAAGGAGTGATATATAAAAGTGTGCCAGTTCAACTTATTCCAATGGTTTTCCAAATAAAATTCCACACTTTACCAAAGTCTATATTTATGTACGCAAAGTTATGAGGCTGCGGCAGACAGACGGACAGACGGACAGACAACTAATTCTCACTTTAAGGGTTCCGTTCCTACTTTTTGTTCAATTTATCCTATCAATACAGAAAATATTTCAAAGCTAGCTTTCAAAACAACTACTCGTACACAAATATACTTACGTGACGAGGTGTACGAGGATGTCTCCTCTTCAGGCTCAGGCTCATCTTTTTTCAGAGCCTCTTGTTGTTGGCGAGCTTTCTGTTGAAGCAGTAATAATTCTTCGGCATCATTGTCAACGACGACAGATTCTAAAGATTCAAATGTACCATCGTCATCCTCCTAATAAAAGTTAAGATTTCGATTATGTAGCAAAATTTAAATATTCTACATTTTTACCTCCTCAAATGGCTCATCATCATCGTCGTCCTCTTCTTTGGCAGAACTTTGCTTACTTGTAGCCTGTTGAGCTGATCGTTGAGCTCGAGTATAAATTGGCTCAACGATTTCCGCTGTATCATCATCGTCGTCATTATCCGCATTGTTTTCATTTTCTTTGGTGTTATTATCATCATCATCTTCGTCCTCATCCTCTTTAGTTTCTTCGGCAGCCTCTTCTACTGTTCTTTCATCATCATCATCATTTTCTTCAGTTTGATTGTCTTCTTCTTGGGTTTCATCTGCTTCTTCAACCGTTTTTGCTTCTATCTCTTCAGTTGCATCATCATCATCTTCCTCTTCTTCTTCATTTTCTTTAGTATCCTCTTCATCATCATCATCTTCGTCTTCTTGATCATGAACTTTTTCTTCGTCATCATCATCATCATCATCTGCTTCATCTACCTCAGAATGATCTTCCTCCTCTTCAAAAGGTTCATCACCGTGTTCATGTTCTTCTATCGAAGCAGATACAGGGTCATGTTCATCGTGCGCTTCACGATGTTCATCTACCCAACCATTGAAATAGTTTGAAAACCTTGACTCGGATAGCGGTGTGTCCACTATAAAAGTATAAAAATATCACATTTTCGGTACGACTTGTATAGTTTGAAATACTTACAATCGGACAGCCCTCGATTTTCGAGTATGATCAATCCAACCAAACCTAACAGTATGGCCAAAAGTGAGAAGAAAAATATCTTAGCACACCAATGACCTCCAGTTTCATGATCACCTTGCACATGCAGATGCACATCATCGCTTCCCATTTTGGAGCCATGAACTCCTTGATGTTGCTCTCTTGGTTCATCATCTAAGGGAATATAAATAAACATTTGTTTAAGACCAACAATTTTTTATTTGTCATGGTTACTGTTAATGAATTAGTTAGACATGTACGAGTATGTTAAGAATTATTTTGTACAGTTTGATTGGATATACAAAAGGCTCAGGGTATTGAAGGGAACTACCTTGTAAGCTTTGCTTGCGTGAGAATACTAAATCACCCTCGGACCTGCGATCCAATGTATCTACGGATATTAAAATACACATAACAAAAATGTAAGTACAAATTATACATGTTATAAACACTATATACAATAATACATGAATACACGTAATTGTTTATCAAATTATTTATTTGCGAGTATATGCTGTAAAGGTATATACACAAAAGAATATCATGTGAAATGAACTGTTTAGAGTTTTGTGGGATGATCATGTATAAGGAATAGGATTAAGTAAAGGTCACAGCCTGAGCTGATATCTAAATGAGATGCTGATGGGATAAGGTTCAGCTTAAACTATGGAAGGAGCATTTTGATGCGGTTTTAAATCTTATATTGTACGACGTACATAGTTGCAATTAAAGACCGGCCGTCATCGTTACTTTTTCAGCGAAATATTCTTATGAAAATGTGTTCTCAAGTTTTAACAGTGAGTTGGTGAGAACAAACAACGCTAGTTTTTAAACATAAATATAGCCAAAAAACATAAACATTGAACAACTTTAAGGACTTAAACTTGTTGGGATAATGAGCACATGCTGATAGAAAATGAAGGAGGTATCCAACTAACATCTGAACGGAGAGTCTAAATATTCAAAGACCCGCAATTAAGATTGCCAAAAGCCTTGCATACGAAATCTAATAAACAAATTCCCTCGAAGATTTAGTTCACTAAAATTCATCATTCAACTCTGGCGCGGTAACAAAGGAACTGGAGAAAGTAAGTTCCTACGCCGTGGAGTTGGGCGTACTCAATTACAAAAGTAATTAATTACTTAAACAATTAAAAAAGAATAAAAGTAACAAATTACTTTGTAATCAGCCAAGAGATGGCTGCTATGCAATTACCGGTGCCATGCGCATCACTCCTGGCAACGCTCTAAACGCTTTGCTAAATTTGCTACCGCTGAACTTAACAGTTCAGAAGGAATGTATCGACTTAGTAGGATTCGAAGCAATGTGCCTCGTTAATGATGCTTATCGATAATATGAATCTTGTCGTCATACACGGTAGTAGATATGAAGTGTATTTACCCAAGAGGGTCAAATAGGAAAGCGATCTTCTTCAGGATTTTACTAATGTCTTCTACACAGACGGCTCTAATACCTCTAGCGGAACTGGAAGCTGATTGGTATTTGGACATTGAGACCAAATTCCCATGACAGACAAAAGAAGCTTTCAAATGGACCCAGGTTTGTCCTATTTGGGTACCGGGTCTTAGAGGAATTGTAGGCAATGAAATCTCTGACGCACTAGCGAAAAAGGGCACAGAGACTATTCCTCTAAGTCCGGAACAAATAATTGGTGTCAGTTTAAGAAAAATTCTGCACTGGATTGACTCTCACATGGTTCCATTACATAAAGAGAGTTGGCGTAGTTTAGTTCCCTGCAAAACAACCAAGTGTTTTATGAAAAGGCATCATTTTCAGTAGGAAGGACTGCAGAACTATGGTTGGACGACTTTAAGCTATCGAACACGGACAAAGAGTAGTGGATTTGGTGTTAGCCTACTTTAAACTTCAGACAGAGATGAGAGAAGATCTCTCAATGATCCCATATTGACAGCCAGATTTAGGACAAGAGTAAAAAAACGTCACATCATTCAGTGTTACGGTCCCATTGAACCAACGTCTGAGGAAAACATACCTAGTCATGTCGTAAATACCGGTACACGTTTGAACGCACTCATGGTGAAACTAATATTGAACACATCCATTCTATTTTGACAGATATTCAATGAGTGACATTTATACAAAGTTAACGTGCAAAAAGATTTACACAAAGTCGTAAATATGGAGTGGGGCGATATTGAAAACCGTTTTGTAGTAATTGGCCTTCACAAGTATAAAATGGAAAGAGGCGATATTTTTCGGAACTTGCGACCATTTGAAATCACTCGAAATTTTGTGTATCGAACTTTTAAATTGTTTGAGGACGGTGGTGGTGGAGTAACAGACGGTCAAAGATCCGGACGCCCTCGCACTGTCAGAACACCACAGGCAAAAAAAAAAACTGTTGAAGCCAGGATTAATGGAAAATCTCTACAAAAGCAGAAAATCTTGTCATGAGAAATGAAAATATCGCGGAAATCCATATCTCGCATTATCAAACAAGATTTGGGTCTCAACGCATATAAAAGTTACACTGGCCACTTATTCAAAACACAATTAAAGCAAAAGCGGAATGAAAGATCAAAAGCTCTATGCCGTAGATACGCCCAAAATGGTCACGGATCAAAAACTGTTTACTGTTGAGTCTGTGCCGGTTATCCAAAGAAGCATCAGAACTCATTCCACGAATCGAACGCGCCAACTTATAAAAACAACACAAGGGTGGCTCCAAAACAATGTGTCGGATTTCATAGCAGCAGACGATTGTCCGTGAGGCACAGTCCAGACCTCAATCCTTTGGATTATAAGCTGTGATCTATTTTAGAGGCGATGGCTCGTTCTACTCGGCACCATTTTGATTAAATTGCTTAAATATTGTTTCCTAAATAATCAATGCATTGTCACAGATGGCACCCTGTACGAGCACAAGGCTTTCCATAAAATCAATTGGGTATCGACTAATCTACAGCGAAATTCAAACCAAATTGACCACATAGCTTAGATATTCGAAACAGACGTGAAGCTGACATCGAAATGGAACGAGACCACGACCTTCGAATTCGTACTGCAGTTGTTCGAAGAAGTAAAAACATTCAGCTTTGAGGAGGTAGACATGACATTGACAGATTAAGGATCGCCAACAGCTTAAGGTGCATCTTGCTCAAGGAAAAAGTACCATCAATAGCGCCATGCCTTGTATGAGTTGTTAGCGCCAAAACATTTATTCACTTCTTTTTTATTGTTCACTAACGACTAGAAAACCGAATAGCAATAAGTCGCTCGTGTGTCCCAGGCCTAAATTGAAAACCGAAAACCATCTGGAAATATTCTTAACGCGTACATACATTGTTCCTGATTTATCTTTGTCATACAATGCTAATAAAAACAAAGACATAGTCTTCAGCAAACAATGACTTTATTGACTAAACGATAAAAACAAGCGATTTTTTCTAAATTTGCAACGCAATTTTTTTATTAAATAAAACAACGTTGTGAAAGTAAATCATTTAAGTTCACAAACCATCTACAAGCAATTCCCGGCATTTGAATTCAAAGCGCTATTTCTTTCACTTAATAAAGATGGCTTCAAGCCAAAAAAATTAAATTTAGATTCTCTCACTCGTTAGACAACGACAGCAGCAAGAACAAACGAAATGGAACGCCAAGGTGGTATTTGTTGCAAACAAAACATATGTCACATCGAATCGCTTAAGGTAGTGCATTAACATTTAAATTTATTCCCACTACTGATAGACTGTAGACTGTAGCATGTATGGTGAGTAAGTTCCGCAAACAAAGATTTGAATTGAAAATCAGAAGAGCGGCTATCTTTCAGCGGTAGCACTTTGAACTAGACATTGGTGCATTGTTTTCTAGGGACTTTTGAGACATTTGCACGTCACCCACAAATTACTGTGATTGACCTCAAATTCAGTAGTTTTATTGTACAATAGAACATGTGTTTTTTTTTGTATATGATGTCACGAAGAGGGTAAATAAACCATAGTGCACACAAATGAGGAAAAAATAATTGATTACTTTATTCATATACAGAAATTGTAATTATTTTTAAGATAGCATCCCTAATGATTATGCAAGATTGTGAGATACAACCACCTTTAAATCCGAGACCACATGATTACGCAATAAGTACAGGCATACAGTTTCCCAGATGCCAGTGATTTTGATTTACAACTGGTAATTATATATTTGAGAGCTAGAATTTAATTTAACTGCACAGAATACTCTTTGTTATAACAAATGAATGAATAAGTGTGCATCCTACTGAAAATCTACTTCATTGTTGTCATTTAATTTCGAGTTTATGCTTTATTTAAGTATCGGATCGGACAAAGAAGAAAAAGAAAACAAAAGGTAGTATGTGTTCGCACCACTCCTTCAGACAATTTTCAGCGTTTCGCATTTCCACGAGACGAGAAACTTGTATCAATTGCTATAGCCTGTGCAATATCCCTCCTTAGCGAATTTTCAAAAAAGCATGGTAAAAATAAAAAACCGTTTTAATGCAAGGCATTTGTCTTGATTTCGCTGTCAAACTGTTCAGCTTACATAATGCTTATGCCCAATCATGTACAGCTTCTAGCGATGCATTTCCCATTCTTCCCCATTTACAGTATTTCCTCTCCCACTAGTCAGTGCCTATTTACCGACACCTCAGCATTTTCGGGCCGAAGTGAGTAAGTGAAATAGATATAACGCAAAGTGCAAAAATCCCCATTAGAAAATTTTTATTGCGACAGAACAAGTGACTGGGAATTTTTAGACAATTTTCCAATTTCATGAATTTTTTCTTTGATTTTCTCATTGCACAGCACTATCGTTCCTCTCTTTGTATACGACTGGGTATGCTCCTCGTAGATTTTCTCAAAACGTTTTGAATTTTGTTTCTATTTCATATTTTATACCAGAGATTAGATTAGCGTTACATCTTTGTATCCAAGTTGGCCATTTCATTATACCTAATGAATGAAGTAATACAAGATTTTGCCATGCGCATGTTTCTATCTTAAATCGGGCACCAATGACGTCAAATTGACATAGTTGGGGTGTTGTTGTCTTTATTGCACACACACAGTATCGATCACCAATGACGTACAGGCTGAAAATTGCTGATCTCGAGACATTGACACTAAAATGCAAAATTATATCTGCCAAATGGGCAGATTTTCATAATTTGATGAAATTTTCCATTACTTTTCGTCATAAACCCCGCGGTAGTTCACAAATAATGCGACGAATCTCATCCTTTAGCTCTGGAATCGTTTGTGGGTCATTGGCATAAGCCTTCTGCTTCATATAACCCCAAAGACAAAAATTCAACGGCGTGATATTGCACGATCTTGATCGCCCATTTTGGTCGCCGAAACGAGAGATGATGCGGCTATGAAACTTTGTGCTCGATGACTAACTAATTTCGATATCTGATATCATGTTTAGTATCAATATTATATGGGCATAAAAATATTAGCAGTTTATCAAAAACATGTTTAAATTGTAACCTCCAATTGAGTCACCCTATACGAGAATATCCGCAAGACTGCTATTACACGGTGACTCTTGAGTCATAACTCTTTCATCTATTCTCTTTTGAACTTTCATTCTGTGAGGCTCGTGCGATTAGACTGCTATTATACGGTGACTCTTGAGTCATGACTCTTTCCTCTATTCTCTTTTGAACTTACATTCTGTGAGGCTCGTGCGATTACAGGTAGACTCTTTTCCATATCTCTAATTTGACAGCTCTCTTATATACTTTCTTTCGGTTGTGAAGTAGTTAGAGCTCTCTAAAACTCTAAAGTCAATTTCCTTCAACCAATATATTTCTTTCGTCAAGAAAGAAAGACTTGGTGTAGTGGTTGAAACTCAGATGGTATTAAGTTTCTGTTTGCTTTGCTTTTATTGTCATTGCTCATGATTCACAGTATTTTTTCCGTCCTCCTGACATCATCACTATTAAGTTGCATTTTCAGCCATATGACCACCCTATTGTCAGTGTTATGTCTTCGCAGTTTTAGCTTAGAGCGCCCGCATAAGGCCGTTAGAATAACATAGTTAAGTTAGTTAAGCTAGTTCTAAGCGTTTTTAGCATATACACGTAAGTTGTAATGAATTGAAAAATAAAAATGAAAAATAAAATGATGTCTTCGCAGTAGAGTTGACTTAGCTTTCGCAATTGTTTGACTTTTTTATTTATGTCATTTGAAATAAATAGATACTTCTTGACATCAGGATTTGAACCGTGAACCAACAGCGTGACAAGCGATGATGTTATCACTACACCACAGCCACCCTTAACATGAAATGCAGGCAGGACGCTCTGTCGGCCATCTTCTTCAATAAGTTCTAAATTATTGAACCGATTTGATTGAATTTTTTTTTTTTTTTTTTTTTTCGTTACAGTATTTTTTGGGAAGCCTCGATGTTTTTTTTCGTGCGCTCAATCAGGACGCGTGAGGAAGCAATATGAAATAAACTATTCTTTACTTACATAAGAAATATGATATCTCGCAAATTAATAAGATTATCGAAGATCGGTAATTGCTCTACTACCATTATTTTTTCGAATTTTTAGGTGACGTACTTTCAAAACTCTGGGGAGGAGAGGGTAACACTAATTTTTCGTGGAATTCCTCCACCGTGGGCTCAAATTTTATTATTTTTAAATTCAGATAGCTATTGAGCAACATATAGTTTTGGACATAAATGGAAAGCATACGTGGCCAATCTCCCCAAAAAAACATGTTATCTTAAGTTCTTAATTTATAAACTATGTAAACTATAAATTTATTAGATTTTTGGATTTTTATTATTGTATTTTCAAATAATTCATTTAAATAATTTCGTACCGTATGCTAACGTAAAATAAAAAGGTAATAGAAGTTAAGAATTGTACTTGTGTACATTTTCTAGTACACTTCTATTTACTTTGTCATTCCTACATACATACGAGTTTAACAACTAATTTCCGTTCTTGACAATCATTTTGACAGAGGGGTAATGTCCCTAGTTGTCATTATTTTGGCCATAGCAACAGTTACGAGTGTACGCGCGCCACAAAATGTTACTTCAATGAAACGAACAAAAAGTTTGGGGCGAATTGACAGCAGCCCACAGGCGTAATTCGAATTTTCATTATACTCGTAGCCTCAAAATTAACTGTCCGTTATTACGGTCAATTTAAAAAATAAAAATGCAAAAACGGCTCTAACGATTTCGATAAAAATTCATATTTGGGTTAACAAGGACGTTTGCAATAAGACTGTGTACTCTGTTTTTCGCTAAAAAATCGAATAACGGTACTTTACTTATTAGCGGGATTGTGGAAATTATTAAATCGATATCTGCGTAATTTCTGACATAAAATCGAAAAAGTTTTTCAGTTTTTTAACGCATTTTACAAGGCAATTTTTCTCGTTTATTATCTAATTGGCTTAATTTTGAAATCTAAACTTTTTCTAAACGATTGAGAGGATTCTCTCATGCTAAAATTTTACTCTTGGATGTTTGTCAAAAGTTTTCGAGGAGTGGTACCAAAAAAAACTGTGTTTTCTGGAACTCTCGTTGAGTGTGCAATTACTGAACGGGAAACTCCAGGTTTCTAGTCACATAACCACAGAGCCACAACGCCAAGTGATTAGTGCTGCATTTTATTGCTATAGACCATGCATTGAAAAGATACGTATACGACTTGGTATGCTAAAGTTTCTCAGAATTTTTCGATGATGATCTTTCTATTCCATAGTTTATACTATCTCATTTTAATTCCCTCTAACTACAAAGAATTCTCATCTTCCCACTGCAGTCCACTGATAACAGTCGAACCGGAAAACAAACAAGAACTAAAAAATCCTCAGATGCTCATCTGTTTCTGCTTGTCTTCCTCGCGATATCCATAGTTTCGACTTGGTTGAGCCAAAAATAATCAAGGGACCGAGAACGAGAGAGCAGCGTATTCGATGCGGGAAATAGAGGGAGCAACGGCCAAAATCATACACGCGACGACAACGAGGTGTAGGAAAATTGTTCTCCCCATCAGTTGAGTGAGTGGTAAAAAAGAAAAATTCTTTAAATAAATTTGAGCCAAATTCATTTATGGCTATAAATAATGAAAATACAATTTTGACTGCCTTCAACACACGCATTTTGTCCCGTTTTTTCTTCCTTGTTCTGTTCATATTTTTTTTACATAATTTGATTGTTGAACTTTTTGAGACGAAGAAAATAAAAATTTAAATTATCTACGACTTTGTGCTATACTGCGAAGCGCAAATAGTAGCAATTAGTTAGTCTTAAAATAGACATAAAGAAATTTAATTAATTACAAGAGTTATACGGAAATTTCACCTCTTTTCCTTTTTTTGTCCTTTCGTTTGCGCGGTTGTACATCGCCTGACATTTTTCACGAAATTCACTTTCTTGGAGCGTATGAAATTTAAAGGATTTTCTGCTATTGCAACACTTTTCAAGTATTTTTCATTTCTGAGGGAAAAAAATTAAAAATAAACTTATTTCCGGACCGGGGTGCAGACGACCCGCCTACCGAAACGACAGATATTCTGCTGATTTGTTGGTGCGAAATGGTTGTCGGGGTGACAGTTGTTGTTGCTGGATTTTGTGTTAACAGTTTTCATATGATTTTGACAGTGTGTGGATGGGAATGCAAATTGTAGTAGATTGTTGGCGGTATGTTCTGTTACACAATAAGAAGTGTAGTACCGTTGGGCATGCCAGTCAGATTGGACAGAACACAAAATATGGCAAGGTAAACGCGAAAGTCTACCATCCGTTAATTTTTGCGAAATTTCGTTTAGAAAAAACAAACTTTATTGATAAAAAAAATATTAAGAAAGGAAAATTAGCCACAAAAAAATTATTCTGAAAACGAAATAGCTGTAAATAAGTAAAATATTTAAAAGAATTTACGCAAGTTGACACAAATTCAAAGCCAAATCAATTTCGGTGATCGGCTGTGTTTGATTGTATTGATGACTGAGAACTCAGGTTAGTAATTCTGCCTTGTTTTGTCTGGTTCCCCTTCTTGAAAGTCACCTGGATATTTGGCTCTGTTGACCAATCAGAAGGGCGAACAGTCCAATCAAGGGTGCCCATTTTTGACTAAAACGAATTTTTTAACAGTTTTCAAACTAAAAAATCGAAAAGAATCATTTCGATCAGATCTGTTCCATTGAGTCAGATCAATTGGCCTAAAACCCGTTACAGACCGAAATGGTTAATCGCTATAAACTTACGAATCGCAGTCAGGAAGTCGGTCTATTACCTATGATTTGGGTCCAAATGAGATGTGGAACTGGGTTTAGTATAAAATGTCGATCAAAAAAAATGCAAATTCGACAGCCCATATATTTTATATGGTTTGCCGGAAGCTGTACATAATGAACGGGTCGAATCGGAAAGGTGGACTTTTGCCGTATAGGTCGGAATGCAGATAGAAGACTAATAAATTTTTTATTTGTTGGTAGAATCGGCCCAAATAGGTTCATTAATGTTTTATAGAAGGATTTAAACAACCGAAGAGTTCATTGAGAAAATTAAATTGCATCTGGAAATCCACAATAAAAAGTTGAGGTTATGTTCACACAAAACAAACATACCACCTTCGTTAATGTATTATTTTTATTTTGTTTTACACTAACTGCGCATCATAAATGTTCAAAAACATTTCGAAGAGATCCAATTATTCACTTTACATTTATAATTTCGCCGTTTTATTCGCCAATTTTGAGTAATGGCAAGATGTCAAATGGTGGATCAGTTCGGAAACAAAAATCACTCTTATACGTTTGATTCTGTATTCCCTCTTCCGAATGGTTTGTACGATGCGCATTCTGAACGACTATTCCGAAACTGACGAGTTGAATATTTTCAATTATCGTTTGAAACTTATGTCTTGTTAAACAGTAGAATAATTCTTAGGCAAGTACGATTTTTACAATTTCAAGGAAATCTGTTAAGATAAAGGAGCAGCTTTAAGTTTATTTAAGCTTTTATTAAATTTCTTGAGTTATTTTAATGTTCATTTTCTGCAAGTTTTAAGTCAAGTCAAGTAAGCGATGAATTGAAAATGATGTTCATATTGAAGCACTTTAACCAACTAAACCAACCTATTGGTTCTGGGAAGGGGACGCTTTCCAATACGGGAACACCTCTATCTAAAACACGATTATCAATTAGGTAAAGTACGTGAAAATGGTGCAATAATAACAAGAACAAAGATATGTAAAAGTGAAGCAAGTAAAGAAACAATATTTACTATACCAAGGATTTATACGTTCTATCGCGTATATACTCGTACCACAGCGAAAAAGGTAGAATAGGTGCCGATAAATGGGAATAAGATTTCGTTTTATTGATTGGAAGTAATTATTTTGTGGTATAAGAACAGAAATAATAGTAGGTAGAGTAGACACTTTAGTTGGTTTCGCGAAAATAAATCAAATTCTGTAGAGGAAGAATAACAAAAAAATGCAAGTACATACATACGTATATTAGATGCCTCAGAAGGCTTTTTTTTAAAACAGTCAGTTTTTTCACACGCCGAAAAAAAGAGCTAACAAAGAAGCTGGTTAGATTTTAGAAAATCGTCCAGGGGCCTATTCTCAAATTTATTTCATATACAAATAAGTGCCAAAGGTCAACGGAATCATGAAAAACGTATTCTGACAAGCCGCATACGTGCAATTCCCTGCGAAAGGATCCGACTGGATCTATGGTATACGGAAACTGAGTACGTATGCGACTTCTGCCAATGCAAATAAACAGTTATGGCACTTTAATATTATGAGTGTACTTCTGGCACTTTTTCAACATTTTAATACCGTTCTCCGGTATAACCCAAATGTTATTCTCATGAATAATTTCCCAGATTGAGTGTTGCCATTTGAATAATGTGCATACCTTTGAAGACCATAAGGCACACAAACAATGTTACACACCACATTGAGACCATTTGTGTCCCAGAAATATAGAAAAACTTTTTCAATAACTTTCAAAACAATTATACTCGTACAAAAAAGTAAGATAGCGAGAGTTCAAGTCATTTCATTTGGAAAAGTTTTAGTACTTTTGCCTTTCTTGGAGATTTGTAAAATTCCAATGCTTTTTACAAAATATCGACTAAAAACTTCAGTTTCAAATGCTAATTGTTTTCACCACTACAGAACAATAAACCTCAACATGTTTTCGAATAGTCTTTCAGGAAGCGCTACGTTCAACCCATTCGGAAGATTGTATACGGAATCAGTCGTATACGAGCGATTCCGCATGAAAATTGAGGATAGGCCCCCAGCTAAATTGAGCTCAATCCATTTGACTGGAAAACCGGCAAAAAAGCAACGTTGAGTAAAATTTTTTTTCTATCGCAACAATCGCGACATGACCACAAACCGGGTCATTTTCGATGAAAAATTTTGCCAGAGACTGTTTTCAAAATGTTCGAAGATGAGGAAAATCATTCGAACCGAATTTGATTCCGAGGGAGATTTTGAACATTCGGATTTCAAGGCCCTAGTTAGGTGTGCCTAACTAGTTTTGTCCTAGTTTTCTAAAGCCTATCTACTCAATGCTTTTAAAGAGTTATGTGGAAATTTGTTTTCTATAATTTTTGTTACCTGAGTGTAAATAGCCAGGTAATTGGTGTCCTTGGTATGCATTAAATCATTCCCACATTTAATTGAAACTCTTATTTTCAAGAAAAATTTGCAAATACCAAGCAAATTCGAAATGCGCCAACAGAATAAACCGTAATTAGTCAGTTGATTCTGAAATTGGCCATTCCCTATATGTCAGGTAAAATTTTTTACCCTACCTCGAGGGGAAAGTTTTAGGTTATCACGAAAGCGTTCATTCACGATTTCAAAATGTAATTCCTCTATACAAAATGTTCCCTCGGAATAAAAATAATAAATTTGTCTCTCTCAAACTGTTTTCCCTGAGAATTGGAAGATTCTGATACAATTACCGTGGAAAAAGTAAGCAATGCAAAAAGTCCGAAGGAATAGAGATCTAATATGTCACACACAGTTTGTAAATAGTGAACACATTTTATTGAAGAAGAAAGACTTTTGTGCTTTCAACAATCGATTTTAGAAGAGATTATTTTTGTGAAACTTCTATTTGCTGGCTTATAAGCGAGTGGAAAAATAAATTGAGAAAGTTATTTCTATAATTGTGGTTCTTCTAGGCTTGAAGTGTGCGTTCGAAAGGACTGGTCGAAATTGAAGTTAAAAAAATATGACATTCGCAATATTGCAGAAAACACTTTGAGAGCTACTTATGAGGAAGGTCTCAAAAAGGTAAAGTAAAATAAACCCATTCATCGGTAATAGATGTGCGCCTTGGTGTACCAGTGATCGAAGTGAGGTGTACTACTCTTTTTAATTTATATTAATGATATCGATAAATCATAATCGCAAACACAAGTATCATTCTTCGCAGACTATACGTTAATTTAATATGTTGGAGAATATATTAAACTCTGTGAATTCGTAGTGCAGAATGAAATGAATAGTTTGAATATTGGGCTGTGCAAATATAAACTGAAACTTAATGTGAGCAAGACTAAATGTATGTATCTAAACGGTAGAGATTGAAAACTTATTATTACGATAAATGGTTTACATATAAAATTTTTTCGTAAATTAAAATACTTAGGAGTCCGCATTGATGAGAAATAAAAAGTACCTATTAAAGATTTCAATGAAATTGGTTTACTGTTTTAAAATTTGGACTATGCCATTATGTATGGAATACAACATAAGTTAAATGGCCGCCACGGGAGTTTTTACACCCTTTCGATTCGTGTGAGATAATTTCCAATGTCATTCCGGCACATTCCTGGCTGTATTGCGGCCATGACTTCACAGATGTTGAATTTTAAGTGCTCCAAAGTTTAGCGATTGTCTGCATCGACACGATCTCTAGCATAGCCCCACAAAAATAATCCATTGAGGTCAGATCACATGATTTTTGTGGCCAATTGATGTCCCAAAATTTGCCAGTGTTGTGTTACACGTAACTCTGTCGCTAACACCAATTTCAGGCCAAACAAATTATTTGACCCTAGCGTCGTTTCGCCGGTCCAGAGCGCGCACCAAAGTGTCACCCGTGGTGTATGCAATTTTGTAGCCTCCGACCGAGAAATGGGTCGTATCACTTAAGGAGGTTTTGTTGAAAAATCGGCGTAAACCTGTCTGCAGATTTTACAGAACTATTATTTTTGTAGTAAGATGCAACAATTTTAATGCGTTGAGCGGTTTTTAAACAATCCATATTCTAAAATGGCAAGGCAAGAACTAACTACCTGTCACTAATAATAAATTATTTATTAATGTTCAGAGTTATTAGTTACTAAAAAAAAACTCAAAATACAAATTCCCCATAGGACTGAGTAAGGCAAAATTGTTCTGGTTTTTTTTTTTCAACCAATTTAGCGAACTTTTGTTAGTACTCTCGTAAATATGAAGGTTAAACAAAAAGTTGGGTTTCATTTTCAAATTGTAACTGACAACAGAATCCTACACCTGATTCACATCATTTTTAGAGCTAACACGCACCCTTACATATCTATTATAACAAGCCAAACAGAACTTACGGCATTTTCGAAATTCGAATGAAAACAACAACAAAACTGTACACCTTGTAGCCCTTTCATTTGTTCGAAACTCATATCGAATTCTCGAACGCAGTCATTCCACCCCGAAAAAAAAACAATTCCTCATTTTGCAGCTCACGAAGAGTACTAATTCCCATCGTTAGCCCGTTAAAAAGCTAAAATTTCCCTGTGAAACCACTCTCAAAACTCTATTGTTTGTGAAAACTCTCAAAAACTATACAACCAAATTCGGATTATTAATTGCAATCGGATTTTTCGTCTCGGGTGAAAATTCGCACCACAAAGTGACATCTCTGTCATCGAAACACCATCAGAAGCAGAGCCTATCGCAGTCATGAGCAGCAACACCAGCAGCTGTGTAGATATTTTGTAGCTCTACGTGCGAGTGAATTACGGTTTTCCGGATTTTCTTTGTAAGGGAAAATTTTTCCTCGAAAGACTTGTTGTTCGATTGATTTTTCCAATTCGTGTGCAGTGCGTAAAGTTTTTTTTTTTTTCCCCGAAGGCACACGAGAAGAGAAATTGTAGTGAAGGGCTTTTTTTTTTTTTTTCTCTCCGTGTTAGTAGTAGAATTATGGCCGAATCCCCTGATGTGAACACCGAGTATAGTCCGGCATACCCGGAGGTCCAGTGTCCATCGACACCGGGACCTCAACTGAATATAAAATCGCCAGAGTTAAGCACCTCGAGCAGTTCCGAGGAGACTGAGGTGGCACGAGGTGACGGCACTCAGTCACCACCACCGAATTGTGCAATTTGCCTGGGACGATGTAGGAATAAATGTTTCACGGATTCGTGCATGCATCAGTTTTGTTTCAAGTGTCTACTGGAGTGGAGCAAGGCATGACAAATATACGGGGATGGTATAGGATGCGTTTTAACTTTCGAATTTCTTTTTAGGTGAAACCCGAGTGTCCATTGTGTAAGCAGACCTTTAAGGCGATTATACATAATGTCAAATCGATTGATCAGTTCGAGGAGTATCTCGTGCAACAGCCGGTACCGGCCTCTCCAAATCCAGATGCATATCCTCCGTTCACAATACCAGCGCACTTGTATCCGAGGCTGCCGTCGTTATATAATGGAAGGGTGAACCTTTACATGGATGATTTGGCAATGTATGTGGACCAGCGATGATGGTTTCTTTAGGTTTTTCACTTATTTGCTTCTTGATTTAGGAACACATTGGATCTTACCGGGACTTCGTCTTCCACGTCAAATGCCAATCATGGTGTTCACAGGCCTGCGGCTTACGATCGTAGAATGCTGCCAGGTTCGGCTCAGTTGTTGGACATGTATAGTCAGGAAACTATACAAGGCGAGACAGGCAGTGGCAGTTTGAGTCAGCTGTGGCGTCGATATGTCTATGACCGGAAGTTGTACGCCCTGGCAATGCCGGACATCACTGGAAGGCTGCGCGAGAGCAGTGCACGATTTTACAGGTAAATGTTCTTTTGTTGGTCTATTTCGTCTACAAATGACGACATCGTCTTAATCTGATATGAGTCATTGATCAGAAGTAGAATTAGGAAGCATTTAGGTACATTTTTTTTTTTTTTTTTTTTTATAATTTGCGCGCGCCAAATGGGATATGAATACCATTAAATTATTTCAGGGCACGGGCGTTTGCAGAAATTGAGAGAGAGAGAAAGGAAGATTGGTGTAGTGGGTTTGAAACTTAGGTGGTATTAAGTTTCAGTAAACTCCAAGGGTGGCATCCAGATAACTGGGGAGCTTGTTTGTTTTGCTTTTTTTTGTCGTTGCTCATGATTCACAGTATTTTTTTCCCTCCACCTGATGTCATCATCACGATCAAGTTGCATTTAAGCCATATGACCACTCTACTGCCAGTGTTATGCCTTCGCAGTAGAGTTGACTAAGCTTTCGCAATTGATCGACTTTTTTATTTATTTCAAACGAAATAAATAGATGATTGTTGAGATCAGGATTTGAACCGTGAACCAAGAGCGTGACAAGCGTTGATGTTACCACTACACCACGGCCACCCCCCACATACTGTATGTATGTATGTATTTTATTTATTTAGTATCAGTTACTATTACAATTCATTTGGTATATCTTAATTTATATAACAATCTTTAAATTTACTTTTAAGTTTTACTTTTAAGTTACTGTATTTCTTATATGTGATATTAACAAATTTTTAAATCTTTTTAAAACAGTTTCATTCTTTATTTCATTAGGTAGTTCGTTAAATAATTTTAATCCGCGATATAAGAGCATATTCTGTGTTCTAGAATCCCTATACAACTGTAGTCTAAAATCGTAGTTGGATCTTAAGTTATATGGTTGAGCGTCCCTTGTATATATTAAATTTGTGGTCAAGTATTGTGGCACCATGTTGAATTTCATCTTAAATACAAATGTTAGTACATTGAAGATGATACGCTGCTTAATGTTTAGCCATTTCAAACAAGATAGCATCCATCTACTCGAGGTATAATAGCTACATCGAAGAATTGTTCTCATCGCTTTATTCTGCAGCACCTGCAGTTGATCTACGTGTTCATTATTCCCCATAAACAAAATAGTAGAGCAGAACTCAAAGTGTGGTTTAATTATAGTATTATATATGTTAATTGCACAAATGGTTGTTATATGTTTTCTTATTCTTGCAAGAAAGGACACTTTTTTGGAAATTTTTTTAGTTATGTACATCATATGGCTATTAAAATTCATTTTACTGTCTAATATTACACCGAGGTACTTTATTTCAGGAACTTGTTCAATCTCTTCACCATATATTTTTAAATTAATACATTCGTCACTATTTATAACCATACATTTAGTTTTGTTTACATTAATCTTTAGTTTGTTTTGTTGCAGCCATACACAAAGGTTTTTTAAGTCATTCTCAATATGCTCTTTAAGGTCATTTAAAGCTTTACCACTTACAA
Source organism: Pocota personata (assembly GCA_963082735.1). Classification (NCBI taxonomy): domain Eukaryota; kingdom Metazoa; phylum Arthropoda; class Insecta; order Diptera; family Syrphidae; genus Pocota; species Pocota personata. Next base: position 188,827,047 of record OY720430.1, read on the forward strand.
ACATTAAGGCATCATCAGCGAACAGGGACATTTGACTGTTTCTTAACACTTTACAGATATCATTTATGTAAATTAAAAATAATAAGGGACCGAGTATAGTTCCTTGCGGTACACCGAAACATGTGTTTTTGGCACTAGACATTGCACAGTTTACACTAGTTTTTTGAGTACGATCAAACAAATAAGACTTAAACCACATAAGCTCGTTACCTTTGACACCATATTTTGACAGCTTTTGTATTAATATATCTCTATCAATTGTTTCAAATGCTCTCTGAAAATCTAAAAATAATGCTATAATTTTGTTACCACTGTGTCTTTGTTCTTTAAAGGTCATCACTAACCAATTTAGGGATGTTTCACAGGAGTGATCATGACGAAAGCCCGATTGGTTGTCGATCAATAATTTATTATCACACACATATTTATAAAATTGTTGATGAGCACACTTTTCCACTATTTTCTCTAGAATAGGCATCATGTTAATGGGCCTAAATTTGTCACACATTTTTGTACCGGACTCCTTGGGTATTGGAACAACTATCGATTCTTTTAAGTTTCTAGGAAATTCACCACGATTAAACGACTCGTTTACGATTTGAAGTATTATTGGACCAATAATATCAAAACAATTCAAAATAATTTTTATATTTAGATGTAACGCATTTTTATTGTTAATTTTTTTGCATATTAACCGTAGTTCACTCAAATCTATTTGTCTAAACTTAAATATCGTTTGATGTTCCGTTAAATTAAAAATCGAAGAGGTATTATTTGTCGCTATGGAATTACTGATAGCGTTTACACTTTCTATAAAGTATGAATTAAACTTGTTGGCAATTATAGAGCTATCACTTTCCAATCTATCACCGAACCGAACTTCACTGATTTCTACTTTTTTCTGCTTTAACACCAAGTCTTTTATAGCTTTCCACATAGACTTTTGGGTTTCACATGATCCGATTTTATTACATATATAGTTCTTTTTAGCAAAATGTAATTTATTTTTGTACATGTTTCGTATACTTCTATAACTTTCCCAGTCTGATGCAAAATTAAATATAGTCGCCTTTTGAAAATATTGAATTTTTTTGTGTTTTAGAGTTCTAAGTTCATTGGTGAACCATTTGTCCTCACAAAGCGCGATTTTCTTACGAATAGTCTGTTTTTTTACACAATACATTAAACTATTTTGTAATACTTCAGATAACACATTAAAGTCAGTCTGATCAGTCATTTGGGCGCACTTATCACTAATTAGACTCCGGAATTCAGCTTTCTTATACTTAAATATATCGATATATTTGTTAACTTTTCTAATTTGTTTGTCAGCCACATTTACTTTTATTACAATTGATTCGTGATCACTAATTTTTAGTTCAGGGAGGTACATACTTTGGATTCCCTGTTCCTCTAAATTAATTGTAACGGTTGTTCTGAGAGGGAGTAGCAATGAGCTTTAGTGCACGACGGGGTCGCACGTACTTGCTCCATATCTACTCTTCGTTTGTAAATTGTTCAGATTTAAAATTTAGAAAAAATCGGTAAGAAGCAACAAAATTGAATTTTTCATAAAATGCGTTAACTTAGTCATGTCATAAATTTGAATACCATATCCATACATATGTCATAAATAGCTTAGATAACAGTTTTGACCAAAATCGTTAGCCATATCCGCGAAATATCCAATTTTCGCAAGTTCGCTAATAAGTAGCATGGTTATTCGAACTTCTAGCGAAAAACTGAGTACGCAGTCCTATTGAAAACGTCTATTTTACTCAAGATATGAATTTTTATCGAAATCGTTAGAGCCGTTTTTGAGAAAATTGATATTAACTATTGGGTTGTTCAATAAGTTCTGCGGTTTTTTTAGGGCTAAAGTTAAACACACATTTTCGGTATAAAACCTTACATTTAATCTATCAGATATTGTCCATCATGGTCTATTACTTTCTTCCAACGTTCTGGAAGAGGCATAATGCGTCTTTTGTAAAAGTCACCAGACTTATGAGTAAAAAAGTTTTCTAGGTACGTTTTGATCTCATCTTCGGAATCAAATTCCCTTTCGTTCAAATTATTTTGGAGAAAGCGGAACAGATTGTAGTCAGAAGGCGCAAGGTCTGGAGAGTACAATGGGTGCTGCATAACTTCCCAGCCAAAGGAATTCAGCTTTTGTTTTGTCACCAAAGGTGTGTGTGGCCTGACATTGTCATGATGAAAAATAACGCCCTTCCTGTTCACCAACTCTGACCGTTTTTGTTCCACTGCCTGCTTCAAATTATCGAGCTGAGAGCAAGATTTAACGGCATTTACTGTCTGATTGCGTGGAAGCAACTCAAAGTACAGTTTACCTCGCCAATCCCACCAAATGCTCAACATAACCTTTTTGGGATGTAAATCTTGTTTACAGACCGAATGCGGTGTTTCACCAGGAGCGCACCATGACCTCTTACGCCGAATGTTGTTGTAAACGATCCACTCTTCGTCTCTGGTAACCACTCTTTTCAGGAAAGGCTCAAGGGAGTTCCATCTCAATAAAGACTCACCGACCATTATGCGATCCATTATGTTTTTTTTTTTTTTTTCACTGAGTTCGTGAGGAACGTAAACATCCACCTTTTTCGACATTCCAAGCCTTGTCAGTCTCTGCGAAACAGTTGTATGGGCGATGTTAATCTCCCAAATGCCTGTCAGCGCTAACTGCAGCCAAGATTTGATCGTCGTCTGGTGGTGGTTGGGCGTCCAGAGCGACAAGCATCAGATAGGTCTGTATTTCCTGAACGAAAACGTGTAATCTAAGCAAAATATGCCGAAATTGCGCTTTTTAAAAAAATATTGTAAGTGGTCAATACACGTCCGATCAAAACAAATTCTCGTAACAATGTAAAGAATAACCCTCTCTATTGGAATAAACAAAAAAAATCACATAACGGTATATACATAGTTTTTCTCAAACGATACACAGTATTTCCAAGAAAAAAAACCGCAGAACTTATTGAACAACCCAATATTTTGAGTTTAAGGTTAGAATGGAAAGTCGAATTTCTCCTCCGGTCATCACCCCACAGACCCAAATTATGAAGTTTGTAGAAAATCCGTTCAGCTGTTTAGGATGCAGCTCGAGGTACAGATAGACAGACAGAATTGCGAGACCTACTTTTTTGAGTTTCTCTATTTTATATGGTGACCAGATAAGAACGATAGGAAGAAAAATTTAAATAAAACAACAACGGTGTGAGATATCAAATTGATTCTGGCTTTATTTTGAAGCTGCATTCTTGCCATTATGTATGGAATAGCACATCATTTAAATGGCCGCCTCGGCTTCGCTGGCAGTGCGTCAAGCGGTCGGTCGAATTTTTGATGACTCGGTCCAATATGTGCGGCGTTATTCCGGCAATAGCGAATTGAATGTTGGCCTCGAGCTCGTCCAAAGTGGTTGGCTTGTTAACGTAGACTAAGGACTTGACGTAGCCCCCAAGAAAAAATCGAGGGGTGTCATGTCGCATGATCGCGGCGGCCAATTGATGAACGCTCGCCGTGAGATGACCCAGTCGCCAAATTTCTCCTTCACCATTTCCAGCGTTGCGTCGCTTGTATGGCATGTAGCGCCGTCTTGTTGGAACCACAGCTCGGATAAGTCGGCTAATATCCGCACCAAACACTCAATCTTTGTGGATGCATTGATGCTTGGTCGAAGGTGGATTGTGGTCGCTCCAATAATGGAAATTTAGCTTGTTGACATAGCCCCTGAACTAAAAATGGGCTTCGTCCGAGAGGATGAGATCATGGAGAGCATTGTCAATATCCAACTTATGAGATATCTTGAAACAAATCATCTCTTTAATGACCGGCAGTATGGTTTCCGGCAACAGCGTTCCACAGGGGACCTAATGGTATACCTGATCGAAAAATGGAACCAATGTATTTATCAACATGGTGAATGTAAAGTAGTTGCTCTCGATATATCCCAGGCCTTTGATAGAGCGTGGCATAGCGCTCTCATAAATAAGCTTCAATCTAATGGTGTTGGTGAAATCTTCCCAAAATGGATTGCGAGCTTTTTAAGTCAATACAGTTTGTATTAGATGGATGTACTTCTACCCCCTTCTCAACTAATGCTGGTGTACCCTAGGGTTCAGTCCTCTCTCCGACCCTGTTTCTAATATTGGATGACAGCACCCCTGACTTCGCTTATTTTTATCGACTCCACGACTAAGGCCTCAAGTTGTCGAAGCTGAACGGCAGCAAATGTCTACCGAACTCAACTCTGACATTGATGCAACCATTAATTGGGGTGTGAAAAACCGAGTTGAGTTCAACGCGTCAAAAACTCAGTGCCGTCTCCTGTGTCTCAAGCGGGATACTAACGTAGACAAACTCAAAATGAACGGAGTTGATGTTGAGGAATCTAATGCTTGGCATGAATGTTAGGTCAGACCTTCGTTGGAATCAAGAGATCACAGATGCTGCTAAAGCTGGAGCTAGATGCCTCGGACTCCTCAAAAAATGTAAACGATTTTTCACTTCCATAGACTTGGCTACAATCTATAAAGCTTACATTCGTCTTCGACTTGAATATATATAACTCGCATATTTGGGTGGGTGCTCCCACCACATGCCTAAGTTTACTCGATCGTGTTCAGCGACAAGCATGTAGACTAATTGGTGTTCAGTACATTTGCAATCAAATTCCCTCGCTCGAACACCGCCGAAATGTTGGATGCTTAGCGCTCCAGTACCAGTACTTCCATCACAAATGTTCGGATGAAATTTATAGTCGTGTCCCACCAGTTCGTCCGTTCAATCGCAATACACGTGCGGCAACTTCCGCACCTCTCTGCTTTCGGGCGGACTGTGAAATTCCGAAGATTGTTTTTTAACCACTCCACACGAATGTGGAATAATTTGCCTTCCTCTGCAAAGATTCAAAATTAACGCGCATCGTTACGTGGATCGTTTAACCACCGCTCAACGTATTCCAATTGCTGCATCTTACTGCAAAAATAACATTTCTGTAATACCTGTATCGCAATTTAAGGACAGATTATGGTCGTCATAATCGCCCAAACGACACAAGCACACAATTCGAAACTCAATCACCAAATTCGAACAAATCGGTGGTGTTTGTGATGTCGTAAGTACTGTGCATAATCGTAATGCTCGATTAACTGAAAACATAGCCGCTGTGAGTGCCTCAGTGGGAGCTGTGGATCGGCACCTTGATCTGGTAATTTTTTTTTTTTTTTTTAACGACGAAGGTGCCGCTGTTACAGGTAATTCTCTGCGCTATGGTCAAGTGATGACCAATTTTTTTTTTGCTTAAGACAGCACACAAATTTAGCTCTATAGCACGAAACGTTCCTTGGCCGTTTAATTTCGAGATTGTACTAAAATGTATTATTTTTTTGATGCATAGTTTGTAAAATAGAGAAATAATAACGGTAGATTCCGGAAAGGTACATCAGAAGTTATGGCGATCTTGCCATACCCGTCCGTCCGTATGTAACCACTCGTTGGGTCTTAAACATTTTGAGCTAGGACGATTAAATTTGGAACATAACCTTCTTAGGACCCGAAATAGTATAAGTGTAAAAAAAAATCCGCCTACAGACACGCCCACTTTAAAAAAAATTCCCTACATAAATATTTTTACTAGAAATTGGAAAATATCGCATAGACGTAAATCCATAGACGTTTTCTATATTCTCTACAATTCGTCCATACATTATATAATGCCACGCCCACTTTCGGCTGCATTTTTGTCAGTATCCTTGACCTGCGGTTACAAATGGTGACCGCCACGCCCACTTCAAAGAAAAAAATGTTTATTTAGTTATTTGTATTTAGTTATTATGTATTTAAATTGTCTTAAATATTGAGATTATCCTCTGAATAGAAAGATTTCATTGCATTTGAACCAAAAGGTCCGCAAGACCACGCCCACTTTATTAGGGATGGGTTAGAAAATGAAGGTTAGCGTATGTATGTGACTTTTTACGTTCCTGTCGTGAACGTTTCAAAGGGTAGACATTAGCAATTTGTGAAGACACAAGCGTCTACACCTTATGCATTGTTTACCAACTCCTACTTTCACCTCTGCGCGGTGATCCCCGGTTGCCGAGTACCTTTTCGAAAGATGAGGTTAAATCCTTGCGGGACGTCTTGGCGGCAGCAAACAAGAGAGGGGGAAGGGTGTTCCCACTAAGGTACCATTCCTTGGACCCAGGCGGAGAATTCTTCAGATGGAATCAACGGTGGCGTCTACAGTTCCAGTCAGTTTGAACTACTTAGTGAGTACTTTACGAGTATATGAGTCACTTCGACATATTTGGAGATCAGGCCTTATAAGAAATTTGGAAACTGCGTCAAAGTTTTCCCAAGATGTGATGGTGGCGGAGGAGTTCTTAACGGACAACGGTCGTATGCGTGGAATGTATGTGCTATTAAGGGCCCGCGTGCAGCCGAACAACTAGCAGAGCCCCTGCTATAAGCACAGACAACCACCACCCAGAAAGTTTGATGGAATGGGCCTGGCAAAAGGAGGATGAGAAACTGTGACATTTACTATGGTGATTACTACAGCGAACAGAAGCAGCGCTTATTTGGATGCGGATTTGTCAGACTTAGGCAAGAAGTCTTAAGCTTCCGATACGTAAGCGAGCGTCTTATGATAATTCGCATCAAGGCTAAATTCGTCGTAGATGACAAGGAAGAGGCCACCAAAGAGTGTTTCTACGGACTCTTCGGCAAAACCTATGAGCAATGTTTTAGACTTCACGTTAAAATCGTGTTGGACGATTTTAATAGGAAAGGAAGACATCTTTGGTAGGACAATTGATGAACACAGCCTTCACGACATAACGTCCGGAAACGGACTTAGGTTAATTGATTTTGCAGCAGGACGAAACGTCATTATAGCAAGCACGCGGTTTCCTCGTCTCAATATTCACAAGGGGATATGGCGGTCTCCTGATAATGAAGCGGTAAATCAAATTGATCACATTGCGATCGACGCAAGACATGCCTTCAGCATTATGGATGTCCGAAACTTCCGAGCGGATCACTACCTTCTTGCAGCCAAAGTACGAATGCGGGTATTTCGAGCGTCACAACAAAGAAGAATTACTGTGAGAAAATATAACGTCGAAAGGCTGCAATCGCAAGAGACCGCCAGAATCTTTGCCGTAGGCGTAGCCCTAAATCTCTCTACGGCTCCTATGTCGTCAGCATCAAGTGTCGAAGACCAGTGGCAACATTGTCAGTATGCCATCAGAAGCCCCGCAACTGATGTGCTGGGTTTCACCCAACCTCCACCACGAAAAGCCTGGTTTGACGAAAAATGCGGCCGAGTGCATGTAGCAGAACAAGAGGAATATAAAGCGGCGCTGCAAAGAAGGACGAGGGCTGCTCGCGAGCTCTACAAACAAAAGAGACGGGAAGAACATGTCTTCGCTTGTTTAAATGATTTATTGGAACTATTGTTTGATAATATAGTGAAAACTCTCCTTCCGGACACCTCAACTAAGCGGACATCTCTTTTACACGGACAAATTTCCTGGGACCAATTTTTTCCTATATTTTCGAAGTAAAATACATTCTGTACGAAAGAACTCCCATAAACGGACGCGAAGTTCTAATAATAAAAATAAACGTTTATTATATCATATATATTCCTGAGGTAAAACAGGCAAACCACACAGGCGAACCAGTAGGGATGCAGTAAAGTGGGAGGGTTGTGATCCTTCTACTCCGGATCATAACCTCGCTGTAAGGAAAAGAAGAAGGCAGTTTATTATACCAAATTCTCTCCTTTAACCGGACATGTCCAATAATCAAATAAAAAATTGGAACCGTGAGTGTCCGCTTATGGGAGCTTTCACTGTATGCGTATAAGATATTCCTGACCTTCAGGGTTAAGTATCATGCAATGATAAGTCAAAGTGAAAAATATCTAATGGGTGTATTTACTCCAACTTATCGGTGAGTGAAATTATTTCCGATGATTCACATCAAAATGCGAGCAGTAGAAGCATTTTATACATATCTTATCAATGTATCAAAATAAATTCCCAAAATCGTTAGTGTACCTGTCAAATAAACTATGTACATACACCCCGCGCAACAAAAAAAGCCGCATACGGGTTTTCCTTTTTTTTTTTGCGCTAATTACCTTTAAGGGATTCGCCGAATTATATTTTATTGCTTCCGGGTTAGGTAATGCACATTTTGAAATGTGTCGGAATTCATTCTGGCAGTATTTAACAGTGCGTGCAGTTGTATTTCTTAAATAAAAGTGAAAAGAGTATATCGCGATGTCGAAAAGGGTACAATTGAGTAAAGAAAATAAGGCAGTTATCGTCGCCTTATCCAAACAGAATCAGTCATTTCGTGAAATTGCTCGACAAATTGGATGCAATGAGAGTTCTGTAAGAAGATTCTGTAACAAATATCGTCGGGATCACAATCTGGACAAAAAAATTGGCACAGGATTGAAGAGATGTACCACTGTTCGGGAGGACCGGGAACTGAAGAGGCTAAGCTTGAGAAACAAGTTTAAAAATGCATCGGAGTTAAGAGCTGACATGCGAGAAGCTACTGGGGCTGAAGTTAGCGTCAGAACTATCCAGAATCGTCTCAACGAGATGGGTTTGCTAGCAAGGAGACCAGCGAAAAAGTCACTTCTGACCAGCAAAATGAAGAAAACGCGCCTTAGCTGGGCTAAGGAAAGGCAAAACTGGAGTGTTCAAGATTGGTCAAATGTGGTGTTCTCTGATGAGTCCAAGTTTAACCTAATCGGACCGGATGGAAAGCAGATAGTTTCGTCGTAGAAAAGGGGAACGCTACAGCGACGAATGCATAGCTCACACCGTAAAACATTCTCCTTATGTAATGGTGTGGGGATGCATCACCGCAATCGGAGTTGGATCTCTAATTATGCTCGAGGGCACTGTTAACGCCATGCAGTACAAACAAATTATCTTAGATGATGTTGTACCGAGTATGGAAATGATAACAGCAGAAACATCAAAACCAATTTTTCAAGATGATTCAGCACCTTGCCACCGAGCAAAATCTGTGAATAATTCGAGGTTTTTTTTTCATATTTATGGGTGTTTTGAAAATCTATGATTTTAATTTTTAAATTTCCTCCACAGATTAAAACTTTGAAAGAAGAATTAGGAATAGAATCCCTAATTTGGCCGGGAAACAGTGCAGATCTCAACCCCATCGAAAATATCTGGGCTCTTATGGGAAAGAAGATCCAAGATAAAAAACCAAAAACCATGCAGCATCTAAAGAGCATCATTGAAGAAGTGTGGTTCAATGAAATTAATAACAATTACCTCGGTAATCTCTATGCCTCCATGCCAAACAGGGTTCATGACGTTGTTAGGGCGAAAGGTGGTGCCACGAAATACTAGAATCATTTTTTAGTATTATGAAAGTCTTAAATTATGTAAAAAGGTTTCTTAGTTAATAAAAAATATGAAAAAAGAAATTTGCTTTTCAAACTGTTGCTCTTTTTTTAATTTATGTTTATTGATAGTACTTGGGTAATATCTGATATTTCGTAGTCTGATTTTCACGATCATTACTTTTTTTCAATTAGGCTACGAAATGTATTGTCAAATTTGGGAACGTGTTAACTTAAATGTTAAACATCAAAAATACAAAGTGACTACGCAGTGATTAGTCATCATTTATTAGATTTCTTCCATTTTGTTAAAAATTACCATGTGCGGCTTTTTTTGTTGCGCGGGGTGTATGTGCATACATATATAGTTTTGAAACTTCAATTTAAAATGTTTTTTTTTCGTTCTTGCTTTTACAATAAATTCCTTCATCACGCAAAGGGAATTTTATTACAAATGATAAACCAATTTTATGATGAATTGCTCAGAAAATTCGTTTGATATAATTTCAATTGTCGTGGCGTAGTGGTTAGTGTGTCGGAGGCGTAGTGGTTAGTGTGTCGGATCACTACGCAAGAGGTTCTAAGTTCGAATCCTAGAAAACATCAAAAAGTTTTTTTCACGATCCCACCTCTCGCGAACGTCTGACAAACATCCGGAGAGTATTGTTGTCACGAGAAAGCTTCTCAAAACAAATTGCCGTTTGGATACGGCACTAAACTGTAGGTCCCTTCCATTCGTGTGAAAAATATAACGTACACAAAGCGAGTGGTTGCGAGAAGCTAGGCCCTGGTACTTAAAGAGCTGTTGCGCCAAATATTTATTTATTTTTATAATTTCAACATATCGCTGTCTCAATTCGCTGGGAGTCAATTATATCTTATCGTAGTGCTGAGTGATTTCTGATGAAATAATGGCAGCGATTAGTCAAAGAATGGTTTCCAATATTATCGTCTCGTTTTGAAGATACATATGTTCCCTTAAACACCTTAGAGCAAACAATTGAATTCTTTCTCTACATTACCAACAAATCACTTTACAACACATACACATTTAGACATCCCCTATTTTTCGGGGCTTTCCCTAGCATATTTGGTTTGCAGAACTACACCCTTAAACGACAAATGCCATACAAAAGCATTTGAACGTGGCTGTCGGTAAGTTGTGGTGGAGGAATTTTATTTAATTAAAATGGAAGATACATTTTCCAACGACAAACATGGTTTAATAAAGCATCAGCAGTTGGTATGCGTATTGTAAACGATTGGTTGCAAAAGTATGGCCAGGTATTAAAGGATGCTTTAAGGATGCGAACATGTTTAACGGTGACGAGACTGAGATACTCAACAACGAGTCATCTTCATCTAGTAGTATACATCGTTTCAATAATAATCTTATTTTGTTATTATCTGTGGTAGGATAAACATCACCGCGCCGTGATAATGTACCTCGTGAAAAAAGGAGAATCGTTTAAAGAAATTTTCGAAGACATGTCATCGACTCGTCTTCGTATGCCATGGTCAAAAAATGGGATCGCTTATTTCAACAAGGGCGAGAGAGCTGGGAAGACGACCCCCGCGCAGGACGTCCTGTGTCACTGAAGAAAACGTCGGAAAAGTTGGAAAATTAGTTCTGGCCGACCGAGAATAAAAATGTGGCAGATAGCGGACGAGTTGCACATCAGCAAAGAATGGATTGGAGAAATTGTGCACCAGCATTTAAACATGAACAAAATTTCTGCGCGCTGTGTACCGAAAATGCTTACGCCGTTCGACAAGCAACGACGACTCGAGTGCTGCAAAGATTTTTTGGAGTTAGCCAGGGACAATCTCGACGAAATTTGCAACCGAATCGTAACTGTAGATGAGACTTGGGTTCGCCAATACGATCCGGAGTCCAACCAAGAGAAGAACAAATTCAAGGTGGAAAAGTCGGCTTCGAAACTTATGGCGACTGTTTTTTGGGACAGCGAAGGTGTTTTGCTGATTCATTATCTGCCAAAGGGGACTACGATGTATGGTCAATCTTACGCAAATTTATTGACTCAGGCACGTGAAGCTGTCGTACGGACGTGACGTGGAAAACTCAGGAGTGTAGTTTTTGCAGGATAGCGCGTCTGTTCACAGGGCGCGGGTTTCGACACAGGCCTTAAAAGACACAGATTTTTCAACTATAGACTTGGCCCCGAGCGACTTTTTCCTTTTTTCTAATTTGAAAAAGAAGTTACTAGGCCGGAGATTTGCAGATGGGAACGAGATCAAGGCGGCCGTAGAAAGTCATTTTGAAGGCAAAGAAAAAGAATATTTTTTCGGTGGTTTTAAGGCACTGTACGCCCGTTGAGAAATACATTTTTTTAATCGGATCTATTCTTTCACTTAATGGCTTAGGCCGCGAACTTATCAGCCGCCCCTCGTATTTTATAACCTAACAGCTAACAAAACATTCTAATTCAAATGAGAGACCTGCGTTGGTGGAAAACTATCGTAAGAACGAATAACCGTGTTTGTGGTGAAAATTGTTAGTCATAAAAAAACCAAAAAATAAATCCTGAGTGCTTCAAAAATATCGAACATTTGCCGGTGAACTACAAATTTATAAAAGGGCTTGAATGACCTCCGATATTTTTTTTTAATGATTTAAGGCTGTGGGACAATGAATTATTTCGTAAAAATAGAAAAAAAAATTCTATTACTAGTGGGCAACTGTGCGGCGCATCCAGATATTAAATTGGTTTTCATGCCTCCCAATACGAGCTCGAAGCTGTATCCTATGGAGCAAGGTGTCATTCACAGTTTAAAGTGCAAGTATCGGCATTTGCTTCTCATAAAGATGATAAATTCAATTGATAATGAAGAGGAAAACTTTGCAGTTAACATTTTGGATGCACAGAAAAAACCGATTGTTAACAACATAATCGGAAGAACGCAGCGTGATGTCAGTGTCGCTTTTCGTGAGTATTGAGGCGGAACCGGTGAAGATGGGTTTAACGGTCAATGAGGGCAAGGCCAAGTATATGCTGTCAACAAGAAAGGACAACCAACATCAACGTCTCGGGCAGAACATCAACGTAGACAGATATAACTTTAAGGTAGTTAGGGTCCGCTTTAAATTCAGACAACGACACGAGGGCTGAGATCAAACGATGAATAACTCTTGCCAACCGCTGCTTCTCTGGGCTAAGAAGGCAGCAATTGAATAACAAAGCTCTCTTTCGAACAACTAAAATAACCATTTATAAAACCCTTATCATCCCAGTCCTACTCTAAGGCGCAGAGGCATGGACTCTATCTAAAGAAGATGAGGTTGCTCTTGGCTGTTTTGAGAGGAAAATGCTTCGGGTGCTTTTTGGTCCCATTTGCATATATAGTGAGTGGAGGAGGAGATATAACGACGAACTGTATGGGCTGTACAGCGATATCGAGAGTGAAGGTCCAACGACTGAGGTGGCTGGGTCATGTAGAGCGTATGGACACCAATGCTCCGGCCGGGAAAATCTTCGAATCCATTTCTGAGGGACGGCGCAGTAGAGGAAGACCGTGATTCAGGTGGCACACGTAAGCCAAAGGGGACCTCAACCAACTTTGCGTGCGAAACTGGAGGCAGTTAGCTAAAAATCGAACTGGCTGGAGACGCTTGTTGGTTGAGGCTTAGGTCCGGGGTGGACTGTAGCGCCACCTTAAGTAAATAATTGTTTTCGACATGGCGGATTCATCAAAAGTGTGGACAATTTCGATTTGGAGGACTATCTGACTCTGACAAAATTACGACGAAGACGAAGGTTCTCGAAATGCGTTTACACCTTTTGTCGAAGAATATGAGTACCTTCATGACAACCTTATAAGTGTAGAACTTTCGAATGACGATACCATTGTACCTTTTGTAAATGGCAGTGAAGCTGTTTATGGGAATGAAGAAAATGTAGAAGGTGAGAAAATGGAATTTGAACATGCTCCAGTGCCCATTGGATGCGTTATGTCTTGTTGAGAAACTTCGTGGTTTTCTTTAGTCACGAAACGCTCCCTAAAGTATTTTCAATGGACTTGCGGAAGTGGAATTGTTTATAAACGAAATTAAATGTGTATGTATATATATTATATATTGAATAAGGCACTCCGAAACTCAAAAAAATTGGCGGATGGCTAAGAAATTTTGTTTAATACAGGTAACAATGGAAATTGTTAAGGAGACTTAAATGTCGAGCCAATCAATTGCTTCGGCGGTGGCGTTGGAGATGTCTGCTGGCACTCAGTTAAAATATGATGCATTGTCTGTGACGGTGCACCGTAGTCGCATTCAGGTTACTACCACTGCGACCATGGTTAGTCCGGATGCAGTTGAGCGTGACTCAAAGTTTCCTGCGAAGGTTGAAGCCAGGCACTTCGTTTTCAGGGTTTTTAATCAGAGCTTGGTTGTAGAGAGGTGAATTACTCCATACATTTTGCCAAGCTGTGGTGACTTCAAAATTTGAGGCTAGCAGGTGTTCGGGCTTTTTCAGTGGCGGTTTTCTTCACCTTAGTCTAGTTTTCTGATTGGCTTGAAGGGACGTCATCGTGAATCGAGGGGCGGGCGTTGGAGTAGATCTTGTTATGTTCACGGATCAATGCTTTATTGCGCCTTAACTCGGGAGGGTCAATGTTGTTTAACACCGCGCACATCCCAAAAAACTGTCGCCATGACCTTGTTTGCTGACAAACTCGCCTTGGCCTTCTTCGGCTTCGATTCACCAGGAGAAGTCCATTGTTTTGACTGTTCCTTGGTTTCTGGTGTGTTGTGGTGAATCCAGGTTTCATCCACGGTTACGAAACGGCGCAAAAACTCAGCCGATTTTTTCTGGAACATCGCCAAACACACCTTTGAAGTTGTCAAACGAATGCGTTTGTTGTCGATTGTGAGCAAACGCGGCACCCATCTTGCGGAAATCTTTTTCATGTCCAAATATTTATGTAAAATCGAAATCACTGAGCCATGGGATAAGCCTGTGGCCTCTTCAAGCTCGCGCACTTTCATTCGCCGATCGTCCATTATCAAGGCATGGATTTTGTAGACTATTTCTGGTGTGGTGACCTCAATTGGGCGACCAGAACGTTCGGCGTCACTTGTGTTTGAACGACCGCACCGAAATTGAGTAAACCAGTAGTGAATGGTTCCAATCGATGGTGAAAAGTCCCCATAATGTTTGTCAAGCTTTTGTTTGGTCTGCGTGATAGTTTTTTCTCGCAAAAAATAGTGTTTAATGAGCACTCGAAATTCACTTTTTTCCATTTTAACGAAAATGCTAGTAGGCGTCTATATAAAATGGCTGCCACAACAAAACTATTTGACAGATCTGTCTGAAAATTTGGGTGCGTTCTTTTGAAAGATGATTCTTGACAAAAAATAAATAAATTTAAGGTGACGACACAATTTGTGTTAATTTTCAGGGACTTATTGACCCACCCTCGTATTTCGAATTTTTAAATGCGGGTGTTGAAAGAAATATTTTACTTCTCACTTACCAATCTGTAGGTGTCTTTGCATGACTTATAAAAATCCCCGGGCGACCTAGAAAGTCTGAACTTTGCATGTCTCTCTTTTAATAAGGGAAAGACTTTTGAATCATAATTGTACCTTTTTGCATAATTGTTAAACTTCAGATAAATTTAGTTTTCAGGACTTCTTGCCTAGGCCTGCACTGGCTTATAAACTTCTATGGATTCGCCTGTGTATTCCGGTGCATACAGTCGGTATTTGTAGCGTTTATACTGCCGTCAACACTTAAATCAGTTCTGGGAATAAGATTTACTCCTAAGTTAACGATTGCGAGAGCTATAACAATATAAAAGTGGATTATACTGTCAATTGTTTGTAACAAATCTTGAAACACGCTTTGAGCCTATCCAAAAATGTCTTTAAACCTTTCGTTATGATGAAGTTAATATTTTTACATTCAAGCTGTAAATTCATCTGATAATATATCTTTGGTTCTGTTATTTATTTTCAGAGATAACCCTTCACAAATTCATCGCCTGATGCCATGGATTAATCGTGACATTGTTTGTCTGCTGCGCAACACTGAGCACGATGTGTCCGCTGTCATGGAGCAAATCAATGGTATGCTTATGACATGTAACATTCTATCGCCGGAGTTTAGACGGCGGCTACAACCATTCCTGGGCACAAAGACTGTGCATTTCATCCATGAGCTAAACAACTTTGCTCGCAGTCCATTTGATATGATCGGTTACGATCGTGTTGTTCAATATTCGGCGAACAACGCTGAAGAGATTGTCATAGAGTTCTCGTCAACATCGTCAGCCGGTTCGGACGTTGAGAGTGTAAACAACGACGTTCAGCAGGAAGCAAGCACTAGTAGGCGAGCCAGTCAGCAACCGCATGTAGCAAATGCGAGCAGTGGCGGTGGTTTCAATCTGTACACAACCACAACAACGTCCACATCATCACAGGCGTCGGCCATTAATCTTTCTACACATAACCGAGGTGCAGGTGGTGAAATTAGCGAAGGTACCACAACAACGTCCACTGTGGAAGTGGTCAGCGCTCCAACTGCAGAGCGGCCTACAAATATTGTTCTATCCTCTACCAGTAGTGACGAGTGTGAGTTCGTGTTAGAGCAAAAGCCTCCACACTTACGTACTCCGGAAATGGTTAGCTTGAATTCAGATAGCGATAGCGATGTAGTTTTCGTACAGGAGACAAGAAACACCCCGATGCCGTCTGCCGTAGCCAAGTGGGCCTCAACAAGTGGCGGACGCATACGTCGGGCTCAGCGCAGGCGCGCCAATCCCAATCTGAACACACTCTCATTCAGCACTTCAAATTCTGATACAGATGCATTATTACCCTATGATGAGGCTTCAACGCCAAAAAAGTTGAAGATAGACTTAAGGGAAGAAAATGCCGCTGCTGATGCCACCGCCGCTAGTGCTGTTGATTCAAAACTCGCAAATGATCAATTGGCTAAGGTTAAAGAAGAATTCAACCAAGGCGCATCCACATCGACAGGACTGCAGAGTCGGTACCGCAGCACGCGACCAAATACTGTGCGCGTGCGTCACTATAGACACTATACTGAGACCAGCGACAGCGACGAAATAGAGGACAGTGACTCGTCATCTTCAAACTCATATATTACAACAGACTGTAACTCGACCTCAGACTCAGATACTTCTTGGTCGAAGTCACGGCGCAACAGCAACAAACAGTCACTGAAACGCTCCCGCCAGCGAAAAGTCAGCAGTAGAAAATCCCAGCGACAACTCTCAGCTTCGACAAAATCCAAGCGTAGCAAGCGAACTGATTGCACCAAAACCGTTTCGAACAAATCGTCGTCTTCGGCAAAGAAAAAGAAAACAGCCAAGCGTTCTCGAAGGAAATCGCCAAAGAGCAAAACTACCCGCAGAAAACGGCGAAACGCTCCACAAAAAGACGAAACCACATCAGAAGAAGAACAACAGCAGCAAGAAGTGGACGAAGAGGAACTTGAGCAAACATTGACCTCTTCATGGACATGTACATTATCCTCTCCAGACTCAACTGTTCAACATCAGAGTGAAGGCGAACCGCCTCAGACACCATCTGAACAGCGAAGATCCTCAACATCCTCACCAGTTTCAAATTCCACAACAAGTGATGCCAACGATGCAGCTGAAGACGCCAATTCTAGCACCCCCACCGTTGCCGACTCCTTGACTTCGCCTCAACCTACCCCGCTGCCCCCTACGCTGGAGACAGACGATAATCCAAACGCTAACCTGGCTATCTACTCCGACACCGATTAAAAAAAACAAGTCATTCATTCGAGGTTTTAAAGAAAAAAAAAAACTAAAATTTTTGCGCTTTTTTGATCACCGGTTGTTTCTAGCTGAATAAAAAAAGAAATAAAAATAAGTTTGTTCAAATATAATTAAAAGTAAAAATAAACTAGTTAAACTGTAAGTGTATTTAAGCAAGTGCAGCATAAAACAAAACAAAAGATAATATAATTCAATATCAGTTATGCATCTTTTTTCCATAGTTTCTGTCTGTAAACCTATCAACAAGACGCGCCCTTTTTCCTTTCATACATGCCTCTCCTCCACCCCATAATACATCCAGTAAAAGGCTGTTTGCAGATATATATTATAAAAAAAAAAACAAAATACATTTCTTGTCTTTAATATGATGAGAACCATTTTATTTTATAAATAAAATAAGAGAAATCCCTAGTTGTAAAATTTAACATCCCTGTGTTTCATTTGCAGATAAACCGATGAGCAGATAGTCTTTGTCCAAATTTTCACAAATAAGGCAAGTTCTAGAGAGCCCTACTTCCAAAACGTGTCGACAAACAAAGAAGCATATGTCTTCCGTCAGAGATGAACAATAATTTGTAATCGGAAGTAATTTTGATTTTTTCTTAAATTTTGTCTCAAAAGAAACGGGTGCCATCTCTTGGGATCAAATTGAATCTCTAAGAAAAGTTAAGATATTCCGATAGAGTGAGTTTCGACAAGCTTGGTAACAATGAAATGGATGCATAAATTTGTTCCATTTATAAAATTATAACATTAACCGACCCAATCTTCTTCCATTTTTAGTTTGTTTTTGGAGATGACATCTATTGTAAAACAATGGAAACGATTTGAATTCTGACGTTATTCGCAGAATTTCGCCCAAAACACACATTTTTTATGGAAATTTATAATAATTGCGGATGATGCTACGTCCCGATGTTGACTATATCCCGAAGATGAATATAGAGTATCTCTGCCACCGTGTAGAGCAGACTGTATACATCCAACATTTTTTTTTTTTTTTTTTAATAATTTTCACGTGTTAAAGGTGATATGAATACCCTTATACTAATTTTTAGGATACGAGCGTTTTTTGTGGAAGGGGAAGAGACAGGGAGAAAGACAGATTGGTGTAGTTAGTTTGAAACGCAGGTGGTAGTTAAGTTTCAGTGAACTCCAAGGGTGGCTGTCCAGATAACTGGGGAGTATTTTTTTTGTTTTCGCTTTTGTTGTCGTTGCTTATGATTCACAGTATTTTTTTCCGTCCTCCTGATGTCATCATCACGATCAAGTTGAATTTTAGCCATATGACCACCCTACTTCCAGTGTTATGCCTTCACAGTAGAGTTGACTTAGCTTTCGCAAGTGGTCGACTTTTTTATTTATTTCATGCGAAATAAATAGATGATTCTTGACATCAGGAATCGAACCGTGAACCAACAGCGTGACAAGCGAAGATGTTACCACTACACCACGACCACCCTTACCTATCTCGGATTAAACGTATATTTTACAAATGACACGTGAACATTCAACGAATGGGACAGAACTCACAAGTGGAAGATCCTGCCATTTATGTATGTTATGCGCAGCAGAATGACTCGACATTACTCCAATTGCAATGGTGGGACATTTTGTGATAGTTATCTATAATGGGGCGAAACTGATGCTTTTAGGATCTGTCCATAAAAGACGTACATAACTTGAACTTGAACCTCTTCTCCCTGCTAGTTCGACATTGTCCGTATACGAAAGTCAACTTGTGTCCAACTACATTATGTCCTTCCTCTCTTTTAGCTGCGGACGAGGCACCTCTACTCGTAATGGACTAAAATTTGCTTCATTTATCAGAGATAATAAAATTAGTCAAGTTGTACCGTAATTTTCCCTAATTTCCCTTCCTCTTCTATTCCATGAAAAGGAGAAAAGTATGATTGTTTTTGAAAGGGTCCGGTGGAAACAAATACTTTTAGATCCTTGTCTGCCTGTCTTGTTGTTCTCACCCCTTGCCCAAACAAAAAACCCCGAAACAATGCTTCTCTTCTAGAGTATATTGTATTTCATTGAAAATTCAGTATATCAGTAAATTTTTAGTAAGTCATTGCTTCTCCTAATATTACCTGCCTGTTTGAGTTGAAATTTCCCACAAATGAGAAAGAATTGCTAAAATACATAGACGCTGGCAACAAAAGGTACAAAATATGAATTTTTATGATATTACCCAAGATTAACCATTTTTTTTATTTAAAGTGATGGAGAGTGGATTGAATAAAACTAATTTATGGTTTTTACAATAAATGCAGTGATAATTTTTCTCCAATATTTTGTAGCACAGCCTTTTGCCTTTATGACCGCTTGGACCCATAGAAGCATTAGCTTTGTTCAATGACTAAACAAGTAGCACAGAACAGCACAAGTTTGTGAAAATTGTCAGAACAGATTAGAACAGCAAATTATAGCCTTGCCACACAAAACAGCTGATTTTGACACTTCACAAATGTGTTCTACCTCAAGAGTAGATGCATAAAATCGGGTGCTAGACTGTGCAGACAGAGTCATTGAACAAAACAAAGAACACTTTTGGACCTCGTCTCATTGAACGCAAAAAAACTGTAATTTGTGTGCTGGATTCAACGAACAGTGTTTTTTATTTCCTCCGTGGTTATTTTTGTAGTAAATACATCTTTTATAACAGTTTTGATCTTTGCAAGTGTCTTAGGTGCATTACTGTATATTTCGCGGCCCATGATTGACCACAAGTTCACGATTATATTAAGGCCTTGATTATATTCAAGTCCAATTTTTTTTCTTATATTTAGTTATCTGTTGAAGGAATACAATAAATAATTATTTATTTCGAGGTTGGGATTTCACATCCCTGCCATATGGCATCTGTCATCCATAGTGACAGGTAGCCATTTTACAATATGGATCGTTTAACCACCGCTCAACGCATTGCAATAATTTGCATCTTACTAGGTATAAAAATAACAGTTCTGTAATAACTGTGTATCTGTAAGTTGACGCCGATTTTTAGAACAAAATCTTCAGAGATGAGGAGGCTACGTAAACAAACAATATTGTAGAATTTGAGGTTCAGATAATCCAATTGTGATCGTTGAGATGCCATTGTATCCACCACGGATGAGAGTTTAGTGCGCCTTGTGGACCGGCAGCGTAATCGGGTCTTATTTTTTTGAAAATGACGAAGGCGGCACTGTTAAAGTGAATTCTTTGCGCTATGGTTAAATGATAACCAACTTTTTTGGCCTGAGATTGAAGACATTGATGTGAGCGACATGTGGTTCCAACAGCGCTACGAGCTACACTACACAGGCAAATTTAGCTCCATTGCACGAAATGTTTCCCGGCCGTTTAATTTTGAGATTTGGCAACATCAATTGGCCACCAAAATCGTGTGATCTGACCCCATTTGATTTATTTTTATGGGACTATGCTAAAGTACGTATGTACCTATATACACTCAATCCCTAAACTTTGGAGCCCTTAAAAACCAACATCCGCCATAAAAGTGGCGAAAAGTCAAAATTACCTCACAAGAATCGAAGTTTAAAAAAACTCCCGTGGTGGTTATTTAACCTACTCGTATGTTGTATTCCATACATAGTGGAATACAACATACGAGTAGAACAGTCCAAGATTTAGAACAGTAAAAAATTTGTATCGAAAACTTTTTTGTTTTATTTTAAATTAAAATCCTAAAGCACAAAGTGATGTTGTGTCAAAAAAGTCAAAATTTATTGTTACTTATAGAACGAGTGCGGTGAAAGATGAGATTTTGGCCGCAGCATAACTCTTCAATTGTAGGAACAACACGCATAAGAAATTATTTCTTTGTATCTCTCTCCATTTACGGAACCATCCAAAAGAAGAATCCGTCCAAGGCCTCAATTGGTCATGCATCCCAAAACCATTACACATGGGGAATGAAAACAGCGGTCGGAAGCAAGCATTTGTCTGAATAATGTTCTTTAGCTCTCCTTTGAACCATCTACTATGTATCAGATCCAATCAAATTAAACATAGATTCGTCGGAAAGGTAACTCTTCTCCGATCGTCGGCTGTTCATTTTCGACGCTCCTTAGCCCACACCAATCTTTTTTCTTCATTAATGAAAAGAAAACTCTTTTTTGCAGGTCGACGGGCGTGAAGACCCACTTCATTAAGCTGGCGTTGAACACTCTGCGTGCTAATGTCTGTAGTACATATACATCTCCTGTTTAATTCCTTTCTTATTTGTTTCGCTGTTGAAAAGCGATTTAATGGATATCCGCTCCAGAACTCGATCTCGTTTTCTTAGTCTTCCGTTCTCAGGTTACTTTTCCGTACTCTCCGTTCAGCTATTTTTTTGGGTGCAAGAACTTGTTAGATCGGAAAAATTATACGTGAACTTGATTTTTTGTGCCGGGTTACAAAATAAACTTTCAATGCACAGTCCGCTCAAAAAACTAGAATGAACAAAATAGAAAAAAAGGAGTTTAATCCCCCGTTTACAAAAAGTATTCGTATTGCTCTAGGTTTTTAAAAATTGAGCAATGTGTATAAAATCAATTAAAAAGTCTTAGTGGAAGCACTGATAATGGTCTGATGATAATTTTTGACTTGCACCTATAACGCCAAGTATTGGTTTCCTGAAAATGTTAGCCCTCGAAATTTTGATAAAACTTGGCATTACTATGATAGAGAAATTCAACGAAGTGGGTCTCTCAACTCTGTCTGTCTATCTGTCGGCTAGTCAAATTTTCTTCAAACTTCATATCTGGGGTCACAAATAGATGCAATATCGGAATTTTCATTCCAACCTCAAAATGAACGGTACTTTCGTTTTAACAGAATTGATTTTTTCGCAAACGGCTCCAACGATTTTGATCAAAATCGATATTTGATTTATGATGAGAATATGCTATCAGATGACGTACCAGGTTTTCGCCGAAAAATACGTATAACGGTATTTTACTTATTAACTGGTTCCTAAAAATTTAGCAATTCTCGGGTATAGCTCAATCAATTTTGTTCGAAGTTAATATCTAACAAATATTTGATATAAGCAAAGTCATGGCATAACAAGTTTTGGAAATTGTCAAACATTTTTATTTTATTTTTATCGGATTTAACAAAATATTAATTTCAAATATGTATAAACAAATTAATAAATTACACATAATTTAATTAAAATTGCATTGCCGACAGAATTGAAATCCTTTTCAAACTGTTGTACTGTAATACGCGTGTGTAGCCCAATTTGTACTTTAGAGTCTGGTTTCGGGCTTACGAGTATATCTCCTTATTTGTCCACTCTTTAACCCTCCCCTATACTTTTCCCTTTAACTCCATCACTAAGTTTCACTAACTTCAGAGAACACTAGAACTGTGGTGTAGAATTTAAACAAAAAAGTTTTAAATCTTTTTCGTTTCAATTTAAACCTTTTTTAATTAGCAGGAGTTTTGATTGTATAAACGTTGTTGATCTCGAGGTTATGTAACTACAGTAGTACTGAGGAGCTGAAAAAAGCGTATCTCTTAAATCTGTTTGACTGTTTGTTGATAGATTCCTTTTTCTTCTTTTGGTCAAATAGGAACATAATATTTGGTGTATAATATCGCTTTGATGATGAGTTTAATTATTCATTTTTATTTTGAATAAATTATTAATTGTTTTCTGTTTAAGCCACGCAATAATTTATGCCCCAACCAAAATCTCCGCAAACATTTTCCCAGCATTTTATTGAGGACTACATTTGTAGCCAAATTTGTATTTGGGATCATAAATATTTTTGACAACAGAAACTAAAATTGTAAGGGAAGTTGGAGGAATTTGTAATTCATTAAAATGTGTATATTATAGACAAGCCTATACAAATTAGAAATTGGTTTAAATTTTTCATTTAGTTTGGAGCTTAGCAAAAGGTTACATTTTCTCAAATAATGTGTTACATATGCTTTACGTAAAAGAACTACAATGTTTACTATGAGTTAAAGTGATTCCCCCCATTTTCTAAAAGTGACAGCTCTGTGACAGACCGACTTCCTCATCGTGATCAGTGAGTTAACCCTGATCAACTATTTTGGTCTGTAATGAGTATAATTGGATTAAATCTAAACAAATATGAGCGAAACGAGTCAGCATTATGCACACTGTGTAATTTAAGGGAAACGGAACCATTGAACATTTCTTGGGCAAATGCCCCGTTCTCGACGTGTAACTTGTTTCGGAAAAGTTCCTAAATAAAAGAGAATGAAATAATACAAATCTTAAATAGAGATTTAAACTCAAACTGTAACAATTTGATTAAGTATTAATTATAATTTAGAGTTTCGAATAGTGCTAATTCTAGAACGCAATTAAGATAGGCTACATAAAAAATTTATTTGATTTTTTACAAAAACTTAAAGAAATCAATCTCCGACAGACGACGTTATTAACTGGATTGTCCACCCTTATGATTGGTCATCAGAGCCAGATATCCAGGTGACATTTAACAAGGGGAAGCAGACAAGGCTAGGCAGGAATTATCACTATAACTTTTCTTTCATCAATACATTTAAACACAACTGGTCATCGAAATTGACTTGGCTTTGCATTTGTGACAGCTTGCAAAAAATTATTTAAAGTATTTTACTTATTTAGAACCATTTATTTTTATTTATCAGAATCATAGTGTTATGTCAAATTTAACTTTTTTTATATTTTTTTTTCTAAGTAAATCCGTTTTTCTAAATGAAATTTCGCAAAGTTTACATTACCACACTGTCCGATTTTGCGTTCTGTGTAAAACATAACTGAGCAGTGAGGGCATGTAGACCAGAACATACCCTACGCTCTTCGTTTTCAATCAATTTAAAAGATAAAAAGAAAAGAAAAAATACATAAAAATTAGTAAAATTGTAAATTTTTGTGTGGAAAATAAAGAAATTATTATCATTATACATCTTGGAGTGCAGTCTGACCATAACTATATACCAATTAATTTATCATCAAATGGTATAACAAAATGGCTTCTACCGCCCTTTAGACATATTTTTGTGAATTCCTTTGACATTTCTGCTGTTTACTTCTCTATTCCGCTCTATGTCTTTTTTTATCATTAATTTGCGTCTTGTAAACAAGAGGGAATTATTTTTTAATTAAAAATAAAGTTTCTACGCAAACTTTGTGAACTCCCGCTATAATTCATACAAGCATTAAGCCTGGGAAACCTTAAACAATGGACAAACGAAAAAAGCGAACATCCATCAATCAATATCTGATGTACATTGAACTGCTGGAGAAGGACACAATTTTTCGTTCTGGGACGGCTCCGCGCGATGCAGAACCCAACTACATCAACAACAAATGGAGAGATCTGGCCGGCAAGCTGAATACCTGTCCCAATGGCCCCCAACTCTCGCCCGAGGAATGGAAGAAGGTAAACTGCACGAACATCTCTCGATCGCACTTTGTACGAGTACTAAACATGTTTGTCTGACTTTTTGTTAGCGCCTGAATGATTGGAAGAACAGCACACGTTGCAAGTATCGTCGCAGCATATCGGGCGAAAGGGACATCTCAATGTCGCCGCTCGAAGTGAAAGCGCTAAGTTTGTTCGGGAAAACTCCAGTTCTTCTGAGATCAGCACAAACACTTGAGTTCAAATCCGAAGCCAAAGCGCTGTACGAAGCTGAAAAGAAACATCAGGAGGCAGCTAGGGCCAGAGATCAAAAGAGGAACGTGAGTAACCAGTCGATAGACGAAGACATCGAGGGTATATTCATTGACGATGAGGAGTACAACGAGGATGAGTCAGTGGAGGAGATCGAGATCAGTGAGAGAAAGGTACAGATGGCAGAGCCAATAAATGGTGTTACGCCAAAACTAAAACGACGGCGCACTGCTGAAACGACAGTGTTTGAAAGTAAGTTAGGCATTCGTCACGCAGTCGGCAGCAGTCATTTCTGTTTTAATTTTTCCCCAACAGTTAAAGGCTTTTCGCCAAAGAATGCAGTTGCAACTACAACACAAACCTCAGCGGCCGCTTCAGCAGATAGTTCCAATAACATACCTGCGGCAACAGATCAACCACCTCCGGTGCGCTTAGGTACTCCGGTGCAAAGTCAAATTACCTTAGACACAAGTGCATTGGAATTTCAGCTGAAACGAATAGCCGACACAAAGATAGCCAAGTTGCAGTTCGAGATTGCAAAGTATAAGTTCAACAATCCAGGATTCGAATACTCAAGTGATGCCTTATAGTACAACAATGTACGGACATAACTTAAGGTGTTTTCTTTTTATGTATAAATCTGACGAGGTAGCAAAGGGTCGACTGTCGTATGGCGGTGACTCTTTAGATTAGTGTCTAGGACAATAGGTATCGTATTGCATTTGTTTTATTTCTATTTTGTATTTTATTTTAAAAGTGACGACAGTTTGTATGTTAAGATTGTGTTTAGCATATAATGTATGTCCGTCCTTCACAAAAGAATGACTGTTTCGTCCGGGATGGTGTGTTAGTCAGAGAAATGTGTCGAAATGTGTAAGCTGCCCTGGCTCTAACTACAAACATACTCGCCATTATACTCTCTAATAGACTGGCGAAGATAGTGTATAGACAGTGAAATACGTTTTTACACGTGTGTCTCTTTAAGTCCTCTTTTTTTCCTTCAAACAAAAAATCCTCTATTTTTCACAGCAACCGAACCAATTCGAAGATATAAACTCAGGGTAGACATTTCACTATCAGGGCTTCCATTTCTGGCAGATGTGTTCGCAATAGATTTCGAAAATAAAGTGCATGTTCGCCTCGAAGATTGTTCAGAATTAGATAGGTGGGTGCTCTGTGACAATAGTCACTACTCACTTAAACCATTTTCTATTGGGAACCTGAAAAGAAAAAACCGCGGCCCGTGAGGATGCCAGAGACGACTCGTGCGTTCTTGCGACTACGCTTAACCAAAGAAAGGGATCGCTTATCAAAAACCGTCCATAGTGTCCAAGTTGACCCATCCATTTTGTAATGGATACTACTTAATGGGAAGTGTACAAAGGAAAAGTTCAATACCAACTCTCTTCTTTCAATCTCAGCAGCTCTTCCATTGTCCGAGATATCCATATACCTTGGTATCCAACATAGGGTCACCGTGTTTGTATCTGAATTGTCGTTAAGTTGACCCTTGCAGAGTTTTACTAGCCTTGATTTAACTGTTGGTTACTTCAAACATTAAGTTATGGTCTTCCTGTTTAGTTTAGGGAATGGCAGTGACCTTGTTTTGAAAAACCGTGCAATAATTTTTAATTCTATTGGAATAATTAATTCCCAAGGTTTCACACAATACTCAGGGTCCTGTGCCGACGTCCATTTTGAATCCGTCAGTAAACAAGGCCAGATCTTCTTTACTTTTTGATTTGTCCGCCCACCATGATAGGATAGAGGAATGGCCGTAGGATGCCGTTGACCTGCTTCCCTAAGCCTGAGTGCAGTCTTGATGGTCCTGCTACCGCAGTAGAGATCCAGAGGAATGAGATTGAGCATGATCACCAATGCTGCTGTGGGAGTCGATCTTAAAGATCTACTTATCCCTTTGGAACTTGGTTAGTCATAAAGAGGTTGCATTTCTTCTCAAGAGTGGTTAATATGGGTCTCACAATCACCTTGTGCAACGAATGTACCTCGCTCGATTTGAAGTGTTACCGAACGCTTCTTTACATGCGCAGAAAGCCACATATGCCTTTTTGACGGTATCGTCAATACTCTCCTTTTAACTTAACTTGAAATCTAGAATAAACATAACTTTCAAATAACTTGCCGATCCTGAAATTTTAAGGTTCACCGCCGCTGTGTTAGGGGCCATGAACTTGGGAATGGATCTTATTCTGGTAAACAGTACTATTTCGGTCTTGCAAGGGTTATTTCAGAAGTGCTTGGGGGAATTTACCTGATATTAGGACAACAACATTGAAGCCGACCTCTTTTAACATTTCTAGGATCTCATCGACTACGAGG
Source organism: Pocota personata (assembly GCA_963082735.1). NCBI lineage: Eukaryota > Metazoa > Arthropoda > Insecta > Diptera > Syrphidae > Pocota > Pocota personata. Next base: position 188,854,236 of record OY720430.1, read on the forward strand.
AGCCATATCAGAGGGGAGAGGACATCACCTTGAGGAGTTCCTCTGCGGGTTTTTCTCCTTTGAATGACGTCTCCTAGGATCGAATTCATTATGCGTGACCTGAGGAAGGACCCAATCCAGTCACAAAGATCGGCATTGAGTTTTGTACTTCGAAGATTGCTAAGGATAGTCTCGATGCTTAAGTTGTTGAAGGCCCCCTCAATATCGAGAAAAGCAACTTGTGCTGCAGCCCTGTATCTACCAACCTACCTAGCTATGCGTGTTGAAATTTGGTCAGATAATTGTCCTCAATCATCCCTCTAACGCACAGATCAATTTGGATTCGAATAGGAGGGCAGTAGATTCCATCTATTGTGGAGCAGATTTCAATTTTGCGATTAGGGCGGTAGATCTAGAAGTGGCACCCCTGTTGTCTACTTACTCATACGAGTGTCTTTTGCATTTTTCTCTTTGTGTGCGCTCTTAATTTTACCCCTGAAATACTTGGAGTAAATGAAATGTATTAAGGGGCTTCCACACCCGCAATTCAGAATGTTTCTAGCCCGTAAAAGTAGAACACATCAAGAAAGATAATCCGTACTACTATTTATATACGAGTATGTATCTGTCACTTTAAAAAAAAAAAAAAAACACGATGGTACTATGTACAATTAAAAGCTGTAGACAGCATAGTAAAATTAAAAGAATCAAGCTTTCCAAACACCTCACATCCATACGTAATAAGAAGGAACGAGGCGTAAACGTTTTTCCTTTGGTGTTATAATAACTTGACACTTATGTCTTTTAAAGTTTATTAACCCATTCATGGAGGGAGATAAAAGGGTGTAGAGGGAAGGATAGATTTTGCCAGACTAAGAACGCGGTGCTACCTTTGCATGTTCTTCATTTCATCCGCTCCTTTACTTGTATAAACATGCTGTTCGCAGCCACCCTTTACGTTAGATGCTGAGGAGGGGTCACGGCTTGATGCTTATTTGAAGGCGACATTTGCTCGCTATTGGATCCAGGTACATGTGGTTTTTCTTAGGAAATCGCAGAGCCAAACTGTAAATTCCTCCACACCTATCTAATATAATAACTAGTCCACAAAAGCGAGCATAGGCCGCCATAGATTCTTCCTCCTAAAAAAAAGCAATGTACCCATCCCATGTTAGTGTTTTCTTAAAGCCTTCCCCTAAGATTTGAAGGATTCTACAAAAGAAATTGCGGTGCAATTGGAAGGTATCTGTTAGAGTCCTGACTATGGCAGTCTGATTATCATTCATACTTACTAATTCCCAGGCCCATGGACGTTGGTAGGTATATTATTGATAAACATAATGGAAAGCAGATTGATAAACATATTGAAAAGCAGAGGAGATTTGCAACGATGCAGTGTGATGCAATCGTGCCCTTTTACCTTTGTAAAACAACTGTAGATTTAGACATTAATTGGTATGTACTGCATACTAATTACAATTATAATATAGTTTGGATGTTGTTATCTTCAACTGTTGTCTGTCGTCATCCAAGTTGAACGGTTTGTTATGTGATGAGACAGCGGTTATAATAAGTCGGTTATAGGCGTCATTGGCTGCTCGCTTCGTTGTGCCGGTGATATGACGTTTATTTGCAAACCGTTCAGCAGTAGATACTGTCATTTCAATAAATTTTGAAAGTAGTGCAATTTGGGGTACAATAAAACGCAGTGAAAATTGAGGTAGTACAGATGCAGGTGAAGTGTTGTTTTTAATCCCAAGTAGATGTGACTCACAAACAGTTGATTTCAGTAGAAATTGTTCATCAAGATGTCGTGCCACTTCCATTTGATTCCATATCACGTTTTACAATTACTTTTCTGAACTGCAAAGTGTAAAAATTATGCGTATTCTGCAGTAGCTACACCGAATGGTGTTCAATGGTAGGCCCTTAGAAATCAAGCTGAGGTGTTCTCATACTCTGTTTGGTTTTTACTGCAACGAACCCACAAATATTAAAAATAATATTCAAAAAATCTTGAGCCATTGATAAAGATTTTCTTGAATATTGGGATATCTCGGATTTATCTTTAAAGAAACGAGTAATAAGTAAGGTACCGTTATACCTGTAGAGTAGACCCAGGAGGATTCAACATCTTGAGCCAACTTTGCATTTTGAGTAAGAAGTCATTTCTGACTCAAATTAATGGCTTAGCTATCTACTGGGTACCTAATTGCATGAACTATGCTGCTGAATCTTCGCACAAACATCTTCAAGTGTATTATTTAAAGAATTCGTATGGGATTCTGTCTTCAGTTGGCGCTTAGTTTTGCTTTGCTGTTTTCGTGACAGTTTTAATTTCTGCTATCTTAATGGCTGCATCAAGTTCTTTGACTTCAATGAAAGGATCTGCATGTTCAATGGATGGGGCTAGAAGGGGTGGATTAAGAAGTTTTTGAAAGTAGCATCAAATTCTGTGCCCTCTTTGAATGAGAACTCTATATACTCTTTTGCCAATGACCACCACTGTTGTGAGTCTTTTATAGAATTTATCTTTCGCTCCAGAATAAGGTAGTACTCGTTTCGCTTCCGCTCACACAGGATTTTTAGCTAGTGTTGGCCTGATGATAAGCTCCTTTTCTCCATACTTTTAGTAAATGAAACGATTTCTTTCTTGCTGGATGGCATGCATGATTAAACCATTTCTTCTGGTATCTTTTTTTATTATTTTTCGAGCAAAGTAACTCTGTGTCAAGTACGCAGTTTCCATCGTCTAACTCAATTGATTAGTTATTTAGAAACAAAAGGTTCAAATGCAACTTAAGCGGACGCGTCCTAATATATCACAAATGAAAAAATATTTAGAACTTACATCACACAGACCGAAAATGACAAACTAAATGATAAATCCACTCATGAATCTTAAATCGCGATGAGACAATTTTCTGAGGTGTATCATTATAACAAAGACCCTTGCCTGTCGAACCCTCCTATGTATTTTTTTTTCAATAAAACTAATATGCCATCCAATAGCATATACAGTACACACTACATTTTGCCGTGTATACCAAATTGAATGCAGGTAGAAGACTCAAATGTTTTTCATTACTTTATGGCACAGTGGACACCCACGTGCAGCAAGAGAATTCCATGAATCCATTATCGCTTGTCAGAGTTTAATTAGATTCGTAAATTGGCGATTATTGGCATAAACTCTGCGAGTGAGAATCGCCCAAAGATTTTCTATTGAATTACGACCCAGAGAACGTGCCTATTAATTTGATATTTTGGGCCTCAAACCATTCCAATCTTTGATGACTGACGTGAATTGCTGCATTATTTTGTTGAAATAAATGCGAAAATTGACGAAATCGTCTTAAGTAAGATACTAAATTGTCTTGGAGTGATACTCTTGGCAGCACTGTCAATTTTTGTAGAAGTAAAGGCAAGTGCGACCACACAACTTCTGCCGCTGAAGTTCCTCTTCGAGAACAACTTTGGTTCCTTCCGCAAGCCATGCCAATATTCATCACTTGGACCATAAAGATTGCATTTTTTTTCGTCGCTAAAAATATCTAAAACAAAAATATTTCATTAGATTAGATTAACACAATGTTACTTACGGTTTTCCAATCACGATTCATGTTTTGACTTGCAAATCTTAGTCTCTTTTCTTTGTGGGCTGCTGTAGACATGGGACAGGCACCATTTTGCTCCGTAAGATTTTTTCTCTGTGTTTTATTTTTTTTTTTTTTTTTTTTTTTTTTTTTTATAATTCGCGCGCGCCAAAAGGATTATGAATACCTTTATACTGTTGCAGGGCACGGGCTTTTAAGGACAAGGGGAAGAGGAACAGAGGAGAAGCCTATGCACGTTGGCTTTAAATGTTTGAAGGTTGTAGTGATGGGGAAATACAGAGCTTGGTAGATCATTCCACATTCGTGTCGTTCGGCTTATAAACGAATCCCTATATTTAACAGTACGACCGAAGTTAGGCTTTAGGGAAAACTGATGTGCATTCGAAGCATGTCGCGTATTGCGGGTGAAATTTTGAAGGGGAGGAATGCAACTGGCTATTTCGCTGGAGCATTTTTTGTAGAAAAAACGATAAAACAGGGAGAGACAGGAGACATTTCTCCGATGTTCTAATGAATGAATGGAATTCACAATGTCTCTATCACCTATGAGTTTTAACGCGCGATTTTGTACCCTATCAAGAATGTGCAGAACGGTCTTGGGTGCACCAGACCAGATATGGGCGTTATATTCCAGCTTAGGGCGGATGAATGCCTTATAAATTGAGGCCAGATCAGACGGGGTAAAATATTTCTTGCACCGTTTAAGGAATCCTAGACATTTTGCAGCATTTTTGGCGACCTCGAATATGTGATCATTCCATCGAAGATGGTTATTAATACACATACCGAGAATGGCAAGTCTTTCGGTTTCAATGATGCAAGTACCATCCATGGATAATGGTTGAGGGTTTTGGTTTCGCTTGAGAGACAGAAGACAGCATTGTGTTTTGGAAGCATTAAATTCCACGCGGTTGGTTGAACCCCATTTAATTATGCTGTCCAGGTCGGAATTTAATGTGTTTAACATACGTTGCCGTTCCCCTTCTACGGCCGAAGAGCAAGGACGTGAGTTAGGGAACGAATATGAAAAACTGAGGGTACTGTCATCAGCGAAGGAATGGATTGGATTAGAAGTTGCAGACAAGAGATCATTTATAAAAATGAGAAAGAGAGTCGGAGACAAAACAGAGCCTTGGGGAACACCAGCATTTATTTGGTGAATTACAGACTTGAAGCCGTCCAAAACAACTTGTATTGAACGCCCCGAAAGGTAATTTCTAATCCATTGAAGAAGAGACTCATCGATGCCATATGCACGCATTTTCGACAAAAGAGCCTGATGCCAAACTCTGTCAAATGCCTTTGAAATATCAAGCGCAACCATCTTGGTTTCGCCGAAGTGATGGAGAGATTGGTTCCACTTCTCGGTGAGATATGCCATCAAATCACCAGTGGACCTGTTGCTACGAAAACCATACTGCCGGTCATTAAGGAGTTTTCGTGAATCGAGATATTTCATAAGCTGACGATTTATCAGCGTTTCCATGACCTTGGAAAGAAGGGACGTAAGTGCAATGGGTCGGTAATTGGACGGGGAGGAAGATTCGCCTTTTTTGGGGACGGGCTGGACAAATGCTGTTTTCCATCTACTCGGAAAGAGCCCTGAAAAGTAGGATAGACAGAAAAGCTTACGCAGAGGTTTTGCCAGCGTAGAAGAACACCTCTTCAGAACTATGGGGGAGATACCATCTGGACCAGCGGATTTGTGTATGTTAAGACCTTTGAGTACTCCTGCAACTGTACGAGTGCGAAAGTGGACTTGTCCCATGGATAATTTGACGCTCTCAAATACAGGTGGAGACGAAGCATTATCTGGCAGTGTTGAGTTCGCTGCAAAGTGAGCAGCAAGCAGATTAGCTTTGTCTAAGGAGCTGACAGCTGGAATGTCATTGTAAATGAGCGTGGGGATGGCAGACGAGGCAGAATTTTTAATATTTTTGACGAATGACCAAAAATTTTTACTACCTTTGGGACATTGTAGGATTTTTTGCCTCAATTTTTGGTCATGTAAGAATTTTACACGTCGAATGTGGGCATTGCAGTCTTTTCTGGCTTGTTTAAACTTCATTCGGTTTTCCTCAGATTTGTTGGCTTTATAAGACCGAAAACTTACTTCTTTTAACCTGATGGCCTCTTTACAGCTCTGGTCAAACCACGAGTTTTCCTTAGGTTTAATGCTCTTTATTCTGTTAGGAATAAAGTCATTCATACCTAAGAGGATAGTGTTAGTGATCATATCAGCAGCGGCATCCACGTCGCTATCGAGGAAGCATAGCGACCAGTTAAAACTCCTAAAGAAGCTATTGAGGCCGCTCCAGTTGGCTTTCTCGTATTGCCATACTTTTCTTTTAGGAGTTTTTTCTTTAACTGTGTGGTCAGAGTACGAGAATTTAGCTGATACGATATTGTGGTCGGACCGACCTAGAGGCGCTAGAACATCAATGGTGTATTTATCAGGGTGAGAAGTAAGAAACAAGTCTAAGGTGTTGGCGGAATGACTTTCAATGTCCGGTATACGTGTAGGCTCATTTACAAGCTGAGTCAAATTGTTAATCTCAGCAAAAAGTTCAACATACCTTCCTTCGGGTGTTGTCTGGCCAGAATGTTGAAGCCAATCCGAATTGTGTATATTGAAATCGCCCGCAATGACAATTTCAGTATGAGGATACAAGGAGACAATTCGAGTGATGGAATCGGACAGCGCATCAAATTCATCAAAAGTTGAGTTGCTGTCCGCACTAGGGCTTCTGTAAATAAAGCAGTAGTGAATTATTTGCTTACGGACGGTGAATTTTAGCCATTTGAAATTAAATTCCGGGTTGGAACAGTGGCCATACTGTGGTGGAACTTGGTAAGCAATATCACTACGGACATAAATGGCGAGGCCACGGTGGGGAAAGAATAATGACACTAAGTTATATCCAGGCAGTTTCAAATCAGAAGATTCTTCCACTACCTGTGTTTCGCTTAGTGCCAGAACAGCTGGTTTATGGGAATGGGCGTGGGCGTACATATCGAAGAAATTCGTTCGAAGCCCACGAATGTTGGTAAGATCAACCCTAAATTCCCTCATCACTACAACATAGAAACACACTACAACATACGTCAAACCATTGAGAACGAATTATTTAAACCTAATTCGTTTCAAATATCTGAGATAGAACGTACAGAATTAGATAAAGCGTTTATTATTCGCTTTTGATCCCTTCTTGTAAGCCTTTGCGGACATTCGGGACGTGTTGCCTTTCCATAAGATTCAGTATTTTTGAAAAAAATTCGAATGAACGCAGTCGGATGCAAATTCCTTCTAATTCCTCTTAAACTCAAAACAGTCTCGTTGAAAACGTATACCACGTGGCATTGTTGATTATTTGAAGGGCAACGAGAGAGTGAGGAGAAATTGCAGTGGTAGCTTGGTGCGGTTATACTTATGAAAACAAGTAAAAAAAAGTACTAAAATAAAACATCGATGTATTATTTTTGCTGCGTGCATGTGTGCATTGACGGCATAAAGTAATAAAAAACATTTGAGTCTTAAAGGCTGAACTATAATAGTCGGAAACAATCGGAAGCTAATGTCATAATTCTGCGTTAAGTTTCCTTCAGTACTGTCAATTGCTCAAGTAGCCCATAATAGGCGTTTGTATTCGGTAGCAAAGGTTCTCGTCCGATCACCGAAATCAAGCACCATCGGGCGCTGTTACTACTTAGATGGGGGACCGCTTGTCAAGTTTTCATACGTACACTTACGAAAGAGCGAATCCATTCGCTCCTTCGTAAGTGAGCAAAAGTGAACGAAACTTAACGAATCGAAGCAAAAAGCTATTATGGTCACACAATACAAATCCTGTGTATTCGCTCTGTTTCGGGAGTGGTCGTACGAAAGCATTCTACTATTATAGTTCAGCCTTAAGGCCGAACCCATTCGCTTTTTCGTACGAAAATTTGACATTTGACTTTAACTCTGATAAACGCCTCTGACAACCGCTTCCGTTCACATACGCCTATTATAGACAACTTGAGCAATTGACATTACTGACGAAAACTTAACGTAAAATTTTGACATTAGCTTTCGATTTTTTGCGACTATTATAGTTGAGCCTTTATACTTGCATTCAGCTTGATATACACGTTACAATGCAAGGTGCGGTTATTCCTTTACAAAGCACTGCATATATTAGGTTTGTTCGATGTCCCCAGCACCAGTGCGCCCTGAGTAGTGTCAGTAAAAAAACCCCAGAGCAATCCCAGAAATTATTTTTTACATCGAACACAAATAAGTTGCCGCGAAATGTGTCATTCTTCGATTATCACAAGTATAGCGATTTACCTATTATAATTAATAAATGGTAGCATCTCATATTTACACATTTTATTAATATTTACCTATACAATGCAAAGTATTTGGTCTTAAACACATCACAACCGAATGACAGCCAACAATTTCGTCTTTTGGCAGCACTTTTTCCTTGCCCCGAGAAAATACCTGGGGTGAGTTCAGGGCGCCACCGGTGCACACATCGAACGCAGTGCTGCAAAAGTTAGTGCAAATTTAGTACAGCACTAGCGAGCATCGAAAACAGTAGTGCGAAACCAGTGCGCAGCAGGGCGCCCTAGTGGGCTCAATAAACAAACCTATTTGTCTAACCTTTCGAGAATGAAAATTTTGATTTCTCCGCGAATAGTGATCCTGCAGAGCTCAAATAGAGAAAATGAAGAAAATCCGTTCAGCCGTTTAGGCTGTAGTGAACGTACATACATACAGACATAAAGACGAAAGGGCAGAATTGAGTGATTCACTTTTTCGAATTGCTGTATACAGTGTATCTCAAATATAACGAATTCGGTTTTAGCGAATATCCGAATATTACGAACAACTCAACTGTAGGAGTATTGTTATATCCGTTTGGTTCGAGAATACTAGTGTCGAAGGTCCAATCCGAAGAAAAACCAAGCAGAGCTTGTCTTTACCATTAATGTACGAGTATATTTTCCGACGGCCTTTGATTGGTATTGGCGGCAATTTAGTTTGCATCTACGCGTGACATGTTTGCTAGTTTCTTTTTTTACTGAAATTTTTATTTTTATATTTTTTTGAAAAGAATACATTTTTACGTTTACCTACACCATTTTCATTTTCCATACAAAGGCCGAGGAGTTATTTGAACTGCTGAACTTGAATATAACGAACTCTATTCGCTATAGCTGAGTTCGTTATAACGAACAGGATATAGCGAACACATTTGTTTATCCTCAAGAATTTTTTTTAAATCCGAGTTATACTGTACTATGTATGTTAGGTAGAAATACCAAAATTGTGTGTTACTATCCAGCAGAGTGAATGCGGTTTCTAAATTGCATAGGCGAGCAAATGGTTATGGCAAACTTTTATCACATCATATTATACGGTCATCTGCGCATGCTTAAGTATGCTCTCTATTGCCTGTGCCTGTATTTTACTGACAACAGTTTGTCGTTATACCCAAGTATACGTGTTGTTGATGATACTTCCAATAAATGTAGATGATCTAGACTACGACTCATTATTTCTTCTGATTAACGCGCTGATCTGACGAACAAAAGCATGACATGTATGAACATGGAATGTTCACCTGAAGTTGTTCTTCCTGTGGCTTCCAGTGGTATCTGTCTTTATATTTTTAATAAACCTAAAAATGTTTTCATTATCTGTATTTGTATCATATATGTATGTACGTATTCGTATCATTGGAATAAAAATTATATTAATGTATGATGTTCGTACATGAACTCGTTTTAATTAAAGTTAAATTGGATCGAGAAATGCACGAGGCGTGGGGTAGAAATTTCCTTCCTTGAACTAAGGCGAAATTCTCGTGCAGTCTGCAAAGAAGCGTACAAAGCGGCGAATGAACAGAAAATGTGATATGGTCAAAATCTCTACGAGTAAGAAATGCGGTTCTCTATATAAAACTGAATTAACAATGGGTGTCCCAAAATTTAAGCAAGATTTGAATTTTGCGCCATTTGTGCGGTAAATTGTTGCAAACGAAAAAAAAAGACAGCTGGTAGTTCAGGGTTATTAAAAATGGAGTGCTCAACGAAAGAATAACGCATTTTCATTGCTGGGCACTCTGGCCGTCCTCCAATAAGTCGTTCAACACAAACGTCGAAGCAGTTCGTGAGAGTCCACGAACATCAATTCGGCCCTGTGTTTAAGAATTGGGCATTTCGAGAGGTTCTCTATAGCGTATTCTCACGAAAGATTTTCATCTTCATGCATCGACTTCATGCAATCGATTTAAGAACTGAAGTCTACTGACCACGCACAGTGAAGAGAGGTGGTTGAAAGGATTATGGAACAACAACAAGTTGATGCTGATTTTTCAAACAAAATCATCTTCCGCGATGAGGCCCATTTTCATCTTGATGGCTTTGTTAATCGTCAAAATTGTCGAATTTGGGGTTCAGAAAATCCACGAGTGATTGTTGAGAAACAAATGCATACATAATGTGTCACTGTTTGGTGCGGATTTTGGACTAGAGGCATCATAGGACCATTCTTCATGCCGCTAGTCAGGCAATAACAGTTAATGGTGCTCGCTATCGCGACATGATAATCCAGTTTTTTGTGCCTAAATTGAAAGATATGGATGTCGACGACATGTGGTTTCAACAAGACGGTACGAGAAACAATTCAATTACTGCATGAGTCATTTCCTGGTCGTGTAATTTCCCGTTTTGGTGATCAGAATTTGAAGTTTAATGTTTATGGCAACAAGCCCACCGCCTTGAAGGAGTAAATTGAGCGCTGTATCAACGAAATTCAGCTACATTTATGCAAAACGGTCATGAAAAATTTCGACAAAAGAGTGCGTATGTGCCAGCAAAGCCGTGGAGGCCATTTACCCGATATGCTATAACAATTTTTATAAAAAACCTGTGTTTTCTATCAAAATTACTTCTTGCATGTATTTTAGGACACCCTTTAGAAGAAAATAGGTATCGCACACGACACATATGTACGTGTGTTATGACCGATTATCTCAATATTAGGAGGCTTTGTATTCTCTGGGTACCTCACACACTGACGGATGAACAAAAGGGCTGCAGGTTGAAATGGCCACGGAAAGGCGCTTTTATTACTTCGTTTCGACAAATATCCAAAGCAAGGTGTGGGTCTTTGAAGAATAGTACGCAAAGCAGGACTATTTGAGAAACTCTGGCATAGGTTTTTTAGATCACCCTCCATATAGCCCAGTTCTAACCCCGTGTCACTTAGGTTGGTTTGTTCGCTTTCGTTAAAATGCGCCTGAAAGCCCGTCACTTTTCCACCGAATAAGAGCTAATTTGGGCATTCATCGACGAGTGTTATTTCATACCGAAGGAGCGATGGAATGGAATTACCCAATATTATCTGTCAAACTTAACTCGTGATTTTAGAAATATAAAAAAAAAAACAGCCTACGTATATCTCTGTTGAAGTGTTGTACACATATGTATCTGTACTGTTTTCTTTTTTAAGGATGTTTTATTTCTAATATAATTATTTGACAGTTTTTCCCTAAATTCATTTTGACATTTGAATTTCCGTGATTAAGAAACAATTTAACCAAAGATTGTCGTTTTATTCGTATAGAAATGTGCTATTTCTGCGGGGGTTTATTCTTGCATGTAACGTGAGAACCAGGAGCCTTATTATGTTTAATAATTCTCATTAAAAAGCTATCGTAAATGATTAATCGAGATTATGTGCTACGATTTCGGCAGCCCATATCGTTATGGAAACGAGAATGGTTTGTGCTGTACCACCTTAGGTATCGTTTGAGATAGCATGAGGGTTGTTTTTATGACAAATGAAAACACGTACATATATGAACTTGTGTATGCATAGGCTTATTTTCATCTAATTGAACTTTACAAAAAAAAGAGATAACAAAATAAAATGGCTGGTAGAGTTCCGGCATGAAATTCGACATAATGCAATGTTTCATATAATTTTTATAATTTTGTCAAATAATATTCACTATTTCCAAGCATTTTACTGCACTACAATTATACAAATTTCTTTTTTTTTTTGACACAATGCCAATAGAAGCGAAGATAGGTGCCCTTCAAAATAGCATGGATTATTGTCTTGTTTAATTTTTTATTACCACTGTCGTCACATGTAATCATTACAAGTCGTAGGTATCGTTATCTGCAAAATGTTTGTCATGCCTCTCGTCTCGCAACACGAATTAGGGCACCAAGGCTTCCAGCCCGGTAGAAATTCAACGTAGTTAATTTGTAAAAACAACGCAGTAGATCACAACAACTATTCTGTCGCTAAATAAACTCACAAAAAGTCTTGATTTCAGTTCATGTATCAAGGATAAAAAAATAAATTAATTTTATTTAAAGCTCAGACTCATAATCGGCTCAGTAAAGGTCTCCACTTTTTAACATTGGAGCTGATAAAGGAGCTCCAAAAAGGCAAAAGAATAAAGGTTTTGTACGCAATATATATATTAAGCGATGACATTTACATAGTTAACTAAATTGTATCACTAGGACGCTACAAAGAAGCTGCCACTCAAATTCACTGTTAACGTGTTTTATGTGGTCTGTGTGACTCCAGTGTTCCATTTAAAGGTTAATGATAATAAGTAGCAAACACTAAGAACAAAGGAACTCGTTAAGTCCTTAATTACTGAATAAACAATCTGAACAAACAAGAGTTATAACAGGTACGAAATTAGATTAAATTAAAATTAGGTACTATCAACCTATCAGGTACGCTACCACAAAAATGTCATTGCGGTCTACAATACATGATTTGCTAAGTGATTTCCTACTTAATTGCATCTTTCAGGGGCCTACAGACGCCATTGGATGATATAGAAATTTAAACTTTTCACTTTTCTTAGCGGTCACCATGGGCCCCTTAAGCCACCATAAGCTGGAGCTTTGCACACCCGTAGTACCTATGGATCATGGAACTTTTTTCCTCTTCGTGGTATCGAGCTAAGTACGTCTGTCTTTGGCATATATACTAAATTCATTAATTTTAAATATCTGGTATTATTTCTTCCATACTCTCCCTTCACAAAATTAAATCTATAAAATATTGAAACAGGCCTGGTGAGTCTGAGGGCCGTCAAGAATGTATTCATCAGTCCTATGCTCAACGTTATGCTTGTTAGGCCCAATTTTTGTTTGCCTAAATTATTGCTCTTCAATTCCATTTTGACTAAATTTACCGTCGAACATTTTCTTTCTACTGCTACATATTTGCAGCAGTATAATATCGCTCAGCGGTTAAGTGTGTGATCATTGAGCAGGAGATTTAAGGTTCGAATGCCAGAAAACACAAAAGGAAAAAAAAAACTTTTTTAACGGTCCCAGCTCTCGCGAACGTCCGACGAACATCCGAGACTAAAATTGTCGTGATAAGCTTCCCTCAAACGAAAATAAATTGGAATTCGGAAACGGCATAAAATTGTATGTCCCAACCACATGTGAGACGCATAGCACTAGTGGCTGCGAGAAGCTAGGCCTTCTCTCTAGGCTAGGCCTCCTTATAATATCCCAAAATCGCTGTGAGCTCATTAAGGAAAATGTTGATTTTTTTAAAGTTTTTTAAGTAAAATTTCCAGATCCTTGAACAGTCAGATTCAATTTTTGGTAGATTGTACGAAAAGGCAGGAAACCCTTTGATTGTAGAGACTTGGATTCATTTTTCTCTTATGCCTTTCGTGGCCTTTCAATGCTATTCCCCGCTGAGGCTCGAACCTGTACCATTCAAGTTACGAGCAAACATATTACCCACTTCACCATAGCTATAATCGAGATTTGTGCCTTGGTCAAAACTGAATAAAAGGTCTATTTCTAAAGTGTACTAGGCGGGGGTCTGGTGTTAAAGGATGTTACGTAACTGCAAAAGCGACATCTGTAGGTACTCATACGTAATGGTCTCGACTTCAATCTTCAAAAACAATCCCTTGTACTGATTGTTTGTTGTATATATTGTTTTCACTCAAGTTCGATTATGTCTTAATAGTCAATTTAATAGAGCATTTTTTCTATATTGTTCTATTTTTAGTATGAGTAATTCTGTAATATGTAATTTGTCGGGCGCCATTTTGAATAATAAATTTTTAGGTTTTAGCTTTCGCCACCTCGGAAACTCTTTAGACTACATTTTACTTTGGTTCACTTCATTATTATATTACATTTTGGAATTCTAACTTCGGATTCGAATTCAAAGACCTAGAAGACACTTGCTTAATGTTCCTTGATTTATTTCAGTAGTTTGGGAGGAAATTGAATTGTTTATATTTTGTTGGTTAGTTGCTTTAATAAATAAAACAATGAAGCGCCACACAAATTATTTCGTAATTTTGATAATTTTATTTCCTGTGTTTTTTAAGTATTTCTGGGAAAAAAAATTAGCCAATTTGTAGACATCCCGGCGCCCATCTCCTTTTTTTTGTAGTTTTACTGGAGTATAAAAGATGAACTTTCGAAAACACTTGGTGCGAGAATCGTCATACTCACGTATTAACTAACTCATGTGTTTAGAAATAACTCGAGAACTATCAAAATAAATATACTTGTAAAACATTACAATCCGTCTGGAACGGATCATATGATACCCTATTTCTCATCTTCTAATCTATCCCTAATAAAGTTGGTATGGCGTTATGTACTTTTTGGTTTAAATGGAAAGTGGGCGTGTCAGTCCTCAGTTGTAACCTGAGGTCAAGAATTCAGGTGAAATATTCACAGTAAGACTTAATTATCACAGTAAATAACATCGAGAAAGCAAAATACGTTTTTTTTTTTAAAGAAAATGCTCCACAAAAGTGAAAAGAATGTGAACGTCTGTATTTGTTGTTAAGCCTATATTTTTCAGTTTCTATTAAAAAAGGGCTTTTATTAAAGTGGGCGTGCCCTGTGGGTGGATTTTTAAAATGTTTGCACTTGCACTATTTCAGACTCTAAGAAATTTCACTACCAAATTTCATCAACTGTTGGTTTTATTTTTTAAAATTCCTAAAAAAAATTTGCTTTATTTAAGAGAGTACACTTTCCGAACATTTATAAAATAATTTCATTTAAATGGCTGCCGATGCTGGCTTCGTTGGGCCCATTCTGTCAACCCAATTTTGCAGTATATTTTCGATGCTTCGGAGCCCTATTTCATGAATACCTCGATCAATATTGCGCTTAGTGCATGACTTGTTTCTGAGATGTCAGCATAACATCGATAAAAAAAAAAAATGTCAAAGGGCGTCAAATCGCAACTCCGCGGAGGCCAATCAGCATCACCAAAACAGCTGTTTACACGATTATTGAACTTAGTGTGCAAAAGATCGATTGTTGGACGTCTTTCCTTAGTTAAAAAAAAAAATCGGCTCTCCGTTGACCGTAGCGTTGGTGCCATCAGATGAACTTCGAAGATAAATGGGTCAATTATGCCGCCATTACACAAACCACGCCAAACAGTCACACGCTGAGGCTGCATTCGAAGAGCACGAACACGATCACGATGATAACTTGTGCTATTAATTAGCATAGCAATATCACGAACTTTCTTTACAAACTTGCATACAACAGGCACAGTTCGTTCATTATTACGACCGAAATTTCTTTTGATAATTCGCATTGTTTGGAAATAAGTTCTCAATATTTCCCAACGTTTTTCAAGCGTAAATCGATTCATTTCGTACCGCGGAGGTATGATACTCTGTTTCTGTCATTTTGTTGAGTGCGAAAGAGCTGTCAGTGTCAAAATAACATGTAATTTAAAAAGAATCCAGTAGATGCCCCCCCCGTTATATATACTTTTGGGGGTCTATCGTTATTATTTCTCTATGTTACAAACTATGTGTCAAAATGAATATACCCTATGGGTATAGGATATAAAAAGCACTCCTATTTGTAATTAGTTTAGCAATAATTAACACTCGAAAAGTGGTTAACCATGAGTTAAGTTAACTACTAGTTACAGAGTGTTTATTAACACGGGGGTGTAAATTACCATTTGCAAACTTTTCAAAAATTATTTTAAATTGCTGCTGTTTTTATTCTCTCACTGTCACGCTTGGCTTGCACCTATTGATTGAATATCTACAGGTTAATGACCCAATTGGTCACATAAGGATAATCCTAACTTCTTCTCGTAGGTTATGTTCCAAAATAGTGGACTCAAGATCGGGTCCAACTTTGGTGTGCATTGGGCCAGAAGTTCCCTCTATTCTATCACTTGGATTGGAGTTACATACTATAAAATTGTATTAAGCGAGGCCAAAGAACAAAAGTCGATATGTACTCGTATGTGCTTTTCGGAAAGTAGCAAACCAATTAATCAATCATAAAATAACGAGACAATAAGGTGACAAATTGGACCAACCCCGTTCGGTATAATGGCATATTGCAAATAAGTCATACTGTTTATTTAGTTGCCTTCGTAAAGTAGCCTGTGTGTAATGCTTTTCCGAGCCGGGTTTGTCTACTGCATTCTATGGAGAGTCTGCGAATGTACCAGTCCAATCATGCAGCGTATTGTGGGAGGCACGACGACATCAATCGCAAAAATACCTTACCAAATCGCTTTTTACGTCAATAATCAGTTCTCATGCGGTGGATCATTAATAACCAAAAATTGCGTCCTGACTGCTGGTCACTGTGTTAAGGGACTAGCGGCAAGTGGACTTAAAGTTCGAGCCGGTATAACACATCTAAGCAATATAGACGGTGAAACACGTACAGTGTTGCACACATATTTTCCCCCACAGTTCAACTTAAAGTCATTGGAAATGGATGTGGCAATTTTAAGGTTGAACGCATCGCTTAGCGGAACTAATATCGCGACAATTGAGTTGAGTGACAAAAATGTGAACGTCGGTGACCAGTTACAGGTTAGCGGTTGGGGATTTACAAATGAGAACGCCACTATAACGCCGAATCAGTTGCGGGTGGTCACAGTGCAGATTATTTCTAAGGCGCAATGTAGCAGGCAGTATCCGTCGGAGTTGAAAGATTCAATGTTTTGTGCTGGTGTTCATAGAGGCGGCAAGGATTCGTGCGCAGGTGATTCAGGTGGGCCGGCAGTAAAGGATGGTCGACAGATAGGAATTGTTTCGTGGGGAAGGGGATGTGGCAGAGCTGACTCTTCGGGTGTTTACACGAGTGTAAAGCACATCTTGCCATGGGTCAATGGAGTTAAATCGATGTATTGTGGAATAAAGTGAAATGTTAATTGGGAAGAGATTAATAATGTGTAACCGAGCATGAAATAAATTATTTTGTTGACTGACTTGATGAACATACTCATATATGTGGAGTTTTGAATTATTATATATTCTAGTGCCTCTGCATCGCATCGCAGGATAATTATAATTTTGCTAAGACAACGAAACGATACCATTGAACTTTGCCCATTAAGTGTACCTACAAATTCCATTACACCAAAACCATGTTAATCAGAACCCATTACAATAGCCATTAGAAAAGCTCTGCACCCCCATCTGGAAAATATGAATGAAAAAGCTCCACTCGCCACTAGTACTAAATGGCACCGACTATGTACTGATGAATGACTTAAATGTTAAATCCATTACCTGATGTAGGTGGAAACTATAATTTAAAATTCCATAGAAATTGAATGCAGAAGGGAACTCGGTACCTTACAAATGTATAACAGTCATTTATTCAGAAATCACTGCCACCCTCACCAAGAGTATCAGAGGGGCAATTGTAAGGGTTGCGTGCCATTAACACTTAATCCGACGTTATTTCGTTTACAATTTGTTATCAACGTGGACAATTACCGAAGGAGTGGTATTTTGTTCCGTTGACTTTATGGGGCAGAGACCGGGAAGAAATTAACACATTACGTTGCTTGTATTAATTGCGAACGATAAAAGAAGCGGTACGGTAATTAACGTTGCGGCACGTGCGCTGGGAATAATTGGTTGGGTAAGCAATTCTTCCTGTGTAATCTATTACAGACGGTCTGTGACCTGGACTTAATGGGTTATCAAGTATATGCTTTGCAAGTTGTAAAGGTTAAAGTTTATGGGAAAATAACTAGGTCAGGATGTCAAGAAATAACACATGTGATGACACACTTGGGAAAACGTATATGTTAGGTTGAATATTTAGACCAGAAGTAGGTCTACTATGGTACCATAAGAATCTAGGTGTTCCCCAGACACTACCTACATCACCATCTGGAGCTTCATATGATGAGACGACAGGTCGCCAATTAATTATCGAATAAGTATGTTCGTAGGTGAAGTTCTCTTCTCATGAAGAGGGCCAGGTAAGTTCAAAGAAGATGAAGAGTTGTCTTCTCCCGCTTAAAATTTTTGCAACTCCTGCAGAAATAATTTGCGAAGACACCAAGCCTTTTGGTGTGTCTTCCGATGAGGCAGTGCCCGGTTATGACACCTATTGTGGTACTGATATGCGATCTTTTTAGTGAAACTAAACTGCTGGAGGGTTTCTGATCCAGCTCAGGCTATGCCCAACTGCAGTTGGTTTTGGTGATCGCATCTAGCTTAGGTAACAATTTATGCATCATACATTTCGCATGCCGAGAGTCCTCTTCTCTAGAATTCGTAAATTCGTGCCATGATTCGCGAGTTTATTAGCCATATAGTTCCTTGGAATGTCTCTGTGTCCAGGCACCGAGAGTAGGTGAACATGGAACTGCTCAGCCCGTTGAGAGATAAGCAGCGTTCTGGGACGTTCTTAGAGTTGAAAGAGACGGATTTCAGGTACTTAGACGCGTCTTAACTGTCGGTGAAAATGCAAATATCTTATTCAGTTATTACCTTCTACTTCAGCCACGTTAGGGCCTCCTTGATCGCCATAATCTTCGCCAGGAACACGCTGCAATTATCAGAAAGTTGGAAAGAGAAGACTCCACCTGCCACCCCCCTTCGGTTTTACAAACATACATGTAGAAGAGCACATAGATTGCAACTGCGATGCTAAGTCTCCTTCCCATTCTTATCTGGAAGGGATAATGGATTCAAAAATATATTTTGGTAGGTGGTTTCCGAGATGAATACTGATAACTTTGAACTTTGTGAAGGGTCCTGCAAGCTGCACCACTGAGATATGGCCCAAAGTCGAATGATCGCACTAGATGCCATCTGTTTGCAAATAATGTCTAGGGGTAGCAGTTGAAACAGGATGCTAAGAGCAGCTAAAGAGGTGGCCCTGAGGGTCTCACTAAGCAAAGGCAGTCTGATCTCTGTACATTTACAGTGTACAGCATTTTCTAAGGCCGTCCACCATACGGTCACGTCATACATCAGTATTGCCCTGACAACAGAGGCATAAAGCCAGTAAGTTATTCGGGGTTGCATGTCCCGCTTACTTCCGACGGCTTTCTTACAGGAGTAGAGAGCTACCGTAGCTTTCCTTACACGTTCTTGGATTTTAGGTTTCTAGCTGAGTTTCCTATCTAAGAAGAGATTTAGCTTTATCTGTAAAAACAAGACTGGTGCTGTACAATTTGGGAGGGTTAACATGAGGTGTGAGGGGTGAACCCTAGCCTGTTCTGTAAGAGTTCTCTAATCGTATTGAGGTGCTTGCCAGAGACAACTGTAACAATGTCGTCAGCGAAGGCGATTAGTTTCAAACTTCAACCATCCTCTGGATTAAGGTGTGTTTAATTCCCACAAAATCTATAGCTCCTGAAAACTGCCCAGGCAATAACAAAGGCTTTGAAATACTCACTAACAACCATGAAAATTAGCTCTCCAGTACATAAGAGTAACAAGAGTAACAAAAGTACGTACTGAGAGTTAAGATGCTAGTCATCAACCTGGCACTAAGTATGATAATAATCAGTTCTCTAGACCTGCTCTATAGAAGGCAGACCTGCTCTATAGACAATGAGAACCCCCCCATTTGATGTATTTTTTTAGTTTTGAAAATAAAAAATAATCTCATATAGCTGATGTAGCTTTTCAGGTTTATTATTGTGAATTGCAGGTTTTAGTTTTTGTAAAACCTCAACGTAATAAGTTCTTGTTTTGCCCAAAAGAATGTCTACCAGGATAACTCTTTCGGCATCCCAGAAAAACACTGTGACCATGACCTTTTTGGTTGAACTTTTTGTTTTTTGTTTGAGTTTTTGTAGGTCCATAGCTTGCTTTTGGAATCATTCATTTGATTTCATTTTAAACTCAGAGTCATACTGGTAGATTCAAGTTTCATCCCCAGTAGTGGAGGGCACTATCAAATAAAAACTATCGTCTTATTCATTACTTTATTTTATTCGTTAATTCGCTGAAAGAGCTGAGAAGGCACGCAATCTTCCAAAATGTCCGACTTTACAACGAGGCTAATGGAGGAAATTGTTTTTAAGGGCGAAATTTCGAAAACTGTGCATCGTTGGAAAAAAAAATAAATAATTACGACTTCAATTTTAGGATTGAAATCAGTTTATAGCGGCAGTCGTTCCAATTAGCTCGGTCCAATAAATATTCAACAAAGTCCTCTTTTCAGGTATGAAGTTAACAGGTTTCAAAATCATAGACGACCGGACATTTTAATTTTGCAACTGTCAGGCAAAGTTTTGATATTGCAACAGGCTAAAAGACAATATTGGAGAACACTCTGGCAAAGTTGTAATTTATTTTAGTTTTATTCCCCCTTGTATTCGGAGGAGAATTTCAACTTTCTCAGGGTGGCGTCTGGGAAACCATTTCCGGACACTAATGGTTTTTGGGAGAGCAGATAGATATGCCCATAAAGCCCCGAAGTAGTTGGTTTCACTCATGTTTTACTCCTCCAAAATGTCCGTCTTTACACATTAGCTAATGGTAGAAATCTTTTTTGAGTGCAAAATTTCAAAAATGCTGTGTCGTACGAAAAGAAAATAATTACGACTTAAATTTTAAGTTTTGAAATTCTCTGCATGATAATGGAATGCCGAATTTTTTGAAATCTTCGAAAATTTTAAATACACAATCATCCAAAAAGATCTACTTTACAATAATTTTTGAGAGCAAATATCTTGTAACCTGTGCGTCGGACAAAAAAAAGAAAAGATTCTTCTTCGATGTTGGCTTCCAAAGCTGGAATAGTTGTTGGCTTGTCCGCGTAGTCCAACGACTTCAAATACGCCCATAGAAAATAGCCCAGCGGAGTCAAATCACTCGATCTGGGAGGACAGGCCTCGGGTCCATTTATGGAGATAATGTTGTCATCGAACACTTCCTTCAATAATTCGATGGTCCTGTTGAAACCAAATGTCCTGCAGACCATGTACACGCTATTGAAAACAAAAAATTGTTGATCATGTATCTGTATCGGGCATTATTGACGCTAACATTTCAATTTTCTTAATTTTTGAAGAGCCGATTTTTGATTTAAGCCACACCAAACTGATGGATCACCTTTGGATTTTCCAAATTTAGCTTATTAACAAAGACACTGAGAGTGAGCCTCAACACTGACCAAAATTTGACGGTACAAAAGTGGATCGACTTCCAACTGTTCAAGCGTCCTATCACTGAACTCACGACGTAAACGATGATAGTTCGGCTTCAGTTCTTGCACCAATTGAATCTTATAAGCGTATAAACCAAGATCCTTGCGCAAAATCTTCCACAAAGTCGATGCACACAGACCATGTTTTTGTGCACGATGGCGAATCGATGAATTAAGATCTTCCTCCACGGCGTCGATATTTTCATCTGTGCGCACTCTGTGCATTCTTGTCAGTGGCTTGGAGTCTAAAAGAGTAAATGTAACGCTGACATTCCACAATTTGGTAACACTGCCTGAACATCAAGTTATTTATATAAGCAACAAAATGTGCTGCTTTTTTTTTTTTTTTTTAAAAGTGATCAGCTCAACAACGGAGAAAAGAAACGACCCAAGATTTCCGCCAAGTTATTGTAAATTTGTTTTCCAAAGTGGGAAAATTCAAATCTATTATATACGAGTAGGTACAACACATTGAAATGAAAGGGATAAAAAGGATACTATTCGAAAAAACCGCCATAAAAAAAATTGTTCGGACGCATGCAGCAAAGACATCAGCATGCGTACAATTGAAAGGACTGTCAACAGACATATGTACGGGGTGGGTCAATAAGTCCCTGAAAAATGAAATAAAGAACACTTTTTGCGGTATAAAAATATTTTATTTTTCAACATACTCGTAGTCTCTTTTTAGCTCTATACACTTCATCCAACGTTTCTCCAATTTTTTGATGCCCTCCAAATAATACGATTTCTCGAGCTTCTCAAAATAAGCGTTTGTTTCAGCGATGACCTCTTCATTCGACCCAAATCTCCTACCTCCGAGCCATTTCTTCATGTTTGGAAACAAGAAATAGTCGCAGGGGGCTAAATCTGGGGAATATGCTGGATGAGGGAGGAGTTCGTACCCTAACTCATGCAATTTTGCCATTGCGACTGCGGACGTGTGCGCCGGTGCGTTGTCCTGGTGAAAAATAACTTTTTTCTTCGCCAAAGGCGGCTGTTTTTTCCTTTAAATCGGCTTGAAATCGATCCAGCAGCTCTGCGTAATATGCGCCGGTGATCGTTTTACCCTTTTCGAGGTAATCGGTGTGAATAACACCGCGCGCATCCCAAAAAACAGTCGCCATGACCTTGTTTACTGACAAACCCGCCTTGGCCTTCTTCGGCTTCGATTCACCAGGAGAAGTCCATTGTTTTGACTATTCCTTGGTTTCTGGTATGTTGTGGTCAATTCAGGTTTCATCCACGGTTACGAAACGGCGCAAAAACTCAGCCGAATTTTTCTGGAACATCGCCAAACACACCTTTGAAGTTGTCAAACGAATGCGTTTGTTGTCGATTGTCGCAAAAAATAGTGTTTAATGAGCACTCGAAATTCACTTTTCTCCATTTTAACGAAAATGCTAGTAGGCGTCTATATAAAATGGCTGCCACAACAAAACTATTTGACAGATCTGTCTTGAACAGATCTGTTCTTTTGAAAGATGATTCTTGACAAAAAAAAAAAAAAATTTTATTTAAGGTGACCACAAAATTTGTGTTAATTTTCAGGGACTTATTGACCCACCCTCTTATGTATATATGTATGTACATAGGTATTTTTCGAGAACACCATAGGTTTCGTCCGTCGTGGGAAAATTGATATTTATTGAAGGACACATGAACCAGCATGGATATACTGAAAGAAAATCTGAGTCGATCAGTGCAGAAATTGGGTCTGGGTCTTGGCTGAATATTTCAGAACGATAAAGAACCTAAACACACCGCTCGAAAAGTGAGGGAAAAATTGTTATACTATGCTCCAAGACAGTTGAACTCTCCTCCACAGAGCCCGGATTTAAACCCAACAGACTACTTGGAAAAACAGCCCCATAAACATCAAATATCTTCAAAAGCGACTCTTAAGCAATAGAATGGGAATGTGTACCCGAAGACTTTAAGCTGAACCTGATCTCTTATATGCGACGTAGACTACAAGCTGTTCTTACATCTGGTGGAGGCCCAATAACATACTGATAGCCCGACTTTATTAAAAGTTAAACTTACCGTATGATGAATCTTGTTGTTTGAATGAAATGAATGCCTTTTTGTTTAAATTGGTAAGAAGGAAATACAGACGAAATGCAATCCAATCTATTATTCAAATAATCTTTATTCTGATTCTTAAATTTTAGACCTTGTTTAAGTGAACTGTGTAGGCACTGGACAGCAGCATTTATGTGTGTCGTTGTCGTACGATGAATTTTATCGGCCTTGGTACATTTGGAAAAATAAAATTAAAACGAGGATCGTTCATTACAGGTAAAAACAGTCTAACTTGACTTTGTTTTATGTGATTTATTTATTCGTTTGGAACAACATCTTAACTCAACTTATTTCTTAGCAATAAACAAAATTAATCAAAATAGCTTATTTCTAATTTACAATTAATGGACCACAAATTATAGTAGTTATGAAAGAGATAGAGAATACACTCATCACTGTGAACAAATTAAAGGGGTATAGTAATCTCCTGACTTCGGAAAATAATTTAAAACTTCAAAAACGTCTCCTGAAAGGTAAGGAAAATCTATTTAGGCGTAAATACTGGTACGCGTTTAAACGCACTCACCGTGAAACTAGTAAGGAACGCATTCATTGTAAATTGACAGGTATTCAATGAGTGACATTTATACTAAGTTAACGCGCGAAAAGATTTACACAAAAGTCGTTTGTAAATATGGAGTGGGGCGATATTGAAAATCGTTTTGTGCTAATTGACCTTCACAAGTGTAATATAGAAAGAGGCGATATTTTTTTGGATCTTGCGACCGCTTGAAATAACCCGCAATTTTGTGTATCGAACTGTTAAATTGTTTGTGGACACTGGTGGAGTAACAGACGCTCAAAGATCCGGACGCCCTCGCACTGTCAGAACTCCACAGGCGACCAAAGGTGTTAAAGCCAGGATTAATCGGAAACTGTTGCGAAAATAGAAAATCTTGCCGCAGAAATTTATGCCTCGTATTATCAAATAAGATTTGGGATTTAACGCGTATAAAAGATACACTGGCCACTTCTCACAGGAAAATTTTGTTCAAGGATGAAACAATTTGTAATATTGGGGTACAATAAGCTAAATGACAGAGTCTATGCCTTTTTTGTTTTCGAACAACAAAGCAACTTTCCAACAGGACTCCGCGCCATCTCATTAGGTAAAAACAACACAAGGATGGTTCCAAACCAATGTGCCGGACTTCATAGCGGCAGACAATTGACCGTCAGGCAGTCCAGACTTCAATTCTTTTAATTATAAGTTATGGTCCATTTTAGAAGCGATAGCTTGTTCTGCTCGACACCCAAATGAACCCTTGAAGCACGCACTTATCAGTGCAGTGGACAATATTCCAATCGAGGTGCGTGTTGCGATCGATGGTTGGCCCGAGCGATTCAAGGCGGCCATTTCAAGTGAATTGTTTAAATATTATTTCCTAAATATTCAATTAAAGTTTTACAGAATAAAAATTAAAATCTACGTGTACTAGTATTCTCGTACAAATCGCTTCTAACCGGCAACAATCTTCAATGACATTTGCTTATATCTAGCGTTAATGAGGTCAGTGTACATGGTCATGAAATCGTTAAGGATAAAGGTCAGTACATGGACTATACTACTTGGCCACTGGGAGTCAATTAGATTCCTTTAGACACTCATGATAATTACTCCAAATGCAATGTACAAATTACAAACAGTGAAACATATCCTACTTCTATTAAATCATAACGCAAGCCATTGTCATTAAAAATACATTATACCCACATGTCATAATGGAATCTTCAACCCACTCACAATAGTAACTAAATTTAATTCTTCTGAATAACTTAAGTGAAATAAGCCATTACATTCCCTCTATCCAAAGATCCTCATACACAAACTAATTGACTGCACTTTAAAGTTGCTGACGCACATCCAGCATCTCTAAGTCAAACTCGAGAAAAAAAAAAAATAAAACCCACCCGCAAGTCGAATACCATTAATCCTCTTCCACTTCCCTTTGTTGCCAGTTTTATCTCGTCCAACTTTCTAATGTCATGTTCCTCACTTTAAGATAACAATCAAAACAATCCCATATGACAATGTTCATGTCCTACCCGAACACCAGAAACAACAACAAAAAAAAAGTAAGTTAACCTATCTTCATTGCCATGTTTTACCACAAAGGATGAGTAGTAAAAGCTATCGTACTGGTATACTCTTGAGGGGAAAAGATCACCTTGCGCAGTCTCCAAAAGCTCTCTCATCTAATCAAGTATAACACTGTGAGTACAATCATTGCAGCAATAGACCACCAGAAGGAAATCCTTTTTACCATCTTTGGCCAGTCTTTCAGTCACATTTCGAACGTCATTCTCTTGTACCCATCATTCCGCGAATAGCAGCCCAGTAGCACTTCCCAATACTGTTCTGTATGGCAAGTGCACTGCTAGTTTTGTAGATATACATACATAGATACTCGTACATCCACGGATAGAAATTACATAAAATTGCAACATCCTTTACCCAGAGGTAATACACTCAATCTCATTACACTAAACATACACCAACAAAAAATAGTAAATCCTTTGGTGCACTTTACCAAAAAAATAAAAAAATAAATTACAAAATGTGAACTTCCTTTCATCAAAAAGGGATCAAATAAATTTGTATTTAGAATATACCCACTGAAGTGTTACAGAATAAAGATATCCTTTTCACGGAAATCGGAAGTAGATAAAAGAATTCGCGAAGTGGTGCTCGTAGTGTTTGTGTGTGCGCCGCCGTGTGTAAAAAAGATTTACGAAATCAAATTTTATCCAAAAGCATCTGTGTAAGGAAGCGAGAAAAGCGAATCCAATAGCAAACAGCAAGGATGAGTGACAGTCGGAGGAATACTGCAACTGAATTTAGTTACATCCTCCAGAGGCAGGTATGTACGGATACTCGTAGATGGTATGAATTAAATTTCACCGAATCCTTTTATAGAATCCTTTTTGGTCCTTTCGCCATCAGCTATTTGCCTTTTGATTTGTAACTGTTGGGTATGATAATTAAAAGGATCCTTTCCTTAATTTTAGATGATAAAAGTATCAAGTTGGAGAAGGGACGAAAGTAGTGAACTTTGGATTAAGGACATTAAGTGTTGGTGTACGAGGGCCGTCATAAATTTTTCTGTCGATCTATTTTTGCCCATTTTTGGGTGTTATTATACTCGTAGTTTTTGTGGTTGACAAAGGATGAAATTAGAAGATAATATCTCCTGACGGGGACCAGTCACGCACGCCCACGTAAGGTGATAAGGTGTTTTCGGATTATTTAACCAGTTTGGGAGAGTCGGTCACCTAGATGCGATACAGATTCGGGTGTAGAATGCTTTTGTGTGAGATTTGCAAAGGAAGGGTCTAGGATTTTTGTTTCGACCACTATTGTCATTCTATAGTTCAGAGAGGAATTTTGATGCTCCTAAATGCTGACTGTTCTGGATTTTGATATTGTCAGGATTTTGTCACAAAGTCCAAAGGGACTGTCTCACATGAGAATTGATGAGAAGCTGCCGATTTGTGGTAGAATTGGTAATCGATTCTGCGAATTACTTTGCTTCATTAATTAAGTCTTGTGTGAAGTCAAAAGTAATGAAATTGGAGAAGGGTTACTAATCAATAGACAGAAGACGGTATATATGCACATAGGTATGGTAAAAAGGGTGCTTTTTTGAAATTATGTTTACATATGTGTGACGTGAAAGTTTCCATTCGTAGACGTGGCCTAGAGCCGGGAATCAGAAGGATGTAAATAGGCAATGCCAGTCATTTCTGATTTCCTTGTCATTTATAGTTTATCTACTTAAGGTATTAAATTTCTTATTTAACGGAAAGATTTATGAGGAAAGATGGTTACACAATAATGTCAGCTTAAGTTAGATGGATGATCCCCACACTACATTAGTTTGCTTTCCCAGTTGGGTTGGCTGGTTGCATGCGGATTTACTTACTAATTATCATGAGTGTGGTTCATAGAGGCTGAACATTGTTAAAAGCTTTCGCTGGTTTCATTGTGTTTTGCTATTTTTATTACGTGGTTTCATTGGGTTCCATCGTATGTTGGGTAATATTTAGTTAGTGCGTGAGGAATGGGAAAACGTTTCCGTATTAGTGGTACGGAGACAGTTGTGAGGTAAGTGTCCTAGGTCTTTCTTCTTCTTTTCACACTTGATACAGATAGTGATTTACACAGGCACAGGTCTAAACGCGTGTTCCTATCCAACATACATTTATTGCTACAAAAATTATTCCATCATGTATTCAGAATACAAAATGTAAACACTATTCAAAATGGCCTTTAGTCGCTTAAGCCACTCATCAATTACAGTGTGCACCTCTTTAATTAGAAAGTTGGCCGCATCTTCGGTAAGAGCTAGCTTCAGGGATTCCATGCTAAAATGGGTTCTAAAATGGTCTCCTGGTACACTTTGGCCGTTTTTTTGACGTTTTTTTTTTTTTTTCCAAAAGTCAGTGATACCGTCATAAGAAAGACCCTACCAAGCAATGGCTAACATTGGGTAGTGTCCTTCCGAACCATTGGGACCAGGTTCTACAAACAAAATTTTTCTGTGCAGGACAGCAGTGTATTCCGCTAAGAGTCGCTTTGATTTTTGAACCGTATTTTTTTTAAAGCTACAGTCAGCAAATTTCCAACAGCTTTTAAGACAGAAGGAGAGGGAATATGAAAAGTATGAGATCGAGTCAATGGAGAGGTGTTATACCAGGAATGTTGTCCGAAAGTTTTATCAGAAGATAAAAAGAGCCTGTAGGGATGAAGAAGGAAAACTAGTAATAGATTAACAGTCGATGCTGAGAATTATGAAAGATCACTGACGCAGTGACGACCAAAATGCGGACGATGAGATCAACAAATCCATTCAACCGACCAAAGTGAAGTGATGACAGGAATATCGTAGCTTAAATCCAACAAGGCCGATGGTCTTACTGCCGAGATATTTAAAGCAGCTGGGAATAATTTGCTATGGATACCATCAGTGTGGTTTAAGCCAGGAAAGTTCACCATAGAACAGATATTCACATTGTGGGAAATTTTGGAAAAAACCCAGGAGCTTCAAATCGATACTCAGCAACTTTTCATCGATTTTAAAGTCACATGTTGTAGAGACGAGCTGTACGGAGCTCTGTCTATATTTGGTATCTCTGTCAAATTTGTCTGCCTGTCAGGATGACGATGGAGAATGCACGCTGCTCCATCGAGGTCGGTAACAACAACCGCTGTTTTTGGGGGCTAAGAGTCCTTGATCTCTTTTTACGGACAATTAAGGTGACTTTATGTATGATCCTCATCATCTCAGTTCTACTATACGACTTAGAATCATGGACGTTAACAAAGTCGGATGAAAATACTGTTGATTGTTTTGAAAGAGATTTTCGGTTCTGTTTACATCGACGGAGCATCTACACGGGTTGTACAGTAACATGTACCTAGTTCAGGCTTAGGATATGACAAGTTTTCGAAACCCTCACGAAGGGACGACACTGTAAAGAATGACCTCATCTAAGGTGGCTTGTTGGTTGATGCCCAAAACCACCCCGGACTGTAAGTAAGTAGGTCAGCAATCTTCCAGTATAACTTTTGAAGCCACCTAGCCCTAAGTCTTTTATAACATGCTACACATTGACTTTTGCGTTACGCTCATTTCAAGAGCCTGTATTTTCTAGAAGGCTTTTACGACTTGTGGCGTTCTTATCGTGTTTGGGTAACGTCGCTAGTACCCTCGAATAATTCCAGGTACCGATAAACAAGCATATGGCTAATCCCTAGCAGCTGCAGTGTCTTAAAAATCTGAACTCTATACCGCACAATGGGTGCAATAAATCTAATTGCACTATTTTTGTTTCTACTAGGTAATACGGTTTTTTTTTGTGCGTTGTAAAGGGGGAATCTTTCAAAGACGAAACCGAGCTCACACTCGGCTCGTTCGTGGTGCCAGCCGACTGCGCGACGTTTCGCTGTCGCTCCTGTCTTCGTTGTGCTTTCATGATGGTAGCCAGCAATAGGTAATAGGGTAGGTCGATCCTTAGGTACATTACCAGTTGATACTTATTTACCTACCTACCACTTATTAGAGATTTTGATCAATCTTGGATTTTTACTCATGTAATGGAGAATCTCAAAATTTTCTTGTAATTTTATCTGTCTGTCTGTTTGTTTGAATGAAGGTCGACTGCAGCCTAAATGGCTGAACGGATTTTCTTCAAACTTCATATTTGGTGTCTGAGGGTTCACAATTCGAGGAGGAAACGGAGTTATTTTGCGGCGGATTTTATTAGTTGTAAATGCGAAAGCAGTGTTAGTATACCGTGCGATTTTTCCCATTTCATGGGAATTTCCATGTTCAGAATTATCTAGTGCAATATTGTGGAAATTTTGTTAATTCCAAAAAGTTGTACTTACATATATACAATGAATTCTATAAGTTATGCAATATTTAATTAATATTCCCACAACCAAAGACATTCAGCTTATTTTTTCCTACAACTTTGTTCATAAGTGAAGAGCACAGGTAAAAATTATGATAAATGATTTCTGAATTTTTCGATTTTGATGCCATCACGTTAGCTGATAGTAGATATCTTAGTTATGAAATAGTTAAAATGGGTGGAAACTTTATAAAGGGTGACCAGATAGCAATGATAGTTTTTCCAATTGTCATGTTTTAGCAGCTGTCAAAGTTACCAATGACATCCAGCTGTCGAAATATTCAGTAAGGTGACACTTCCCGAACGTGTGGAAATTATTAAAAAAATATTATCGAAATTCCGGCTCAGGTGTAAATACGTAACGTGAATTTCGTCGAGAGGTCGGTCATCATCATGGCTTCAGTGCGCAGGCAATTCGTCGCACCGTGGAAAAGTTTACGCATGAGTACACTCAGCCTAAGGTCGGCTACTAACCAGACAGAGATCAGTGCGAAGTGAAGAAAACATAGCCGCCGTAGCGGCCAGTATCGAAGAAGACGCAGACATGTCGACGCGGCGCTGAAATGGGAACGCCAGAGAGTCGATCAGGCTTATTTTGCAGTTGGATTTGGGCCTATATCCGTATAAGATTGTGCTGACGCAAGAATTGAAGCCGGACCACCATAGGCAACGCCGTGAGTTCGCTAATTGGGCGCTGGAAATGTTGGCCGGATGTCCGGATTTTGGCCAAAAAAACATATTCTCGGACAGGGCCCATTTTTGGCTCAGCGGCTATGTCAACAAGCAAAATTGCCATTATTGGAGCGACCACAATCCACAAGTGTTCGATCAAGCATTAATGCATCCACAAAGATTGACTGTTTGGTGCGGTTTATGGCACGGCTGCATCATCAGACCTTATTTCTTTCGAAATGAGGAAGAAGGCACCGTTACCGTCAATGGTCCTCGGTATAGAACGATATTAACCAACTTTCTGTAGCCAGAGCTCGACAACATCGATATATTTGAGCTGTGGTTCCAACAAGATGGCGCTACATGCCATACAAGAGATATAACGCTCGAAATGGTGAAGGAGAAATTTGGCGACTGGGTCATCTCACGGCGAGCGTTCATCAATTGGCCGCCGCGATCATACGACATGACACCCCTCAAATGCATCCTCTTCCATTTAAAAAAACGCAAACGTCCGAAGGCCCATAATCAAAAGCATTTAAGATACCCAAACAAATTCTCTCTTATCTTACGGCTCTCCTTAAAAGTATTTTTCTAATATCTCCACCCATTTCGAAATATTGAGGTGTCCCTGTAGGAGTTTAATAAACTAGATCAAATTAGTAGCTGCTTTTTTAAACATTACCTTGCGGGAAAAACGTGTTATTTTTGGTTACTTGAAATGGGAGAAAAGGGAAAAATCGCCAAAGCTCGTGGGAAAAGTAACGAAAAATACGAATTTAGTCTATATCAAATATAATAAATTGTTGGATACGTATGCGAAGAACAAGTATTGCTTTTGACCTTCCCAACGATAACACCTCCGTGACCTGGATGGCAGTGCGCTGCACCAACGACCCGATCATGTTTTTTGATCGGGTTATATGCGATCGAGTCCCGTCGGGGAAAGGAATATTTTTGCCG
The DNA here is from genome assembly GCA_963082735.1 of Pocota personata. Classification (NCBI taxonomy): domain Eukaryota; kingdom Metazoa; phylum Arthropoda; class Insecta; order Diptera; family Syrphidae; genus Pocota; species Pocota personata. The sequence continues at coordinate 188,885,447 of OY720430.1, forward strand.
ATTTTAGTTTTATAAATTTTTTCAATTAACAATTATTGTATTGACAATTTAGCTGTACAAGTTCTTTCAACTGAGTTTTTGCTCGAATGATAGAAAGAAATATTTGTCGAAGAATTGCACAGAGAGGAAAACACAGGCACACAGTTGGTAGAGCATTGGTGGCTAAAACCAAGCCTATCGCAGGTTCGGTGTCTGCCTTTAAACCTATGTTTTCCTCTTTATATGCAATTCTTCAAGAAATATTTCTTTCTAGTGTATCATTCCACCACCTATGTCATGGTTTTTGACCTTTTTTGTTCAAGAAAGTTTATCCAAGAAAATATTTTTATTTCACGAGTATATTTTTGAACTTCTTGAGCTTTAATTTGATATGTCACATGATGGGGTGTAAAAATATTATTTTTCTTGAGGTGGTACCCCCAAAAATATTTTTCATAATTTTTTTCTCATTATTTTTGGTCCACCACCTATTATTTTCATACAAAAATTCAGCTCTCTTGTACAAATGTTTCAAAAGTTACAAGCGTGTGACATATACGCGGACAGAAGGACCGATATCGTGTTGAATACATTACTGTCTGGTACGGAACACTAAAACCACTACACTTCCTCACTGTAAGAAAATAAATAAAATACTTTCAAGAAAAGCGACGGAAACTTAACAAAGCTTTCAAAACCACTTCAAAGGACAATCATGAAATATCTGCCCTTAATCTAGTTGTGGAATCACTACAATGGAACTGAATACGTTATCAGAACATCCAACGAAAAACAAAGGTACATAGCGTGTATAGAGGGAGGCCAGTGGTGATGCTGATGCTGTAGCAATGTATTTGTACGATGTCCCTTTTGCGGGTAACAAAACTATCCGTGCTCAAATGGAGGGCGACTCTGTTATTATGTTCACTGTTCCGCGCCTACGAACACTCATTGAAAAACCTGAGCAAAGAATCTATTTGGAAAATGTCATTTTCACAACAATTTTTATTTTTACAGTATCACTGTTTTAATAAATAGAACAACAAACCGTGTTTGCTTTGCATGCTTTTTTAAACGATTGCTCACAATACCGAAACCATTCACCAGTTCTAAGAAGATATTCTTTTGAAAAAAATACAATTAAAACAAAAATACAAACAAACCAGGAAACAGAAGAGTCAAAGCAAAGAAAAATAACGAATTTAAAATTGTTACTTAGCGACATGAAGAAAGAAATGTATCCTAAAGTATTACATCCCTGATTTAAATAACTTCAAGATGTCGTTTGGTGTACGAGGATAAGAAGTTGGTTTAGATGTTTTTCAATAAGGACATAACAATTTCGTATTTAAATAAAATACATAATAATAGAGATATCGGGTTTGAAAATTATTTAACACGTCTTAAATTTAAGTATGAAATTCGATCCCTTTCATATGACCACCGCGAGCACGTTTGCGGTGATCGATTCTTTGGAGCCAATTTGCCACCACTCTTCCAGACATATCAGCCGGATCGTTGGCAATTTCGCGTTCGATATTGTTCCTGAGCTCCACTAACATTGTTGGCTTGTTGGCATAAGCTAACTACTTAACGTATCCCCATACAAATAAATCCATCGGGGTTAAATCGCATGAGCGAGCTGACCATTTCTCGAGATTACACGATTACCGAATTTCCCCTTCAAAAGATCAATTGTTTGACCAGCTCTGTGGCATGTGGTACCATCTTGTTGGAACCACAATCATACCTCTGGCATGAAATCAACACCACACATATGGGTTTGTTGCTGTCCAAAAATGCATATTTTACTTATTGACAAAGGAACAGCTTGCTTAAGCATTAGGAGTTACCCGTCAAGCCATTTCCAAGCGATTGCATGCGTTTGGAATGATTCAAAAACAAGGAACTTGGGTTGCTTATGATTTGAAGCCAAGGGATGTTGAGCGGCATTTTTTCGTGACGGGTGATGAAAAATGGATTCATTACAGCAACCCAAAGATAAGAAAGTCATGGGGACTGCCCGGTCATGCTTCTACGTCCTCGGCTCGGCCGAATATTCACACTGCGAAGATTATGCTGTGTATTTGGTGGGACCAGTTAGGTGTCATTTATTATAAACTGTTGAAACCCAATGAAACAATCACTGGGGAACGGTATCGACTTCAATTGATGCGATTGAGCTGAACACTGCGCGAAAAACGGCCACAATACGAGCAGAGGCACGAAGTGACAACGCTCGGCCTCACGTTGCCAAACCCGTTAAAACCTACCTGGAAACGCTCAAATGAGAAGTCCTACCCCACCCGCCATATTCCCCAGATATTGCGCCATCCGATTATTACTTGTTCCTTCCATATGAAAACATCAAAAAATGGATGGATTCGTGGACAGCCTCAAAAAATGAATACTTTTACCATAACGGTATTCTAGCTCTGCCAGAAAGGTGGGAAAAAGTTGTAGCTAGCGATGGGCAATACTTTGAATGACTCATTTGTAACCATTTTTTCACAATAAAGTTGCATTTTCATAAAAAAAAAAACAGAGAGAACTTAGTTGCGCACCTAATAACTTTCTTGCTACCACAAGCCTTATAAGTACCGGACATCTACAAACGAAATGTTTATACATACATGTTAAATGCATTATGTGCCATATATGGTACAAACAATTATTTCAATATTATAAAGAAACGAAAACTTACCCTGATATTGTTATGTTTACTCACTGAATTATATGATAAAATATTGTGTTCACTAAAAATTAGAAAAATAATTTTTTAATAAACAAATTTTGCCCGCTTAACACACCAGGCGATCTTCACTGAACTGATACTTATGGATAGACTGAAACTGAGATGACAGTTACGAATATGCTAATTTTTTCGAAAATTATAGCGGTAAATCTATGAACGTAGCATTTTTCCATCCACAAATTGTGCCAAATGTGATATTCAATGCATTCACATAGAATTATTGTAAGCACGCCAATTTGTTCACAAAAAGTCGGTGTGTACCAAATGTGGCACACTATGCATATAAGGGTTAATTCCTATATATACGTACATATTTGTAAACATATACCTTAGAACTCAGTTGTATGAACTTGCTAGAGAGATTTGATTTGAAAGAGGTTGGTAAAATTTTTTTCTTTGAGTGGAAAGAATCGAAAAGAAACTTGTAAAATTTTCAGTTTTTTGTTTTGCAAGAATACATACTATAAGTGGCGGATGTAAATAAAATGTTTTTGTAATTAAAAACAAAAAAAAAAACATTGGCCCATATTCATAGTTATATTTTAAACTGGAGTGTAACTGATCTGGAGTCTAAAGTTAACACACAGATTAGACACGGCTGGTATTCATAGAGAATATGACAGATCTGTTTTCTACTACAATTCTACTACAAATTATATTCAATCTATTACGAAAACCCTTTCTGAAAGCGAAATTTCAAACAAAAATAAGATAAGAATTGTGATTATGCATATGTTTTGAAATAAACAAAAAATTATAAAATTACAGATGGGTGGCAAGGAAGGAAGGCATCTTAAATTAGTGGATGATAAAAGAAACGACTTTAAGATGATTTCACAAAAAAAAAGCAGCATGGAAAGACATCGAAATAAATATGCAAATATCCATCAAGATACCAAAATCTTGATCAATGTTGTAATCGACCGACATTTTTGTTTATTTAATTTAGTTCGTTTCCTAAGTGGTACACTATTTTTATTACTGTAAAACTAAAATCAAATCACAAATCACTCGTGCATCGCAAAATTCTTAATATAATTATTTTTCGTTCACAAATTTCTGACGTTTAACAGAGTTAAATACAACTTCAACATACGTTCTGTCGTGATTAAGGTTAGACTAGAGTTTGTCGTTTAGACATGGGTTTAAATTGTCTATGAATTACATAATTAGTTGTTATAAAAAAATTTTAGCTAAAAAGAAAATATAGACATGTTAAAATAGTTTATTTTGTTTTAAATACTATTGAGTCACCCTGTATTATTAATTGCTATTCTGCCATTCCATTGTAATTCTCTCTTATTCTTACTTAACTTAATAACGTACACTTCTATGTAAATGATGAACAGTTTTTACTATGATCTGTTATTGTAAGCTTATCTTATGATAATTATATATGAAATATACGTATACGAGTAATACAGTTCTTTTTGTCAAGTCGGAGAAGAAAGACGAATTTTCTTTTAAATGCAACAGGACATTTCATACAACAATTTATTTGAACTTTTTGTCAACGTCTCGACTAAAAAAGAGTTTATGTTTGCCATAAAAAAATAAATACCACAGTCCGATGAAAATTTGTCAACCGGAAAGGTGTCCGAAATTGAAAAAAAATTAGCACTAATTTATGAGCACCTTAAATCAAAATGGAGCCCATAGATCGAGAGAGGTTTTCAAAAAGAATAAAGGAATGGTTGGAAATTGTATCCATATCGATACTGAAAGAGCAGAAGAAACGTGTGATTTACCAACTATGTACATCAAAGTCATCAAGAGGAAGGCTAAGGAAATCAACAATTCACAAAAAAAAAAAACAAAAAAACTAATAATAAGGACTATGCAAAGATGAAATCTGATATAACCAAGGCAGTCTCTGCTGCAAGTCTACTGCGAGTCAAAAGAATAAAAGGAAGCATTTCTACTTCACAAAAGGATCCTATCAAGTATAATAGTGAGAACGCATTGGCTTTATTTGTGGATTTGGGTCTGTCAAAAGAAAAATATATGATTTTGAGAAGTTCCTTGAGAAAACACAACTTAGATGTTCATCTATTATACAGAATTCAATTGCGAAAAAAGAGTCAGTTCCAGGAAATTACGAAATCATGAAAATATCATCTGGAGTGAAACTTCAAGACATGGTGAATCATACTTACTGCAAGGCGGATTTTAGAAAGCAAAAGTGAGTAGGAATTAATTGCACTTTCAAGAATTCTAAAATTACAAAGTAAGTGGGCATATAAGGATCAGTAAACTCTTTACTATTCCGTTTTACAAATCCAAGCATAGAATTGGCTTTATTAATAATATAGTCCATGTGAGGCAGAAAAGTAAGTTTGGTGTCTAGAATAACCCCTACGAGTAGATCCTTTTTACAATTTACTATTTCTATGTAAACACTATCAATACTATATCTGAAATTAATTGGTGTGTAATTTCTGAAGCAAGAGAATGCCTGACATTTAGAGACATTCAAGTACAGACAATTTAAGTCACACCATTGAACTAAATTATTCAGATCTTCCTGAAGAAGAATGCAGTCTCAGTCAGAGGAGACTTTGCGGTATAGCTTAAGGGTGGCCGTGGTGTAGTGGTAACATCAACGCTTGTCACGCTCTTGGTTCACGATTCAAATCCTGATGTCAATAATCATCTATTTATTTCGTCTGAAATAAATTAAAAAAGTCGATCAATTGCGAAAGCTTAGTCAACTCTACTGCGAAGGAATAACACTGGCAGTAGGGTGGTTATATGGCTTAAATGCAACTTGATCGTGATGATGACATCGGGTGGAGGGAAAAAAATACTGTGAATCATGAGCAACGACGAAAACCAAAACGACGCCCCCCTTGGAGATTACTGAATCTTAATACCACCTAAGTTTCAAACCCACCACACCAATCTTTCTTTCTCTCTCTCAATTTCTACAAACGCCCGTGCCCTGAAATAATTTAATGGTATTCATATTCCATTTGGCGGGCGCAAATTATAAAAGGTCATCAGCGTAAAGTAAGCAGTGCGAATTTGTAAAAATTTATGGGATATTGTTGACAAATAGAGAAAAATTAAGGGACCCAAATGACTACCTTGAGGAACACCAGATGGAACTCAAGTATGTTCAGAGAAATTATTACCAATTTTAACAATTTGAATTCGACCTGTAAGATACGATTCAATCCATCGCAAAAAGTTGGAATGAAATCCTAAGCAAGAAAGCTTATGTAACAGTACCTATCGTATGATTTACCCTGTCGAAGGCTTTCGCAAAGTCCGTGAATATAATGTCTGTTTGAGACTTATTTCCAAAATTTGTGTTTATATAGTTTGTAATAACAGACAGATTCGTTGTCGTTGATTTTCCTGACACAAAACCATGCTGGAAAACAGGTGTCGAATTACCGCATCAGTCATCGAGCAACACGTGACTGATAAATGTTGATTTGACATGACCGCTAAAGAGATCGAGTATCGAAATTTGGCATTCTATCATCAGTGATCGTGTATTTATTTATTCGATATGGTTTCTGCTACCGAGCTGAGGTGCATTTGGGAGAAAATGTGTGAGAATATCTTTGTTTATTGTTATTTTTTCGTTTGGTTAAATTTATTGTTCGAAAATTATTTCACGTTGAGTCTAAATAAAATTAACCCTCTGCAAAGAAGATTTTGGTAAATTTTATGATCTGCGACAGCGGTTTAGGTGCATCCTCTAAAATTTATATTCTCTATTATAAATAAGAATGCACTCTTGTTTGCCCTGACTGTTTTGATAGACCTGCAATCAAAAGTGTATGTTGTGGAAGATATTTTCAGAAAATTATAGTTTTGTATACGTAAGCGGAGTCTTGTAAAGGAAAGGAATCGCTTTTATCTCTTAAACGTCCTCGTTCAATACACTCATAGAGCTCATCCGTTGAATCAGAAGATGAAAAATAGTGTAAATATTAAATTTTTAATTGAAGACGATAAATACAAAACTTTTCCTCACACAAAAATAAATAATTTTGACATTTGTCAGCCATCTCAATTCAATGTAGTAGAATTGTACTAGTACAATCTTCGCACTCGATACGTTACCATTCTTATGTGATCATCCCAATGTAGTTATTCGATCACTCGATAGCGTATGGATTTCATTCACTCGTTAACTGATGACGCAATTCGAGTATGTTCTTTAATTAGAAAGAATAGTTAATTATATATGATTTTCTCGAATAACTTAGGGATTGTAGACATTTTGTAAATAGGTCTATAATTAGTTACATCCTGTTTGGATCCAGATTTAAAAACTGGAAGGAATAAAATCTTCCACTCATCCAAAAAATCACCACAATAAATAAGTGGTTTGGCCAACGCCATCGCACATCTCTTTAACAGTATAGGCGGGAAACTATCTGGTCCCTCGTTCTTGTTTGAGTGTATTTGAAGTTAGGCCTCTTCAACCTCTGATACATTTAGGTGAAGGGACCCAATATCTAAAACTTCACATACATCCGGTAGTTCACCATTGAAAGGAGTACTAGAGGAATAGACGGATTGAAAGTAACTCGCAAACAAATTGCAAATCATAGATGAATCACAGGTCGTTGTACCTGAGTAGCTCATACAGTTTGGAAGACCATTCGTCTTGCTCTTCATATTAATGTAACTCCAAAAAGGGCTACTATCGCTTTTTAATCTTGATTCAGATGATAAAATGTATTCGCGATATAACACTTTGTTAAGAGAAACAAATTCCCGCTGCTGGTTGAAGTAACCAGCACGTAGCATTGGATTTTCTCTATTGCACTTGTATAATTTATATGCTTTATTTTTTTTTGATTTTTTAAGTTAGAAAGCCTCTTATCAAACCAAATAGGATTTCAATTGCTTCTTGATCTCTTCTTGGGAACAAATTCGACTATCCCACGTTTCAGAATTGAAACGAATGACCGATACGCGATTTCTGTATTAGAGGAATTAAAAATGCCATCCCACGACTGAGAAGACAAAAACCCATTCATTGAACTAAAGTTTCTTTTTTATAATTATATATTACCAACATTCGTCTTCAGTATGTAATTAAAAAAAAATTAAATTTATGTCCAAAGCATAATGAAAAATAGAATTCTGCAGCAAAGGAAAATTTGACTTCTCAATAGATATAGCTACTAATTTCTTTATCAACAAAAATTAGATCGAGTATATGATAGAAATCAATTGGATAACTATTGACTTGAAATAAATCATACTGACTGAAAAAATCTATGTCAAATTGCTGATCTTCAACCTACTGAATATAAAGTTTATGACGAAATAGGGATAGTTGTCAATCACGAGTTCTTTTTAACTATGATTGACAGAAAAGTTTTGAATCAAATAACAGATACAAAGTCAACCATATGCAAAAGAACACAAAAAAGCTTCAACAATCAAGATGAATCAAATAATGACCAGCATCTCTTCATTACATGCAAGAATCAGGTGCATCGAATTTATTTTGAAATTTACATATACACTTCGACAAGAGGGAGAGGATATTGAAGAATCTATTGTGGATGAAGCAAAGCAAAGATTTAGAAATACCAATGACGGAAATACTCGTAGAGAGGTAATAACGAGGCTTAAAGTAATACTTAATGATTTCAATTGCAGAGAAAGGGTTAACACTGTCAAGTTTGGGGAGTATCCCAAGAAAACAATAAAGTTATTAAAGCAAAAGTATCCAGAAAAACAACTCACACCTACTCTTCATAAAATGTTGCCCCATAGTCAAAGTATAATCGAGTATCATTCGTTACCACTTGGAAAATTATCAGAAGAGCTCATGAATCCAAAAATAAAAACTACAAGAAATATAGACATGAAAATACGTGCAAGGTTTCAAAGATGCGGCAGAATGAAAAACTTTTCAACATGCTTCACGCTTCATCGAAACCACTTATTTCTTCGTTAAGGTATGTCAGAACCGAAAAAAGATGTCGAAGCACAATACTCTAAAGAAATGATAAGTTTATTAGACATGAAAGTTCCCAAGAAATCTTATTTTTTTTATTTAAATTTTTGGTCCATTTTCTTTTTTTCTCCACTGTTTGACTTGAAATGTATCACTGAAATAGTTTATTATGTACTTTGATGTGCCACAAAATAAAAAGAAATCTCTTTTGCTACACCTAAAAAAACATTTAAAAAATGGTTCGTTTAATTTATTACTCCACTGTTTTGCTTGGATTAGCTTTTAGACATCCTGTTATTATCATACTTTAATCATGGACTTTTGACTATTTTTAAAGTAAAATATTATGTTTACCCCCTGTAGTGAGAAAGTCGTATTTCATCAGAAGATTCTGAAACACCCTGTAAAGCATTCACCAGTTTTATAGCCTTGGGAATTTCCTTTTTTCCACAGCGCGCACCAAACTGTCACTCGTAGTGGATGCAATAGCCTCTCAACGATCTCATTTAGATTCTCAGAACCCTAAATTCTGCAATTTTGATTGTCAGCCGTCGAGCGAAAAATGGGCCTCATCGCTGAAGATTTTATTCGAAAAATCTTCGTCAACTTGTTGATTTCCCAGCACACAATCGGTATTCTATGATAGGATGCAACAATTTTAATGCATTGAGCGTTGGTTAAACGATTCATATTGTAAAATGGCAAGGCTAGAACTAACTACCTGTCACTATGACAGATGGATTTGACAGATGTCATATTGCAGGGATGTGAAATCCCAACATCGAAAGGAATTAACGAAGACATTCCATCCATCTGACAAGGTACTCAGCAAATCGGTATGGACAACCATAAATGACTCCCATCTTTCAAAGTATTTATAAAATTTACAAAATAATATTTAATGTAGAGTTTCGATAGAATTTAAGAGGAAATCGCCGTTTTCGAGATATAGTTCTAACTATTGAAAATGTGGAATTTGATTGAACGATATTGCAAAATTGTGTATGTTTTCGAAATTTCTCATCACCTCTTGAGTGCTTTATATTTCAAGTAAACAGTTGGCAGAATGAATCGTTCAAATCGGTGCATTTTCGTAGAAGTTATATTGCATTTCAATAGGAATCAATAGATTGTACAAAATTAATTGTATTTTTGGATCTGCTAACCCGATTAACATCAACAATAGAAGGTCTCCTACCCTAATCATTCAAATCGGTGTATTTTGCACAACTTATCGTAAACGCATTCAGGACATGAAGAAATTTGACTGCAATTTCAAACTGCTAACCCGACTGGCACCAAAATATATTCCTAATTCTGGTTAATAGTCATCTAAAAGAATCATTCAAATCCGTGCAGTTTTGCAGATATAAAAAACTGTTGAAATTGCATAAAATTAACAGCATTTTCAGAATCATTAGCTATACCCTATACTATATCATAGCACAGATCACCATTAAAAGTTATTTGGTATTACGGGCGCTATGAGTTCCTGCCCAATACCAATAATGCCACAAAACTTTACATCTCTTCAAACTTTAAACTGGGCGATCTCAAAGTGCATACACAAATCCAAACAAACTCCCGATTCTTTCTGAACTAGCGATGCTTGATACAGACTTCATGCCCCTATAAATAAAACATTCCCGTGCTTTCAACATCCTGATTCGGGAACGCAGCGAGTTGAACGATTTAGGTTTATCTCTGAATGATTCTCACTACGTGATATACCGATGGATCCAAAATGGACAACGAAGTTGGAGTGAGTGTCTGTGGCCAAAACTATGAAATAGTAGCACCAATGGGACACTATTCATCCATACTCCAGGTCGAAATCTTCGCCATAGAACTATGCACTATGCAGAGAGTGCCTCAGACACAATCTTCGTAAAGCCAACATCAACATTCTTTCTGACATTCAAGCGGCAATAAGGGGCTTTCACCCGTTCTACTTTAGGTCTGCTGATGAACTCACTCGATGCGGATGTTACCTTTCTATGGTTGGCGTGGCCTCTAAGCCAATTTAGATTCAAGATTAACTCTTGGGAGCAACAAGAACTGGTGTCTAAATGGAACTCTACCCTAGTCCTTCGTCAAGCTAAGAAATCCATTTACTTCTCGAATAAAACGACGAGCTCCTGTCTCTTCATAAAAAAAGATACAAAGCTCCTAATGAACTTTTTAACCGATTACTGTCCGCTCAATTAGTATCTACAAAAATTGGCAAAACTCTTTCAGATCTTTACCGACTCTACCTGGAAGAGCAAGAGACTGCTGAGCACATCTACTGCGAATGTCCTGCCATTCCTCGCAACAGACACAAACTCCTCGGGAAGGGATTAGTTTTTAAATCTAATATTCAAAACTTATTTGCAAAGATAAGGTTCCTTCGAGACCTAATCCTTTTGCAAGATCAAACCTAATGTTATTTTGTCATAAGGAATAGAGGAGTAACACAAACGACATTGTCTAGTCGCACCATAACCATAATTAATAATCAAAAGTTATGTCGACAATGTCCGTCCATCCGCCCGTCTGTCTGTACGTCACTACTTTTTAGGATTTAAATTTTGAGTTAGTAAGGTGAAACTTCATGTATAAGTTTTGTAAAGGGTTACCAGATAGCAATAATATTTTTTCCAATTGTTATGTTTCAGCAGCTGTCAAAGTCACCAATGACATCCAGCTGCCAAAATATTCAGTAAGGTTTGCCATTTTATCATGCATCGTTTGACGCTTTCCAAACGTGTGGAAATTATTAAAAAATATTATCGAAATTCTGGCTCAGTTGTAAATACGCAACGTGAATTTCGTCGTGAGGTCGGTCGTAATCATGGCTTCAGTGCGCAGGCAATTCGTCACACCGTGGAAAAGTTTGAACTTGAGTACTCTCTTTTGGACCTTAAGCCACCAACCAGACAGAGATCGGTGTGAAGTGAAGAAAACATAACCTCCATAGCGGCCAGTATCGAAAAAGACCCAGAAATGTCAATTCGGTGCCGATCAGCTGAATTGGGCATCGTCAGAAAGTCAACCAGGCTTATTTTGCGGTTGGATTCGGGGCTATATCCGTATAAGATTGCGCTGATGCGCTAATTGGGTGCTGAAAATGTTGGGCGGAGATCCTGATTTTGGCCAAAAAGACATCTTCTCAGAGGAGGCCCATTTTTGGCACATATTGGACCGAGTCATCAAAAATTGGACCGACTGCTTGAAGCACTGCCAGCGAAGCCGAGGCGGCCATTTAAATGATGTCCTATTCTATACATAATGGCATGGCAAATGAATGTACGAGTAGCTTCAAAATAAAGCCAGAAACAATTTGACAACGGTGTGAGCGTTGTTGTTTTATTTAATTTTTTTTTCTTATCGCTCTTATCTGGTCACCCTATACAATCCGAAGTCGGAGTGTAGCATTTTCAAGTCTTATTGAACTTACTTTGGTTACAAATTTTGGCAGCCACGCCCAGTTTTTTTTAAAGAAAAAGTAAGAAATATCATCTAAATAGAAAAATATCATTGCACGCACATTCTATGGTCAGCAGGCTTTTGTTGTTGTGTAAGCTAGACCTTATAGGGGTGAAGGTGGAAATCCAAGCGCAAAATACGCCAAAGACCAACGGTGAGCAATTGGTGAGCGCGGCGTGGAATTGACAATTTCAGCTTCAAATTGTTTGCTCAGTTGAGCGATTATGACGACTATAATCACGATACATAAATATTACAGAACTGAAGAAGAAGTTTTGTAGTAAGATGCAACAATTTTAATGCGTTGAGCGGTGGTTAAATGATTCATATTGTAAAACGGCAAGGCAAAAACTAACTACTTGTCACTATGACAGATGCATTTGACAGATACCATATTCCAGGGATATGAAATGCAAATCTTGAAATGAATAACCCTTTATCTACTTTTGAGGTTTATCGTTATTATTTTTCCAAAAAAAAGGAAAGCGTTCGGTCCGTATCCTTAAAACCAAGGTAACTGAACAACGTTCCCCCCGCTCTAACTGTTTCTGAGAAATAGAAGTGTCTCGATCTAAATAACTTGTCCTATATATACTCGTATGTACATTGATTTTGGGGTTTATAGTATAGAAGAATACGCCGCTGTCTCAAGCAGATACTCTTTACGACTCGGGTGTAAAACGAAAAAGTCGTAATTTAACATTGTAAGCCATCTCTGCCCCAAGAGATAGTGAAGGCTATAAGAACAAATGTACACATTTCAAGCAACAAACACTATGAGAATTTAATATGCAAGGACCTCCATTAATCCTTCACGAATTTAATATTTCATACCTATAAATCGCACAAACAGTACGTGTCAGAAGCATCATCTATCAACCTAATCAATTCCTTAATACTATTGAAATTTTCATTGCCTTTTTTCATTCCTCGACGAAGTGGGCAATACCCTGTAGATTAGTAAATTGAATACTCAAAAAACCCTGTAAAATCATATCCTACTCAAGGCAGCAGAATAGATCCAGGACGAAAAGTGCTAAGAACCACCACTGTCCCAGGTGGATTGACCTCTCTCCGTCTCTGTTCCATATATTTGGTTCTAAGCCCGCATCCTCCCCCACCGAGAATCCATCAAAAATCCATTAATATACATATATACATATTTTTTTTTTTTTTGCTTTTGTTATCTCAACTGGAATCCTCGTTCTTACATAAAATCCCCAAATAAAAATAATTAATGATCCTTGGCCAGGCTAATAAAAAAAAAATAAATAAATAGATGAACACATGCAATTAACCAGAGACTACTTCTTTACGAAAGCAAAATTAATAAATCAACAGTACACGGGCCAATAAAAACAGAATAGAACATATAAAATCAAAACAAGGATACACTAACACGAAAAAGGAAAATAAAACAACATGACCTACAGCAAACTCAGCACACTCGCTGCTGTCAACACTCCCACAAACGAAAAAGCACTCCCGGGGCTAGCCAGAAATCATCGATCGAACATGGTTCTCTTTCAAATGCCAAGAAGCTCACTGAAGACAGCCACTGGGCAATCACTCAAAATCATCCTTTCTGCATATTTAATGCTATTAACTGAACGTGCTGCA